>JAZHEH010000166.1:0-710069 GCA_036589455.1 Ateles fusciceps | reverse complement strand
TTTCCTTTTTTTTTTTTGTGATGGGGTCTTGCCATGTCGCCCCCCAGCGTGCAGTGATTACAATCCACAGCTCACTGCAGCCTTGACTTTCCAGGCTCAAGTGATCTTGCCTCAGCTTCCCAAGTAGCTGGCACTATAGACCAGTGCCATCACACTCAGCTAATTTTTTTATTTTTAGTGGAGATGGAGGTCTCACCACTGTATTGCCCAGGCTGATCTCGATCTCCTGGCCTCAAGTGATTCTCTCCTCGGCCTCCCAAAGTGCTGGGATTATAGGCATGAGCCACCATACCTGGCTAACATTTTATCTCTCCTCCCTTCCTTTCTTCTTTCCTTCCTTCCTCCTTCTTTTCTTCCTTCCTTCTTCCTCCCTCCCTCCCTCCTTCCTTCCTTCTTTCCTTCTTTCTTCCTCCTTCCTTCTTTTCTCCTCCTTCTTTTTTTTCCTCCTTCTCCCTCCCTTCCTCCTCCCTCCTTCCTTCCTCCTCCCTCCCCTCCCTCCCTCCTTCCTTCCTCTCTTCCTTCCTCCCCTCCCCTCCTTCCTCCTTCCTTCTTTCCTTCCTTCCTCCCTCCCTCCTCCTTCCTTCCTTCCTTTCATCCTCCTTCTTTCCTTGCTTGCATGCTTGCTTGCTTGCTTTTCTGCCCCAGGCTGAGGTGCAGTGGCATGATCACGTCTCACTGTAGCCTCAACCTCCTGGACTCAAGGAATCCTCGTGCCTCTGTCTCCTGAGGGACTGGGGCTACACATGTGCACCAAGCAGTCAGCTATTTTTTGTTTTTTGTTTGTTTTGTAGAGAGGATCTCACTATGTTCTAGCCTACATTTTCAACTTAAGAAGTGAATGTCTAGGCTTCAGTAACCTAAAAGGGCTTACTTGTTAAAACTCACGTGATATCTCAGTGAAAACCTTAGTTTAAAAGGTGAAAATCTGCTAAAAGTCTTGGTCTCATTTGAGCGCTTTTCATAGAACATTTGAAAACCAGACACTTGAAAACCAAGATGAGAATGCTTTTCTTTGTGCTTTTCTTCATTCTTCTCTCCTTTTTCTTTTGTAGCCCCGTCAGTAAACACCTTTAAACGCACTGTGTTTCTGAATGTATCTAGTGATAATGTGGATGTCAGATGGATGAAGCCGCCAACTAAACGGCAGGATGGGGAACTGGTGGGCTACCGGATATCCCACGTGTGGCAGAGTAGAGGGACTTCCGTAAGTCTAAACCCTAAGAGAGCACAGTTAATCATCTCCTTTCGACTTGCCGGTTTACTTCAGTTTTAGAAGCTTTCATTTGGTTGTGAAAAGACTGTGTGACTGGGTTAGGCAAGGCAGGCAACTTTCAGGGGAACATAAAAGGATATAGTAAATATTACAAGTGACTGAATAGTTACAAAATTCTAAGGAGTCTTTTGGGACTTTCCTCACTCACTCATTCATTTATTCATTCATTTACTTATTCAGGAGATATATATAGAACTCACCTCTGTTATCATCTGACTTTTGCCCTCAGGGAATTTAGCCTCTCACAGGAAAACAGTGTGGACTGCCCAGATAATTGTAGCATTAGGTCAGGGAGCTACAGGGCTTAGCAGTCCAGCAATTCATGGCCTTTTGGAAATTTCATGGGATTTTGCAGAAGAAGAAGATCAGGGAATAACCTCATCCTCACAGAGAATGGCAAGAGGTAAGCAGACACCAAAGTAAGTGACAAGCTCACTGGCCAGCCTGGCACAGCTGCAGACAAGCCGAAATTAGACACGAGACTTACTGGATCAGGACATGCAGTCTGTCACTGCATAGCACACAACCAGGTGCATCAGCCAGGTGACAGGTTCCCTGCCCCACCAAGTCCCATTGGGCAATGTGATGTACTCACTTGGTGGATTGTGCAGCTGAAGGCACGAGGGTCAAGGGCTCAGCACCCTGTGTAGTGAGCAGCAAACAAGCTGATCCTCTGTGCAGTTCCACGGTTGTCATGCTGTGGCCACCTTGACCTACTTCATTGTCCATGTGACCAGCCCCAGCATGGCTCAGGGTTGCGGATGGTTAGGCCTTGCAGTTTGGCATGCTCAGCAAGGATGCACAAAAATGCCTGGAGCCCGTGGCAGACTGCCTCTCCCAGCAAAGGTGGTGCTTGAATTGGGCTTGTGTGATAGTCAAGGTTCTTTAGAGAAACAGCTAATTGAACACGTAGGTATAGAAGGAGATTTATGATGAGGAATTGACTCATGCAATTACAGAGGTAATTGAGAAGTCTCCACGATCTTGCTGTCTGCAAGCTGGAGACCCAGGAGCCAGTGGTGTAATTCAGTCCAAGTCTGAAGGCCTGAGAACAGGGGCAGTGGTGTAGATCTCAGTCCGAGGATAGGAGAAGACCGATGTCTCAGCTCAAGCATTCAGGCAGAATAAAAGGGGAGAATTCCTCCTTTCTTTACCTTTTGTTCTTTTCAGGCCCTCAGTGGATTGGATGAGGCCCAGACACACTGGAGAGGGCAGTCTGCATTAGTGAGTCCCCTGATCAAATAATAATCTCACTGTAAACACCTTCACAGACACAACCAGAAATCATGTTCAGCCACATAGCTGGGAACCCTGTCTCCCAGTCAAGTTGACATATAATATTAACCATCCCAGCTTAGGGTAATTTTGACAGATGAAGTTTGAGGAGTCTCAGATGAGAAAAGATAACATGAGAGAAGGCACAATATGGCAGCTTTAAGTTCTAACTCACTTGAAGGCCTGGAGCATGACCCTTTTGTGAGAGCGAGGTGTGAGATTAAGCTGGATTGGGAGTTCTGACCCTCAAATGCAGGGCCCTGAAAGCGAGGCCAAGGCAGGTAGAAACTGGTCGATAGCAAGGGAGGCAATGACAAGGTTGAGCTCAGAAGCACCACTTGAGACTTACAGATTATGAAGATGGCCTAGATGATTCTTTTATGAATAATTACATTGAGTTTGCTGACATAAGTAACCTTCCAACCTGCTTTCTTTCCACCAGAGCATACTTGCTGAACACATTCCACTCTGGTCTTCCAAGACTGAGCAGGGAACTCAGCAGCAGGTTCCTGCCAGCTCTAGAGGTTGTCTTGCTCCCTGAAAGTATATATTAGTAATCGTTGGCAATGTTTATTTGGAATACCAGTGTGTACTTGGAACTGGGTAGGTGTATGGTGGGGGAGCATCAGTATGTCAGGTAATTCCTGCCTTACAATCAATCTAAAGCTGGCAAGATCCTTTAGATCCTTGCTAAAGCTGGCAAGTTCAGTGAGGACTCTCTAGTGTAAGTACTGGTTTCATTTCACAGTGGCAAACAAAAGGCAAAGGGAATCTATATGTGAAACAGAGGCTCCCTCCCTAACTACCAGCTAGGGCCCTTCCAATGACTTTGTTAGGCATGACTCCAGTCAAACCCAGAGGGACATTTGATTTTGATTCCTCTGAAGTCTAAAGACCACTTCTGTGATGGGAACCCTGGACCCAGTACAGCAGCAGGAAAGGCAGCTGGGTAATGATGCCTGGGTGTGGTTAGGTGGGCAGCTTCCAGACAGGTTCCCCTTCCCAGCTGAGAAAGGAAGAGAGTGGGATAACGCTGCCTCCTTTTGTGACACAGGACATCCATGGAAGGGCAGATGCACTGGTTTCATTATGAAGTCTGTCTCTTCTTTTTTTTCTTTCTTTTCTTTTTTTTTTTTTAAAGATGAGGTTTCACCATGTTGGTCAGGCTGGTCTTGAACTCCCAACCTCAGGTGATCCGCCTGCCTTGGCCTCCAAAGTGCTTGGATTACAGGAGTGAGCCACCACGCCTGGCCTTTTTTTTTTTTTTTTTTTTTTTTTTTTTTAAGATGGGGTTTCACCATGATGGCCAGGTTGGTCTTGAACTCCTGACCTCAGGTGATCCACCCACCTCGGCCTCCCAAAGTGCTAGGATTACAGGTGTGAGCCACCACACCTGGCCATCAGTCTCATCTTTACCATGATCACGGAAAGCATGCTTCTTCTGTGTTGCTATATTCCTGATCAATCTAACCCTAGTGACAGATTGTATTAGTCTATTCTCCACCGCTAATAAAGACATACCTGAGACTAGGTAATTATAAAGAAAAGAGGTTTACTGGACTCACAGTTCACATGGCTAGAGAGGCCTCACAATCATGGCAGAAGGCAAAGGAGGAGCAAAGGCACGTCTTACATAGTGGCAAGCAAGAGAGTGTGTGCAGGAGAAGTCTCCTTTATAAAACTATAGGATCTCATGAGACTATTCACTATCAAGAGAACAGCACAGGAAAAACCCACCCCCATGACTCAATTACCTCCCACGACTTGTGGGGATTATAGAGCTACAATTCAAAATGAGATTTGGGTGGGTACACAGCCAAACCATATCATAGATCCAAATTTTTAGCTTCTTCATGGCATCTATATGGAGCATCACATGAAAGTAATCCCCTTGCAGGAGAGATGAACAGGGTGAATGGGTGAGCAGACGCACCCACTGATGATGCCCAAGCTTTGTTTTAATCATTTTTAGCCACATAGCCAGCATTTATAAGAACTGCCATTTTCTGAAAGGACACTTAAAATTTATTTATTTTTATTTCCCCTGCCTGAGTTTACCTATCAGGAAGCAGACTGTTAGGAGCAGTATGTGATAGAAGCAGAGAAAAAGAAGGCTTAGAAGTCCATATTGTCTGCCTCATAGTTAGTGATCATGGTATTAATTGTAGTAGTAGCAATCCTGCTTAAAAGTCACAGCCACGAGAGAAGCAGCTTTTCTTTTTGTCTTTGTCCCATGGCATTTGTGCAAGGTGCCTCTGGATTAACTGCTTGTCTCCATTGGCTGAGTCACCAGAATCAAATGCCTCTTTGAGGGAAAGGCTTTTGTTCACAATACTGAATGCTTGGTATAGCTATACTAAGCATAAAGGTTCAGTAGGAATTTTATCTTACTCCAGTTGGCAGAAAATAGCGATTACCAGCAGACACTTGAACTGTCTAAAAACAAGCCAGTTTGTTTAAAAAGCTGCAGGTCATCCTTTCTCCTTCTACTTCTGACATGGGTGAAAGCTACTTTTCTGAAGGGGGCCTCTTGAGCTGAGGCATACTGAAGGGCAGCAATGATGAAAACCTTATGAATGACTCTGGCTGGAGAGCCTTGTGCACTAAATGCCATTACACTCAGCGAGGCTGTGCATTCTCATTGCCCTTTGTTCAGAACGGTCCCTTCTGCAGGGAGAACAGAACGGCCACAGTTAGGGCTGTGACCTTTCTAGTCACTTACCTCCTTGGGGATGCCAGATCATCCCAGTGAAGTCATTTATTGTGCTTTACGCTATACTTTATGCATCATGGCAGTCTTGTGACACAAAGACACAGTGGTTCACTTTACTTGGGAAAACATTCTGTGTTGCAGCTAAGTTTCAAGCTAATGATCCAAAACTAGGGGCAAATAAGAACACGGAAGAAAGGCGGACCCCAGGAGGCCCCTGAAACCCACACCCAAAAGGAAGTTTGAGATAATCTTGGCATCTGTCGCTTCGATTTCCTTGAATTTCCTTCATCTCAGATGGGCAAAGCTTAGACACAACCTTGTCTCTCAAAATTATCCTTTCATTTTCATTTTTTGAAAACTGATACTAAAGCTACTTCCTTATGCAGGACAGAGGAGTTGGATATTATTGAAAGATATTTCTCACTTATAACTGTAATTAAGGGTGGGTTTTTTTGTGTGCATGCAATTTCAGAACTTTCTTGTCAGTCATTTTTGCTTGGCTTATTGCAGTTACACTGAAAACAGGTTTGTACCTTTGCGTTCCTACAACAGTCATGTCACTTTCAGACTAAGAATCCTTTGGTCTTTACTGTATGGCTATTTATTATAGCTCAATGATGATATCTATGTTTTTTTGTTCTATTTTTCTTGCTATTCCTTGCCTTCCAAATCAGAGCTTAAAACCCAAAGATAAAGAGCAAATACAATCTGTTCTCTTTGAAGTTGCAGGCAGGTCTTGCTCATCTTCATACTGTCTGAACACAGGGCCTTGACCTTGCTTTGTAGGCATTTACGGCACTATAGATTTGATGTGTGGGCCCAGCTACACCATCTAAACCAGCTGGAGAATTTCTCTCTGTGAATGGGACAGTCTTTTATTAAGTGTGGACTAGTATTTCCCACCCCATCCCCCATTCCCATAAAGTGTCAGTGGATCTTCCATGAGAAAAGAGTTCAGTGAGTAAATAGAGTTTTAAAATATTGCATATTATACCACCTTGAGGGCCTAACATGTATACTGGCAAGTTCAAGGCTCTTTGAAGTTCAACAGAAAATAAATCTGTTTAACTTTGACCCAGAATTGCCTAAACGTTAGGCAGAGACACATTTTTATGTGTGGTTTTTAAGGAGCTCATTGCTTTGGGTTTATTGCTCTGATGCTGGTTTACTCTTTGTTTTCAAAGGATATAGATCTTAGAAGGAAGTCTCATAGCAGAGATTATTATAGCCTTGAGACAGCATGATACATAGAACAAACTCCTTTTTTTTTTTTTTTTTTGACTCAGTGAGCGCAATCTCAGCTCACTGCAACATCTGCCTCCCAGAGAACCAACTTCTTTAAAGACTCAGGGAAGCTTCAGTGTACTTGGCCTGAGACCTCGGTCTCCTAACAAGCTCCCCTAATGCGGAGAGCTATGTGCCTGGCTGTTGGCATGTGCCCAGCATCTCTTCCTTTCTTCTTTTCTCCTTCTTTCTGTCAAAGAAGAACAGAGCATTTGAACTGGTGTTATCTTAAAGTGTGAGGAATAGGCAAGGTTCTCATGGCCAGCCAGCGATCTGAACCACTTCTTAAACCCAGGGATTGATCAAATAGGGTACATTTTGCCTGGAGGAGAAACTTACCCGTGGAGGTAAACTCCGTGAATGATCAAATAAGCTTCTTGGTTTGGGGAACTAGACAGCCTTGATGATTTTTTTCTAATGCACCAAGACTTGAAAGATACCACAAGGTCAATTCTGTAAGAAGGCTTTGTATTTATTTATAGGGAAAGAAGACCCAACTGTAGCACCACCTTGAACATGATATAAGGATAATCATAGCCACCACTGATTACTTGCAGCATGCCAGATCGTGTACTGTGTTTTACATAAAGGAACTCGTTTAACCCTTATAAAAACACCGTGAAGCCGGGCGTGGTGGCTCACGCCTATAATCTCAACACTTTGGAAGGCCGAGGTGGGCAGATCACCTGAGGTCAGGAGTTCAAGACCAGCCTGACCAACCAATGGTGAAACCCCATCTCTACTAAAAATACAAAAATTAGCCAGGCGTGGTGGCAAGTGCCTGTAGTCCCAGCTACTCAGAGGCGGAGGCGGAGAATTGCTTGAATATGGGAGACAGAGGTTGCAGTGAGCCGAGATGGCGCCACCGCACTCCAGTCTGGGGAACAGAGCGAGACTCCGTCTCAAAAAACATGTGAGAAAGACAACATGCTCAATTTTCAGTTGAGGAAACTAAAGCTCAGAGATACTGGGTAACTGGCACAGAGTCACAAAGCTTGAACTAAAAACTGGAGTCCGACTCATTCCAAAACCAGTGCTTTCTAGAACCCTCCTACACTTTCCCAGGTGCCCTTGGCTTTCTTCATAATACAGTCTCTCATTCAGATTCCACAATGTGGCCTCTCCACAGAAAGAAGGAAGAACAGGACATGTTTTGAAGAGTTAGATGTGAGAGTTTTGCGTTGGTACCTGTAAATTTGAAACCCCTTTGAATAAGTCACCTTTGTTGTCATGAGACAGAAACTTTTATCTCATTGAGGTTATAAAATAGGCCATAGTCTTAAATACAGTTATGAGTTATAGGGTTGTGAATTCTTATAGAGTAGTTGGGGATATTTAGGTCTTTTGAGCATTGAAAACAAGTACCACTACAGTTGTCCTGCCTGACTCTAAGGCTACACATAGGATGAAAAACAAATTGACTTTCCAAAGATGTGTTATTACTTTCCTGACTGTCAAGATCCACCGTTTTATGTTGTATGTAAGTAAAGTTGCAATCAAGTGCCATAGTATAAATCTGATTTTATTACCAGGAAATGCTTCCAGATGTTTAAGTCCCTGAGGCTATGAACCTGATGTTGGTGAAAAATGAAAAGCTCACTCAATGAGAAATATGCAATTGGCCCACGGCATGCATCCCTTGACCAGACCACCTCATGCCAGGGAAATGGCCCCACCTACTGTGATCTGTACCCTGACAGCACCAGGGATAATACACATGAGGTAGCTCCTGCGTGCATCTGATTTTAATGGATTTCTCTGACAACTTTAAAAATCAGACTTAAATATTTGGGGATATGAATTGGGGCACACCATTCTTTACATACTTGGCACCAAAACAGTATGGATAAATCACATCTATTTTCTGGCTGGTCACAATGGCTCACGCTTGTAATCCCAGAACTTTGGGAGGCTGAGGTGGGTGGATCACCTGAGGTCAGGAGTTCAAGACCAGCCTGGCCAACATGGTGAAACTCCTTCTCTACTAAAAATACAAAAAATTAGCCAGGTGTGGTAGTACCTGCCTGTAGTCCCAGCTATTTGAGAGGCTGAGGCAGGAGGATTGCTTGAACCTGGGAGGCGGAGGTTACAGTGAGCCAGGATCGCACCACTGCACTCCAGCCTGGGCAACAAGAGTGAAACTCCATCTCAAAGTTAAAAAAAAAAAAATTACATCTATTCATTTTTAAACTATATTTAAGGTTACCATTTAAGGATATTTTTAAAGAAAATTGTTAACCCTCTGTTAAAATATATGTCCTATATCTTTCTAATCACTATGTTAACATTTATTATAATTCCACTCTTAAACTGTGATAACCCTTGACCATCTCCAAAATGTGTGACTGATAAACATTGGCCAGCATCTTTGTCATACTTCGATATTAGGAATAATGGCAATGGCTGTGATACTGGCCATTATCGAACGGTGGGAGCATTTGCTCTGGGCCAGGCACTGTTCTAAGCACGTTACATATTTGTTAACTCACAAGAATAAGAGATGGAAATTTAAAAAGTAACCTTTCTGGGGTTTCCTACTGAGTCATAGGTCCTAAGTGAGTAGACACAGGGTAAGTATCCCTTATCCAAAGTGCCTGGGACCAGAAGTGTTTCAGATTGTGAATTCATTCTGATTTTGGAATATTTGCATTATATTTACCAGTTGAGCATTCCAAATCTGAACTGCTTTAATTAGCATTTCCTTTGTGTCATGTCAGTGCTCAAAAAATTTTGGATTTTGGAACATTTTAGATTTTGGGATATGAGATGCTCAAATTGTATTATAGCCTACTTGAATGTTTATTTCCAAAAGAATAATTTTGTTTTTGATAGGGTTCCTTTCCTTCTATTCATTTAATTCTTTCCCAATTGTGTAATTCCTCTTATTTTGAGATAATTCTCTCATAAAGTGAGGTATCATATTTAAGTCATTATAAGAAAGAAAGCACTCAGCCGAAACAGGCTGGTGTTCTGCATTGGGCGTGAGGCTTGTCCTCTGGAGGAGCTGTCTACTGTGAAGCTGATGTGTTAGTTATGTCTCAGTGATTACCGGAGTCAACAAAGGGTTCCATGACTGTGGGGGTTTGGTCCATGGAGTTACTCTACCTGATGACTTTCTGCCCTGCTCCCAGATTAAATACAGAATGACCAACTAACCCATAATCAAAAACAGTTCGTGGTAAATATAATGTTCTATTTCTTTTCTTTTCTTTTTTTTTTTTTTTTGAGATGGAGTCTCTGTTGCCCAGGCTGGAGTACAGTGGCGTGATCTCAGCCCACTGCATCCTCCGCTTCCTGGGTTCAAGAGTTCTCCTGCCTCAGCCTCCTGAGTAGCTGGGATTATAGATGTGTGCCACTATGCCCATCTAATTTTTGTATTTTTAGTAGAAGTGGAATTTTGCCATGTTGACCTGGCTGGTCTCAAACTCTTGACCTCAGGTTATTTGCCTGCCTCAGCCTCCCAAAGTGCTGGGAGTATAGGCGTGAGTCACCTTGCCCAGCCCAATGCTCTATTTCTAAAAAGGTATCACCGGAATATACAAAAAAAGTTAATTATTAAGTTGTTCACTTAATTAACAAAAAAGTCTATGGCAAATGTCATAGACTCAGAGTGCAGTGGGGTAGAAAAACTTTAAGGTTATATTTTCCCTTTCATCCCTTGGCTGGGGGTGTGATATTATGACATACTGTGTTTCTGGGTGTGTGTGTACACACATAATATGTATATAATGTGTGTGGAAGGGAAGTTTCCATCCAGCGGTCCTGGCTCACTACTCCCATAGCCCTTGTTGTTTCCTAAGGGACTAAAACAACAAGCATATTTTTTGTTGAAGTAGTTGGTCTTTTGTCCTTGGTTTCTGAAGCAGCTTCAGAGCTTTAAAGGTGAAAGACAGTCTTTTTTTATAATGCTGGGGCACTTTAAGCCTCAGAAAACAGAATCTGTCTCGCTGATCTTCTCCTGCCCTTTTTCACATACTCCTTTCTCCTTTTCTCCCCAAGTCAGGGTTCTAAGTTTCCTCTGCCTTCTGCCTTAATAGTCAGCCATAAAGAAATTCTTTGACCCACCTGATCTGATTAGAAGTCGTAAGACTCACATTTCGGAAGGAGTCCTACTTCCATTCCCTGGAGGAAGGAGCAATGCACAGAGAGGCCAAGAAGAATCTGAACAGATAGGTCTTGTTGGGTTTCTTCACTCAGTCTATTAGTATTAGACCATGCCCTTTTTGTTCAGTCACAATTCTACATGGTTGTCAATCATGCCTATCCAATGGAGCCTCCATAAAAGGCCCACGAGGATGGGGTTCAGAGCACTTCTGGGTAGTGGAACACATGGAGGTTTCTAGGGGATGGTGCACCCAGGAGGGCATGGAGGCTGTGCTCTACTTCCCATGTGCCTTGCCCTGTACAGCTCTTCATCCATATCTTCTGCAATATCCTTAATAATAAACCAGTAAATGTCTTTTCCTAAGTTCTGTGAGCTACTCTAACAAACTCAAGGAGTGGGTGATGGGGCCCTGATTTATAGCCAGTCAGTCAGAAGTATAGCCAGTCAGACTACCTGGGGCTTGTGATTTGCATCTGAAATTGGGGGCACTCTTGGGGACTGAGCACTCACCCTATGGGATCTGACACTGTCTCCAGGTGATAACAACGGAATTGAATTGGGTTGGAGGATGCCTAGCTGGTGTCTGCTGTGGAACTGACTGACTGGTTGTTGGTAGGGAAAAATTCACATATAATTCTTGGTGACCAGAGGTCACAAAAGTCTTCCAGGTTGACTATTGTCATGTGATAGGAGAAAAAATGGCTTGTTTTTTCTGCAGAGGACATGGGGGCATTTCTGGGTCCTGATGGTCACTGTCTGTTTAGATATAGAAACAGTCTCTGGATGGCCAACCCACGTGCCCCCTTGCTCCTGAATGATGGACTGCTTTCTCCTTAAGGGCTGAGATGGTTTTATTCTTCATTATCACTAGGAAAGTGACTGGCTTGAAAGCAAGTGACCAGGGAATAAAGTTACCAACAGACTGCCTTTGCTCTTCATTGATGATCTGTGACATCTGTGACCTTCATCACCTGATACTTCTTCCTCTCTCTGAAATCAAATTTCCAAAATTCAGATATAAAGACATGTTCCTAGAACTTCATTTCAGCTTTCACAGCCCCTACAATTTTCATTTGAAAAGCCAGCCCAAACACAAGATTAGTTTCCTACACCAGAGAACATAATGATTATAGAGGTTTGGAAAAAGGGAGGAAGGTGTCGTATAAACACTTAGTTCTGGTTATTCTTTTTCCTTTGTTTGCATGACAGTGACTTTAAAATAACATAAAAATAAAACCAGAGTTTTAAAAATTGAGCAAGTTGTGCATTTGTCACACTGAAAGAAAAAAAAGCATCAGTGCCCTCTTCCAGGTAGATTTTAGTAGAAATTCTTATAATTTCAAGGAACAGGAACCCACTCATGCTGGTTCAAGGGCAGATGGCAGGTGGACAACGTCAAGGGACAGTGTGACTGGCGTATTGTGCTGTGGGTGGTTCTGAGGATCGGGGGCTCGAGGATTCGGTCTTGCTCTGCCATCTGGGTACATCTGCATGCTCCCTCTCTTCCAGAAGCTTCTTTAGGACAACTCTAAGTGCCAAGCCCTCATGGCCCTAGCTTGCCAACACCCCCAAAACTTGAGGTTGCATCCTGTCCCTACCCACTTTTTGGTTCCATTGGCTGTGGCCTGAGTGAGGAAGAAACTGTGAAAGTGTGGCTACTACCCCCAGACGTGGGTGGGATGGCTTCCCTCAGAAGGAACTGCAGACACGCCTGCAGTGTGCCCGGCCCTGTGTTTCATTTCTTCTTTTCCTCTGTCTCCAGAAAGAGCTCTTGGAGGAAGTCGGCCAGAATGACAGCCAAGCTCAGATCTCTGTTCAAGTCCACAATGCTACGTGCACAGTGAGGATTCCAGCCGTCACAAAAGGGGGAGTCGGACCCTTCAGTGACCCAGTGAAAATATTTATCCCTGCACACGGTGAGAGCTATACCCAGTAAGGGCTGATAGGATGTGGTGGTCCAGGCAGTGCACAGATTGCCAAAAAGTAACCTGGGGGGATGGATGGCTGATTAAATAATAAAAAATAAGGCTGGGCTCATCTCAACACTTCGGGAGGCAAAAGCAAGAGGAATTTGAGACTAGCCTGGGCAACATAGTGAGACCTTGTCTTTTTTAAGTTAGCTGGGCATGATGAATCATGCCTGTCATCCCAGCTACTAGGAGGCTGAGGTGGGAGGATTGCTTGAACCCAGGAGGCAGAGGTTGCAGTGAGCTATGATCACACCACTGTACTCCAGCTAGGTAACAGAGCGAGACCCTGTCTCAAAAAAAAAAAGAAGAAGAAGAAGAAGAAGAAAGGAAAAATAAGAATCAAAAAGAATTTTTCCAATGATAAAGATATGATAACATGCTTTACAGAACTACCAATACCCATGTGTCCCTGCTATAGTTACTGTTAATGGTAATAGCTTACTTGGAAGATCAGTCTTTTCAGATGCCAACTCTGACTTTACTTATTGAACTTAGTTGCAATGATGTGTACTGTACATGACTGAATTTTGGACAGGCAATATAGCTAATCCTTAGCTGTTTATAACTGGGACTGTTTGTTTGCTGGTGCTTGTTTTGCTGTGTTTCAAACAGTACTGCTTTGCCGTGTTTTTACCCATTCAATCCTTGGGTAGCACGCTTTGTGCTTTGGTCTGCACAGAACAGGAAATATTTCCTATGGAAGCCATCCTCAGACTGCCCTGGGCCCACTGAGCTAAATGCCCAGCCATGCGTGTTGGCTTTTGCATGTTGCTGAAATGTCCTTTGCATGTTGCTGAAATGCCACTGTGGTACCCCAAGTGACTCAAATGCTGTGCTCACTCCGTAACCCAATGGAGCCACCTTTGTTCTGATTCTGACCTGCTCTAGGTTGTTTAATGTTAAACTGCTGTCATAAAGTCCATCCATAGGCACCTAGATCAGTGTGTTTATACATTAAGTTCTTGCCAAACATGACCTTTGTACTTGATAGCAGACAGAACTTGTGAGCAGATGTTTGAGTTCCCACCTGTCTGTTCCCAGTGACCCTCAAACCTGCTCTCCCTTTTGGTGCTGAAATGGAACCATATTAGGTTCCTGTAGCCCACAGGCACAGTTTCTGGGGGAACATTAGTGACTGGTGATGGGGAGGCAAGATGTGTCTACCTGGTAGAAATTCAAAGACAGTGAGATTCTGGCCAGGTGGGGTGACTCACGCCTGTAATTCAGCACTTTGGGAGGCCAAGGCAGGCAGATCACTTGAACTCAAGAGTTCAAGATCAGCCTAGCCAACATGATGAAAACCCATCTCTATCAAAAATAACAACAACAAAAATTAGCAGGGTGTGGTGGCATGCGCCTGTGGTCCCAGCTACTTGGGAGGATCTCTTGAGCCCAGGAGATGGAGATTGCAGTGAGCCAAGATCATGCCACTGTACTCCTGCCTGGGTGACAGAGTTAGACCCCATCTCAAAAACAAAACAAAACCAAACCAAAAAAGAACAAAAATAATGAGATTCTGATTCTAAAGGGACAGCTTAAAAAAGTTAGAGTTTAGGCAGGGCGCAGTGGCTCATGCCTATAATCTCAGCACTTTGGGAGTCTGAGGTGGGCAGATGGCCTTGAAGTCAGGAGTCCCAGACCAACCTGGCCAACATGGTGAAACCATGTTTGCTATGCAGGCAGTCCTTACCTTGCATGACTCCAGTATGCACAAATTTCAATTACCACGGTTAAATAATACCCGTTCCCCCAAAAATACAGTTCTAATTTTAGTCACCATTCTATATTAACTGTAATGGCATAAAGCATAAACTCGGGCTGCTGACTCTTCAGGCCACCAATCACTGCAGAAATAACAGATGCACATCACAATCATGACCAATGGCGTCACTTCTTCCAAAGTCTGTTTTGATTGGTCCCTGAGCCTTTGTCACTCATTTCGTGCCCACCTAGCAGAGGCATGTGGCTGTGTTGCCTCCTTGTCTCCCAGGGACAAACCCACATGACATTTTACAAAAATGGGTAATTGAAAGAGGGTGTTGGTGAGCAAAGGTAAAAGTGCAGTAAAGAAACGCAAAATGATAGTGGTCAAAGTAAAATTTGAATTGAACGTAAAACTGTGGAAAGTTGATACTGCCCCCGCTCATAAACTTTAGGTATGAACCAGAGGTCCTTTGATGGTGACCTAATATTTTTCATTTTCTTGTACATGTATAATTGGTATGTTTTCCCATTGATTCTTAAATTACTATGTTTAATTAACAACTGAAAAATTGTATATACCTATGGAGTACAATGTGACATTTTGATCTATGTTTATGTTGTGGAATGAGTAAATCAAGCTAGTTTCCCATCGTTATTAAGATCTCTTTGCATGATCTCAGCTTACACAAAGTGAGGCCTGCCTACATTTGTAGATTATAAAAGATTTAACTGAGTTCTGAAAGCTTTGACTATTTGTTCTTCCCTATTACAAGCCAGTGTTTCTCGTGTTATTTCAAACCCATGATTGGTCTATCGGTATTTTTCCAGGTTGGGTAGATTATGCCCCCTCATCAACTCCGGCACCTGGCAACACAGATCCTGTGCTCATCATCTTTGGCTGCTTTTGTGGATTTATTTTGATTGGGTTGATTTTATACATCTCTATGGCCATCAGAAAAAGAATCCAGGAGACAAAGTTTGGGTAAGTCTCCCAGCTAAAAATGTTTGCCCAGTGATACCACTGGTTGAACTCCTGACAAGGTTTTTATACCAAGTTATCATGCCTTTCCTGTTGGCCTTGCTGCTCACGTTGCTCCCAGACGGCTGCCCTGCCTGATGCATATCCTGGGCTCAGGCAGCTTCCTGACTTAGGCCATGGCCTACAGAGGTAGCTGCCAGCAAAAGCCAGCCCGAAAAGGGTTCTTTTACGGAAAGAGTATAGTAGGCCTTTGCTACTCAAGCTGGGTTGTTGGTAAGTGAGGACTTTTATTAGAAGCCTTAAAAATAGGCCAAATGCTGTGGCTCACACCTGTAATCCCACCACTTTGGGAGGCTGAGATGGGCGGATCACTTGAGATCAGGAATTTGAGACCAGACTGGCCAACATGGCAAAACCTCGTCTCTTCAGAAAATACAAAAATTAGCTGGGCATGATGGCACGTGCCTGTAATCCCAGCTACTCCAGAGGCTGAGGCACAGGAATTGCCTGAACCCAGGAGGCGGAGGCTGCAGTGAGCTATCGCGCCACTGCACGCCAGCCTGGGTGACAGAGCGAGACCTTGTCTCAGAAAAAAAATAAATAAATAAATAATGCTGATTATTTTTCTTCAACGTATATGTAGATAAAGATATGGGGGAGGAAATTCACCAAAGCATTGGCAACTGTGGCTGGTATTACTGTGGGTGACTCTGTGTTTTGTTGTTGCTGTATTTTGCACACGTCCTATAATGATTATTTTTATAACAGGGACAAAATTTATATTTTAACATTCAAATGAGAAAAAAAAATCTCTTGTTCACATTTTCTATGAATTTTCCTTTTATAATAAAACATAATTAAATATCAATGAAAATGAGAAGCTGTGTTAAAGCAGCCTAATGAAACGAAGGCTGTGTATAAACGTTGTTTCTGGAGCCCAGTTTTCTGCTGCAGGGTTCTGGAAGTAAATTTGGATTTCCATGAAATCGAATTTATCATTAATGAGTGAGGAGGAAGCGTTTTGTATGAGATAAATTGTTGGCAGGTTGGAGTGGGACAGAATGAGTGAGGGGTGTATGGCTGTGCTTTGGAGGGGGCTAAGCAGCCCTCTTTCATTGCTCCACCTTCAGAATGCTACTAGAACATCCCACTAACTCCAAGACTTGCGATAGGCATGGGAAGGGGCTTAAGACTGGCAGCCAGGCTGCCCTTTACTTGTGTTCATCACTGTCTTAGGGGTCAGTTACTTTAGTCCTTACAAGCCTATTCTTATAATTATTATATCTTAGTATGTGAATTCTAAGAATGACTATTTTAAAGAAGTAGACAAAATCCGATCTAAATCTTGAACATATAATTGACTAAAATACATCCCAGTGTCTTGGTGTGACATACAGGCTCATCACAAAACAAGTACAGAGAACCTCTGCAGAAGTTGCAAGAGTAGCTCATTAATATGTATTAAAGGCCTGCTAGGCACTGGGCACTGAGGTGGACTGGGATACAGTGGTGAATAAAATCCTGCGCTCATAGGGTTCACAGTTCATGGGGGAGTCAAGCAGTAGTCAAGCAGTCACAAAAATAGACTTAAAATGGCAACTGTAATAAATTCTATATAAAGGGTTAAGAATGTGTCCAAAAACTTTGACTGCATCAAGAAAGTTAGGGAAGGCCTTCATGCAGAAGTGGCTGACACTTGAGCTAAGATCTGAAGAAAGAGCAGGCATTCATTAGATGAGAGAGAAGAGCATCCTAGCCGGAAAGTGCAGCACATGCAAAAGCTCTGTGATACTTGGGGTCTGGCAGGAGGAGAGAGCACTGGATTGAAAGTTGTTAATTCGTTCACTGGGTTCCAGCATTAATTCTACCAGTTTGACTAGCCTTTTAACTTTCCAAGCTTCCTTGATATTATCTGTCTCTGAATAGTCTCCGTGGTCACTACCACTATGATTCTGAATTGGGACTTCTATAGACTCACTCAGTCATTAAAATATACTGAGTCTCTTAAGATGTTGACGTCTTTAAGCATTCAGAACAGAATGCAGTTTTTGTCATCAAGTGGAAATTCATGGTCAGCACTGTTGAAACAGTCACTGTTACAGAATGATTCATAAATATATTTGCTTGAAACTAACCAGACAGAATCAGGAAAATGAAGCCCCGGAGGCTACAAATTCCGATGGGGACTAGTAAAGCCTCCTAGAATGTGCAACTAAGGTAATCCCGGAAGGCTGGAGTGCAATAGCCAAGGGATGCACGTTGCCTTTTGAAACCTTTGCCAAGAGTTTTAGGAACTGTATATAGCAATGCTGATCTTCCCAGTTCCCATAAATGAGTTACCTTTCTGCTTCTTCTGAAGTCTCTCTTTGGTTCCCCTCCTTTTTGGCTTTCCTTTAGGAAAAAAAAATTTTTTGTTTAGCATATTATATATCATAAAAATATTTTGACTCTAGTTTAAGAATACATTAAAGACAACATGCTGGGATGAGACCCCCTTCACAACAGCATAAAAACTATAACGTTCCTGAGAATAAACCCAATAGATGTGCAAGAGCTTTGTAGAAAAAAAAGGATTAAACTTCCTGATATTGTTAAAGAAGACTTGAATAAATTGACAGTTGTGTACCATGTTCATGGATGGGAAGGCTCAATATTGTCAAGAGAATAAGTTTCCCTAAGTTAACCATAAATTTAATAATCACCATCACAATTGGTACAGAGTTCTTGAGAAAAGTTGGCAAACTGATTTGAAAATATATGGGCTGGGCGTGGTGGCTCACCCCTGTAATCCCAGCACTTTGGGAGGCCGAGGCAGGCAGATCATGAGGTCAGGAGATTGAGACCATCCTGGCTAACACAGCAAAAACTCATCTCTACTACAAATACGAAAAATTAGCCAAGCGTGGTGGTATGCACCTGTAGTCCCAGCTACTTGGGAGGCTGAGGCAGGAGAATCACTTGAACCTAGGAGGTGGAGGTTGCAGGGAGCCGAGATTGCACCACTGCATTCCAGCCTGGGTAGCAGAGTGAGACTCCACCTCAAAAAAAAAAAAGAAAGAAAAAAGAAAAAAAATATGTGAAAGAGTAAATGTGTAGGAATAGCCAAGACAGTTTTGAAAAACACAAACATTTCAGTGTAGGGAACTTGTTCTCCTAGACATAAAAATCTATTTAGTGACTAGAGCAGTGAGGTATTGGTACAAACAGAAAGAACTCTGTGAACAGCACAGGATGTTCATGTATAGGGCACTTTTAGGAACTGAATATAGGATGAAGATTGCATTCCAAATCTGGAGAAATAAAAGAACGTTCAAAAAATTGACCCATTAGCTGGGAATGGTGGTGCATACCTGTAGTCCCAGTTATTCTGGAGGCTGAGGTGGGAGGACTGTTAGAGCCCGGGAGGCTGAGGTTGCAATGAGCCAAGATCACGCCACTGCACTCCAGCCTGGGCAACAGAGCAAGATCCTGTCTCAAACAAACAAACACTTTGTTCGAGGCACTGGATAGAGAGAAATGAATAAGACATGCATGAGGCTGTCCACTTAAAGCTTATAGCCTAGCAGTTGAGAAATGCAGAAGAAAATGCTCCATGTGAAAATATTTCTGTCAGCTAGGTCTCTACTAACTCATAAGTTTAGCACCAAAATGGATCATAGATATTATTTGATTCAACCCTGATTATAATCATCTGGGAAAGTTTGAGGTTGAACATTATAAAATTTCCCAAAAAGTGGGGGTGCTGAGTACAGCAAATATATTAACAAGATTACAATACTATTTCAAATATTTAGAAATAAAACTATTTCCAGGAACCATTTAGCTCAGCAGAAGCTTAAAACAAATGAAAGACTTGTAACAGATTATTTTTATCTATACTGAAGTCATTTCCCATGGATCCTTACTACAAGATCTATTCATTTGCTCCTTCTGTAAAAATACCTTCCAGCTCATTTTTAAATGAAAATACTTTTATTTTTATTTATAAAAGTGAAAATACAAAAGTAACATTATATTTTTAAAAAATCAGATTATATAGAATAGTCAAAAGGAGAAAGTGAGGCCCATCTCAGGCCCATATATGGTCTTGGTTGCTATTTTGACATACATTCTTTCAAGTGCTTTGCTTTGTGTACATAAATATTTTTTTCAAAATTCTGTTATCTCTTTAAAATAATCTATGTACCTAAGGTAAATTGAGATTAAATCTGTAGGCCAGGCGCGGTGGCTCACGCCTATAATTCCAACACTTTGGGAGGCCGAGGAGGGTGGATCGCCTGAGGTCAAGAGTTCGAGACCAGCCTGATCAACATGGTGAAACCTCGTCTCTCCAAAACAACAACAAAAAAATAGCCAGGCATGGTGGTGCATGCCTGTATTCCCTGCTACTTGGGAGGCTGAGGCAGGAGAATCACTTGAACTCAGGAGGCGGAGGCTGCAGTGAGCTGAAATTTCTCCATTGCACTCCAGCCTGGGCAACAAGAGCAAAACTCCGTCTCAAAAACAAAAACAAAAATCTGTAATCTAAACTTTCTAATTCATAATACTTTCCCACCAATTAGTCTAAAATAGTGACTAAATGGATTATTAAAATAGACTTCATTTTTAAAATTAATTTATTTTTTTGACACAGGGTCTTGCTCTGTTGCCAGGCTGGGGTGCGGTGGTGCAGTCATGGCTCACTGCAGCCTCATCCTTCAGAACCCATGTGATCCTCTCATCTCAGCCTACCGATTAGCTGGGACCACAGGCGCACATTACCACATCCAGCTAATTTTTTTATTTTTGTAGAGATGGCGGTCTCACTTTGTTGCCCAGGCTGGTCTTGAACTCCTCTGGGCTCAAGTGATCCTCCTGCCTCAGCCTCCCAAAGTGCTGGGATTACAGGTATGAGTCACTATGCCCAGCCTTATTTTTTAGAACAGTTTTAATTTTACAGAAATATTGAGAAGATAGTACAGAGACTTCTCATATACTCCATACATACTTTCCCCTATTATTAACAGCTTACATGATTAGTACAATACATTTGTTACAGTTAATGAGCCAATGTTGATGCATTGTCATTAACTAACATCTATACTTTCTTGAGATTTCCTTATTTTTACCTAATGTCCCTTTTCTGTTCTGGGATCCCATCCAGGATGCCATATTGCATTCAGTCGTCACATCTCCTTAGGCTCCTCTTGGCTGTGGCCGTTTGTTAGACCGTCCTTGTCTTTGATGATCTTGCCAGTTTTCACAAGTGTTAGGTATTTTGTAGGATGCCCTTCTATTGCAGTTTTTTCAATGTTTTGCTCATAATGAGCATGGGTTATGAGTGATTGAGAGGAAGAGCACAGAATTAAAGTGCCGTTGTCATCACATCTTATCAAGGGTACGTATTAACATGATTTATCACTGTTGATGTCGACGTTGATCACCTGGTTGAAGCAGTGTTTGCCAGGTTTCTCTGCCATGAAGTTATTTTTTCTTCATTTCCCTACTGTTCTTTGGAAGCAAGTCACTATGCATAGCCCACACTGAGAGCATGAGGATTTACCTCCCTCCACCCCTTAAGGGCACAATAACTACATAAAATATTTGGAATTCTTCTGCATAGGAGATTGGTGTCTTTTCCATTTATTCATTCATTCAATCATATTTTCATAAGTATGGACTCATGGATATTCATTTTGTACTCATAGTCTAGTACTACTTTAGTTTCTTGCTCAGATTGTTACAGCTTTGGACATTAGGAGCTTCTCTGTTATTCTCTGTTCTTGATGGTGCCTAGCTAGAGTAGTTTCGATATTGCCAAGTAAGTCTAAAATAAATCAAAGGAAAGAAACGCGTTTCTCCTAGGGGGAAAGTTTTTGTTGTAGAAGAGCCCGTTGAAAAGGGGCCGCTCTTTAGCATCCTTGTGGAATCAGTGTCTGCCCCTGTAGCCCTATTTTTATAGTGAAGTGTCTTTGTTTTCATTCACCTAGGAATGCATTCACAGAGGAGGATTCTGAATTAGTGGTAAATTATATAGCAAAGAAGTCCTTCTGTCGGCGAGCCATTGAACTTACCTGTAAGTTGACTTTCATTTCCCTTTTTGGCAAAAGTTCAAATAGTTGAGAACAAAGAAAGAACAATAGACAGATTTCTAACAAAAGCCAAAGGTATTGAAGAAGAATGGATATTTTTAATGTACAAAATATGTTTAGAAACCAGCAAGTAGATAGTCAGACATTGCCATGCACAGCTCTGCGGGCTAATTTACTGGAATCTGGAGCTGGACCTGGGGTTAAAGGACTCATAATGTCATGAAATGTGGCAGAAAAGAGGAACCTTCTGGGGTGACAGAAGACGGGTAGAGGTCAGGGATTTAAAGAAAACTTCTAACTAGCGGACATAACCTCAAGCCTCATTCCTCTTTTCTTGGCAACCAACTCTGAGAATGATTTGCCAACATCCTTTGTAGTAATTATGGTTTGAGCTTTGCTGAATCAGAGAGTGAAGCCTTCTGGGTTAAACAGTGGAAATAAACAGATACTAGTGTCCTGAATAATTTCAGAAAAAGTATAGAAAGGATATGCAAATATTAACAACAAGTTCATGCTTCTGGATGTTTTCCCCCAATAAAGAAAAGACATAAGAATGATGGAATACAGGTTGCTGTGAAATATAAACTTGCTTGGTATGGATATTATTAATTTCTTTACTTTTCTAATCTGTAAGTTTTGACTTTTGATACCCTCAATTTTTTTTTTAAATTTAAAATTTGTCATTTAGACCACTTTCTTTCCTTTATTGGAGAACCACTGGACAAAATTTTTTCTCTGAGAACTAATGTGTCCTTCTAATTATCCACATTTTTTGTTCTTTCAAGAGCTTGCACATGCCTTTACCATGGTTCAGACCGAATCATTTGCCAAGAGTTGTTGAACTGGTCTCTTCCTGATTAATTTCTCTTGCTGCCAACACAACACATCTATTGTATAGATACCTTACTATACTACATATCTTGTTATAGAAGAGCTTATTCTCCAGTTCCTCAAAGTGCTCAATTTGGCCCTTGCTATGTTGTTATAATGAGGTTTCATGTATAGTATGTAAGATAAGAGCTTGTTCTCTAGATGTTTCCTGGGGTTTGTAAGACTCCATCCATAGCATAGGAGGGAAGGTGAGGTATGGTTCTTTTGTATACTGTAGTTAGGGATATAATGTTAATAGTAAAGAATTCACTAGAAAGTACCTATTGACTTATCTTTCTTACTCCTTTAAGTCAAGGACAAACCACCCCATATGAATCTGATTGCTGGCTGCTGCTACCACACAACAGAAAGAGAAATATGGCTCTGATTTTTCTAATTCTTCAGAATTAACCTTGCCCTGAAGGATTCATTATACTTAGTTTAATCATAATGAAGTATGAAGTTTTATTACTGGCATTTTGGGTAGAGAAATAATAGATACAAAATGAAATAAAAGGGACGGGCACAGTGGCTCATGCCTGTAATCCCAGCACTTTGGGAGGCTGGGCAGATCACTTGAGGTCAGGAGTTCGAGACCAGCCTGGCCAACATGATGAAACCCTGTCTGTACTAAAAATACAAAAAATTAGCTGGGCATGGTAGCACAGGCCTGCAGTCCCAGCTACTCAGGAGGCTGAGGCACAAGAATCGCTTGAACCCAGGAGGCGAAGGTTGCAGTGAGATGAGATTGCGCCACTGCACTCCAGCCTGGGTGACAGAGTGAGACTCCTTCTCAAAAAATAAATAAATAGATAAATAATTTAATTAAATAAACGAAAAAAGGAATGTTTATTATACAGGACTTTATTTCATTTTAATTATCAAATGAAAGAAAGCATGCTGACAATTTTTATACATAGTACGTTACTCCTTTTTCAGTACGTAGCTTGGGAGTCAGTGAGGAACTACAAAACAAGCTAGAAGATGTTGTGATTGACAGGAATCTTCTAATTCTTGGAAAAATTCTGGGTGAAGGTAAGCAGTTTAAAGTAATGCTTTTAAAATGCGGGATAAGAAGGTAAGCAGTTTAGAATACTTTTTAACATGTATTTGCTAAATAAAATACCATTTTAGGACTCTGCGTTATACTGTGGATCATTACGCTTTATTATTTAAAATGATAGACTATTGATTTTTGAAACTCAGATCTGGCAAATGAAGATTCTCTTCAATGCCTAGCACACACAGTAGGTCCTTGAAAAATATTAATTTTCTTTCCTCATTGAAAAGCATGTAATTCATTGATTAGTTTCCTATGTACTTTAAATTTATTCCTCTAGTTCTTGAGTTTATTATTCTTGGCACCTTTCTAATTAGGAACAAAAATGAAAATACATATTTAACTGTTAAGTTGTTCTTAGGATGAATGATAATGGTGTTAAGAGTTTGTGCTTTAAAAACTTCAATAATATTTTTCATGTTCTCCCCTAAGTGTCTTGGATCGGTTATAATGCTTAATAAAGTGGTGAGCTAAGGTAGGCCCAAGCCACCCAAGCTTATGACAAGCAGGAGACTAGAGCATGGCACATGGCCGTGGTTTGCAATGTGGGTGGCCTGGGCAGGCCTGTGCCTGGCTACCTGTGGGTGAATTGCTCTCATACCACATGAAACCAGCAGCTCTGGCACTGGAGCATTTCTGTGGTCAGGGGAGAATTTGCACAGTGTCCATAAAGATGTTCTTTTACTTCACAGGAGAGTTTGGGTCTGTAATGGAAGGAAATCTTAAGCAGCAAGATGGGACCTCTCAGAAAGTGGCAGTGAAGACCATGAAGTGTGAGTTATCAATGATGAATGCCATTCTTCTGGGGTAGGCAGTTACTTCAGTGTTGGGTGCTCCATGAGGCCATATGTCACAATCTCAGTTGCCAGCGGGTCAGAAGGCAATGTGGAACATTGGTCACCAAGGAGGTATTACTCTAATGAGCTCCTCATACATGCATTGCATATTCTTTATACTCAAGGCAACAACATTTTTTATTATTACTAACTCTAGCATGCCTGTGCATGCATTCTCTCTGTCTTGCTCGTTCTTCCTCTCTCCCTCTCTCTCTTCTCACCTAGTAGAGCTAACAACTCTAAAGTAGAGCATGAATTGCTGAGGCAGGGGTGATCTGATGGCAACTTCTGACTGCAGGGGTTGGTCTGGCTGACCTGTCTATTGTGGTGGAACCACTTCCTCATTTGAGGATGACTGCATGGCCCTGAGGAAGCTGTGGGCTGCCTGGAAAGTAAGTTTTCCAGAAAGAGGGTAAATATTTGGTCAAGACATATAAAGATTTGCTATCATAAGCTAGAACTTCCAAGCAAGCTGGAAAGAGAGCCAGCAGTGGGGCAGAGAGGGCCTTCTAAGTCATAGTCAAGATCCTGCTTTATCCTGCAAGAAGTAGAGCGCTATTAAGAGTCTTGATCAAATGAAGAATCGAGCAGTTTACATTCCAGGAAGTTCACTTTGGTGTCAGTGTGAGGAAAACAAATTACAGTGTTGACAAAAATAGTGGTAGAGAGGCCAGTTAGGACATTTTAAAATCTGTATAGTCTAGGCCCTCTCAAATCCTTTTTTTTTCAATTGAGACAGAGTCTCACTCTGTCACACAAGCTGGAGTGCAGTGGCACCATCTTGGCTCACTGCAACCTCCAGCTCCTGGGTTCAAGCAATTCCCCACCTCAGCATCCTGAGTAGCTGGGATAACAGGCACCTACCACCAGGCCCGGCTAATTTTTGAATTTTTAGTAGAGATGGGGTTTTGCCATGTTGGCCAGGCTGGTCTTGAACCCCTGACCTCAAATGATCCGCCTGCCTCGGCCTCCCAAAGTGCTGGGATTACAGGTGTGAACCATCGTGCCCCGCCTAAAATCTATGTAGGTAAGGAAACTATAGGGATTTGCTGACTTGTCTAATTGAAATAGCTAGAAAGGGGGCAGGCTGTGCTGAACTTCTTTATTACCATAAGATGACCAGATTTCACTGACAGAGAAAGCTAGCATTTCCTCTCCATGTCCTTCTCCCCAGGAAATGCATTTCTGAAGCTGGGGCCACACAACTGTCTATGTTTGATTCTGTAGGTGTCTGGCTGGTCATGGCCTGTCACTGGGGGACTTAGAAAATAGACCATTGTCATGTGGCATTTCACCCACAGCCTTCATCATGAATCATGGATGGAGATTATTTGGTGCTGAGTTTGTCAATATTCCTGATGTTGCTTCCTTATTAACCCCTTGTACCTATTCAATACTATTTTTGATCAGGGAATAAAGTAAAATTGGATTCTTCCTAAAATTTAAATCTACTGTTTACTGGACATTAAAGCATAAGTTAGATTATAAGCATGTACTCAGACTCTTAAATGAAAAGGCTAAAGTTTATTTATTTTTTTCTTTTTGAGACAGAGTCTCGCTCTGTTGCCCAGGCTGGAGTGCAGTGGCATGATCTTGGCTCACTGCAACCTCTGCCTCCCGGGTTCAAGCAATTCTCCTGCCTCAGCCTCCCAAGTAGCTGGGACTATAGGCATGTGCCAGCGTGCCCGGCTAATTTTTGTATTTTTTGTGGAGACAGGGTTTCACCATGTTGGCCAGACTGGTCTTGAACTCCTGGCCTCAAGTGATCCACCTGCCTGGGCCTCCCAAAGTGCTGGGATTACAGGTGTGAGCCACCATGCCTGGCCTGGAGGCTGAAGCTTTATTCAGTTATAAAAAGGAACCACAATAACGAACAAGTCATATGAACGGTGCTTTTTGCTTTTTAAGCAGTCTGTAATGACTAATATTTATGTGATACTCATTGTTAGCCAAAGGGCATTGCAATTATTCCTGCATTTCATCAGGACAACAGGAACAGAAAATGAACATAACTAAAAAGGAGGTTCAGGAACTAGCCTCCAGATACTAAAACACCCTGAAGTTAGAATACTCACTGGAGCTGCACCAAGTACTGAACCATATTCTGCACCATTCCTGCTCTTGTATGATTTTATATGAGCCTCACAGTGTGTCTGTGGGGAGTCCTTTCATGATCCCTATTTAGAGATATAAGGCAGGCATATTAGGAGGCCTGGTGGGAGGAGCTGAGCCTGGAACCTGTTTTTTCTCTGGCTTGATTCTGCTGTTCTTTAATTTCATTAGGGTAACTTGCATAGGGATTACATCCCTGCTAATTGTTAAAGATTGAGAGAATAATCTGTAGCTTCAAAATCCCCAGGCTCAGCTACATCTACCCACGGGTTGGTCCCCTGGGGAAGGGTCTGCAGGCAGAGTCCTACCCCACTATTCCCCCACATGGTTGTTTGCAGCGAAAGGAATAGATGAGGGCAAATTTTTGCAGGTGTCTAGATTTTTTTTTTTAATTAGAAAAATTTTTTAATTTTCTCAATTTTCTTCAGTAGAGAGAAGATTAATATATATTGAGCCCATAGGATGGTAGAGACACTGCATTAGATGGCCTCATGCATGATTGTAATCATAGTTATACTCCGTTAAAGCAAACTCCCTAAGGCAAGCTTGACTTTTTGTTTTGTTTGTTTGTTTTTAATTGTGGCAACATATACATAACATAAAATTTACCATCTTAACCATTTTAAGTGTACAGTTCAGTGGTATTAAGAACCATATTCATAATGTTATACAACCATCACACTACCATCTCCAAAACTTTTCATCTTGTAAAACTGCAACTCGACACCTACCAAACAATGACTACCCACTACCCTCTCTCCCCAGCCTTGGCAACCACTATTCTATTTTCTGTCTCTGATTTTGACTCTCTAGGTACTTCATATAAGTGGAATCATACAGTATTCATCCTTTTGTGACTGGCTTATTTCGCTTAGCAAAATATTAGAATTTTAAATGTCTCTCTTGAGCCAATTTAGTTAAAAAAACTTGGTATGAAAGTGCATCCAGCTCACAAGGTGTGGTTCAGCAACCCGACTTGCAGTATATAAACCAATAGAAAGGGAAAGTTGTAGGGTTCCTTCTTTCTTTCTTTTTTTTTTAAGCAAATATAATTGCAACAGATCAGTTAGAATTGTTCTTTGTTTTGGTTTTGGTTTTGGGGTATTTTTTTCCTTTACCATGAGACTTTAACTGTTTAGAGCAGTTTCAGGTTTGCAGAGAAGTACAGAGAATGTCCATAGGTCCCCTCCTAACATACACAGTTTCTCCTATTATTAATGTCTTTTATTAGTGAGCTGCATTTTTTGTGATTGGTGAACGCATACTGATACATTATTCTTAACCAGAGTCCATGGTTTACATTAGGGTTCATTCTTAGTGTTGTACAGCTCTGTGGGTTTGGACAAATGTGTAATGTCGTGCATCCACTATTACAGTATCATATAGAATAATTTCTTGGCCCTAAATCCCCTGTGCTTTGCCTGTTTGTCCCTCTCTTCTTCTCTCCCCCTGCCCCTACCAGCCCTGACAACCACTCATCTGTTTCCTGTCTCAATAGTTTCATCTCTTCCTGACCTAAGTTTGAGAGAACAGAATTGCTGTTGCCCACCCCCTCCCCTTAACTGAGTAAATTATCCATACCTAACCTTTTCTATTTTCTCCTTTAGTGGACAACTTTTCGCAGCGGGAGATCGAGGAGTTCTCAGTGAGGCAGCATGCATGAAAGACTTCAGTCACCCAAATGTCATTCGACTTCTAGGTACTTCTGAGAAATGCAGGAGTGGGTGGTCAAGGGGACTCTGCTGATCTGCTCTGTGCCAAAGGAAAAAAATCTCTGGTGTAAATAAGTTTACATTTTGTATAACCCCAACGTAATGTATAACATTGAGGTTTTCACCCAGACTTCTGTTCATAAGGATGTTTTCTGAGGCTGATAGTAATAATGAGTTTGCATTTTCTGGACACTGACGGGCTCAGGAATGATTTGAGTTTTCCACAGAATTCTAGGAGAATGTGAATTAAATTGCTCTCAGTTACTCAAAGGCAAGACACAGAGGTGGTCATGTTATAATTTTTGTTAATTTAGTGTTATACGTGAGTTAGATAGCAGTGGGATAAAGCTGGAAAAGTAGACAGATTTCATAGGTTGTCTTTGAGAAATAATTTATTAACCTATTCGAAAGTACTGACTTCTTTTTTCTTTTTCTTTTTCTTTTTTTTTTGAGACAGAGTTTCACTCTTATTGCCCAGGCTGGAGTGCAATGGCTTAATCTCAGCTTACCGCAACCTCTGCCTCCCCAGTTCAAGCAATTCTCCTGCCTCAGCCTCCCAGTAGTAGCTGGGATTACAGGCATGCGCCATCACACCCAGCTAATTTTGTATTTTTAGTAGAGACGGGGTTTCTCCATGTGATCAGGCTGGTCTCGAACTCCCGACCTCAGGTGATCCGCCCGCCTCAGCCTCCCAAAGTGCTGGGATTACAGGCATGAGCCACCGTGCCCAGCCAAAAGTACTGATTTCTTAAGATTTTGGTACATTGATGATTTCATGGAATTGATTTAACAGTTCCGTAGAATGTGATTTAATGTAATTTGGCTTTGCAGCTCCATTAGCTAAAAAATACAAAAGAGGAGATTAAGTATGAAGTGGATGCTGTGTAAGTGACACTGTCCCAAGAGAGAAGAGCAACCTGGAAATAATCGAATTTTCTGCTGACCTTGGTTTTTTGGTTTTTGTTTTGCCGTCCTGTGACTGGATACATGCTAAATTCTTTTGAGATCTTTCAAACTTTTATATTATTGACACTGCAGAGAGATGTGAAAATCAGTTTGTTTACAGTATTATGTCAAATCAACTACTGTTATTCATTCACTGCTATTGGCTTTAGCTGACTATGAGAACAGTGTCACTCTGTGATCGCACCACAGAGTGCAGGAGCTTTGCAAGTTTGGGATCAGGTGACAGCCTCTGGCTCTCAGATTCCATGATAAATGATATTGTAGCTTCTCCTTTACAAAACTGTTAAAATTTAGGGATGTGAATTTTATCTATAGGCCTTCAAAGTTATTATAATAGTTTAAGCATTTGCAGTGGACTTCTTCACATAATTAAATATCTATCACATGAAACTAGTTCGCCCTTGAATCTTATGGGGTCACTACCCCTCAGAATCAGCCTAACAGAAATTCCTAGGTCTAGATGGCTATACTTGTTACAGTTTGATTTGTGAAAGCCCTCATGCCCTCATTAATCTGAAAGGGGGGAAAAAAACAAGCAGTGGACCCTGTGTATGTTTCATTTTCTAGAACAGAGTGTGAGAGGAGCTCTTAGTTTTTTTAATTGTTAACACACAGTTTCAGTTTGGCCAGTGGTCCTCCAGGGCTTTTCTGTTCACAGTAACAAGGGCTCTTTGTAACTGATTCTGTGTTTGTAATTTCAGGTGTATGTATAGAAATGAGCTCTCAAGGCATCCCGAAGCCCATGGTAATTTTACCCTTCATGAAATACGGAGACCTGCATACTTACTTACTTTATTCCCGATTGGACACAGGACCAAAGGTAATAATCTTCTTGTGTCACCTCTGAATGCTTCTAAGGGCTTGTGTGACTTCGCCAGGACAACCAAATCATCTAATATTGAAAGTGAAGCCAGGAAGGAGAGGACTTTGACCTTTGTTCAGTGCTCCCTGTGTGTCCAGGGGTTGAAATGTGGTGTCTGTCCTCACAGCAGGCCTGTTCCAGATATTATTACTCCTGCTTTATGGTGAGGGAAAGTAGCAGTGCACACAGTCTTATGGACAAAGCCTTACCAACTTGAGTTGGGTAGCCCAAGCTCCTGGTTCTGCAATTCACACCCCTCATGGCCGCATACTCCCCAGAGCTGGCAGACCATGGGAAGGCCATTAAAGATGGCTCTCCCAAAAGAAATTTTACAGAGCTCGTTCTGGAGTTCACAGATTTCAACCTTTGAAGAAGTGTGGGTGAGCCAAAAGGACTGTACACCTGACGTTCTGAAAAATGTTTGCAATATTTTTCTTCCTATGTTGACTTACCCGCCATGAACACTGTGAAGTCCTGGTAATTTTGGATGTAGCTGTAGAGGCAGTTATAGATCATCTAGGAAATTTAGGACCACGGACAGGCTTGCCTTTCTTCAGGGTCAATTTTTAGTATTGACATCGAGGGTCATAGAGTTAAGGAATCATAGCCACTGGGGACGTTGTGTCTTTAATTTCCTGGGCCTCCTTATCCGAAACGAAAACAGTATCCTCCTGTCATGTTTGGTGGACATGGTGGACTGTGAACAGGAGGTGTGAGCGTGTCCTGACTACATGCCTGGCTGAGCAGTACACCCTTCCTGCCTTGCATGCACCTTCTCTGTCTGTTGGAGGAGGCAGCGATCCTGCAGGGTTCTGGTTGGGACACATGTGGGAACAGCGTGTGGCTGGCCTCTGTCAGCAGTCATTCTCTGACGGCAAAAGTCACTCCAGATCATCACTGCCCTTACACACTGCTGTAAGAAACCACATGTCCTGGGAAGGAATCACACCACTCAGTCCACACCTTGGCATTCTTGGACACACCCCACCTTTATCCCTTTCGCTGCCATCGGTATCAGGATCACTGAATGCAGTCATGCAATTAGGAACAACTGATTCCTTCACTACATCAACGATGGCTCGGGGGAAAGAATTCTTGCTGCTCTTACTTGATGGTCTGATGAGTCCACAGGATGAAAGTGCAAGGAGATTAGTTCTTAGCGACTATGAAAACTCACTCCCACTGACTCTGCAGACAAAACACAGAGGGGAAATGTCCCATGCATGACCAGTGTGGTAGAGTTCTGCACACTCCTCTGTATCTACAGACTTGGGGTGACAGTGGCCTAGGGTCAGCCAGGTCACTTTTCCACATGAAGCAATGCCATGGGACTCACTCACAAACCCTTACCCAAAGTAGGTAGTAGGTTTATTAAGTTCTGGCCGTGTGTGATGGCTCACACCTGTAATCCCAGCATATTGGGAGGCCAAGGTGGGCAGATCACTTGAGGTCAGTTCAAGACCAGCCTGACCAACATGGTGAAATCCCATCATCTCTATTAAAAAAATACAAAAATTAGCCAGGTGTAGTGGCAGGCACCTGTAATCCCAGTTACTCAGGAGACTGAAGCAAGAGAATCACTTGAAATTGGAAGGTGGAGGTTGCAGTGAACCGAGATCACTCCACTGCACTCCAGCCTGGGTGACAGAGTTAGACCCCATCTGAAAAAAAATAAAAAATAAAAAGGTTTATTAAGTTCTTTAGTTCACTCTGTGAACAAGTGCTGACTCTGAGCTGGGCAATGAGCTCTGGGAACACTGGAAGGAACATGACAGATATAGTTCCTGCCCCATGGAGTTGACCTGCTGGTGGTGGGTGAGGGGAGAACAGGAGACAGACAATTGGTTATTCACAGTGAGGGGAACTGTGGGCACCAGGAGCACAGGGGCTCAAGTGCGCAGTGGGCCAGGCAGAACCCAGTGGGAGCAAAGGGGCATGATGGGTGCAAGGTAACTAGACTGGGCACTGTGGTGTCCATGCACAGGTGCAGAACCTCATGGTGGCAGGGCCCGGACTTCTTTGTTTCAGTAACCTGGAGAATGTTGGCAGATAGATTAGAGATGGCGATTAGAACATGATGCCCCATATACTGCGGGGTCTGCCACTTAGTAGAAGAGATTGCTGTAGAGAAATGTGCATTCCCATTGCCCCCACCCTCGACACCCAATCATTGAGAATCTTCATGTCAGTAAAGCCACATTCCTTCTAAAAGATGTTTGGGCCCCGTGTGCTGTCAGAGAAGCTTCTTGTTTTAGAGTCCCCCTCTTTTTGGCTTGTTCATTATAAAATCCCTTGATTCAGGATGCATTTCAGTTCCCCAGTGAAGGCTGCATGGAGTTGCATTCTAGTTGTTCCCTGAGAGTGAACTCACTCACGCCATTCATCTTCTCTTTATCATGAGCCTATCCAGCCTCAGGATCAGAAGACGTGTTGAGAATTGGTAGGCCAGCATGCTTGCCTCACCAGTGCCCTTAAGAGGGGCCGCAACCCCTGCCCTGAATTTTTCCAGCACGGAGAAACTAGACAGAAGCAGGACCTCAGTCTGAAGTGCCCCAACCTCCAGTAACTTATGAACTTAATAACCACAGGTCACAGGTGACTGCTAGACGCAAGTGACGGCGAACCATGATGACAAGAATGACAACTGAGGGCCTTCATGGGGGGAAGTTGGCTTAGAAAGACACTAGCCCTCCTCCCAAAAGACAGGTCAATCTGTAGAACAGCCCTTTCTTCAAAATTTGGGAAAGCAGTTGAAACAAATAGGCAAAAATGTGAGACTCAATTTAGGGTCAGCACATGCTGGAGCCTCCTTTTCTACTTCCAGCTGACTTTGTTGATATTTTAACACCTGTGTGTGATGGAGGGGAGTGGACTTTTGCTTTGCTTTTTTTCCCCCTTTTGCTCTTTCTGTTCTTCCTGGGGACAGTCTAAGTGACTTGGACAGGAAAGTAGACCCCTTTCTTTTTCCAGCTCCCCCCGGCCCCATGCCCACACTTACTCCTGTTCTCTTCCATGAGAATGCACTTGTCTTTCACCAGCACGAGCACTAACTGTAGAGACAGGAAGCTGCAGCTGCATCGCACAGTGTTATAAAATCACCAAGGCTCCTCCAAAGAGGGGAGAGGCCTAGTCCACCACAGAAAACATTATAGACAGAGCTGAGTATTTTCCTCCACTTTTTCCCCCAAAAAGAAAGATGATAGCATTATAAGAAGTCTGTAAAAGAATAAAAAAGTACCCACAATTCCCAACACCTTAGTACAATTGTTGGCAATTTCAGACATTCACCTGTCGTTGTTCATTTTGTGCCTACATTTCTCATGGGCTTCACATCACTACATATACACCTGCCCCTGGGTTGACTAACCTTTCTCAAGCATGTAGCATAGGCCAGCCTGTATTTTGCATGTATTAATGCACCAATGGCACAACCACCCTAGAAAGTAGTTACTAGTGGAATCTAAGGGGAGGAAACTGAGGCACAGAGGGCCGTGGTGGAAGCAGGACTGGCCCCCAGCCTGCAGACTGTGTGCCTTCAATGCTTTTCTGACTGCCCCATTCTGTGTGCACCCCTCCCCAGCAGGGCAGCCCCAAACACATCCCTGTGAGTGGCTGCACCACATCTTCTCCAATGGGTTTTGTTTTACGTTGATGGGTGATTTTACTCACATTTAATTTATGGTATGTCGTATAATTTTTCTAATAATTTCTTGGGGGTATGGGAATTTTTTTTTTTTTTTTTAGGCAGAGTCTTGCTCTGTTGCCAGGCTGGAGTGCAGTGGCGAGATCTTGGCTCACTGCAACCTCCGCCTCCCAGGTTCAAGCGATTTGGGAATTTCATGTTATTGTACAAGAGTGCATTTTGTAGCAAAAAAATTAAAAATACACAGGGCTGTTTGATGGGCCAAAATTGCCTGTCTTTACTCTCCTGCCTGTTTTGGACCCCTGTGTAAATATGGTGAGCCTCATATTGGATATCTTTCTTGAATCTTTATAGAGGAGAAATAGACAATTTATATTCTTTTAAAAATAGTTTTAAATTATCATACAGTAAAATTGACTTTTTTTGCCTTTTTATTACATACATCTGTGAATTTTAACACTTATATAGATTAATGTACACATAATCCTAATCAGGATACAGAATAGTTCTAGCATCCAACAAAATTCTCTCCTGCTACGTCTTTAAAGTAACACCTTATATCCCCATGACTGACCCATGGTAACCAATGATCTTCTTTCTGCCCCCATAGTTTTGTCTGTTCAAGAATGTCATATAAATGAAGTCATACTATTTATAACATTTTTTTTTTTTGGAGACAGAGTCTTGCTCTGTCACCCAGGCTGGAGTGCAGTGGTGCGATCTTGGCTCACTGCCACCTCCACCTCCCGGGTTCAAGCAATTCTCCTGCCTCAGCCACCCAAGTAGCTGGGACTACAGGTGCCTGCCACCATGCCTGGCTAATTTTTGGGGTTTTTTTTAATTTTTAGTAGAGACGGGATTTCACCATGTTGGCCAGGCTGGTCTCAAACTCCTGACCTTAAATGATCCACCTGCCTCAACCTCCCAAAGTGCTGGGATTACAGGCGTGAGCCACCGCACCCGGCCTCTCCTATTTCTTTTCTAAAGATTGTGTGGTTTTACATTTTATATTTAAGTATATGACCAATTCTGAGTTATTTTTTGTATAGGGTTTGAGATTTCGTTCAAGGTTTGCTTTTTTTGCATATAGAGGACCAAGAGCATTTGTGAAAAGATTGTCCTTAATCTATGGAGTTCCTTTTGTACCTTTGTCTAAAAGCAGTTGGTTGTACTTATCTGAGTCCTCTGTTCTGTTTCATTAAACCATGTGCCCATCCTTTCCCCATCACATTGTCTTGATTACTATAGCTTTGTTATAAATCTTAAAATCATCCAGTGTGATTCCTCCTACTTTGTTCTACTTTTTCAGAATTGTTTTAACAATTCTGCTTTCATTGCCCTTCTATTGAAACTTTAGAATCAGCTTATCTGTGTCTGGCAAAAGTTCTGCTGTAATCTTATATCCTTTTGAACAAAAAAACAAGTAAGGGAAACAAGTACACAGCATTTTACTGACTAATGAATAGTTTCTATTTGCAAAAAATACAAGTGTATTTTCAGTGGTGGAAAATAACTTCCAAGTATTAAAAAGATAAAAAAAGAATGTAGTTTTCTATTTGGCTACTTAGTATCTACAGATAAAGATGGAAGATACAAAGTGCATAGACAAGCAGGAAAATCAAGCTTTTATTTAGATCTTTTCTTTGCTGCCTGGAATCAATATCTCATGTTTCTGCTAATGCAGCCCAGGACTGTTATCAGTGTATTTGATACTGTGATGGCCCAATATCAGTGTATTTAAACATGCTTCTCCAGGAGGGATTGGGTGCTGGACCCATAGTGCCATTCTGCCCAGGGCGGACATCACGCCTGGAGCTGTGCAGCGCAGACAGGCAGATGATGAGACACGACCCCAGTTCTCATGGAGGTGGATAGTACAAAGGGAGGGAGGCTGTAATAACATATGCACCACACAGCGAAGTGAGCAGCCTGCTGGAACTTCAGGGAAGAAATGAGTTCTGACTAGAGAAATGCTTAAAATATTCTACATTGCTGGCCGGGTGCAGTGGCTCACTTCTGTAATCCCAGCACTTTGGGAGGCCGAGGTGGGCAGATCACCTGAGGTCAGGAGTTTGAGACCATTCTGGCCAACATGGCGAAACCCCGTGTCTACTAAAAATACAAAAATTAGCCAGGCATGGTGGTGGATGCCTGTAATCCCAGATATTCGGGAGGCTGAGGCAGGAGAATTGCTTGAACCCGGGAGGTGGAGGTTGCAGTGAGCTGAGATCGCGCCACTGTACCACTCCAGCCTGGGTGACAGAGCAAGACTTCATCTTAAAAAAAAAATAAAAAAAATTCCACACTGCCATCATGAATATCCTCAAAAGAGTGGTAGGAGGAGTACAGAAGAAAATTAAGAGAAGCACACAGCCAGGATCAGAATGAGCAAAGACCAAATGATCTGGGAACACATCCGTGTTTCAGCCAAAGCAGATTGTCTCACGTGGCAACAGCCAAGCAACAGAAGGATAGGAGGTGGGGTAATAAAACAGGAAAGATAAGTTGGGGTCAATGCTTAGGTTCTGCAACTAGTGGGATGACTTCACAACTCAAAATGATTTTCAGTGGAGATACAAGATCTTGTGAAATAAAGCCCAGAGGTAGCACAGCTGCAGAGTGGGCCATTTTTGTCCTCAGCATCAAGTGTGCGAAAGTGTTCCACCTTTCTCTGTTCATCTGCAGCCAGCGCTCCACATGGTTACAAGATACTGGCAGCTTCTCCAGCATCACATGCTCACACACCAGTCTCCAGAGACAAAAGAGAGGCCTATCTTTTGTCTCTTCTTTCTCTCTGTCTCTCCCTCCTCTCTTTTCCTGAAACAGTGCTTTTTTTTTTTTTTTTAAGATGTCAGCTTTATTGATATATACTTCAAATATTATATAATTCTCCCATTTATCCGATTCAGTGGTTTTTAGTATAGTCACACAATTGTGCAACTATTACCACAGTCAATTTTAGGACACTTTCATCACCTAAAAACAAAAACAAAACAAAACCAACCTCATACTCTTTAGCTGTCAGCTCCTCATCCCTTTTACCCTCCTTGTTCCCAGCCCTAAGCAACTGCTGAACTACTCTCTCTCCTCTCTCTTCTTTCTCTCTCTCTCTGCCTATTTTGGGCATTTAATAGAAATAGAATCATATAAATTTGTAATCTTTTGTGACTAGCTTCTTCTACTTAGCATAATGTTTTCAGGGTTCATCCATGTATAGCATGTGACAGTATTTTATTCTTATTTATAATTGAATAACGGTCTGTTGTATAGATATACTATATTTTGGTTATTTATCTGTTGATGGACAGTTGGGTTATTTACTTTTGGGCTTTTATGAGTAATGCTCTATGAATATTTGGTACACATTTTTGTGTTGACATATGCTTTAAATTTTCTTGGGTATATACTAGCTGTAGACTTGCTGGGTCATGTGGTAACTTCAATGTTTAACTTTTTGAGAAACTACCAGCTAGTTTTCTAATGTAGCCACATCATTTTACATTCTTACCAGCAGCACATGAGGGTTCTAATTTCTCCGTGTCCTTGCCAACACTTCTTATTATCTGACTTTTTAATTCTAGCCATTCCAGTGGGTGTGAAGTGGTATCTAACTATGATTTTGATTTGCATTTCTCTAATGACTAATAACATTGAGCATATTTTTATGTGCTTATTGGCCATTTGTATGTCTTCTTTGGAGAAATGTCTGTCTGATCCTTTACTCATTTTTAATGTGACTATCTTTTTATTATGGGGCTGTAAGAGTTCTGTATATATTCTGTTTTTATTTGTTTGTTTGTTTGTTTGTTTATTCAAGACGGAGTCTTGCTCTGTCACTCAGGATGGAGTGCAATGGCACAATCTCAGTTCACTGCAACCTCTGCCTCCCGGGTTCAAGTGATTCTCCTGCCTCAGCCTCCCAAGTAGCTTGGATTATAGGCATGCACCACCATGCCTGGCAAATTTTGTATTTTTAGTAGAGACAGGGTTTCGCCATTTTGGCCAGCCTGACCTCAGATGATTCACTCCTGACCTCAGATGATCCACCCGCCTCGGCCTCCCAAAGTACTGGGATTACGGGCATAAGCCACCACACCCAGCCTGAGTTCTGTATATATTCTAGATACAAGTTCCTATCAGATGGGTGATTTGTAAATATTTTCTTCATTTTGTGGGTTCCTTTTCACTTTCTTTATGGTGTTTTTTGAGACACAAACATTTTTAATTTTGGCGAAATCCAGTTTTCTTTTTTTCCTTTGATTGCTTGTGCTTTTGGTGTCATATCTAAGAAACCATTGCTTAAGCCAAAGTCTCAAAGATTTGCCCTTATGTTTTCTTCTAAGAATTTTATAGTTTGGGGCCTTACATCTAGGTCTTTACTTATTTTTTGATTTGAGTTAATTTCTGTATATGGTTTGAGGTAGAGGTTCAATTTCATTCCTTTTCATGTGGCCATTCACTTGTCTCAGAAACATTTGTTGAAAAGACTATTTTTCCCTTACTCTCAGTGGTCTTGACATCCTTCTTAAAAGTCAGTTGATCATACGTGAGTTTATTCTTAAACTTTCAATTGTCTTCCATTGATCTTTGTTTTTATCCCAGTACCATACTGTCCTAATTATAGTTGCTTTGTAGTAAGTTTTTAAGTTGGTAAGCTTGAGTCTTCCAACTTTGTACATATTCAAGCTTGTTTTGGCTATTCTTGGTTCTTTGAGTTGCCATATGACTTTTACGATCAGCTTATCAATTTCTACAAGGAAGTCGTCTGTATTCTGATAGAGCTTATGTTGAATCTGTAGATCAGTTTAGGGAGTATTGATATTATAACACTATTAAGTCTTCCTATCCATGAACACAAGATATCTTTCCATTTATTTAGATCTTCTTTAAGTTCTTTCAATATTTTATAGTTTTCAGAATATAATTTTTACAATTCCTTGTTAACTTTATTTCTAAGTATTTTAATTCTATTGTAAATTAAATTGTTTTCTTAATTTCATTTTCAGATTATTCATCACTAGCATATAAAAATACAGTTGATTTTTGTATGTCCATCTTGTACCCTATAACCTTGCTAAACTCATTTATTAATTGTGATACACAATTATTTTTTAAGTGACTTTTGGTCACAGTCTCCAAGAATAACAGAAATGTTCTAGGAAAACACAGCACAAATGAATAGTACCTGATACTCATTATACCTTCATGAATGACAGTAGGATGTAATATTTCTTAGGACCTGAATCCTTTCCCTGGAAATTAGCATCCAGAAAACCAAATACCCAAATAATACAGAATAGAGGCATAAAACTTCCTTGCCTGATTTTAAACAGCTCCATTACTTAAAGGTAAAGATTAAAACATTTCATGATTAAAACATTAAAACATTACAGTATGTAATTGACATGTTTCTTGGTTGGAAAATAAAAATCATTAAAATTGCAGTGTCACCGGGCGCGGTGGTGCATGCCTATAGTCCCAACTACACAGGAGGCTGATGCTGGAGGATCTCTTGAGTCCAGGAGTTCTGGGCTGTAGTGCGCTATGCTGATCAGGTGTCCACACTAAGGTCAGCATCAATATGGTGACCTCCCAGGAGCGAGGGACCACCAGGTTGCCTAAGGAGGGGTGAACCAGCCCAGGTCGGAAACGGAGCAGGTCAAAACTCCCGTGCTGATCAGTAGTGGGATCGTACCTGTGAATAGCCACTGCACTCCAGCCTGGGCAACATAGCAAGACCCCGTCTCTTTAAAAAAAAAAAAATGCAGTGTCTTCATGAGTACCATTTTGGAAAACTCATGTTTAGAAAGCAAGCTATGGCAAATCCAGTGCCTTGGGGAGGTACATAATGGATGGACCCATTCATGACTGCCAGGGACTTGTGCAAATCCTTTTCTGCAGGGCCATGATTGCACTAAACACTTAATTACTACATGGAAGTTTTATCAGTAGTCATCCTCCTAACTGATGCCAACAGTGGCTGGTTTTCTAACACAGCAATCTAGTTTGATTTTTATAAGCTAGAGAAAACACTAGACTGTTGAGATTTATAGGAAGTCCCTACAGGACCAAAATGAAAATTCCTGAATATGTACTTGTGGTGCTTTGGTCCTGTGATAAGACCTGAAGACTCTCCTAATTTCTGTTTAGAAGAAACAAGTATCTTTCAAAACATTTCAAAGTGAAATCGTAGCAGATAGGGATGCCTTGAAACAGTTCATCCTAAGTGGACTTTTTGCCTCCCAAACATTAGACCCCTGACACACACACACACACACACACACCGCCTCACGACTGCTGAAGCCAGACCACCTGTCCCTGTCTCTCTGTGCAATATGCGTGTTCTGTCCCACTCTGAAGGATACAGGAGAAAATCACATTCGACCTCATACCTTGTGAAAAGAAACTATCTCATTCACTGTAAATACTTTTAAAGATGGGGAAAAGAGAATATGTTTGCCAAGAAGTTTAAGGTTTTTTTTTCATTCCTTTTTAAAAACGTTATTTGTGATATTAGTGATACAGAAATAAGAGATTTGTTTCCTTATTTCATTACTACACTGTAACAAATTAAATAAAGCATCCTTTCCCCCTCAGGCGGAAACCACTTACACGTTTTCCTTTTTAAAGATAGTCTTTCTTCTTGTTTCCTCTATCGTCCAGCATATTCCTCTGCAGACACTATTGAAGTTCATGGTGGATATTGCCCTGGGAATGGAATATCTGAGCAACAGGAATTTTCTTCATCGAGATTTAGCTGCTCGGAACTGCATGTAAGAGTCCTCGGCCATCCTGGAACAGTTGGGACCTCATGGTGTTTGGTCTTTGCAGAGTTAGGGGGATGACCTGTTCCTGTTTAGATAGAGAAGGAAGCTGTAGTCGGAGGGGGATGGTATGGCTTGCTCTGAAAATGGAAATACGGCTGGGTGTTTGGGTGTTTTCACTGCCTCTGCATCTGAGAGTCTGCTTGACTTCCAAAGCTTTCCCCTATGACTCCAGTTTTACCTTGACTCTCTCACTCAGGTAGGAATGTGAGCTGTGACCCTGGTGATCCTTCCCCATGCCATTAACTAGCTTTGGACCTAGAATTATGTGTACATCACCTCATCATAAAGACAGCAGTGAAAATCATAAAGGCTTTTCCCTAAGTTTTTAGGACACTTCCTTAGGAAGAAGTTTTGTACTTTGAATACATGGAGGCTCTCCTTTCACAGCAGACACTGGCTTCATTATACAAGAAATGTGGACTTAAGTTCTCCCTATTTCTTCAGTCTGCTTCAGCAGAGCCGTTGTCTGCTGTAAATCTTCAAAACCAATAACTGTGTCTTGATTTTAAGTTTTTTATTGCAAGAAGAGGGAGTGGTCCTTCAATGTATTTTGTCATTTGTTTTTCTTGGTCAGAGATGTGACCGTGGGGCCTGCCCCCTCATGCCTCCCAGCCAACCCTGCCCCTAGGGCTCCTACCCCTTTCACCTCATTTTTGAAAGCCGTAAAGGGGTTTTGGTTTTGTTATTGTTTTTATTTAAATAATTTTCAACCATGGAGGGAGAATCATGAAAACTCTTTTTCTCTTACTGTTTCCTTCATGTTTTCCCAACAGGTAGGGTGACCAACTTTGCAGTTTAGCCTGGCCTGAGGGGTTTCTCAGGACATGGGATTTGCAATGTAAAAAGTCAGTGTCAGGCAAACAGGGACAAGTTAGTCTTCCCCAGACCACTTTATATCTATTTCTTTTGCTTCTCTTCCTTTGCTTCCTTCTTCTCCTCCTCCTTCTTCTTGTCTAGGAGCTGTTTTAATAACTTGGGCTACAAATGCAATTGTAGCCCTTTAATTTCCCAATTAATTCCTAAGCACCCACCTGGCCATCTTAGCAAGAAGCCCAGCATCTTGCTCTTACTGCATGTAATTCCCCTTCTTCCCCCAGACTCTCAGGGGGCTTACTTAATCTAAGGGTCAGTGCTGCTTCCAGACCTCTGGGAGGAAGGCTACTGGGGTCTTAGATCAGTCTACCAGACGGCCCTGATTTTGAGCTGCTGCTCTTTCTACTCCTGCTGTTCTGCATCTCCATCCTCTTCAGCTTTTTCTATCCACTGTGCACAGGTACCCTTGCTGGTTCGCATCCCACACAGACCAGAGTGATGCAAGATTGCATCACTTGAGGCCAGGTGTAGTGTCTCATGCCTGTAATCCCAGCACTTTGGAAGGCCAAGGTGGGCAGATCACTTGAGGTCAGGAGTTCGAGACCAGCCTGGCCAACATGATGAAACTCCATCTCTACTTTAAAAAAAAAAAAAAAAGAGTAGCCAGGTATGGTAGTGTGCATCTGTAGTCCTGGCTACTCAGGAGACTGAGGCAGGAGAATCACTTGAACCGGGAGGTGGAGGTTGCTGTGAGCCAAGATCGTGACACTGCACTGCAGCCTGGGTGACAGAGTGAGACTTCATCTCAAAAGTCTCAAAGAAAAAAGATTGCATCACTTGCTCTTGTTTTTGCTCTGCCGTTGGTCCCAAAGCAGCATCCTCACAGGCTGGTGGTGTCTCTATGTTCTTTTGGTCAATTATCATAAGTGTTTTCACCTGTGTCTGATACAGACCAATAATTTGAGGCATTGCTTCTGACACTGCTGAAGACATAACTTGCTCTCTGTAGGTTGCGAGATGACATGACTGTTTGTGTTGCGGACTTCGGCCTCTCTAAGAAGATTTATAGTGGCGATTACTACCGCCAAGGCCGCATTGCTAAGATGCCTGTTAAATGGATCGCCATAGAAAGTCTCGCAGACCGGGTCTACACAAGTAAAAGTGACGTGGTATGTACACAGCTTTGATTCAGGGGCCCCCACGTTGCAAAGATGAGGGCACGCTGAAAGAAATGACTTCAGCTGGTGTGGCAAGACATTTTACTCTTTGATAAACTGAGGATTGGGAGCTTGCTCAGACCTCTCTTTTATTTCTTACCAGATACTTTAATTCAGGTGGAACGGTAGATGTGAAGTATCCTGACATTCAGAAGACATGTGCTTTGCAAAGGCCCTTAATTTCTTCCCATTCTTCCTTACTATCAAAGGATGACTCATTGCCCACAACTAGGATATTTCATAGTCACAGTAAATTGAATGAGTTCATCCAGTGGCTCTTGGAACCTAGATGCTATATGAAAGGTGCTGTGTAATCATGCCCTTGACCCAAGATTGGGAAAAGAAGGCACCTCACAACAACAGTGGGGGAGAGCAGTAAGCAGATGTGTGACGAGGCTGGTTCCGCCTCTGTCAAATTTCCCAGAATGGCTTTTGTGGAAGTGGGGAACTGTGACACTCCAACCCCATGTTATTGCGCCGTTGGGAGAGGGTAGTGTGTCTCACACATAATTGCCAGCTTTGTGCGCAATCATCAGTGTTTAAGGAAATGACCTTTCCCAGTGAAAAAGTCCATTCAGGCTTTGTGGAAAGGCTTGCATCCTAACTTGTTGTTGCTTTGTTCCTAGTGGGCATTTGGCGTGACCATGTGGGAAATAGCTACGCGGGGAATGACTCCCTATCCCGGGGTCCAGAACCATGAGATGTATGACTACCTTCTCCTTGGCCACAGGCTGAAGCAGCCCGAGGACTGCCTGGATGAACTGTGAGTGGGCCTCTCTGTGTCCCTTGCATACTCTGCATGGGGCAGCCACTTGGCTCTGCAGTGACCTGGGAAACACAGCCATGGGGAAGGGGGCTGCTGTAAGCCAGGTGGGCATGTGCAGAGGGTGGCACCCGCAGACACCCAGGTCAAGAGCCATTCCTGATGTGGGAGATAGTGTGTGGTGTCTCCAGTGAGCCCACTGAGCCTCGCTCATCCAGAGGGCCTCAGCCTCGAAGGACAGGCACTGTCAAGACAAGGCAATGGCGCCTGTCCTAAAATTCCTTACACACCTCTAGGAAATGTATCCACAGATAAATAGGTTTGCCTTATAGTGCATAAGGTGCTTGAATGATTCCCTCACCTTCTTTTGGTCCAGTTATCCTTCTCCTTCTATGTAGCATTTCATACACTCCACTCACAGTAGTGTCCTTCATCAGGAAACTCAGAAATTGAAACCAGTGACTTTGAGATCAGGCTGCTCATCAGATAGTCTAACAGTTCAATTCATTGGCCCTGTTCCCGGAAATTATGATGCTTTTGGTACAAAGTGGGCCCAGAATTGTGTTTTAGAATACTCCCTGGGGCTGGGTGCAGTGGCTCATGCCTGTTATCCCAGCACTTTGGGAGGCAAAAAAGGGAGGATTGTTTGAGCCCAGAAGTTCAAGACCAGCCTGGGTAACATAGCGAGACTTCATTAAAAAATAATAAAATAAAATGTTCCCTGAGAGATCATGTGTTTAGACAAGAGAAAGAAGTACCAGCTGTGACATACACACAGCACACACATCCCATCTTGTCAGGCCCCGTCTTCAAGGTCAGGCAGTATGGGGAAGAGACCCAGGCCTCGGAGGCAATAGGCCAGGCTCTACCTCCTAATTGGCCATGTGAGTAGCCATGGCAATTAATCTCCCCCAAGCACTTTGCTGACCTTATTAAAATAATTTCGTGTGGCACTGCTGGTAGCTCGGTGATGGTGATTTGAACCTTCCTAATGGGGGAGTCTCCTCCCTGTACGATAAGGGCCATGGGGTTGGAGATGGGCATTCTCACCATATTTAGCGAGAACATTTCAGGACCATGGGCCTGCACTGGCTCTGTCATGGAGTGCCAGGGCCGGGCTGGCACAGGTAAATGTGGGCAGCACCCTCCCTACACACACACACACAGTGTCCTGCTGCCTCACATGGGAGAGAGAGCCTGGGTCCATTTGCCTGCAGGCCTCCCCCGGTCCCTTCTAAGCCAAAAAGAAGGCAACTGTTGTAATCAGAGCCTCGTCCGGTTGGCAGTGGTTGATGGTTGTCATTGTGGTTGTAGATTTATAACATTAAGAAGAGAAACAAGCACCGTAAATCCTTTAAAACATCCCAAAATGCTAATAAAATTAGTTCTAGGGTTTCATGGTAGTTTTAAAAAGTGCCATGTTTATGAAGTGCCGGCTTCTGAAAATAAGCATTTCAGTCAAACAATATTGACTGTGGAAAGAGTTTTGTTGCAGTTTCATTCTTAGCTTTCCTTGCACACCAAAAAAAGTTGGTATTTGCAGTGATTATGTTGGGTCTTAGCAAGGTCTAAGCTGTGTCACATTGTGGTTTTTTAGAGCCAAAACAAAGGAATGCTGAGTCGGTTTTCTGTGAGGCATTTTAGGGGGACAAAGCAACAGAGTCAGCACATGCCGTGTGGCTGGGGAAGTCAGGCGGAAAGGGGTGAACCTGCCACCCCCGCCTCCTGTGGGCTCCATGCACTGGGTGTGCTAAGGCGGCTATAGCTGTGCTGTGGCCCCGGGGCCCTCGTGAGCCCGGCTTTCTTCCCTGTCTCCTCTCGAATCTAGATGCTGGGTAACAACAGCATTCCCCAAAGAGGCCTCTGTTCCCATTTCTGAGACGTTTCCTTTGAAAAATGAATTCAGGCTGAGTGCAGTGGCTCATGCCACTTTGGGAGGCTCATGCCACTTTGGGAGGCCAAGGCAGGAGAATTGCTTGAGGCTAGGAATTTGAAATCAGCCTGAGCAGCATAGTGAAACCCCATGTCTACAAAAAAAAAAATTAGCTGGGTGTTGTGGGGCATGCCTGTAGTCCCAGCTACTCAGGAGGCTGAGGTGGGAGGATCACTTGAGCCTAGGAGGTCAAGGCTGCAGTGAGCTATGATCATGCCACCACACTCCAGCCTGGGCAACAGAGCAAGATCTTGTCTCAAAAAAACAACAAAAACCCAAGAAACAAATCTAAAGTGTTTCACATGATGGCTGAAATAGTAAACATGAGGGAAAGGTCAGTAACTCTTTTTAGTGGCAGAGGTAGAGGTCACGGATGAGAGCAGGGGACCTGTCAGATGGACTGGCACTGCCACTGACTGTTGGTGTGACTTCAGTCAGTCCCTCTCCTCTCCAAGCCTCAGCTGCCCTGCCTGTGAGTGTAGGGCCCATCAGGCCACACACAGTGGCACTTGCTGGTCACATTTTACCTGCATCAGCCACCTTGAAGCTGCGGTTGTGTGGACTCAGGGGCTCCGCTCCGGGGACTCACCTGATGCCCATCCCAGCACCACCCTCATGCTTCACACACCTGACCAGCCTAGCATTGCCCTCACACCCTTATTCATCCTGGCACCCAGGACCTGGCGTGTTGGCTGGCACAGAGCCAGCCTGCCTCTTGCCTGCTGCTTGTCTGCCCCAAGGACCCCAGCTTACACCCCACCTTCTCCATCTCAGAAACCCTCCTCTACCCATTGATACCTCCACTGCCACCTGAGGTATCCAAGATCTGGAAAAGGGACAAGATGGGAGCCACAGTGGGCTGAGTGGCAGAGCTGGCTAGATGCCGGCTAGCACAGTGGAAGCACAGCTGATAGGAGACAGGCATCATTTCCCTGTGCAGACTTGCAGCCCTGCACTCAGCCATCCTCAGAGCTTGAAAAATATGAGCAAAGTCATAAATTTACAAATTTTGTAAATGTATATGCTTGTATTTAATTGTGATAAAATATGTGTAACATGAAACGTACTCTCTTAACCAGTGTGCATAGCTCAATGGCGTGAAGTATATTCACATGTTGTATGACCATCACCACCATCTGTCTCCAAAATTCTTCTTACCTTGTAAAACTGAAACACTCTAACCATTACACTAATCCCATTCTCTCCTCACCACAGCCCCTGGCAACCTTTATGGTTACCTCTTTTATAAAATCTCAACAGAAAAATAAAAATGACCATTTACAAAGGCAGTTACCAAACTTATTTTTGTTTCTATCCATAAAATTTTATAAAATTTAAATCACTAAATATCACAGCCTTATTATTATTTACCAGGTGGGGGCTTCTTGTTAATCTCCTTGGTCTACTATTATGAAATTGTCCATTTGTGGGAGTAGGTTAGACAGTTTACATGTTCACCATGTCTTTAAAAGTCACAGTTATATTTTATACATTTGATAAGGTATTGAATATAAGAGGAAAAAGAGTTTCAAAATGACATTGCGACTATTCTAGTTGGAAATAAAGATAAATTATTTAAACATTTTCCCCTAAAACATGAAATAAATGAAAGTAAGCTAAATACCACAGCCTCTTCCTGAAGTAATGAAAGGAGATTATGTCCCTAAGAACAGAATGGCTCACAGCTCATCTCAGATGCAAACAATCAAGGCTCTGTGGAAAACAGAGTCATGCGAATTGATTTATGCCATGAAAACCTCAAAAATAAAAACAGAAACTGTCTGCCAAGTCTAAGTGACCATCTAAAGAAGGTAAGACAGGGAAACAAAAAAGACCCCGTAAGCCTGAGATGAGAGCCAGGATTGTGAGACAGGGAAATGTGTCATGCCATTGTCTAGGTGTCCTATGTTCAGGATCAGGTTCTTTGTATGCATGGCACTTTGCCAGCCTCCACCTTCCAGATGCAAGTGCAAGTGTTTATAAAGGCTGGAAAGTGGATAGATGAAAAGATATTATACATCTACATGAATGAGATCTGCATGTTGTGTATGAAGTACCTTGTTAGTAGAATTAGCCAAAGGTTCTGTAGGCTGTAACTAAATGTAAGTATGGAAATTGCATACTTCTGTTTATAAGATGCCAGTAACTTATTGCATGGGTCAGATGATTTAAATTTGGGTCTTTTTTTATCCAATGACATATGAATATCAGTTTCTCAAAACAGAAAAGAATCAAAATGATGCTTAGGTGTGCTGGTGTGCACCTGTAATTCCAGCTACCCTGGAGGCTGAGGCAGACGATCACTGGAGCCCAGGAGTTCAGGGGTTCTCAACCAGCCTGGGCAACACAGCAAGACTTCATCTTATTAAAAAAAAATACATAGCCGGGCACAGTGGCTCACGCCTGTAATCCCAGCACTTTGGGAGGCTGAGGCGGACAGATCATGAGGTCAGGGATTTGAGACCAGCCTGACAAACATGGTGAAACCCCGTCTCTGCTTAAAAATACAAAAATTAGTCATGCGTGGTGGTGCAGACCTGTAATCCCAGCTACTTGGGAGGCTGAGGCAGGAGAATCGCTTGAACCCGGGAGGTGGAGGTTGTGGTGAGCCAAGAGTGCACCATTGCCCTCCAGCCTGGGCGACAGAGTGAGACTCTGTCTCAAAAAATATATACATATATTTAAATATATATATGCATATATATGTGTACGGGTGTGTGCGTGTGTGTGTGTGTGAATTAATATGCCTGGCCCTGAAATGTCAGGTCAATCAATTATAAGAAAAAAACCCATTTTTAATGAAATGGTGATATAACTCACTCTTTATCTCAGCCTATTGACTCCTAATTTTCATCTGTCTTACTGTGCTTCATTAAATGACCCTCCATTGGAATTCTTAACTATATGAGACACTGGGATGAAAAACCACCCAGAAGTGAGTTGTCCTCTATAAAGCAAAGTGGAAGGGGTCATGAGGAGCACTTGGACGCGGGAGTTGTCCAATCTGAATCTGAATCCCTGGCCACCCATGTGGCCGTGGCATGTTCTGTAATGTCCCTGAGCCCACTGTCATCTTCATTACAAGTGACAATGACAGGGCTATTGAGAAGACTAGATGAAGTGATACACAGTACACAACTACCCTCTGCCCTAACCCCTGCTCCTGGCCTTCTTAGCCCTAGCCCCAGGGCCCCAGCTAACTCAGCTGTTCTGGTAACAACCCAGTTTGATGGCATAGGATAGAGGTCAGCAAGCTTTTCCTATGAAGTGCCAAATAGCAAATATTTTTGGCTTTGCAGGCCTTTTAGTACCTGCTGAACTCTGCCATTGTAACATAAGAAGTCATAAACAACATGTAAACAAATAAGGATAGCTGTGTTCCAATAAAACTTTATTTACAAAGCAGTGGGCCGGAATTGGCCCGTGGGCCATAGTTTGTCAGCTACTATATAAAGTAAGAGAACTAAATACTCCTTACCTGCAAAATTAGATATAATTGCCACATATGTGCTCTTTTCCTAGAAACAGAATCACTTTCCATGGAACATTTACAGAAGTTGTATAAATATCAGGCTGCCAAAAAATCTCAATAATTTTAATAAAAAGTAGAATGCATGCTGATTAAAATGTGATAAAGGCCGGGCAGGGTGGCTCACGCCTGTAATCCTAGCACTTTGGGAGGCCGAGGTGGGTGGATCACCTTAGGTCAGGAGTTCAAGACCAGCCTGGCCATCATGGTGAAACCCCATCTTTTTAAAAAAAAAAAATGTGATAAAGATTTTATAAAAACAAAGGCATGGATTGCACAAAGAGATGGGTGCTATGCTGGGAGACAATCCACTTCTTTTTAACTTTCAGGTATGAAATAATGTACTCTTGCTGGAGAGCAGATCCCTTGGACCGCCCAACCTTTTCAGTGTTGAGGCTGCAACTAGAAAAGCTCTTAGAAAGTTTGCCCAACATTCGAGACCAAGCAGATGTCATTTACATCAACACACAGTGGCTGGAGAGCTCTGAGGGCCTGGCCGAGGGCTCCGCGCTTGCTCCGCTGGACTTGAACATCGACCCTGACTCTATAATTGCCTCCTGCACTCCCCCACGCTGCCATCAGCGTGGTCACAGCAGAAATTCACGACAGCAAACCTCACGAAGAACGGTACATCCTGAATGGGGGAAGTGAGGAATGGGAAGATCTGACTTCTGCCCCCTCTGCTGCAGTCACAGCTGAAAAGAACAGTGTCTTTCCGGGGGAGAGACTTGTAAGGAATGGAGTCTCCTGGTCCCATTCCAGCACGCTGCCCTTGGGGGAGCTCGTTGCCTGATGAACTTTTGTTTGCTGACGACTCCTCAGAAAGCTCAGAAGTCCTCATGTGAGGAGAGGTGAGAGGAGACACTCTAAAAATCAAGCCAATTCTTCTGCTATAGGAGAATCCAATTGGACCTGATGTTTTTGGTATTTGTTTTCCTTACCAAGTAAACTCCATGACCCCAAAGCACCAGATGAATGTTGTCAACTAAGCTGTTATTAAAAATACATAATATATATTTATTTAAAGAGAAAAAAATGTATATATGGTGGAAAAAGACAAGGATATTATATTTTAATAAAACATTACTTATTTCATTTCACTTATCTTGCATATCTTAAAATTAAGCTTCAGCTGTTCCTTGATATTAACATTTGTAGAGTTGTTTTTAAGTTCTTTTCTTTTCATGACTACTAAATGTAAAAATATTTGTGAAATGAAATGCCATATTTGACGTGGCTTCTGGTCTTGATGTATTTGATAAGAATGATTCATTTAATGTTTAAAGTTTCATAACTGATTAATTTTCTGATATGGCTTCCTAATAAAATATGAATAAGGAAGGGTATGTTGAACTTACTTGAGCTTTGAAAGACAGCAGTCAGCGGCAGCCTTGCCGTTGCAAAGGAATTCCCTAAATGCCTGGCCCTTGGGGCAATTCCTGTGACCATTCTTGGCATTGCTTTCTAGAGATAAGGAAAAACCACCCCAGGGTCTGTAGATAAGGAACAAAAAATATTAAAGGACTGAAAATACAATCTAAGTGGAAAGATTTAAAATCAGCTGAAGAAGGGAGTCTGGCAGGTAAAGCACTTTTCTATTTGGTAGGTGTAGCTCACGGGAGGTAGGTGTGGGCAGTGGGGCAGGGCACAGCTGAGCTCATGTCCTGGCTCTGCCACTTCGTAATAGCCATCATTTGTAGAGTACTTGTTATGTTTCGGGCACTTTATGTGAACCATCCTATTTAATCTGTATGTCACTATAACATGGGTACAAATGCCGTGGTCATGTATGAGCCAAGAAATCCAGGCTTAGAGAAATCGAATAACCTGCTTGCGGCCCACATCTAACAGTGGAGGAGCCAGAATTTAGAACATCTGATTCTGGCTGGTTCTATGCATGTGTTTTGGGGGTTGTATTAGTCCATTCTTGCATTGCTATACAGAAATACTTGGGACTGGGTAATTTATAAAGAAGTTTAATTGGCTCACAGTTGTTCAGGGTGTATAGGAAGCACGGTGCTGGCATCTGCTTGGCTTCTGGGGAGGCCTCAGGAAGCTTCCCATCAAGGCAGAAGGCAAAAGGGGAGCAGATGTGTCACAGGCAGGAGCAGCAGCAAGAGGGAGGGCGGAGGTGCTACATACACATTTTTCAACACCCAGATCTCACGAAAACTCACTATCATGAGAGACAGCATCAAAGGGCTGATGCTAATTCATGAGAAATCCACCCCCATGATCCAGTCACCTCCCGCCAGGACCCACCCTCAACACTGGAGATTACAACTGAACTAGAAATTTGGGTGAGGACACAGATCCAAACCATGTTAGCGGTCTACTCCAGAGCTTCTCAACCTTTTTACTTTATTTAATAAACATATATCACTTACTCTGTGCCAGGCATGGCACTCATTTAACTTTCATGACAACCCTACCAGATAGGTACCACTATTATCTCCACTTCACAGATGGGCAGACTGAGGCAGGAAGCGACCAACTTACTCTGCTAGTAAGGGCAGTAGACTGATGCAATCAGTTGACTTGTTGACTCCCCAGCCTTCAGGCCAGCTGAGCAGGCCCAGAGCCACTAGCATCTTCAGGCCTGCTTACTCCCCCACCAGTGAGCAGCCTCGCTCAGGCCTCCCACAGTCTTTGAGAATCAGAATCTACATGGGGTCCACTGGTGTGGCTCTCACCCAGGTTCTGGTCCCAGCTGCCCACCCAGGCACCCAATCTCCAGGGTGAGCTCCTCCTCCGTTACTGTGAAATGCTCCATATGAAAAATTCTGGCTGGATGTGAAGATTCACACCTGTAATCCCAACACTTCAGGAGGCCAAAGCAGGAGGACTGCTTGCATCCAGGAGTTCAATACCAGCCTGGGCAACATAGTGATACCCTATCTCTACAAGAAAAATATTAGCCAGAAATAATTGTGCATGCTTATAGTTCTAGCTACTCTGGAGGCTGAGGCAGGAGGATCACTTGAGCCCAGGAGTTTGAGGTTACAACGAGCTGTGATTGTGACACTGCACACTAGCCTGGGTGTCAGAGTGAGACTATGTCTCTAAAAAATATAAACTAAAAAGAAAAAGTTCTGAGGGTTTGAAAGGAATTTGTAAAATGCGACCATTACATTTTATTAGTGAAAGTAAAGAGCTGTAGCTCTTATAAAGATAACTTATACTGTTGAAAAATTTTGAATGGTCATTACAAAACAAACAAAAATTTTATCACCTTCTTGTACAGTTTCTTATTGATGGTAAGTAGCAAGAATTTGAAGAAATCATCATTAAAGTCTTGATCAGGACCTGATGGTGACTAGTTCAAACAAAAAAAAAAACCACCCCAATATAGAAAGATATGCTCATATCTATGAGCTAAATAAGTAATTATAAACATTGAAAAATGTTATTTGGGGCCGGGTGCGGTGGCTCATGCCTATAATCCCAGCACTTTGGGAGGCCGAGGCAGGTGGATCACGAGGTCAAGAGATCAAGACCATCCTGGTCAACATGGTGAAACCCTGTCTCTGCTAAAGATACAAAAATCAGCTGGGCATGGTGGCGCGCGCCTGTAGTCCCAGCTACTTGGGAGGCTGAGGCAGGAGAATTGCTTGAACCCAGGAGGCGGAGGTTGCGGTGAGCCGATATCGCGCCATTGCACTCCAGCCTGGGTAACAAGAGTGAAACTCCACCTCAAAAAAAAAGAAAAATGTTATTTGGAAGTTTAATATAAACTTAATATTAAATATCTAAGCTAATATACAGTACTTTGTATTTTATATTTCTAATTTTAATAACATAATGTAAAAAATGCATAATGAATACTTCAAACGCCCCACAGCCCTCTAAATCCCATCCAATATTTTCCGTGTGGCCTAAGCAGGGCTGGGGGAGCCAGGGCCAGTTCTGCCGCAGGAGAGTGTAGAATGCTGAGCCAGCTGCGGCTTCTGGCTTTTCTTGAGACATCACGAAACACAGCAGAGAAATTCACTTCAGCACACAGCGTGTTGCACCCAAGTGTTGGTTAAAAGTAGTGTGATGACTGAGAATGAAGCTGGGCTACCATTGCTCTGCACATTTCAATCTCCGTGCCGAGAACGTTGGTGTTCTTCTTAGCCACATTCGAATGTTTGAAAATTTGGAAAGAACTAACTTTCAGATGATCCACTCATTGGCAAACTCTCATATTGTCTTCTGAGCATAAACTGAAAACAGCCTTTCAAATTCTCTTTCATAGAAACTCAAATTACTTTTGTAAGTGGCTCTTACAGGCAAAAAGAGGGAGAGAGGAAGCAGGAAGAAACAAGTCGGGTAATTGTCTTAACCATGCTGGGGCTCAGGATCAGGAGGTCGAAAGGACAAGGAAACAGATATACACCAGAAGCACTCGTGACCGGCACGTGGAGACTTGCCCTTCCTTGTAAGTATCTTCTTTCTTTTCTATTGTTTTTTTCCTTTCTCTTGCTTTTCTTAATTAGTAGAAGAGAATCCAGCATCAGGGCAACTCTTGAAAAAACAGAAAACAAAAAAGCCAAAGCACTCTTCATCGTGAGCCAAGCCACATGGTCAGAGGTGGGCTGGATGGGAGCCCACCCTGCTAGATCTCCTTGGGCAGTTGTGGGCAGGTCACTTGATTTTCCTTGAGCCCCAGTTTTCTCAAGTGTTCAGTAAAGATACCAATGCGTTTTTCTGCAACACCCTGTGTAAGAAGGGGAGGAGGCAAGGTCTTCGAAAGAATTTTATAATCGCAAGAGACTGTTCCCAATTTGCAGCATCATTTCTTATCCAGTGCAAACCCAGCAACATTTGTCTTATTAGAAATATTTTCAGCCAGGCATGGTGGCTCACGCCTGTAATCCCAACACTTTGGGTGGCCGAGGACAGAGGATTGCTTGACCCCGGAAGTTGGAGACCAGCCTGGGCAACATAGGCAGACCCTGTCTCTATAAAAATAAAAAAGAAATTAGACAGGCGTGGTGGCATGCAACTGTGGTCCCAGCTGCTCAGGAGGTTGAGGTGAGAGGATCACTTGAGCCTCAAATGTCAAGGCTGCACTGAGCTGTAATCACACCACAGCACTCCAGACTGGGTGACAGAGCAAGACTCCATCTCAGAAAAAAGAAGAAGAAACATTTTCCCTGATTGTTCCATCAACTCCCTTCAGAATAAACAAACTTATTCATAATTTGAAAAGAGAAAAAGATAGTATTTCACCTTAGCCAGAAATACACAGTTGGGGAAGTTTAGAGTGAAGGAAGATGATCCTCAGTCCTCACGTCAAACAGCTGTTGGGCTCAGGAGCTGGCAACTACCTTCTTCCTGCCTATCCTGGGGTTTAGCTGCTAATGATAAGAACTGCAGTGTGCCTCTCCCCAATATGTGGGTTATGACAAGCAGTGGTGACTTGCTTTATCAGGAGAATGTGGGGACATACAGTGGGGACATGCGGTGGGTCAGAATGCTATCCCTCTGTCTCCATGTCTGCCAGACCTAGCAGGGGTTCCCCACCTGGGAAATGGGCCAAACCACAGTCTCTTCTACTACAGAGCAGGCTGATTCTAGCCAGACCAGTTCTGATTCATGAAAGTCAAGACTTTTGTAACTTTTCCTGGTCAATGGCAAAAGCAAGTTGGAACTTCTGCTGAGTCCATGGGAAAGTAACTGACCCAATAACAAACTAGCTACCACAGCAACTTAACTTCTCTAAAGATGTTTGGTAACTTTGAGTGACAAATGAGAAAATGGGAAGTTTTATTTACTTTAATAAGTGTTTCAGTAATGCACAATGTTCCTATTGTTAGATTTTATTTTCCTTCTTTTAAAGCTCCGAGAATAGCAGCAAAACTTCCATTCTATCTAACTTTAAAAGGCATGTATAATTACTTAATTTTTTGGCATTTTAAATGCAATAATGCTGGGCATGGTGGCTTATGCCTGTAATCCCAGCACTTTGGAAGGCAGAGGTGGGAGGATTGCTTGAGTCCAGGAGTTCAAGACCAGCCTGGGCAAAATGGTGCAATCCAATCTCTACAAAAAATACAAAAATTAGCTGGGCATGGTGGCACATGCCTGCAGTCTCAGCAACTTCAGAGGCTGAGGTGGGAGGATCACTTGAGTCACAGGGGTCAAGTCTGTGGTGAGCCATAATCCTACCACTGCACTTCAGCCTGGGCACCAGAGACCCTGTCTCAAAATAAATAAATGTAATAATTATCTCTAAAACTGTAACCTGCAGACCACTATTTTAGAATATTTTTACATACAATATTTCTTATTTAAATGGGATTCCATGTATAGATATATTAAAGATAAACTAGAGAATTATATATATTAACTCTTCCTACCCTTTCAGGACATGATAATTTTTAATTAATGGATTTATTGAAACTGTGCACTTAAACATTCTAATGAAGAAAGTGTTTTTGAACAACAGCCATATGAGGTCACATATAACCCACTCATCCATTTGCAAATATTCACTGAGAGGAAGGCCCTGTTCTGGGAATTGGAATCTTGCAAAGAAGGGCAGTCTAGGCCTTGCTGTCTTGAATAACAGTCCAAAGGAGGGAACAGGTGGCTTTAAATGAATTCTTTGGTGGCTCACGCCTGTAATCCAAGCACTTTGGAGGCCAAGGCGGGCAGATCACCTGAGGTCGGGAGTTCAAGACCAGCCTAACATGGTGAAACCCCGTCTTTAAAAAAATAAAAAATAAAATAAATAACAATAAAAATAAACGAATTCTTTTCTTTTAAAGAATATTCTTGGCCAGGCGTGGTGGCTCATGCCTGTAATCCAAGCACTTTGGAGGCCAAGGCGTGTGGATTACCTGAGGTTGGGAATTCAAGACCAGCCTGACCAACATAGTGAAACCCTGTCTTTATTTAAAAAAAAAAACAGTTTAAAAAAAAAAAAGGAAAAATAAAAGAATATTCTTCAGAATACTCTGACTTGCACATTTTGTTGAAGTCCATTACTAGCATAGTGGCACAGAGCAGCCACGCCTGCAGATTTTATTTAGAGACTCTACAAGAAACTTCCGAACAAGAGACAGAATGCCTTTCCTGAAGCCAGCTCCAAGGCCCTGCTCCACATGACTTAAAATAAAGGCCCATCAGCTGGGGTTTAAAAATCAAAATCCCATTATACCACAAACGGTCTGAGCAGTTCAAGGGAATGCAGGTTGCTGATTTAACTCCACAAGTATTAATGGCTTGTTTTAACAAACATAGTTTCTCATCATAAAAATGTGTAATTTGCCAATTTTTCATACATACTTCATAGTAGATTATCTCTAATGATCTATCTTCAAGTTTGCTGATTATTCTTCTATCAGCTCACAGCTACTATTGAGACCCTCTAGTGAGTTTTTCATTTCAGTTATTATACTTTTTCAACTCCGGAAATTCCATTCAGTCATTTTAATCACTTCTATCTCTTAATTGATATTCTCTATTTAATTTTAGATTAAAAAATATAAAACATAGTGTTCTTTAGTTTTCTGAACATATTTATAAATAGATGGTTTTCTATAATGAAGTACAGTCATGTTTCACTTAGCGATAGGTATATATTCTAAGAAATGCATTGTTAGGCAATTCCATCATTGTGAGAACATCATAGAGTGTACTTGCACAAACCTAGATGGCAGAGCCGACTACACACTTAGCCTATTGCTCCTAGGCCTATTGCTCCTATACAAACCTGTGCAGCATGTTACTCTACTGAATATTAAAGACAATTGTAACACAATGGCAAGTATTTACATATCCAAACATAGAAAAAGTACAGGAAAAATACTGTATTATAACCTTATCAGAACACAGTTGGATATGTGGTCTGTCTTTGGCCAAAACCTTGCTATGCAGCACCTGACTGTATTTATCTGCTAAGTCCAGTATCTAGGCCTTGGCAGAGGCAGTTTCTATTGGCTTTTTCCCTCTATATGAGATAACTTTCTTGTTTACTTCATGTTTTGTATGTTTTTGTTGAAACTGGATATTTCAGATCATAGATTTCAGAAACTGTGGATTCCAATGTACCCCTCTTCCAGAGGTTGTTATTATCGCTGTTTGTTTAGCAGCTTGCCTGAATTAATTCTGTAGATTGTGTTTCTCCTGTAGTGTTTGAGCACTGATATCTCTGCTCAAGTCGCTTTTTAAAAATTATGCTTTTTAAAATGTTTAAGCCTGAATTTCAGCAAGGCACCCCTAGATCAACATAGCTTAGTACTAAGCCAATTGATTGGTCAGATGTTGCGCTTAAACGTCTTGAACCAGTATGATTTCCATATTTTGCTTATGAATCTTTCTGTAGTTTGCAGAATATATTCCAAGTTTCTTGTTTACCCAGCAGTAAATAATTCAGTAAATGTAAATAGATTAATCATTCCAGTCAAAAGACAGAGATTGTCAGGCTAGACCAAAAGAGATATATATCCTGAATATATGAAGAACACTTGCAACTCAAAAATGAAAGGACAAATAACCCAATTTTAAAAAGGGCAAAGGATTCAAATATACATTTCTCCTAAGAAGGTTTATAAGTTGCCAATAAGCATATGAAAAGATGCTCAACATCATTAGTCATTAGGGAAATTCAAATTATAACCACAAAATACCACTTCACACCCACTAGGATGGATATAATCTAAAAGACAGGCAACAACAAGGGTTAGAAAGGAGGTAGAATAGTTGGAAACCTCATTCATATAAACTTTATAATTCAGCCATGAAGGAGGGTTCCAATTACTCTAAATTCCAAAATTCATATGTTGAAGCTCTGAACCCCAGCTGCATTTGTATTAGATGGGACCTCTAAATAAATAATTAAGGTTAAATGAGGTCATAAGGGTGGGGCTCCAATCTGATAAGATTCATTTCCTTAATAAGAAAAAACACCAAAGAGCTCAATTGCATTCTCTCTGCATGCATGCACAAAGAATAGGTCACGCAGCACACATTGAGAAGGTGACCATCTGCAATCCAAGGAGAGAACCCTCTCACCAGACACCAACCTTGCTGGCACCTCGATCTTAGACTTTCAGTCTCCAGAACTGCAAGAAAATAAATTTCTGTTGTTTATACCACCTAGTCTATGGTATTTTATTAAGGCAGCTGATGAAAATGTAAAATGGTACAGCTGCTTTGCAAAACAGTTTGGCAGTTCCTCAAAAAGTTAAACATAAAATTACCATATGACCCAGCAATTCCACTGTTAGTTACATAGCTAAAAGAATTGAAGCATGTCTTTAAGTAAAAACTTGTATGCAAATGTTCATAGCAGCACTATTCGCAATATTCAAAAGATAGAAAGGAACTAAATGTTCATCAACAGATGAATGGATAAACAAAATGTGGTATTTATGTATAATGGAATATTATTCAGCCTTAAAGAGGAAGGAAATTCTGATACATGCTACAACATGAATGAACCTTGAAGACAGTATGCTAAGTGAAAGAAGCCAGTCAGAAAAGAGTAAATATTGTATGATTCCATTTATATGAGGTTTGCAGAGTAATTAGAGTCATAGAGACAGCAGACTGGTGACTGCCAGGGGCTGTGGGGGACAAGGGAATGGGGAGTTAGTGTTTAATGAGTATAGAGTTTTAGCTAGGGAAGATGAAAAAGTTCTGGAGATGGATAGTGGTAATAGTTGCACAACAATGTGAATGTCCTTAATGCTATAAAACTGTACACTTAAAAATGTCTAAAACAGCCAGGTACAGTGGCTCACACCTATAATCCAAGCACTTTGGGAGGCCAAGGCAGGTGGATCACGAGGTCAGGAGTTCAAGATCAGTCTGACCAACCTGGTGAAACCTCATCTCTACTAAAAATACAAAAATTAGCCGGGCGTGGTGACACACACCTGTAATCCCAGCTACTCAGGAGGCTGAGGCAGGAGAATCACTTGAACCCAGGAGGCGGAGGTTGCAGTGAGTCAAGATAGCACCACTGCACTTCAACCTGGGCAACAGAGCGAAACTCTATCTATCTCAAAAAAAAAAAAAAAAAAAAGACTAAAATGGTAAATTTTATATTGTGTATATTTTATCACAAATAAAAAAAGTAAATTTTATGGTATGTGTGAATTATATTTTAAGTCATTGTAAAAAATAATGAATCACACCAAACAAATAGCACAAAGGGGAGAAGAACCCACATGATTATCTCAGTAGACAAAGAAAAATATCTGTAATAATCAGCATTCATTCATAATAAAACCTCTGACAAAAATAAATATATATGTTTCAACAGAGAGTTCCCTTAATGCTAGGAGCTGAAACAAACAAATAAAACTCAAAATAAACAACAACAAAGAGAGAGAAGCGAAAAATACAAAACCAAAAACCAACCACCTCTTCCAATCTTTGCAAGTTAGCTCTATGCTGGGATGCACCTTCGGCACTTAGGAAGGCTCACCCGGAGCCTAGGATCAGCCCTAAGTAAAAACTTGATATCTTCTCAAGTCTTTTCTGAGCATAGATTTTGCCTGGGTGTGTATGTGGCTTTCTAAATTCCTTGGTATACACTGCTGCTTTTGCACGTCCTAATTTCCCAAAAAAATCTCAACCCAGATTCTCCTTTAGGCCTTTGATGGTCTATTGTACATCTCTACCCATAATCTCTTGGATGCCTTAGGCATCCAAGAGTCTGTAGTCACCTTGCATTTTTATGAGTGATACCCACCACTTTTCTTCCTGAGTTCCAAGTTAGGGAAAACAGAGAGAAGCACCTTGTGTTCATCTTTCAGATATCCTGTAGAGAGGTTAGAACAGGTGTACATAATAATTTTTAAATAAAGTCTGCTTTGCCCCCCTCTGCTTTGAGAGAGAGAACTGGGAATCCAGCTTCTGCAGTTTTAAGACCGAGACTGCCACTGCAGCAGTGAGTGGGGGGTAGGGGGTGTTGGGCAAAAGTAAAATCACTATGAAACTTTTCAACCACTTTGATGATTTTTTTTCTTTTCTTTTTTCTTTCTCTTTTTTTTGTTTTGAGGCAGAGTCTTGCTCTGTCGCCCAGGCTGGAGTGCAGTGGCGCAATCTCGGCTCACTCCAGCCTAGCTGCCTCCTGGGTTCAAGAAATTCTCCTGCCACAGCCTCTTGAGTAGCTGGGATTACAGGTGCCTACCACCATACCCGGCTAATTTTTGTATTTTTAGTAAAGACAGAGTTGGCTGGGCACGGTGGCTCACGCCTGTAATCCTAACACTTTGGGAGGCTGAGGTGGGTGGATCACCTGAGGTCAGGAGTTCAAGACCAGCCTGGCCATCAGGGTGAAACCTCATCTTAAAAAATAAAAAATAAAAAAAATAAAAAAATAAAAAAGACAGGGTTTCACCATGATGGTCAGACTTGTTTCTAACACCTGACCTCAGGTGATCCATCCACCTTGGCCTCCCAAAGTGCTGGGATTACAGGCATGAGCCAAGATGTCTTTTTCTTGATTGGGCATTTGCTTGGTTGCTGTTAACATTGGGTTGTTTTCCGTAACACCAACAAAGGTGGTTCAGACAGTCAATGTTCTGAAGTGAGGAATAAAACCTTAGTTTTCTAGTCTGCCATTTTGTTGACATCACTATCTCCTTTGTTTTAGAAAGATATTTCTGTTGGGTATAGAATTCTAGGTTGAAGGAATTTTTAATATAAATGCTTTAAAAAAAAAAATTTTTTTTTTTTTTTTTTTAAAGATATCCCCCACACTATCTTTTTTTTTTTTTTTTTTTTTTTGAAACAAAGTGTAGCTCTGTCACCCAGGCTAGAGTGCAATGGCACAATCTTGGCTCACTGCAACCTCTGCCTCCCGAGTTCAAGTGATTCTCATGCCTCAGCCTCCCAAGTAGCTGGGATCACAGGCATGTGTCACCACACCTGGCTAATTTTTGTAGTTTTGGTAGAGGCAGGATTTCACCATGTTGGCCAGGCTGGTCTCAAACTCCTGGCCTCACGTAACCCCCCTGCCTCGGCCTTCCAAAGTGCTAGTATCACAGGCATGAGCCACTGTGCCTGGTACCCTACTGTCTTCTTGGCTTACATTGTTTCTAACGGATGACATTGATGTCATCCTTTTCTTTTTTTTCCTTTGTACCAAACATGTCTTTTTCCCTCCCCCTCTGACTGCTTTTAGGAGTTTCTCTTTTCACTGATTTGTAGAATTTGCTTCTGATGTGCCTTGATATAGTTTTCTTAATGTTTCTTTTGTTTAGCTTTAATTGAACTTCTTGGATACATGGGTTTATTGTTTCATTAAGTTTGGGAACATTTTAACCATTCTTCTTCAAATATTTTTCTATTCCTCCACTTTTTTTTTGGATCCAATGACACATATATTAGACCATTTGAATACTCACTAATAGTCTGTTAATTTTTTAAGTTTTTCCCCCAAGATTTTGGTTATTTTCTATCCTTATGTCTTTAGTTTCACTAATCTTCTGCAGTAGACAGTCTGCTATATTAAGCCTATTCAGTGTATTTATTTCAAGCATTGCATTTTTCATCTTTAGAAATTTGGGGCTGGGCACGGTGGCTCATGCCTGTAATCCCAGCACTTTGGGAGGCCAAGGTGGGCGGATCATGAGATCAGGAGACGGAGCTATCCTGGCTAACACAGTTAAAACCCATCTCTACTAAAAATACAAAAAATTAGCCAGGCATGGTAGCATGCACCTGTAGTCCCAGCTACTTGGGAGGCTGAGGCAGGAGAATTGCTTGAACTTGGGAGATGGAGTGAGCCAAGATCATGCCATTGCACTCCAGCCTGGGTGACATAGGGAGACTCTGTCTCAAAAAAAAAAAAAAAAAAAAAAAAAAGTCTGGGTACAGTGGCTCATGCCTGTAATCCCAGCACTTTGGGCAGCCGAGGCAGGCAGATCACCTGAGGTCTGGAGTTCGAGACCAACCTGGCCAACATGGTGAAACCCCGTCTCTACTAAAAATACCAAAACTTAGCCGGGCATAGTGACAGGCTTCTGTAATCCCAGCTACCCAGGAGGTAGAGACAGGAGAATCGCTTGAAACCAGGAGGCAGAGGATGTTGCAGTGAGCTGAGATCATGCCATTGTACTCCAGCCTGGGCAACAAGAACAAAACTCTCTCAAAAAGAAAAGAAAAGAAATTTAGATTTTATCTTTTTTCCACTTTTCATATTTTACTTAATTTTTAAACATATGGAATACTGTTATAATTTTTAATGATTTTTTTGGTCATTCTAACATATGTGTCAGTTTTGGTCAGTTTCAACTGATTACTTTTCTCCTCCTTATGTCTCACAGTATCCTGATTCTTTGCACACCTAGTAATCTCCAATTGGATGCCAGACATTAGGATTTTACCTTGTTGAGTGTTAGAAATTTTTGTTCTCCTATAAATATTCTTGGGCTTTGTTCTAGGGCATAATTCAGTTACTTGGAAACTGGTTCATTTGGGTTTTGCTTTAAAGGTTTGTTTGTGGAGACTCATCTGGCAGGGAGGTGAAAAACTAAAAAGAGACTCAAGCTCTGTTTAGTTTAAAGCTAATTACTCTGTACTATTGAGGCAAGACCTTTCTGAGTATTCTACCCAATGCCCTGTGAATTAGGAAGTTTTCTATTCAAGCTGGTGAGAACAGGCCATTTTCCCAGCCCTTTGTGATATTATTTCTTCTTATTTTTTTACTGACTCTTTCCTTTACTTCATGCAGTTTCTTCAGATACAGTGGCTGATAATTTCTCTGCTGGAGATTTAAGAGGAACCTTTTGCAGATCCCAGGAACTCTCTCTGCACCGCTCACCTCTCCATATATATTGTCTTTGCAAACCCTTGCGGCTTTGCTCACACAACTCCCAGCTTTGTCTTCTCAACTCAGGGAATCTTCCAGGCTCTGCTAGAGTTATTCCTCCCCATGCTGTGGCCTGAACAGTCTCTCAAGCCAGTAAGCTGAGGCAATCAAAGGACTCAACTTTTTTTATCCTTCACTCAGGGATAACTGTCTTTCATTGCCTGATGTCTGGTGTCTTGAGAACTGTTATTTGATCTATTTGGTCTGGTTTTGTGTTATTGTTTTAGGCAGGAGGGTAAATTTGGTCCCTATTACTACATCTAGCAGAAGTCTTGAATATACTTATTATATAAGTGGGCAGAATAGTTGTGTGACTGCCTATGTCTTCATCTCTAGGCTTTAAAAAGTGACCAAATCAGGCCCAATCTTGTTTTATCTGTGCCGCCACTCACTTCTCTCCCCTCTTGCTTTTTTTTTTTTTTCTTTCTTTTTTGAGATGGAGTCTCATTCTGTCGCTCAAGCTGGAGTGCAGTGGGATGATCTTGGCTCACTGCAACCTCTGCCTCGCGGGTTCAAACAATTCTCCTGCCTCAGTCTCCTGAGTAGCTGGGATTACAATGCATGCCACCACACCACACCTGGCTAATTTTTGTATTTTTAGTAGAGACAGAGTTTCCCCATGTTGGCCAGGCTGATCTTGAACTCCTGGCCTCAAGTGATCTGCCTGCCTCGGCCTCCCAAAGTGTTGGGATTACAGGCGTGAGCCACTTCACCCAGCCTCCCTCTGGCATTTTGAAGCAAATTCCAGACATGTAAGTTCATCTGTAAATATTTCAGGGTGAGTTTCTGCAAGGGTCCCTGCCAGTCCTCTACCTGTGTCTATCCTGCTTTTTCATTTCAGTGTGCCTGAGCTGACTTCTAGCTGTCATGATCTGCATCTCTCTGCTTGAAGGCCTTCCTTAAATTTCAGAAAAGCCACCTGCCCTGTGCATAGTGGGGGTGGAAGTGCCAGTATGATTGGTGCTCTCCCCAGCGTAGCCCTCTACATCCCAGCTCCCTCACCCTTGTGTGAGATAACTCTACGGCATTTGTCTCACACCTTTCCTAAGTTTCTCTGTGGGATTGCGTTCCATTCGCCCACAGTGGTGGCTGACTTGATAATGTCCCCTTTATGTCTGCATTCCTTTCTCTGTCACATTTTCTCTTTCCTTGGATTCCTTTGCTAGTGCTGCCAAAACAAAGTCCCAGAAGATAATTTTTATTTATAAAATAAAAACTGGTTTATTTTATAAATTTTATTCCTTCACTCAGGGATAACTGTCTTTCATTGCCTGATGTCTGGTGTCTTGAGAAATGTATTTTCTCACAGTTCTGGAGGTCAGAAGTCCTAGATCAAGGTGTCAGTAGGTTGGTTTTCTCTCTCCTGGGCTTGTAGATGGCTGTTTTCTCCCTATATCTTCACATGGCCGTCCCCTCTGCATACTGCTGTGTCCTAATCTCCTCTTCTTATAAGGATGCCAGTCACATTGGATTAGGCCCTAACCTAATGACCTCATTTTACCGTAATTACCTCTTTAAAGGCCTTCTCTCTAAATACAGACACATTTTGAGGTACTGGAGGTTAGGACTCCAACATATGAATTTTGGAGGTGGAGAGGACAGAGTTCAACCCATAATACTCCCCCTACTGGCATTTACTCTACCTTCCAAATCAACTACTGCCACTCAAATACTTATTTCAGGATCTACTTCCAGGAAAATCCAAATGAAGGCAATCTCTAAAAGATAAGGCCTCTTTTGAAAAAAGTAACCACATATCCCCTAAAGCACTCCTCATATCCACACTTAAGGACCTTCCCACTGTGCTGTTTACATGGACATCCCCCTCTGGTGAAGGCAGAGACTACTTTTTGTAGATCTTCTCATCTAGGCAGTTCCTCAGATGTAGGAGATACCAAATGCTGCTTGATTTGCTTAACTGAATGCTGTGAGTTCTAATCTTCCTTGGAAACTTGGTTATAATCAAATAGAAAAAAATCTGCTGGGCAAGGTGGCTCACACCTGTAATCCCAACACTTTGGGAGGCTGAGGCAGGCGGATCACCTGAGGTCGGGAGCTCAAGACCAGTCTGACCAACATGGAGAAACCCCTGTCTCTACTAAAAAACACAAAATTAGCTGGATGTGGTGGCGCATGCCTGTAATCCCAGTTACTAGGGAGGGGGGAGGTAGGACAATCGCTTGAAGAGCTGAGATCATGCCATTACACTCTGGCCTGGGCAACAAGAGTGAAACTTCAGCATGAGAGAAAAAAAATCATCAGTCTGCTAGTGTCACCTACTGGTGAAAATTGGCTACTGCTGTAGAAACAATTCTATCCATTTCTTAGTGCTCTTGAATTTTAATGGTTATGTAACAAGTGTTCTGTAGAAGTATTAGTAAACAATAAAAATTCAACAAAATAGAAAAAGTATTAATATTTATGTAATATACAAGTTGCACGTGAAGAAGAAATATCAGAAAAACAACCTTTATGTTTACATATCCGTAAGCCTCAACTGAAAACTAAAATCAGTTTTGATTTAGGAAAATGAAAGTTAAATGAAGGCAAATGGATGTATGTGGAAAAGGTGCTTTATATGATAATGTCTCACAATTTCTCATATAATCCAATATTTTAAGTAAAAGCAATAAATCAAATGTACAGCTTTTTATGCAAAAATAGCATCTATTCAGGCCAGGTGTGGTGGCTCACGCCTGTAATCCCAGTACTTTGGGAGGCCGAGGCAGGTGAATCATGAGGTCAGGAGTTCGAGACCAGCCTGGCCAACATGGTGAAACCCCATCTCTACTAAAAATACAAAAATTAGCTGGGTGTGGCGGCAGGTGCCTGTAATCCCAGCTACTTGGGAGGCTGAGGCAGAACTGCTTGAACCTGGGAGACAGAGGTTGCAGTAAGCCAAGAACATACCATTGCACTACAGCCTGGGCAACAGAGTGAGACTCTGTCTTGGAAAAAAAATAGCATCTATTCATTTTTGTTGTCAACCATACCCCAAAGTCTCTCATTAATAGCATTGAATTCAGGATCTCATGATACTTCATGTTCTCAAATGCCTTTTCATTTCCCTGCACAGCAACCCCTGAACTATGACTCAGTTTTATATCAGCTGCAATAAACTCTACTAGAGGAAGCGTTGGTCTGTCGATGGGGATCTTTCAGTTCTACCTTACAGTCAACTATTGATGAATTTTTCCTTATTTATTCTTTGGACAATTTTTGTTTGCCCCAAGATTTAATTTTATAAATAAAAAATTATACAGTAGCTGTTTTTTTTTTTTTTCTAAATCCTGTAAGACTCAAAAGAGAATGAGTAAAGCATTCTGGCAATCAGTCTATTATCAATCTTTTTTTTTAGCAAGTAATCATAAATTTTCCATCTGCTGTGTAGAACACCAAGTTAGATCCCTGTATGGGATTTGAGAGGTGTGAGATACTCCTTTCCTTCTTTCTTCCTTCTCCTACTCCTCCTTTCTTCTTAGAAAGGCACGCAAATTTTATTAACACATATACAGGGAGAACCACAGAGTGATTACCCACTTCTTTCCTAGTTTTGGAAGTTTTTCTTCTGAAATGATTTCAGACTCAAAGAAAAGTTGCAAGAAGAATACAAAGAACTCCTGTATACTCTTCATTCAAATTGGCTTTATTAGATTATCTTGATAGACAGGTAAACAGATAGATAGAGATGGTATACATGTTATATATATACATATATATAAAACTTACAGATATAATATATAAAGAGTTTTTTGTAACCATCAAAGAATAAGTTCAGATGTGCTGCCCATTTACCTTTAAATACTTCAGTGTGCTTTCCTCTAGAAAAAGGACATTCTCTCAGTGTGATAACAGTACTGTTTTCACATTCAGAAAATTCACATCAATACAATACCATTTTCTTATTTACAGTCCTTGTTCAAATTTCACCAATAGTCTAAATAATTTTTATAGCAAAAAACAATTTTTCTGGTACAGGCTCCAGATTGTTAGGTTCATATATCACATTTAGTTATCATGATCCTTGGGTCTCCTTTAACCTGTAACTGTTCCTCAACTGTTTCATGATCCTGACTTTTTTTTTTTTTTAAGTATACCAGCTAGTTACTTTGTAAAATGTCTCTCAATTTGGTTTGTCTAATGTTTCCTTGTGATTAGATTTAGGTATGTGAATCTTTTCCACATTTACTTGAATACCTTGATTAGATTCATTTTTGCATTTTGGGCATGCGTTTTGGCAGGAATACCACAGAAGCGATGCTGTTTCTTTTCAGTGAATCATATCATCTCTCTCTCTCTCTTGTGCGTGTGTGTGGTTTTTGACAGCCTCTGGCTCTGTCACCCAGGCTGGAGTGCAGGGCTCACTGCAAATTCCATCTCCCAGGCTCAAGTGATCCTCCCACCTCACCTTCTTTGAGTAGCCAGGAACACAGGCACGACACCACACCTGCCTAATTTTTGTATTTTGTGTAGAGATAGGGTTTCACCATGTTGCCCAGGCTGGTCATGAACTGAGCTCAAACTATCCGCCTGCCTTGACCTCCCAAAGTGCGGGGATTACAGGTGTGCCTGACTGCTATAAACGTCTTATGACCATGGGTGGTGACGGGCAAGAAATGTGCCTTGCTAGTTTTAAGATGGAGTTGATTTTTAAAAATAACGTCACCCTGGCTCTCCTATGCTCCTGTTTCCCAATTTGACAACCAACATGATCTTTCTGATCACCTTATCCTTACTTAAAAAACATCATTGCCTCTCCAGTGTTCTTACACTAAAGGTGTCATCTGCCTAACTTAATTTAGGAATGCCTGTATGCTCTGGTATTGTTTAAATATTCCCAGCTTTGCCACTTCCCATCTCACACCAACATCCAGTCATCTGGAAGATCTTTCCATTCCTCTAGTTCTCTTGTAACTAAAAAAACTCTGGACTTACCCCCTCACTCCCACAGGTAACTTGCCCGTAACTCTTCTTGTAGAACTCAAATCTCATCTATTGTTCTCTCCTTCTGTCCCTGACTTACTTCGTAAATCTCTGGTGGATATTCCCCTGTGGTCCTGTTGCAATGTTATTCCGACCTAAACGGAATAGATTATATTGCTTGCTGGGAAGATGCACATGCGATCTCTATCTAGTATATAGTGGTCCTCAATAATTACTGGTGACTGGTAAAGCAGCCAAGGCCTTTTGACTATAGATAGATCTTATTCTATGTTAATAATAATATTAGCACAAGATTCTATTCCCCTGCTGGACATTATTTATATTTGATAATGAATTAACTAATTCTTTTTGATAGCACAATAAGTATTCAGCTTACAGTCGAAAATGCAAGGCAAGGTACACAATAAGACAGATCCAAGCCCTGACCCCTCTGAGCTTTAAGCAGTCAGGTAACTACTTGTTCTGAAAAGTATTAACTGTCCTATCAACATTAAACTTCACCACACAATTCCTTGTGTTCAGTTGGCCTTGGCCTCAAAGCACTTTGCTGGCATATTCCCTGAATTTATATTTATTCATTTATTTAGAGACGGAGTCTTGCTCTGTCGCGCATCCTGGAGTGCAGTGGCGCGATCTCGGCTCACTGCACTTCCGCCTCCAAGGTTCAAGCGATTCTCCTGCCTCAGCCTCCCAGGTAGTTAAGATTACAGTCGTCCGCCACTATGACCGGCTAATTTTTTTGTTTTTAGTAGAGATGGGGTTTCACCATCTTGGCCAGGCTAGTCTCGACCTCCTGATCTCGTGATCCACCAACCTCGGCCTCCCAAAGTGCTGGCATTACAGGCGTGAGCCACAGCACCCAACCTCCCTGAATTTAAAAAATGGCCCTGACAAGCCCCGCCTCCCCCACTCAGGCCACGCCTCCACATTTAGGACTCTCTCCGCCCAGTCTCGTCTCCGTACTAGGGCTTGCCCCAAGCCCTGCTTCCCCCTCCCAGCCTCGCCTCCTCACTACGGCCTAACCCCAAGCGCTTCTCCCCGACCGGCCCCGTTTCCACACTACCGCCTGGTCCTCAACTTCGCATCCCCATTCCGACCCAAACTCCCTGACCAGCCCCTCCTTTACGCTCACGCTCCGCCTCCCCGTCGGGTCTTGCCTCCGTACTTCGGCTCCGTCCCAAGCCACGCCCCCACACGGCCCCGCCTGCATGCTTGGCCTGACCCCCAGCTTCTCCTTCCTGCTGCGCCCTATCTCCGCACTCCGGCCTGGTCCCAAGCCCCGCCCCGCCTGCCGCCCCGCCTCTCACCCCGCCTCCACACCCCCGAGCCCCGCGTACAGCCCCCGCGCTTTCTCCCCCACTCCACCTGGTTCCGACCCGGCCTCCCGCCCCGCCTCCACACCCTGAGCCCCGCCCCCAACCCCGCCCTGTCCCCCCCTCGCACGCCGCCTGGTTTCGACCCCGCCTCCCACTCCGCCCCCTCCTTCCACTCCGCCCCGCCTCCACACTCCCAAGCCCGCCTCCAACCCCGCCCTGTCTCCACACCCAGCCTTGTCCCGAGCCCCGCCTCCCGCCCCGCCCCGCTTTCCACACTCTCGAGCCCCGCCTCCCGCCTTCACACTTCCGAACCCCGCCTTCTTCCCCCGCCTTCACACGCCCGAGCCCCGCCTCCCGCCTTCACACTTCCGAACCCCGCCTTCTTCCCCCGCCTTCACACGCCCGAGCCCCGCCTACATCCCCGCCTTGTCTCCTCACTCCGCCTGGTCCCGAGCCCCGCATCCCTCCCCCCGCCCTGCCCCGCCTTCACACTCCTGAGTTCCCCCCGGTCTCCACACTCGGGCAGCACCTCCCTACCCCGCCCCACCTCCGCACTCCGGCTGCCAGCCCTCCCTTCCACGCTCCGGCTCCGCCTGTATCTCCACGCCCAAGCCTGTCCTTTGGCCCCGCCTCCACGTCTCAGTCCCAACTCCTCATCCTGGTTCCCATCTCTATCTTCCACGCATCCTCGAGCTGCATGCTTAGCCCAGCCCTGAGTCCTGAGCCGTAAGCCCTGCCTCCCGGCCCTGGCCCCGCTTCCCAAGCCTGCACCGCGCCTCTCTGCCCAGGCCCAGGCCCAAGCCCAAGCCCAAGCCCCAGTCCCTCCTCCACACCCGAGCCCGAGCCCGGCGTCCCAGATCCGGACCCGCCTGCCTGGGGCGGAGCTGCACCAGGTGCGGGCCCGGGGCGTGGCAGGCTTCTCAGACAACCAGGTGCGGCTTCTGGGTCAAGATGGCCGCCTCCGGCAGCGCCGGGGCCGGGCTCCTGCCTTGCCGCCGCCGCTGCCTTCCCGCCGGGGCCCCGCTGCTGCGCGTCGCCCTCTGCCTCCTGTGCTGGGCCCCGGCGGCTGTGCGCGCCGTTCCCGAGCTCGGGGTCTGGTTAGAGACAGTCAACGACGTAAGTGGAGTGTTGGGACCGAGGCTTGGCGCGTCTCGGGCCCTCAGGGCCCTCACGGGGCTTCACTTGATCCCGGGCTTGTTCACCTGGCCTCTGCCGGGCCTGCGTCGGGTCCCCTAATACTATCCCCGAGCCTTTCGTCTGTTACGAGCGGGGGAACGGAGAGCAGCCCCTCCTCCGGCCCGACCTAGGCTGCGGGGAAGAGCAGTCAGGATTGCGCATGGGACGGCTCTCCCGTCCCAAAGCTCGGACTGTTTCTGAGGGTCACCATTCCCGACGCCACGGCCCTCATTCTGCTCTGACATGTTTTGGCTGGATCAGGTCCTTGTTTATTCAGACCTAAGCCCAGAATCTCTTGGCACATCTAGCAGCATCTTTGGGATTCGACTCGTCCTGTCCGGATATAGCCACAGTGGGCCACATCCCTGCGGCCGCAGGGAGGACTTCCCGCGCTTCAGTTTCGGCATAAACTTGGAAAGCGCGTCTGCCGCTTCGTTCTTTAAAAAAAAAGAAAAGAAAATTTAAGTGAGGGGGGAAACGTGCGGTAGTCACCCTACCTCTATTTCTCTCTTCCTGAGTTCCTGAGTTTCTCCACAGCTCCTATCACAGTTCCGGGAGTTGTTTGTGAGTAAGAGTGTGGGTGGGTGTGTGTATATGTGTGTGTGTAGGTGGGGCAGGACTTGTGATTAGGGAGTGCTTGAAAGGTGAATCTGGAGGCATGAGTAGGTGGAAACTCTTCTTTCCAAGGCAGGCTATTCGAAAACTTGGCATCCAGTAATTAGAGGAGATGATGTGGGAGGGATGCGGGAGCAGAATTATGGAAAGTCTTGCAAAAGAGAGACAGGAAGTCTGGAAGAGGCATTATCTCCTGCTTCTCTAGGGTCAGCTGACTCATCCAGCAGTGTTTGGGATGGGTATTTTCCATGGACATATGAAATAATGTCCAAGTTCTAAAGATGAGACTTATATTTTGGTTCCCTTAACCAGAAAAAGAAAGTAGTTCCAAAGACTACAAATGCTTCCCAGAACACAAAAGCTACTCATGGGAACATGCCGAGTATCTTTCTGGATCTTTAAGACTTAGTGCAGCCATTTCCTTCAGGATTCTTCCAGCTTGGTGACTTATTTTGTGCGCCAGCTATATAGTCTGCACATTTCCATTATTAATTTCTCTGAACGGGGGAAAAAGCAAAACTCGGTGAACTACTCTCATGGTTTCCTGCTGCTACTATAGTGAATATGAATAGTCAGTGTACCTATATTGTAAGTGAATCAGCTGCATGCATATTGTTAGATTACCTGAACATATCTGTAAAGATCCTTGCCAAGTGTACTTTGACCATATCTGTAAAGATCTTTGCCAAGTGTACTTCTTCCTGCATAAGGAAGAGAAGTTTGCTCTTTGAGTGCTGTGTGACCTTTAGTCTAAGTTTACTCTTATGTGACCCTGGGCCACTAGAAGTCTAAAAGCCCTTCTCAGAGTGGACTTACTGCTTTCCTCATTTCAAGTTGTCAGAAACAGGAAAGGAGAGTGGGGCTTTCTTTTATTTGTACTGGAACTCTATCACTAAATTTTGTTTCTTTTTTGTTTTTGTTTGTTTGAGACAGAGTCTTATTCTGTTACCTAGGCTGGAGTGCAGTGGCACAGTCATAGCTCACTGAAGCCTCAAACTCCTGGTCTCAAGCAGTCCTCTAGCTTCAGCCTCCCGAGTAGCTAGGACTACAGGCACATGCCACATACCCAACTAATTTTTAAATTTTTTGTAGAGATGGGGGGGGGAGTCTCACTATATTGTCAAGGCTGGTCTTGAACTCCTGGCCTCAAGCCATCCTTCTGCCTCAGCCTCCCAAAGTATTGGGATTACAGGCATGAGCCACTACACCTGGACAAGAAATGGTTCTTTTGCATGTACAAGGCAGCAAACGGTTTAAGCACTGCTGTGTGTCATATGTTAGACTGGTCATTGCTGTTGCAAAGAAGAATTTTAGACATAGCCTTTCTCCCAAGACACACACACAATAATAGTGATAACAAATTTATGAGTAGATAATCATATACACTGTGGCATATTTGGGGCTGGGCGGGGACATTACTGGAGCACCTAACCCTGCTTCCTGGAGGAGAGTCCTGCCTCAGTCTTAAAAGATGAATAAGTACTACCTTGATGAAGAAGAGGAGGGGGAGCAGAGCAGCAGCAGTGCAGGAAATTATCGGTGTTTCTGCTGCATAAAGTTCTGGCAGGGTTGTTAGAGGGAACGCAGGTCACCATAAGCCTTCCATGCCTGAGCTTGAACTTGAACCTGAGGCTAGAGGCCTCAAACTCAAGGACCTGTGCTGGCCAAGGCAAGTCATATCATTGAGTACAGTGAGCTAGGTTCAGGACTGAAGGGGGTAGCGAGGAATATTGTGGACTACACATTGCATGCCCATCTGAAGAGGGCAGCTGCCGTTTGGCTTCAGCTTACTCTGTGCATACATTATAGCAGAGTAGGCACAGAATTGCCACATCTGCTTGTTTTTTTAAATGAAACTGGATTCTATATTTTTATTACGTCACCTAACTCAAAAGTTTTAAAAAGGCCTCTTGTGGGCCCAATAAATCCCATTTATAGGTTGGATTAGGCCTCCAGACTCCAGTAGCTACTTTAGGATGTGAATGAGGAAGCCATTGAAAGGTCTTAGATATAATGGTAATCACTATGGCTCTTGTGTGACCCTGAGCCACTAGAAGGCTAAAAGCCCTTTTCCCCCAAGAGTGGACTTACTGTTTTCCTCATTTCAAGTTGTCAGAAACAGGAAAGGAGAATGGGGCTTTCTCTCATTTGTATAATTCATTTAAAGATGAATTATAGGATCAGATCTGGAAGTAGAGGTACCGGTTAAGCTATTGCAGAAATTAGGCAGGAAATGCAGAGGGCCTAAATTAGGGCAGTGGTGACAGGGATGGAGAGGAAGAACTAAATTTGATGAATGTTTGTGACATAAAGTAGGCATGCCTGGGGATTGGGCGATGGAAGTGGGGAACTGGAAGGAGCCATGGCTTGGGTTGACTGTAGATGGTACCACCTCCAACCAAGGTGGACAGTGTAGGAAGTTGGTGAGCAGAGAGGAGTGTGTTTGGTTTAAGACAGATGTGTCCTTTGGGAGGCCGAGGCGGGTGGATCACAAGGTCAGGAGTTTGAGACCAGCCTGACCAAGATGGCGAAAACCCGTCTCTACTAAAAATACAAAATTTAGCCAGGTACTGTGACAGGTGCCTGTAATCCCAGCTACTCGGGAGGCTGAGGCAGGAGAATCACTTGAGCCTGGACAGCAGAGGCTGTTGTGAGCCAAGATCACGCCACTGTACTCCAGCCTGGGCGACAGAGTGAGACTCTGAAAAAAAAAACACAAAAAAAAAACCAAACAGGTGTGTCTGTTGGACAACCCCCAGTGGACATGTCCTTAGGCAGTTGGGTATGTGGATCTGGAGCTCAAAGGAGGGATCCAAGTTGGGAATTTTATTGTTATTATTGTTGAAACTGTGCTGGGGAGGGGGAAGAGGGTAGGACCACTTGTCCTATCAGTGTTTTTTGTTTTTTTTGAGATGGAGTCTAGCTCTATCGCCCAGGCTGGAGTGCAGTGGCCCGATCTTGGCTCACTGCAACCTCCGCCTCCCGGCTTCAAGCCATTTTCCTGCCTCAGCCTCCCGAGTAGCTAGAATTATAGGCATCCGACACTACACCCAGCTAATTTTTGTATTTTTTTTTCTTCTTTCTTTTTTTCTTTTCTTCTGACAATTCCAGAAGTATATCCTATGGATAATTTTTGTATTTTTAGTAGAGATGGGGTTACACTGTGTTGGCCAGGCTGGTGGCAAACTCCTGACCTCATGATCTGCCCACCTCAGCCTCCCAAAGTGCTGGGATTGCAAGAGTGAGCCACTGTGCCTGGCCTTTTTTTAAAAGTTCTAATCACTTATACATTTAACACAGTTTCTAACTGCAGGACTTTTATTCTTGAGGAGGGAAGACATTAAAATAACTAATCAATTATTTGATTTTAATTGTGGAAAGGTTATAAAGAAGAAAGGGTGCTGGGGATTATATAAGGGAGGGCCTGGCCTGATATGAGCCACAGTGGAAGAATTCCTGCAGAACGGGCTTTTGAGCTGGGCTTTGAAGGGTAAGAAGGAGCCAACTAGATGAACAAAGAGTGAAAGGAAGGATTTTTAAGTAAAATTTTCAGGGTGACCACTAATCCTGAGGGCAGGAAAGAATATCATGCTTTTCAGGAACTGGAAAGTTGCTGGAGAAGTGGGCAGGCCCTGATTATTCAGGGTCCTGTAGGCTACAAAAAGAATTTTGGTCTGTTGTAATTGCATTGGTAAACCAGCTGGGAGAGGAGGACAGTTCTTTATCAAACATATGTTCAAACTGATACCAAGAGAGCAGCATGCAAATGCAGATAGTTCATGTCATGTCTGAACAGCACTAATCCTGAAATGGGAGCATCTTTTACCTCTTATATGTCACTGGCCCTGGCTGAGTCTGCTAGAGGCAAGAGCCATCCTGATCCTCACGGTAACTGCAGCAAGTAGAATCATGACAAGGTTTTTTGTTTTGTTTTGTTGTTTTGTTTTTGAGATGGAGTCTTGCTCTGTCCCCCAGGCTGGAGTGCAGTGGTTCAATCAGGGCTCACTGCAGCCTCTGCCTCCCAGGTTCAAGCAATTCTCCTTCCTCAGCCTTTCAAGTAGCTGGAACTACAGGCGCACGCCACCACGCCTGGCTAATTTTATGTATTTTTAGTAGAGATGGGGTTTCACCATGTTGGCCAGGATGGTCTTGATCTCCTGACCTCATGATCTGCCTGCCTTGGCCTCCCAAAGTGCTGGGATTACAGGTGTAAGCCACTGCGCCCATCCATGACAAGGTTTTAAGCAAGTGGTGATTTGATAAGATTTACATTTAAAAAAATACTCTGGTCAGAGAGAGGAGTGCAAGGATTAGAATTCTATATGTTGTGGGGTAAAACTACTCTTAAACAGTTGCAAAAGAAACTTTTTAACAAAATATTTGTATGTTTTTCATTTTAGAAATCAGGACCTTTGATATTTAGGAAAACTATGTTTAGCTCTACAGATATCAAGTTTTCTGGTAAGTATAAGATAATAAAATACTAATATATATGTAAATAAATACATGAATGTAAACGACTATAACATATAATAAGCTAAGCAAATGTTTTGTTTTTAAGTGGTTCTAACATTTTAAGGTTTTGTTTTGGTTCAGTGAGGACTTGGTTATTTACAAGAATGGCTTCTTCTTCGTTTTTTTTTTTTTTTGAGATGGAGTCTCTGTCACCCAGGTTGGAGTGCAATGGCGCAGTCTTGGCTCATTGCAACCTCCGACTCCTGAGTTCAAGCGACTCTCCCACCTCAGCCTCCTAAGTAGCTGGGATTACAGGCGCCTACCACCATGCCCGGCTAATTACTGTATTTTTAGTAGAGATGGGGTTTTACCATGTTGACCAGGCTGGCATTGAACTCCTGACCCCAGGTGATCCACCCACCTCGGCCTCCCAAATTGTTGGGATTACAGGCATGAGCTACTGCGCCCGGCCCACAAGAATGGATTTTTCTGATCCTCTTTCAGAAAATATAATATGAATCATTTTATAAAAATTATAATTAATGTCTAATAGGCAAGCAAAAAGTGTTTGGTTTTTGTGAAATCTGACTTTGAGTCTCAGATTTTTAAAACTAGATAAATTGCTTGTATGAATATATGAATGTCATGATTGTGATAAACCCTTTATGGCCTTGAAAATTTTCAAAATGTACATATCCTTCTTATTACTGTAAGAAGTAAAAATTGCTGGATGCCAACATTTTAATTAGAGTTTTAAGGTTTATAAAAGTGAAAATATTCATTAGGTAGGGACTGTCTTTTCTGTGTAAATACTGATGTACAAGAACTACCAAGGTTTTTCAAGAGTTTCACTGGGTTTATATGGGTCATATTCACTGTGGCCTAATCCTTCTTATTGTTTCCAGTAACCTGACCAGGAAAATTGGCTGCCAGGGTTAAAGTCTCAGGATATAGAGCAGTTTTTTGCTGGGCAGAGCAAACTGACTTCCACAGGATCCAAAGCTATGCCTCTTTCCTCTTTCATACAACAGATCATGCTCCGCTCATTTGTTGGGGGCGATTCTGCCTTTTATGAAGTCAGGCTAGCCAGCAGCTAGAAAGCAGAGGTGGTTTTGAGCAGCTCTGTAATATAGATCATCAGTGGTGATAAGAGCTTGGTAAGAGGAAATTGAAGTCCAAGGTGGGTGAGAAAAAAAATTTGGCATCTGTTTATTTAATGAATTCATGTCTCAAAGTCTAGACAAAGAGGATTGAAAAGAACCTCAGTCTGGTGCTGACAAAAAGTTATATGGGGGGAAAAAAAGTAATGTTAGCCACTGAAACACAGCATTTGATTTTTAAAAGTCATTACAAATGTCCAAGATCAACCTATGAGTAGACTACAATCAAGATATTGTTATTAACTTATCTAAAGAAAGAATGGCACAGCATGAGAGATTTAAGAGCAAAAGCATAATAAAACTAGGGTTTAGTCAGGCAAATGCTTGTCATGTCCAACAGCTTTGTTGGGGGAGAGGTTTTCTTGAACCGTGACCATGGCTATGACATGGGGCTGGCAGGTGTGGATATAGCATCCACCTGAGCCTCCTTGTTCTGGTATCATGCTCACCAAACCACCTTCTCATCTGTATTGGGCCTCCAGGGAGGCATGCTGAAGGGAAAGAGTTGATCATTACTAGTCCAGTGTACAGTTTCTGTTCATTTTAAATGAGTAATTGAGCATTCTCATTTACACATCTACCATTGGGAAAGAATCTGTGTTTTCACAGAGCCAGATTTTAGTGCTTGTAAAGCTGAGGACTGGTCCTTGGATATATGTCCATGCTGTTTGGGAGATCAGATATCTGGCTTTACTTTAGGCAACCTCTTTTCTGCTGTCTCATTCAAGATGCAGTCATGTGGAGCCTGTGCTAAAGAAAAACTCTCAATGTAATTCACCATATTAACAGAATATAAGAAATGTACCATATGATCATCTCAAAATATACAGAAAGAGCATTTGAAAAAAATTTAGCACCCATTCATGATAGAAACTCTCAGAAAGCTAGAAATAGAAAGAAACTTCCTCAACCTGATAAAGGACGTCCATGAAAAATCTATAGCTAACATCATACTGTCAGTTATTCCCAGATCTATAAATTCATTTTAATCCTAGTCACAATCCAAGCAGGAGGCTTTGTGTTTGTTTGGTCGGCGAATATTATGAATTTTACGTTCTTGAGTGCTGGAGGATGTCGTAGTCTTTTAACAGCTTTGTTCTAGCAGACATTTAAGTTCCTTGTGGGTCAATTTGATGCTTTCCAGTTTTCTTGTTAAGTTCTTTTAGGATAGTTCTACAGTAGCCTTTTCTCTAGGGCAAACTTAGCAGTACTTCTGCGGTGTGATGTTTCTACTTGTGTTCTAAATACCTGGTATATTTACTCAGGCGTCTCCACTCTGGCTAGTGGAAACTCAAACAGTTCCCAGCTCTGTGTGAGCTCTGAGAATTGTTGGGCTTGTTCCCATGCATGAGCAGGCTGCCCTTCAGCCAGAAACTTCAGGAGATCACTGTGCAGACTTCTCTTTCTCTTTCTTTATGTAGCTTCCATCTCTTGGGTACTGTACCCCAGAAAATCTACCAGCCACAGTTTGAACTTGAATCTCTGGCCTCAGTTCAGTTTCCCTCTTTGTGGTTATTAGCCTTTAAGATGACTCCCAATGATCCTTGCTTCCTGTTATTCATGATCTTGTGTGGTCTGTAGGGCTGTAGGGCCCCCACAGGGTCGTGGGGTATCCCTTATGCTGTGCTGAAGTGCAGGATCCGAGAAGTAAAAGGACAGGACACTGAAGAACTGGTGAAGAGCATCTGGATTCGGGGGGGCCATGCAACCTATGAGCAGAGATCAGCAGGGGCCAAATGCCCAGAAGCATCTGTATTTATTAGGTACAAGCAGGGGGCAGGATCGTAAGTGAGGTCATCATCTATAGGCTTAGTGATAGGGCATACATAATCACGTGAGTCACAAGCGAGGGGGCCACCCCATTATGTCACCTGGGCAGAGAGGTGGGCTGTGCGCAGTAGGGGGCCGTGCCGTGCACTGTAGTAGAGGGTCGTGTACAGAAAAGGGGTCCACCCCCATTAGGTCACCGAGGCAAGGAGTTGGGCTGTGTGCAACAGGTGTCGTGCGCAACACTTCTTATCTGGGGGCTGGAGACTTCAAAGGATTTGTAATAGAAGGATACTGTAAGCCAATGCAGTGGGAGCTGACAGACTGCTCTTCTCTTAAGATATTCATGGGAGGATGATTTGAGCTAGCACAGAAGCAAGAAAAGACTGACAGGGTATACAGCCGCCGTGACTGGTCACACCAGAGGGGTTCTTCTCCCCTCGGTTATTTCCAGGATCTCAGGCCTGAGGCCTACTTACCACAGGAACTGGATGCAAGGAACTAGAACTCCTTTATCAGGAGGAGAGGCTCTTGCTCCAAGCCTGCTACAGCGTATGCCCTTTCAGGCAGGGATGACACTGCCTGGGTCTTTGGTTCTTGTCCTGGTCTGGATGTTTTCCCATATACTGCTTCTGTTCTGTGACTGCTCTAGGCATTCTTCCTACTACAAACTACTATATGGTTATATAGAAGGATTATATAAATCACCACTAAATGTGTCAGTACAGCTCCAACTACAATACCTATATGATTATATAGAAAGATTATATAGAACTAAGTATGTTAGATGTAAGTATTAAGTATGATTATATAAGCTAGATATATGTAAGCAGTAGGTTATACCTCAGGCACTAATTCTATAAACTAATATATGATTATATATAAAGGATTATATAAAGGAAATAGCTGAGTAATAACATTGTAAACTAAGATATTCTTTAGGCACTAATTGTGCCTGGGGTCTGGACAGGTCTCCTTCCTCGGTGCCTATGGGGGGTGTTACCCACAGTAGTCCTCTAACACATTTTATCAGAGTTGGTCTCAGTGACTGATAGAGCATGGTGGAAATAATGGCACATCCTTCCAAGGCTACGTTATAAAAGATACTGTGGCTGCTGCTTTGCTCTCTCTCTAATCACTCACTTTGGGGTAAGCCAGCTGCCATGTTGTGAGGATGTTCCCAACAGAGCTCTCCTTAACTCTAGACTTAACGCTTTTCAGTCTGACTAATCATGTCACCCTCTTACCTGGATCATTCAGAAGAAAGGCCAAACTCCTTAGCAGGGTGTAAGACCTCAAGAATTTTCCCCAGCACTCTTCTCCAGCATCAACTCTTTCTCCTTTCCCCAGTCTGAGTTCTAAGCAGAGCAGACTATTTTCAGGGGGTCATACTCATGCTGTGCTTTCACTTACCCTGGGCATTTACATTTGTAGTCCACCCTTCTCTTCACCTGGCTGACTCCTGCTTTTCCATCAGATTATAAGTCTCCTCCTCCAGCAAGCTTACCCAGAACCCATTCTTCATGCTCTCCTGGGCTATGATAGGTGACCTGCCCAGAGCTCCCTTGACTGTTCTCAGCCACTTGGACTATTAGAAGTGCCTGTTTAGTTGTTAAAACTCTCTCCTCCAGTACCTCTTAAGTCATCAACAGGCACTGTTTTTGTTTACCTTCGTAGCTCTTCCTGGCACATAGGATGGGGCTCATTCAGTATATTTGAATGTATATGAGTGAGAAAAATGTTTGAGAGTGAAATAAGCAGTAACTTAGCATATCAGGCCACTGAGTTTATTTAATATTAGACTTATAGATGAAACAAGCAGTATTTCAGCAGCTTTTGGTTAATTATAACAATTTAATGCATTCATCTGTCTCATTTTACCATGATTTTTTGGAGAAATTAGGTAATGTTTTACTCTGTTACATTAAAGTAGCCTATTTTTAATTGCATTCTCAAAACCTTAAGTTTATACTAGAGTGTATGTATTATTCATATAAAACGAGACTTTCTTTTTCTAAACAGTTAAGTCATTCCATTGTTCTCGGCCTGTGAAGTTTACCATAATGTGGCATTTGAAGTATCATACCTGTCACAATGAGTATTCTAATCTGGAAGTAAGTAAAACACAAGTTTTTAATGTATATAAAGAGACGAAGGAAAATTATGGGTATAAAGATTTATTAGCTCATTAAGTGAGGAGGCTAGAAATAGAGATTATAGTTTTAGAAGTGCCACAGAGTAATTTTGGGACTTACGGCAATAAACGAAGGTATGTGCTTTCTGAGAAGGCTATAAGCCTTTAGTTGCCTTGTGTGTTATGAAAAATGTTAGTAAATGTTTAAATTCAGGCACATATGAGTCATTGATAAAGACGCTGTACAGACAAATAAAAACTTAATTTGCAAAATAAGTTTAAATAAATTAAGTTAAATTATGAAATAACTTCTTTAAAAAAGTATAAGGAACCTAGAACTGTATTGAATACAGGTAAATTTAGTGAGCACAAGTAGATTGCAGAAAGAGGTGAGGACAAGGAGGGAGATATCTGGGGAAAGGCAGAGGAGATTGAGAGAGAAGGAGAAAATGACTGTGCTGAGGAAGGCTTCTCCTGCACCTGGCTCTGAAGCTCGGGTTCCTTCCTCCTGCGATGTGCGCTGGCCTCTCAGCAAGGTGTTTCTCTTGATGATTCTCATGATGGTTGCTTGGGATTGTTTCCTTTTCAGATTCTCTGTTACCTGTTTGGCTTCTACTTTGAATAATATATGGGTTTCCATATTTTAATTTTTTAAAATTTTATTATATATATATATATATATATGCATATACCAATACATATACGTACATGTACCTATACATGTATATGCATATAAATACATATGAGATCTCACTCTGTCACCCAGGCTGGAGTGCAGTGGTATGATCATGGCTCACTCCAGTCTTGAACTCCCGGGCTCAAGCGACCCCTCCTGGCTTAACCTCCAGAGTCTCTGGGATTATAGGAATGAACCATTGTGCCTGGCTTTCCATATTTTTATTAGCATTATCTTTCTGTTTGGATTGAACTATGCCATTTTCCTTGAATACTGCCTTTTTGGCTTTATCTCTAAATATTTTACACCTTCACACTAAATACTTCAATGTATATTTCCTAAGAACAGAGATATTCCTTTACTTTTTCACAGTATAATTATAGAATTCAAATTTAACACTGATATGATATGATGCCATTATATGTAAACCTTATTAAAATTTTGCAGCTGGACGTGGCTCACACCTGTAATCCCAGCACTTTGGGAAGCTGAGGTGAGAGGATTGCTTGAGCCCAGGAGTTCAAGACCAGCCTGGGCAACAAGTGAGACCCTCTCTCTACAAAAAATTAAAAAATTAGCCAGGCACAGTGGCATGTGCCTATAGTCCCAGCTATTCGGGAGGTTGAGGCAGGAGGATCCCTTGAGCCCAGGAATTCAAAGTTGCAGTGTGCTGTGATTGCACCACTGTACTCCAGCCTGGGAGACAGTGAGACCTTGTCTCAAAAACGAAACAAAAAAATTCACCAGTGTCTCAATAATGCCTTTTATAGCAGGTCCCTCCCGCACACACATTCCACCCCCCCCATAGAGGAACCAATTCAAGGTCACATTTCATTTCCTTTCCTTGTTTTTGTTTTTAGTTCCTGATAATCTGGATTTTTCCCTCCTTTTTGGTGTGTCATGACATTGATAGTTTTGAAGTATACAAACCATTTGTTTTTGCAAAATGCCCCTCAATTTGAATATTTCTGATGTTTATTCATGATCAGATTCAAGTTATACGTTTTTGACAGAAATACCACAGAATACTGATTTATCTCATTTTTGGTGATAATTTGGTCAGTTGGTCAAGGAGGCGTCTGCAATATTTTTCCATTTTAAAGTTACTACTTTTTGTTATTAACAATAACCTGTGAGGAAATACTTTTGAAACGATGTAAATATCTTGTGGTGTTCATCAAACCTTCAGCTACTTGTTTTAGCGTATGTTCATGATTCTTGCCTGATTAGTCGGTTATTACTGTGCTGATTGGTGATTTTCTAGTTCCATACTTTCTTCACTTACTAGCATTCTACTATAAGGATGCCCTGTCTCTCCCCTAACCAATCTATCTTACCTGTCAGTCATCAGGTTGGACTCATTGACTTTTACTTTGTTGTACAGGTCATAATCTGTTACTGTTTTTATTTATTTCCCTCAAATTGTCTCATATTTGGTCTGGGGGAACCAACTTCACTTTTTTTTGATGACTGGGAGCTGCCGTTAGGAGCCTGGTTCATTCATCCCTTCAGGGATGCCAGGAACCTCAGGTAGTTGTGTAAATGAGCGTCTCCTCTGCGCTCAGCTGCCTTTGCTGTATCTTACTGTTTGCTTCCTCTTTTTTGTAGTTGAATGCTGCTTTCTTTCTCTATAAAATCTCTTACACATGGGATAAAATACAAGTAGCCCCAGAACAAAGTAGTGTTTTATTTCTCTGGGAATTATTTTCTTGTGGTAGTATCTTAATCAGTTTTCTTACTGTAAGATTATGCTTGTGTTATATATTATTGTATCTAAACACACTGGAATGGCTAAAAAGTTACAGTGATCTCAATTATACTTAAAATTATATTCAAAACATTTTTTATTTGATACTTTATTCTACTGCATATTTCCAGGTATTTCAAACTGAATATACTTTTGGTATTATTTAGATATTAAGTTTTATTTATATTCTAGGATAAGAAGTGTGGGAATAAATTATAACATAGAATTTTACCTTACGTAGGAGCTGTCCCAGAAACATGAACTTCGTGTTGATGAAGACTTTTGTGGTCATTATTTCAAGAATGTCAACTGTTGGACAACAAAGAATGAAAACTTAGATTGCAACAGTGATTCACAGGTGTTTCCCTCTTTTGAATGTGAGTATCTGACTTACCGTCTTAAAATAAAGTTTATTTTATTCCCAGTGTGAATACAAGTATCAACTGAAGTAATGTTTTATCAGAATTTTGTAAAGGTGATTAACTTGTTAATTTTTAGGTTTAGTTTTTGTGTGTGTGTATAGTAGTACGTAATAAGTAAGATGGTTGGCCAGGTGCCATGGCTCACACCTGTAATCCCAGCACTTTGGAAGGCCAAGGTGGATGGATCACCTGAGATCAGGAGTTTGAGACCAGCCTGGTGAAACCCTGTCTTTACTAAAAATACAAAAATTAGCTGGGTATGTGCCTGTAGTCCCAGCTACTTACATGGCTGAGGCATGAGAATTGCTTGAACCTAGGAGGCGGAGGTTGCATTGAACCGAGATCACGCCACTGCACTCCAGCCTGGGTGACAGAGCAAGAAAAAAAAAAGATACTGATACCATTGTTCCGTTTCCTTGCAACTTATTTTGGCAACATCCTTGCAAGGGTGTTTTATATCTGCTCTCTCCAGTTTATCTCTCACTCTTTCTTCTGTCAACTACAGTCATACCTTTGCATCCATCATCCCATCAAAACAGCTCTAGTCAGAGTCACCAGTGACTTCCATGTTGTTAAATCCAATGATCTGTTCCTCTTACCAAAAGTCTTGACTTATATCAGCATTTGACATACTTCAACACTACCGTCTCCTTTATGCAGTTTCTCCCTCCCAATGTGGAAGCTTAGATTCTAAAGTGATAACAGCAGTCAGCTTTGGGTAGTGAGGTTATGGGGCATTTAAATTTATTTTTTGTTCTCTTGTAAATTCTAAAATGAGAATGTTTTTAGTAAAAGTTTTAGAGGAGTTCTCTTTAAAATGTGTTGAAATACAATAAACACAGAAAAAGTACACATAAGTGTGCCCTTCGAAGAATTTTTAAAAACTGAGCACAACCATGTAGCCATGATGAATTGTAGAACATTTTAGCACCCAGAACTCCTTTTGAGTTCTTAACACTTTCCCTGCCAATGGCAACACTATCCTCATTAAGGAGTAAGTTTTATTTTTAACTTTTACCTTCAGGGGTATGTACATGGGCAGGTTTGTTACATAGTAAACTCACGTCACAGGGATTTGTTGTGCAGATTATTTCCATGAGCCAGATAGTACCTTTAGTACCCAGTAGTTATTTTTTCTGCCTCTCTACCTCCTCCCAGCCTCCACCCTTAAGTAGGCCCCTCTTTGTGTCTGCTGTTCCCCACTTTGTGTCCTTGTGTTCTCATCATTTAGCTCCCACTTATAAGTGAGAATATGCAGTATTTGTTTTTTTGTTCCTGTGTTAGTTTGCTAAGGAAAATGACTTCCAGCTCCATCTTTGTCCCTGCAAAGGACACGATCTCCTTTTTTATGTCTGCATATTATTCCGTGGTATATATGTACCACATTTTCTTTATCCAGTCTACCATTAATGGGAATTTAGGTTGATTCCATGTCTTTGCCAGTGTGAATTGTGCGGCAGTGAACATATGTGTGCATATGTCTTTATGACAGAACGATTTTATTCTTTTGGGTATATACCCAGTAATAGGATTGCTGTGTCAAATGGTAGTTCTGTTTCCAGCTCTTTGAGGAATCACCACACTGCTTTCCATAATGGTTGAACCAATTTATACTCCCACCAGAAGTGTATAAGCAGTCCCTTTCTCCACAACCTTGCCAGCATCTGTTATTTTTTGATTTTTTAATAATAGCCATTCTGACTTGTGTGAGAGGGTATCTCATTGTGGTTTCGATTTGCATTTCTCTAATGGTCAGGATATTGAGCTTTTTAAAATATGCTCATTAGCCGTATGCATGTCTTCCTTTGAAAAGTATCTGTTCATGTCCTTTACTCACTTTTTAATGCTTGTTGTTGTTTTTCTTGTAAATTTATTTAAGTTCCTTATAGATGCTGGATGTTAGACCTTCGTCAGATGCATAGCTTGCAAATATTTTCTCCCATTCTGTAGGTTATCTTTTTACTCTGTTGATAGTTTCTTTTGCTGTACAGAAACTCTTTAGTTTAATTTGATCCCATTTGTCAATTTTTGCTTTTGTTGCCATTGCTTTTGGCCTCTTTGTCATGAAATTGTCACCTGTTCCTACATCCAGAATGGTATTGTCTAGGTTGTCTTCCAGGGTTTTTATAGTTTTAGGTTTTACATTTAACTCTTTAATCCATCTTGAGTTGATTTTTGCATATGATGTAAGGAAAGGATCTAGTTTCAGTCTTTTGCATATGGCTAGCCAGTTATCCCAGCACCATTTATTGAATAGGGAGTCTTTTGCCCATTGTTTGTTTTTGTCAACTTTATTTATTTTAGGTGTGCAGCCATATTTGTGGGCTCTCTATTTTGTTCCACTGGTCTATGTGTCTGTTTTTATACCAGTACCATGCTGTTTTGGTTACTATAGCCCTATAATATAGTTTGAAGTCAGGTAGCATATGCATCCAGCTTTGTTCTTTTTGGTTAGGATTGCCTTGGCTATTTGGGCTCTCTTCTGGTTCTATATGAATTTTAAAATAGTTTTTTTCTAGTTCTGTGAAGTATATCATTGGTAGTTTGATAAGAATAGCATTGAATCTATAAATTGCTTTGGGCAGCAGGGCCATTTTAATACTATTAATTCTTCATATCCATGAGCATGGACATCTTTCCATTTGTTTTTGTCATCTCTGATTTCTTTGAGCAGTATTTTGTAATTCTCATTGTAGAGATCATTCGCCTCCCCTGGTTAGCTGTATTCCTAGGTATCTTATTCTTTTTGTGGCAGTTGTGAATGGGATTGCATTCGTGATTTGGCTCTTGGCTTGGCTGTTGTCGGTGTACAGAAATGGTAGTGATTTTTTTTTTCTCACTCTGTCATCCAGGCTAGAGTGCGGTGGCACAATCTCAGCTCACTGCAGCCTCCACCTCCTAGGTTCAAGCAATTCACCTGCCTCAGCCTCCTGAGTAGCTGGGATTACAGGCACCTGGCTAATTTTTTTTTTGTATTTTTAGTAGAGATGGTGTTTCACCCTGTTGGCCAGACTGTCCTCAAAATCCTGACCTTAAGTGATCCACCGCCTTGGCCTCCCAAAGTGCTGGGATTACAGGAGTGAGCCACTACACCAGCCGCTAGTGATTTTTGTATGTTGATTTGGTATCCCAAAACTTTGCTGAAACTGCTTATCAGCTCAAGGAGCTTTTGGGCAGAGAATATGGGGTTTTCTAGATATAAAATCATGTCATCTGCAAACAAGGATAGTTTGACTTCCTCTCTTCCTATTTGGATGCCCTTTATTTCTTTCTCTTACTTGATTGCTCTGGCCATAACTTCCAATACCATGTTGAATAGGAGTGGTAAGAGAGGGCATCTTTGTCTTATGCCTGTTTTCAAGGGAAATGCTTCCAGCTTTTACCCATTCAGTATGATGTTGGCTATGGGTTTGTCATAGATTACTCTTATTATTTGAGGTTTGTTCCCTCAATACCTAATTTATTGAGAGTGTTTAACATGAAAGGATGTTGTATTTTATCCAAAGCCTTTTCTGCATCTATTGAGATGATCATGTGGTTTTTGTCTTTAATTATCTTTATGTAATAAATCGTGTTTATTGATTTGTATATGTTGAACCTACCTTTTATCCCAGGGGTAAAGCCTGCTTTATCATAGTAGATTAACTTTTTGATGTGCTGCTGGATTTGGTTTGCTAGTATTTTGTTGAGGATTTTTGCATCAATGTTCATCAAAGATACTGGCCTGAAGTCTTCTTTTGTCATGTCTCTGCTAGGTTTTGGTATCAGAATAATGCTGGCCTTATAGAATGAGTTGGGGGAGGTGTCCCTCCTCCTCAGTTGTTTTGGAATAGTTTCAGTAGGAATGGTACCAGCTCTTCTTTGTACTTCAATAGAATTTAGCTAAGTGAATCCATCTGGTCTTGGGCCTTTTCTTGGTTGGTAGACTACCTCCATTTCAGAGCTTCTTATTAGTCTGTTCAGGGAACCAGTTTCTTCCTGGTTTAGTCTTGGGAGGGTGTATGTGTCCAGGAATTTATCCATTTATTCTAAATTTTCTTGTTTGTGTGCAGAGAGGTGTTCATAGTATTTTCTGATGGTTATTTGTATTTCCGTGGGGTCAGTGGTAACACTCCCTTTGTCATTTCTAATTGGGTTTATTTGGATTCTGTCTTTTCTTTATTAATGTAGCTGGCAGTCTATCTGTCTTATTAATTTTTTCAAAAAAAAGCTCCTGGATTCACTGGTGTTTTGAATGTTTTTTTGTCTCTCAGTGTCCTTCACTTCAGCTATGATTTTGGTTATTTCTTGTCTTCTGCTAGCTTTGAGGTTGGTTTGCTCTTGCTTCACTAGTTCTTTAGTTGTCCTGTTAGGTTGTTAGTTTGAGATCTTTTTAACTTTTCTTTTCTTTTTTTTTTTGAGACAGAGTCTCACTCTGTTGCCCAGGCTGGAGGGTAGTGGTGCAATTTCAGCTCACTGCAACCTCCGCCTCCCAGGTTCAAGCAATTCTCTTGCCTCAGCCTCCTGAGTAGCTGGGATTACAGGCATCTGCCATCACACTCAGTTAATTTCTATATTTTTAGTAGAGACGGGGTTTCGCCATGTTGGCCAGCTGGTCTCAAACTTCTGACCTCAGGTGATCCACCTGCCTTGGCCTCCCAAAGTGCTGGGATTACAGGTGTGAGCCACTGCACCCAGCCGAGATCTTCTTAACGTTTCAATGTGGGCATTTAGTGCTATAAATTTCCCTCTTAACACTGCCCTCGCTGTGTCCTAGAGATTCTGGTATGTTGTATCTTTGTTCTCATTAGTTTCATTAGTTACAAAGAACTTCCTGATTTCTGCCTTAATTTCATTATTTACCCAAAAGTCATTCTGGAGCAGGTTTTTAATTTCCATGCAATTGTATGGTTTTTGAGAGATTTTCTTAAGCTTGATTTCCAATTTTATTGTGCTGTGGTCTGAGAGAGTGGTTGCTATGATTTTGGTTCTTTTGCATTTACTGAGCATTGCTTTATTTCCGATTGTGTGGCCAATTTTAGAGTATGTGCCATGTGGAGATGAGAAGAGTGTTTATTCTGTTATTTTTGGGTCAAGAGTTGTGTAGATGTCTATCAAGTCTGTTTGATCCAGTGTTGAGTTCAGGTCCTGAATATCTTTGTTAATTTTCTCAGTGATCTATCTAATACTTTCAGTTGAGTGTTGAAGTCCCTCACTATTATTGTGTGGGAGTCTAAGTCTCTTTAAATGTCTCTAAGAACTTGCTTTACGAATCTGGGTGCTCCTGTGTTGGGTGCGTATATATTTAGGATAGTTAAGTCTTCTCTTTGAATTGAACCCTTTACTATTACATAGTGCCCTTCTTTGTCTTTTTTGATCTTTGTTGATGTAAAGTCTGTTTTGTCTAAAATTAGGCCTGCAACCCCTGCCTTTTTTTCTCTTTTCTATTTGCTTCGTAGATTTTTCTCCAATTTTTTTTCTCCAGTTTTTATTTTGAGCCTATGAGTGTCATTGCGTGTGAGATGGGTCTTTTGAAGATGGCAAACCACTGGGTCTTGCTTCTTTATCCAGCTTGACACTCTGTGCCTTTTAATTGGGGCTTTTAGTATGGATATTGTGGATTTGGTCCTGTCATTGTGTTGTTAGCTGGTTACTGTGCAGACTCATTTGTGTGGTTATAGTGTCACTGGTCTGTGTACTTAAGTGTGTGTTTTGTAGTGGCTGGTAATGGTCTTTCCATATTTAGTGCTTCTTTCAGGAGCTCTTGTAAGGCAGATCTGAATGAATTCCCTCACCATTTGCTTGTCTATAAAGGATCTTATTTCCCCTTCACTTAGGAAGCATAGTTTGGCTGTACATAAAATTCTTGGTCGGAATTTCTTTTCTTTAAGAATGTTGAATATAGGCCTCCAATCTCATTTTCTTTTAGGGTTTCTGCTGAGAGGTTTGCTGTTAATCTGATGGGCTTTCCTTTGTGGGTGACCTGACCTTTATTTCTAGGTGCCTTTAATGTTTTTTCTTTCATTTTGACCTTGGAGAATCTGATGGTTTATGTCTCTTGGGGATGATATTCTTGTAAAGTATCTTGTGAGGGTTCTTTGTATTTCCTGAATTTGAATGTTGGCCCCTCTAGCTAGGTTGGGGAAATTCTCATGGCTGATACACTAAAATAAGTTTTTCAAGCTGCTTCCATTCTCCCCATCTCTTTCAGGAGTGTCAGTGAGTCTCAGATTCAATCTCTTTACATGATGGGGTAATTTTTCAAAAGCAGAACTTTGTTACTCATGATTGGGATACAGTGAGATTTGTGCTTTGATGTTTAGCTTTTAATTCTTAATTTTTCTTCTGACTTTTTTCTTAATTATTAAAACGGTTTTTCTCCATAGAAATGCAGCTATATAAAATGGCATTGTTTACTCTTTTTTCCAGAATAAAGAACTAATATATACCAGAAATGTTTCAAACCAGGAAAGATCAATGGTAAGCAGTTTGATTTGTCTTTAAATCAAATATACACAAGTTAACATAAGACTGAAAAAAGTTGCTGATAGATGCTTTGAGAGTGATATAAAGTAGGGTTATTAGAGTTGTGGGGAAAAAGGAAGCATTGTTTAAAACCATATGATTTCAGGCCAGGTGCAGTAGCTCATGCCTGCAATCCCAGCACTTTGAGAGGCCGAGACAGGTAGATTGCTTGAGGCCAGGAGTTTGAGACCAGCCTGGCCAACATGGCAAAGCCTCATCTCTACTAAAAATGTGAAAATCAGCCAGGCATGGTGGCACATGCCTGTAATCTCAGCTACTGGGGATGCTGAGGCATGAGAATCACTTGAACCTGGGAGGCGGAAGTTGCAGTAAGCTGAAATTGCACCACTGAATGCTAGCCTGGGTGACAGAACAAGACTCCATCTCAAAGAAAAAGTTTTCTTATATATGTCTGTGTGAGTTTTGTATATGCTGTTTTTATCTTTGTCTAAAAATCTTTTTAAAGCAATTTAAGATGAGTTTCTCTGCAGCCTTTCTTCTCTTTAAACAATAAAATTCTACCTCTAAATGTCTAAGATAGCATACCAATAGGCTGTGATTGTCATTAAGGATTTAAAGAAATAGAAACCATGAATTTAGCATGTGGGAGGGAAATTTTGTCATTTTGGGGGAATTACTAAAAGTCAGAAGACTGAGTAAGATCCCAAAAGGGTTGGGAGTTATATGTAGGGACTGAAAGCAGGTTTGGGAGAGGTTAATGTTTGCTTTTATACTATGAGTCTTCATGTTTTGTCTTCAGCCATCTGAAAGAAGTCTGATAACGGAAAGGCACTCACTCTGCAGTGGCCAGGACAAACTTTGTACAAAATCTGTCATGATGAGGAGTAAGAAATGAAAGAAACGGATAGGAAGTATTCAGGAAAGTGGAGTATAAAAAGTGTGTTCTGACTGGGTGCAGTGGCTCATGCCTGTAATCCCAGCACTTTGGGAGGCTGAAGCAGGCAGATCACCTGAGGTCAGGAGTTCAAGACCAGCCTGGCCAAAATGGTGAAACCCCATCTCTACAAAAATACAAAAATTAGCCAGGCATGATGGCAGGTGCCTATAATCCAAGCTACTCTGGAGGCTGAGGCAGAGAATCATTTGAACCCAGGAGGCAGAGGTTTCAGTGAGCTGAGGTAATGCTGTTGCCCTCCACCCTGGGCGACAGAGCGAGACTCACTCTAAAAAAAAAAAAACAAGTGGTCCAGGTCAGGTGCAGTGACTCATGCCTGTAATCCCAGCACTTGGGGAGGCCAGGATGGGCGATCACAAGATCAAGAGATCAAGACCATCCTGGCCAACATGGTGAAACCCCATCTCTACTAAAAATACAAAAATTAGCTGGGTGTGGTGGCACACACCTGTAGTCCCAGCTACTCGGGAGGCTGAGGCAGGAGAATTGCTTGAAGCCGGGAGGCAGAGGTTGCAGTGAGCCGAGATCATGCCTCTGTACTCCAGCCTGGCAACGGAGCAAGACTCTGTCTCAAAAAAAAAGTGTGGTCCAGTTATGGGAGGGCACTGGAGAATTTACAAGCATTACAGTAGGAAGTTTTTCCTTAGTAGAACTACAAGTAACATAGTGCCTTAAGAAATTTGAATCATTTAGCTTATATACTTAATCTTCGTCATTTCTGACAATGTTATCTAGCTTCCTCTTCCCCTAATTCAATTTAAAAACCACACATTAGGCCAGGCATGGTGGCAGGCACGTATAATCCCAGCTACTCAGAGGCTGAGGCACGAGAATTGCTTGAACCCAGGAGGCGGAGGTTGCAGTGAGCCAAGATCGCACCACTGCACTCCAACCTGTGCGAGAGTGAGACTCCATCTCAATAAATAAATAAATAATAAAAACCACATATTTAAGTAAAACAAGGTGTTTGATATTAGGATCAATATGATAAGAGAAATATTAGAAACAAAGTGTTTTTTTGAGATACAGTCTCTCTCCGTCACCCATGCTGAAGTTCAGTGGTGCTATCTTGGCTCACTGCAACCTTCGCCTCCTGGGTTCAAGCAGTTCTCCTGCCTCAGCCTCCCAAGTAGCTGGGACTACAGGTGCCTACCACCACGCCTGGGTAATTTTTGTATTTTTAGTAGAGGCAGGATTTTGTCACGTTGGCCAGGGTGGTTTCAAACTCCTGAGTTCAAGTGATCTACCCACCTTGGCCTCCCAAAGTGCTAGGATTACAGGTATGAGCCACCCTGCTTAGCCCTAGAAAAAGTTTTTTATTGATAATATTAAACAGTATATAGAACAGTAATATTAGGGGGAACCTGTAAAAATATAAAAGATAGAAAACATGAAAGAATGAGAAAAACTTCTTTTCTCCTTTACCTTTTTAGGTTTGGGAGGATGATGGCTAAAAAATAAGAGAAATAGCTGTTCTTCCACTTCCTGCCATTCCTTTTCTGTTTTATTTGTTTTTGTGTGTGTGTTTTTAAAAAGTAACCCAATACAGCTGGGCACAGTGGTTCACGCCTATAATCCCAGCACTTTGGGAGGCCAGAGGCCAAGGCGGGAGGATCGCATGAGGTCAGGAGTTTGAGACTAGCCTGGGGAACATGGTGAGATCCCCATCTCAAAACAAAACAAAACAAAACAAAAACAGAAGGAAAAAGTTAAAATATAGAAAATTTAAAAAGTAACCCAATTCAATTATTTTAAAATATGGCAAACAGTTGTTCAGCTATGTTATATAGCAATTTGTTAAAAATAACATGAAGAATTTTTTTCCCTTCTATTTCAGGATGTGGTAGCCAGAACACAAAAAGCTGGGTTTCATATCTTTATTGTTTCCATTAAAGCGGAGGATGCAGGTGCAAGCTGGGATTTGAATGGTATAGTTAAACTGCACGCATGTTTACTGTCTGCATTTTCTGTATTCTGTATTTCTGTCACTCACCTGAGTCAACATTCTGTTTCAAATACAATATTCAAAAATGAATTTCTATTAATCATACATTTATTTTAGAAACTTAAAATGTGACACTAAGCTCTCTTAATGCTACTATTTATTTTTTAATAGATTGAACATTTTACTATGTTAATTTAAGAAATTTTTAAAATTTCAAACTTCATAGTGGGATATAAAATTCTCCATTCTTTCAGATTAAAAAAATTTTCTAACATGTAGAAATATGTAGGCAACATGTTAGTTGTATTTTCAAGTAGGTTATATTCTTTGTTTCTTGAAAATGGCCATCATCAGGGGTTTAAGATTTTTATCATTTGGCAAATTTTATTTTAAAGGATCTGTCTGTAGCCTAGGAGTAGAAGCAGCGTATCTGCCAGCATGTGACTTCTGTGGTCTGTGAGGCACCCCCACCTCTGTAAGTTAGACCTCTGTGCCTTGTTAATCTGTGGTTCCTTACTGCCAGAAAAGTAGACTCACAATAAGCAACTTTCAAGAGAATGAATGCTTTCATGTTTTCTAGAATCACTTTGGCTGATGTTTTCCATAGTGGGTATCTGCTGGGCCAGGAGTAGCCAGTCAGCATGTGAGGGCCCTGGGATTTGATATTGCTCTGATTCAGCCAGTCGGGGGCAGAAACCAATGAGGTGAGGTAGGCATTGCTGCAGAGGAGGCATGGTCTGGTGTACTGCATGGCCCGTGGAGGGAAGCTGGCAAGGTGGCTGCTCTGGAAAAGTGCGAGATAAGGCATCATGAGCCAGACCATGCCAAGTAAAGGGAGCAGGGACCCTGATGCCATTCTGTCATCTAGCTATCTTAGTCTGTTTGTGCTGCTATCACAGAATACTTGACGTTGGGTAATTTATAAAGAGCAGAAATTTGTTTCCTGCAGTTCTGCAGGCTGGAATGTCCAAGATCAAGATGCCAGCAAGTTCGGTGTCTAGTTAGGGCTCTAGTGTCTGCTTCCAAGATGGCACCTTAAATGATATGTTCTCACACGGCAGAAAGGATGGAAGGACAGGAAGCACAAAAGGGGACAACCACTGTGCCCTCACAGGGTGGGGGCAGAAGAGCAAAGATTAGTGCCTTTTGTAAGGCACTAATCTATCCCAAAAGGCCCCATCTCTCCACCACAATGGGGATGAAGCTTTAATTAATTTTGGGGGACATTCAGACCATAGCACTAGCCTTGTGCTCACTTCTTTCCCAGGCATTGTGTCTTTTCCCCTGACTTCAGCAGGGAGTTTTGAGCCCCTGCTAGTTAGTAACTGGAGCTGTTGCTGAGCCCTGCATGTTTTGCGATGTACTTGGCACTTGGTTTATTATTGCTGTCTCAGACAAAATCCAACCTGGATGTGTGAGTTTGGTAATTTATTCCAAGTAACGTCATGGAAGATAAGTTCCTTAGTGAGATCAGTGAATTAGCAAGGGGGCCAGTCTGAGGTTTTCTTTGGTAGCTAGGACTACTGTGCTTTTGTATATGATCAGATTTGGCACAGGTTTTTAGAATGGCATGTATACAAGTAAAGATATCTCTTTTTCTTTTCATTGTAAACTGACAATTATAGTGATATAAAGGTATGAGGCACAAAGCAATGTTGTAATCTATAAATACAATGTGGAATAATTAAATCAAGCTAGTTAACATATTCATCACCCCAGATGCTTAATATTCTTTGTGGTGAGAACATTTGAAATGTACTCTCTTAGCAATTTTGAAACATACAGTACTCTATTAACTATTCACCTTGCTGTGCAGTAGAGCTCAAAAAAGAAAAAACTTACTCCTCCTCTCTGAGATGTTTTTTACCCTTGGACAGTCATCACCCCATGTTTTCCACCCCCCAGCCTCTGTACCCACCATTCTCTGTCCTTTTAGGTGTTTGATTGTTTCAGACTCCACATATAAGTGAAAATGTGCAGTATTTGTCTTTCTGTGCCTGACTCATTTCACTCAACACAGTGTTTTCCAGTTCCATCCATGTTGTTGCAAATGACAGAATTTTCTTTTTAAAAGCTGAATAGTATTTCATTGTGTATATATACACATTTTCTTCTTCCATTCATCTGTTGATGGACACTTAGGTTGATTCTGTAACTTCGCTACTGTGAATAGTGCTGCAGTGAACATGGGGGTGCAGACAACTCTTTGACAAACTGATTTTAGATCTTTTGGGTAAATAGTAAAGTGGGATTACCGGATTATATGGTAATCCCATTTTTAGTTTTTTGAGGACCTTCCATACTGTTTTTTATAATGGTTGCACTAATTGACATTTTCACCAACAGTATACAAAGCATCCCTTTCTCCACGTCTTCACCAACACTTCTTGTCTTTCATCTTATTGATAAAAGCCATTCTGACAGATGTGAAATGATATTGGGGTTTTAATTTGCATTTCTTTAATGATTAGGGATGTTGAGCATTTTTCATATATTAATATCTGTTGACCATTTATATGTCTTTTGAGAAATGTCCATTTAGGTCCCTTGCCCTTTTTTTTGTTTTTTTGAGACAGGAGATTGCTTTGTCACCCAGGCCGGAGTGCAGGGGCATCATCTCAGCTCACTGCAACCTCCGCCTCCTGGGTTCAAGTGAGTCTCCTGCCTCAGCCTCTCAAGTAGCTGGGATTACAGGTGCACGCCACCACACTTGGCTAATTTTTTTGTTTTTAGTAGAGGCGAGGTTTCACCATATTGGCTAGGCTGGTCTCCCATCTCCTGACCTCAAGTGATTTGCCCACCTCAGTCTCCCCCAAGTGCTGCGATTGCAGACATGAACCATCATGCCCAGCCTCTTGCCCATTCTTTCAGTTGGGTTTTTGTTTTCTTGCTATTGAATTGTTTGAACTTATATATTTTGGATATTAATTCCTTCTTGGATAGATGGCTTGCAAATTTTATCTCTCAGTCTCTAAGTTGTTTATGTCTACTGTTAATTGTTTCCTTTGCTGCACAGAAGCTTTTTGTATTGATGTAATCCCATTTGTCTATTTTGGCTTTTGTTGCCTGTGCTTCTGGGATCAAATCCAAAAAATCATTGCTCAGACCAGTGTTGTGTAGTGTTCTCCCTATGTTTTCGTCTAGCAGTTTTAGAGGTTCTGGTTTTACAGTAAAGGTATCTTATTAAGTTTATATAATCAAACAATTACTAATTGTTCAATACCGTATATGTGCTACATAAAAATTCAGCATTTGTTAGCGTGATTTGTATTCTTGGAGTCTTCTGGGAAATGAGCTTACATGTAAAGACTTCAGACTGACTGTTAATTAACTCTCTTTTCTTCTCTATCCCAGTTTCTCTTTCTATGATTGGGCCTCATGGATATATCTCTGCGTCAGATTGGCCCCTAATGATTGTGAGTATTTCTCATCATTTTTTCCTTTTTAAAAAATGAATTTTACACCTTAAGAGCTTTGTGGTAGTAATTCCTCAGTAGCTAATGCTTTGACATGTCCTCCATTTCTGGTTCCAGAGTGACTGGAAAATGAAAGGTTGGATATCTGAATGTAGAAGTGCCAACTTTCAAGTGATCAGAAGGCCTAACTGACTAGAATTGCTTCTCTTTCTACAGTTTTACATGGTGATGTGCATTGTTTACATATTATATGGCATACTCTGGCTGATGTGGTCTGCCTGTTATTGGAAAGATATATTAAGAATACAGTTCTGGATTGCAGCTGTTATTTTCCTAGGAATGCTTGAAAAAGCAGTTTTTTATAGTGAATACCAAAACATCAACAGCACTGGACTGTCAAGTAAGTTTTGGCTGTCTCTGTAAAGACAGTATGATCTAAGAATTTCCCAGCATTTGGGAACAGAGGTGTGGGAGGCCCCCTCTGAATAGTGGTTTGGAAACAGCCATATTACAGATGAAAAGAAGGGAAACCAAGAAGAGAATCTCAGAGTAGGCCTCTGATCTGGTCTAGTATGTGTCCTCTCTTCATTATCTGTTTTCCTTCTTGTTAACTTTCCCCTCACTTTCCTCCTGGGAAAAATAAAACTCCTATTCCCTAAGATTCAGCTTGAATTAAAACAGTACAAAGTTCTGGACAGGGAGATTTCAGGTGCTGTCAGTTTTTTTAACGTATTTCTCCTTCCCCACCACATCTTCTTTTCTTTCTCCCCCCGAAAAAAACAAGAAAGGTTCAGCTTGGATTGAACAGCACAAAGTTCTGGACAGGTAGATATCAGTTGCTGTCAATCCTTTTAACATATTTTTCCTCCCCCCCCCCCCCCAATCTTCCTTTCCTTCTCCTCCAAAAAAGGAAAGAAAGGAGGTTGGCCACAGGGAGTAAAATCAGGGGGTGCTGGAATGGATGGTGCCTGCAGGCTCCTTGCGCTTTCCCCACCTCTTTACTCCTGCAAAGATCTTCATATGACCAGTGGAGGCACCATCACAGTCTATACAGCGGAATATGTGAAGCAGGGAGGGCATACTGCTGGGCATCCTCAGATGTATGCCCCAGACTTCTAGAAAGTAGATTTCAAAAAAGCCAGAGAAGTAAAGGCACAGCTCTCCCACCGAACCTCTGGAAGAGAGCAAGCTCAAAGGGGTTGAGCGTGCTCAGGAGTGTACTTCTGAGTGATCAGTTACAAATAATCTTGGTGCAGATTTTCAAAGGACATGATTTTGTCTGTTACTGATTGATTGATTGATTGACAAGGTCTTGATCTGTTGCCCAGACTGGAGTGCAGTGGTGCGATTTCAGCTCACTGCAACCTTGACCTCCAGGCCCAAATGATCCGCCCACCTCAGCCTCTGGATTAGTTGGCACTATGTGTCTGTTACTTATTTTAAAATACTCTAGAAGAAAAAATGAACTAGACTATAGATGAAACAAATTTGGCATAACATTGCTAATTATTGACACTGCATGATGGGTACATGGGTACATATTGCTTTCTCTTTTTTGGGGAGTATTTGAAATTTCCCCAAATAAAAAGTTAAAAAGGACACATACCAAAGAATAAAGAAAGGGCAAACATTCAGGGATGTATATTAGAGATATCACTACTCTGTAAGAAATTTTTTTTGGGGGGGTGTGTGTATGTGCATGCATGTGTGTGCACACGCTCACTCTAAACCAGATGCTGAAGGAAGGCTAGGTCTGCTGCTTAGGATTGAAGCATTCCTAATGCAGAGAAGGCAGTTCTGATACTTTGCTGTTAGTGGTTGTAATCTCCTGTTTAGTGAGGGTAAAGGGTGGCATGGACTTCAGTGAGGAGCAGCAAAAACCTGAGATCCATGAAGACGTGAGAGGCCATCTGGATTCTCAGGGAATCTAAGCTGTTTGAGATGGCACTAGAGGGCTTGGAAGAGATACCCAGACTGCTGTCAGGGTCTTTGAGGAGCCCTGTCCAATAGGAGAGGTGCCAGAAGACTCGCCAGGAGTTGATTTCCTTTGTGATTTTCCCAAGTGGGAATTCTGTGACAGGGGCTGTCTTGCCCAGCATTGATCCTGAAGCGTCAAATTTAGAAAAATCATTAGAAGGATAAGAACCATTGATTGTTAGGACCCGACATGGGTACATTAAGAATAGATCATGTCAGACTAATTTTTTTTCTTTTGGGATGCTAGAATGACAGGAAAATGTAAACTTAGTATAGATGACTTCTTCAAGGCATTTGACAAGGTCTCTTGTGACTTCTTGTGGACAAGATGACCTGAAAACTGGTGGTGCAACCATATCTAAAGAGTTCATGGAGATAATCACTGGTCAGTCTAGACCTGTATTCTCTGTGGTAGCCACAAGCCACATCTGAGTACTTAAGTAAAATTAAATAAAATTAAAAATTAGGTTCCTCAGTTGTTCTAGCTTCATCTCAAGTGCTCAGTAGCCACAGGTGACCAGTGGCTGCTGTATTGGACAGCACAGAGGTAGACCACTTCCATCATTGCAGAAGGGTCTCTGGGACAGCACTGGTCTGGAGCAATGGTTCTCATCCCTGGTTTTGCATCAGCATCACTTGAAGAACTTCAAAATGGTACCAGTGCCAGAGATTCTGATTAGCAGACCTAGGAATTGATGGCAGTGTAGAGGCTTCCAGGTGATTCCAGTGTGCATCTAGGATTGAGAACCATTGAGCTAGGTGGCTTTGAATGGTGCCTGTCTCAAAGATTTTAGGCCTTGTTGCTGGTTTATTCTTGTTGTGAATCTGTTGGTTTGTTCAACTAACATTATTTTGTGACTATGTAGACAGCATCCTGTTAAATTTTGTGGATGATGTGAGGCTGTGCCCAGCGGAGCTGATTAGATAGATAGAGAGTGAACTCTTTAGTAGGGAGTGAATCCTTCACTGAGATTTTCAAGTATCAGTTGTATTCAATGACTTTTAAATCAAATGTGGCTGATTAGTCTGAAGTCTGAATGTAGTTATACACAGGACACTTTGAGAATCTTGGTTGGCAGGCTTCCCTGTGTACACAAAGTGAATTATTTTTTTCTTCCTCAGCCCAAGGTTTATTGATATTTGCGGAGTTGATTTCTGCGATTAAGAGGACATTGGCTCGCCTCCTTGTGATCATTGTGAGCCTGGGCTATGGCATTGTGAAGTAAGTGCTGGCATGTGGGAAAGATGCTGGGTCCCAGCCCATTGATTCAGTCCGCCTGCATTATGACCTTTGCGAAAATGGAACTTCTCAGTATTATAATACAAATCCCTTTGGGAAAAATCCACGAGAACACATTTTTAAAAGATTTCCACATACTTGCTGTTTTATATTATTTTCCAATAAAGACCCTGAATTTGTATTTCAATAACTTTATATAGTTAGATGAATAAATAATCAACTTTAGGGATAATGGAAAATCTAAAATGATTCAAACAATTTTCAAACCCTTTTCTGTTTTTTAGACAGTACCATTAAGCTTTTATGGTCATATTTGAGTGTTGTAAGAGAGAGTGGATTAAACACCAAGTCAGCAAAACTTCTGACTGAAACCTGTCTGTCCTCTGACGACCCTGCTTTTGGACCCTCTCCAGCATGTCTTTTCCCCCTCTCACCTGTGAATCACTGGGCATAACTATGGGAGAACTTGATTTCTATCCTTGTTGCATTTTTCAGACCATTCTTCCTGCTTCTTTCCTAAAACCCTGATTCCTTCAGGCTGGATCACCTGCTGCATCTTGTGGCCACTGTGGGCTTCCAGGCCGTCCCCTCATCCCTTAGCTTGTGGACACTGGCTTCACAGGTGTTATCCTTAGCATTTCATCTGTCAGAAGGCCCTAGGGTCTCAGGAGCCATGCGGATGACCCGTTAAGTAACCTGACCTCACCTCCCCCACCTCTCCTGCTTTTGCCCATTATTGCGTTTCAGCTACTGATTCCCAGGATCATTTTCTAGACTTTATGTATAACTGTATCCTCTTCAAAATCTCAATTTTAAGCAATCCACTTTTCAACTGTCACCTCCTCTGTTTCCTGTTTACTTTAACATGTCAGCTTCAGTCATTTTTGGCTGTACTGTGGCCTCTAGCCTTTTGACCCTGGCACCTTCCGTTGTCCCTCCCATCTTACATCCTCACCTTCTTCCTTTTGGTTGGATTCCCTGGTTCAGTAGGACACTGACACCTAAAGACCCCTGCTTTTCTCTTTGTCAGCCTTCTTGACAAAACCTCAGCTTTGCTAAGTCTGGCTTTCCTTCTGCTTTAGGCTCCTACCCGAGCAGGGGAATTTGCCCGAAAAGAACCCTGGACTACACTGAGGGGGCCTACTTTCCATTCATGACCCTCAACTTCACACCTTCAGTGCTGTTGGCAGTTGTACTCAATTCCCTTGCCACTATTTTCTCACTCTCCTGTCTTCAGAAGACCATTTTACCCCTTCTGCTTCCTCAGGCCTCTCAGACTATCCCATCCCTCTCAGCTGACCTTGGGGTTTTTTTCACTGAGGAAGTAGAAGCCATCAGAGGGGGAATTCCACTGCATCTGTGCCCTCAGACCCTGTCATTTCCCCCCACATCTGGACCGCATGCACCACTACTTTCCTCCTGCTGATATGCGTGGGCCACCCCTGCCCTTGTGCCCACTCAACTGTGAGGGAAACTGCCCTAATTTTTCCCTTTGTTCCTGGGCCTGTTTCCTAAAACAAAGTGCCCACTCAACTGTGAGGGAAACTGCTCAGTTTTGTTTTCTCTTGCATCATCAGCTTTCCTGTCTGTTAGGTCACCACCATTAGCATCTCATTATTTCTATCATTTTTTAAAACAAAGCCCTCCCTCTGCCCCACATGGCCCTCTCCTCTGCTTCTACCTCATTCACCTTTCCCCCTGTGCAGCATAACTTCTCACATGACTAATCTGTACCTCAGCCTCCCCAGTATTGCTCTATTGAGATGGCACTCGTCAAGGCCACCGTGACCTCCCCCCTGCCATATCACATGGCCCTGCCCAGCCCTCGTCCAGTTGTCCCGTGAGCAGCTTTAGTCGAGGGTTGCCAGCTTTGCCTGGTTTCCGGGAGCTCGTCTTCCATCCCTTCACATCACTGGCTGCTCCTCCCCAGCCTCCTCTGCTGCACCTTTCTGTGTTCCTGAGCTCCAGCCCCTGGGTACCCAAGCTCAGGCCTCTGCTCTGCGACTCGCACCCCCAGGCTCTCCTCCTGTATGCATACCTGTTTGCTTGTGAGCTAGGGATTGGGAGTTAGCATGAGTTTAGCCTGGAAGCCTTTATCCCCCCAGGACTTTTATTGAGATTCTTTCTCAAATGCCTTTTGTGTTCTTAGTACAGTGTAGGAAATATGAAGGCCTCTTGTTGAGGAACCTCACAGTTCTGGTTATGAACATCAGATACCAACAGGTGCAGTGTTGTTACTGTGAAAGAAATAAGAGATTGAGTGAACAGGTACAGGCACAAACCCTTTTTGAATGAATCCCTTCACTGTTAGCTTGCTTGGCTCAACTCATAAAATGACAGCAGTAACAGTTCTGGTTATTTGGAGGTTCTGGTTAGTTGTTTGTAATGAATCAGAATTCAGATTCCTTAGATTAGGTAAATAATCTTAATTAAAAATGAGCTATGACCAATTATTCAATTTTTTACTTATGTTTTGTTTTGAAATGTCTATGTTAAATATTTTTCTTAAACCAGTTCTTTCTTCTAATTGCTCTGAGAAGAGGGTTTTTGAGTAGCCTAAAATGTATATGCAAAAAATTCTGATTTGCAAATATCATGAAATTATTCTATTTTAAATTATTAATTGCAAAAATCACCATCTTTGCATTTTCCCAACTCATTTATATTTTGAAAGAGCCAAAAATGGTTTGTTTTGTTTTGGTTTTTTTGGAGACAGTCTTCCTCTGTCATTCAGGCTGGAGTGCAGTGGTGCAATCTTGGGTCACTGCAACCTCTGCCTTCCAAGTTCAAGCGATTCTCATGCCTCAGCCTCCTGAATAGCTGGCACTATAGGCATGAGCCAGCATGCCCGGCTAATTTTTTGTATGTTTTAGTAGAGACGGAGTTTCACCATGTTGCCCAGTTTGGTCTTGAACTCCTAAGCTCAAGTGATCCACCTACCTTGGCCTCCCAAGGTGCTAGAATTACAGGCATGAGCCACTGTGCCTGGCCCAAAAATGTTATTTTCACTGTTTTCAGTTTAAAGAATGAAAATTAAATTCTGTTAGCACTCTTGTTCTGGTTGAGGCCAGTGATCAGAAAGCGAGGTCATGGAGTTCCGTCTCCTAATGTTGTGCTCTTTCTCTGCCCAAGTCATGAGACAAGTGAATTATCTCTGAAAAGATAGACCTTAGGGAGAATTAAATTAGACCCTCTGCCAGTGGCACTTAGAAGATGACATTTACCTTCTTAGATTTCATCAGTCTACTCTTCCATTCTATAGAAACAGTACCTCAGTTATAGTCGTTCTTTTGCTTGAATTTCAGCAGCAAAATCCTATGGGACCTTTGTGGCCTCCAAATATTGCTTCACAGGCATCAGTATGGCTTCAGGTCCTAGAGAAAGAGACCCTTTGTTCCTGGGCCTGTTTCCTAAAACAAAGTACTTCAGAGCCAGGAACAGACTGATGTGATTAGATAGTGACTTCCTGGTACTGGAAATGGTGCCAGTTGCTGTATTCAGGTGCATTTTACTCACCCATGTGTTTTCTTTCTGTTTCCTCTTCCTGATTCCAGGCCTCGTTTAGGAACAGTCATGCACCGAGTGATCGGACTGGGGCTTCTTTACTTAATCTTTGCAGCTGTTGAAGGCGTGATGAGAGTCATTGGGGTAAAAACTACATAATTCTACTGCCATCCCTTTTTGTTATTATTGTGAAATGTGGTTTTACTTTGTATCTCCTGAGATGAATTTTTAGGTAGAAACTTGTGAAAAAGGCCCAATTTGAACTTTTCTTCCATGAGATGTTTCCCTTTTAAAATACTTCCTGAAAGACAAAGGCTAGACAGAGTGCTTGTTAAGATGTTACGACTGATTTTGAAAGCATCACTTGATATCATCCCAGGTATCAGTCCCATCCCAGAAATGTTCATGGTTATTCTTCATGGAGAACATTTATCATTATGCAGCTGGTATACCTTAATATCATTCTTAACCCTGGATTTTAAAATGTATCAAGTGAACAGAAAGTTAATTACACCCATACAGTACATTTCATCACTCTTTTAAGCCTCATTTGTTTATTCCTTTTCTCTGACTCTTGGGGACTAGCTATTTTGAGGATTCAGTAGATCCCGCTATTGGAAAAGCCAAGAGGAAGTGGTGTTAAAGGGGAAGGTAACTATGGCTATGTGAGCAGCAGCACTTTATTCTCTAGCGAAGTGTCAGTATTTATGTCTGCAAAACCCCTAGATTTCTAGCTTCAGTTTTTTACTTTTATTTTGTGTGTTTTTTTGTTTGTTTGTCTCGTTGGTTGGTTGGTTGGTTGGTTTTAGAGACAAGGTCTCACTCTGTTGTCCAGACTGGGGTGCAGTGGCACACAATCATGGCTCACTGCAGCCTCCAGCTCCTAGGCTTAAGCAATCCTCCCATCCCAGCCTCCCAAATAACTGGGATTGCAGGTGCAGGCCACCACACCCAGCTAATTTTTGTATTTTTTGTAGAGATGAGGGTCTCACTATGTTGCCCAGGCTGATCTTGAGTTCCTGGCTGGCCTTAAGTGATCCTCTCACCTCAGCCTCCCAAAGTATTGGGATTACAGATGTGAGCCACCACGCATGGTTGCTTCAGTTTTTTGAATACATGGTTGAGGACTGAGTGATTAGGAAGCTTATTATATCTTACCTAATCCAAAGACCTTTGTCATTTTATCTAAAATGTCTTTTGGATTAGCTGTATAAATCGGATCATAAATATTTGTCCAATAATACTAAAAAGTCTCATTCTTCTCCCTTTTGTCTTTGATACATCTACATTCTGTGTTCGATGCTCTTTTAGTTTTTGAGTATATTTATTTTCACCTTTGCATAATCATGAAGAACTCTGCATTCTTACAACAAATAATAAATATTTGCCAGAAAGAAATAGAAAAGATAAGTATCCCACATGTAAATACAGTATATATATTGTGTTCCTTTAAATTTTATATAGCTTGTTGGCACACGCCTGTAATCCCAGCTACTTGGGAGGCTGAGGCAGGAGAATCTCTTGAACCTGGGAGGCAGAGGTTGCAGTGAGTTGAGATCGCACCATTGCACTCTAGCCTGGGCAACAAGACTGGAGAGCAAAACTCTGTCTCCAAAAAAAAAAAAAAAAAATTTACATAGCCAACATCTTAGTGACTTTTGTATATGACTAGTCATAGTAAATGTCTAACATGGATCTCCCCTTCACTTTTATTGTGTTCCTTCACAACATGGTCAGGAAAGATCAGGAGTTCATTTCATTAATAGTCCTGGGTGTCGGTTTGGTATGGAGGAGAGAGATTGAAATGGCTGGTGTTAGTGAGGTTGGGGACATGATGCTTTTTATTTGCCATTACATAATACAATTTTATGTTGCTATCATCAGATAAATTTATGACAAATTGGCACTTGTTGCTACCAAAAAACAGGTCATTTCCCTGTGCTTAAACACAATTCTCTTAGGAAATTAAATCTTTTATGTGGCTTTGTAAAGTAATGAGATAAGCTAAATTATTTTTCTTCATCAAATGATAATTGCCATAGTGTAATGAAACTGTTACATGCAGGTTTCTCCCCCCTATTTTTATCTTTCAGGGTTCTAACCATTTAGCTGTTGTTCTTGGTGACATTATTTTAGCAGTTATTGACTCCATTTTTGTGTGGTTCATATCCTTTACTATGTCCTTCAAAATAGTTTATTGTCTCATTAAATCAGATTACATGTAATTTGTAATAACAAATAGAATGATAGAAAGAAATACAATTACACATTTTTGTTACCTCAATACAAGAGTTTAGTTGAAGGTGAAAAAGTAGCAACACCCCCAACAAGGAAAATATTTATTTTTTCTCTATAGTTTAGCAGACAGCAGGTGCTCATGCTCAGTATGTGCCCCATACTGATGAGGCATGGGTGAAAAGATGTTGTCCCCAAATTCAAGGAATTCACAAGCTTGTAGGGGAGACAGATGCATAACTAGCAGCAATGTAGCAGTAGTAGTTTCCATCTTAGAGAGGTGCTGTGCCAACAGGGGAAGAGAGAAGTTAATGCTGGCATAAAAATCTGGAAAGACTTCACAGAGATGGCGACATTTAAATTGAGACTGGGAAGACAAGTAGGGGTTTACTATTAACAAGACAGTCATTAGGGAAGGAGGTATTCTAAGAAGAATTGAGGGGAGCAAATAGTTGAAGCAGGAAAACACAGGGAGATAGTGGCAGAATGTCCAGGAAAGCCTGCCTGTGGGTGGACGTGCAGTGGACGTGCATGGGAGAACCTTGGCAGGCAGTTCAGAGTAGGGTGGCAGGGCATGCTCAAGAGCTGAGTGCCTTCCAGAGGCAGGGACTGGAGAGGAATTGAAGCTGCACAGGTGAGTAACATGAGGAAACCTGTGTCAGAGAGAACTCTGGTGATAGAAGATGACGTGGGAAAGAAGAGTCTAGAGGTAGGAAGGTGAGTCAGTATTCCTTTGCCTTTGCAGTGGTCCAAAGAAGAGATGGTAAGGGTCAGAAATAGGGTAGAGGATATTGGAAGAAGAGCCCACGTGATAGACTTGCTAGCAATGGGTGGTCAGAGAAGGGAGAGAAGGCTCTGAAGAGGTCTTGCACATCTCATTTGGATGGCTGAGGGCAGTTGCCATTTTCAAGGCAGTGAACTTGGAGGAAGGGCTGTAATGGATGAGGTTTGAGCTGGGTTTGAGCCGCCCAAGGTATTTATATGAAGAAGAGAAATGGAAATCTCAGGCTGGGTTTGTGAGAGGAGTCGGAACTGGTGATTGGGTTTGGAGGTCATCTTACGAGAGAGAAGGTTGCAGCTGCAGAATGATCCAAAGAGAACATGTAGATCAGGGAGGATAGGAGCCAGGATGGTGCCTTGTGGGGAGGGAAGTGTGTGTGGAAGAAACACCAGGATGAAGGGAGGTGGGAGGACCAGGAAACTGTCAAAGGGGAGAAGGGAGTGGAGGGCTGGTCAACAGTGGCCAGTGCTGCAGAGATGGCCTTGCAAGGCACGTCTGGCTTTGTCCTTCCAGAGGCCAGGATGGGCAGGAAGAGAGCAGATTCAGAGAAGGTTTAGGGGCTGCGGCCATATTACAGGAGAAGTTTTAGAAGCAGTGGGGACTGAATCCTTGAGGGTCTTCTCTGATTCAATGACTCAAGCTGAGTCTGGGAAATCCCCATTGCTTTTTTCTCCATGGGGGCACTTGTGGAAATGGGAGGAATTCTAGAGAAAATGTGACTGGCCAGAGTAGAATGCAGGGTTATGCATATCTCAGAACATTATTTGCATCTGTTTTTATTATATTTATGTCCTCTTTGAAATGCTTTCCTATTAGATAGGTTTCATTTTTGCCAAGTTCTTTGTTTCCACTGTTTTTGATACTTATGTCCTTTAGCTTTTTGACGTTTTGTTGTTGTTGTTGTTTTCCTTGTATTTTTTTCCATTTTTTCATCTATGTGTCTCATAGGAAGGGCCAGAGGGCTTGGATTGCATCACTATGTCTCTCCCTTAGAAGAAAGGTCTCCCATTTTTCAGGTGTGCTAGCACTCTTCATAGGCTTTTCTGAGCCCCTTGTGGGTTGTTTTCTAAGCCTGGTCTACCTGTTCTTTAAATTCTGTTTGTGAATTCTCAGTATCCTTCCAACTTAAAAAGCTTATGAAGAGTGCTACAAACCAAAAATTTCTAATTCATTGTCCTTACTCGTCAAAGCAGTGATTCTTAACCTTGTTTGGATACTAGGTTCAGAGATGCCTTAGAAAATCTGCTAACAGCTGTGGAACCTCTCTTCGTAGAATACAGACACACACAAGGAGCTTTGCATATGACAGGGCAGTTAAAGACTTCCCAAATTATATCTGTGGACATCTTAGTCTGAGGAGCCTACTTAGAGAATAATAACTGATTTAAAGAGTTGTTTCTGACTGAACTTGTTTAAAAAAGCGAATTCTACTTTGTTCAGAGCTACTAGTTCAGAATCCCAGTTCGTTGAATAAAATTTTAGTTAAATAAATCTGATTTTCTCAGAGAGTGATATAGATATCTTCCTCTGGTCTATATTAAAAAAATTAAAGACATTCATTTGCTAAAAATGTGAAGTGTGTTTCTCAGTTCTGCATGTGAGCAGTGTTCCAGTGATAAGATTACTCACCACAAAGGTTGTCGTCCCGCAGGACCGCTTGTTGGGGGCTCACCTGTCTTGAGAATGGGCAGGAAGTATAAACATACCTTGCATTGGGATAGGCAGAATTACAGTGGAGATGAACCCACCTGTTGACCTCAGATTATCTTTGGATCTTAGTATCTTATTTTCTGTCATTGTGTGTTTATAAAATGAGCTGATGATATCTGTTCAATATAGAATTGTCTTGTTTCTAAAATTGCCATGTTTGGAACTTTAACAGGTTAGGGAGTATGATCTTTCATTTAATTAATCAAGCTACAAACTGCAGTTTTTAAAAGTTGAACTATCTTTTCTCTTGGTAATTTATAGATATGTATTTCAAAGATTTCTTATTCTTAACCATCCACAAGATAGTTCATTGGGGAAAACAGTAATGCAGCCTGGCAGAAAATTCCAAAGAAAAGCATCTCTAAAGGTTCTAATCCATCTGGATTTGAGTGAGGGTAATTATCACCTTTATGGACAGCATTGACTTTCACACATCCCAGTACCTGATTAGCCAGATTGGGGTAGGAAGATAAGGAAAACAGATGAAAGACTTAGTTTACTTAATTGTGAATATTTATAATGAAAATGTTTCGGGAAATAGTAAAGAAATCTAGAACATAAAAGATCTTGTTTAATGTTTCATGGTGAGACAAAGGAAGTCTAGCATCTATTTCTATATAAACCTGAATTTGTGAAGTTTGCTTTTAGGTTGCTGTTTGGTAATTTTCATCACTAAAATGAAATGTCTGCTTCCTCTATACAGAAAGATAGCAGATTTCCTAAATGATTATAATTGACAAGAAAAAGAAGCAGAACTAAATACGTATACAATTGAGTGCTTTGGAAAATGACCCTGCTTCCTTTGATTTTGATGAACTTAATATAGCCAACCCTGTAAGAATCTAATTCTAAAGTCTTAGGAAAAAAATAAGCTGAAAAATTCAAAAGCCATAGCCTTAGCCTTTCTCATGTGGCCCCTCCTTCCGTTTTTTCTGCTTCTTTTTCTTTCTTTCTTTCTTTCTTTCTTTTTTTTTTTTTTTTGCTGTTTTGCTGCAGGCGAGTGATTCTGATCTTGTTCTTCTGGCCAGCCTCCCGCTCTCTCTCCTTGACTCTGGCTTGTGCTGGTGGATATCCTTTTCCTACCACAGCAGTGCTTCTCACTTCATGATCAGGAGGCCTATTTGCTTTCATGACTACTTTCCTTCCATGACAGGAATGATTTAAACTTTACCTAAATTTAACAATGTCTTGGTAAGTGAAAGCTTAGGCAGTTTAGAATTTGCTTTTGATCTTTTTATTCCTTAGCTTAAAAACATTTTTTTTTATTATTAAGCCAGACCAGATTTTTTTTTATCCTAGAAAATTGGTTTTAGTCAAGAATTTTAAAAAGTGTATGTTTCGATGTATTTAAGGAATAAAGTATATTTGCATTTTTAAAGTTCTGATAGTAACCTGAATAAGTTGGATTGTGTTACTTTAGAAATTGATCCCCTTTTGTAACTCGTTGGTCATTTAGAAAGATTAAAAAGTAGTTTTGTACAAAAGTAGCTTTAGTACTAAAACATTTGATTAATGGCATATTTATAACTTTTAAAACTTGCTACTTCCATTGTGTTGCTCAGCTCTGTTATTTTTAGTGTTTGGTTCATAAACAAAGCTTGTTGGTCTGCTCCAGAGGAAGGAATTCTCATTTAAGAGCAGAGAGAGCTGGCTTGAATTCTGCTTCACTGCCGAGGAGTCAGTGGAAAAGTCTCTTTTTGCTTCTTTATCCTTGGCAATGTTGAACTTTACCTGAGCCCTGTGCTCCTGGAAAACAGCCAAGATTAAGACACCCCTATCCAGACCCTCTCCCCTATTTGTGTTCCGAGAAAAGACTTACCGCAGAGAACCCCCTTCCCCACTGGACTTAGATAAGACGCCTGGAGGCCCCCTTATCTACCTGTGACAAGGCCAGGCACAGACCCTCTGATTTCCCATTCCTTGCATCATGAATTATTAGATGAACTCTTTATACCACTGATCAATCTGAACAAAACACTAACTGAACCAAACTGTAAGTATTCTCCTTCCTCCAGGCCATAAATGTTGACTCACTGTCAGCCTGAGCCAACACATAGCCCTCCTTAGGGGCCCTCCCGAGAATCTGCACATCTCAGGAAAAGGCATTCCCTGATCAGTGTGTCTAGTCCCACCACTCACTCCCCCATACCTGCTGCCTTCTAGCCTTGTTTGCTGCTCTCTATAAAAGAAAAACTCTTTGCTGCCTCACCTTTGAGACTCTTGCAGATCTTATAGTCGTAGCATTCTTCCTATTGCAATAATCCTCCCCCATTACAGTCGTCTTTCAAATAAAGTCCTCAACTAAATCCAGATTTGTTTTCTCTGACGTGTTTCAGTTTTTTAATTTATAAAATAGAATTGGTAGATGACCTAACTTCTTAATAATGGTTATTCAAAGAATAAAATGAGAATAGGCTAGAAAGAACAAAATAAGAAATAGAGCCAGAAAAGCACAAGCCAAATGGCATGTCTAAATGGGATCTGTAACAGCCTGGACAACAGAGCAAGACTCCTTCTCAAAAAAAAAAAAAAAAAAAGAGTGTCTCATTCGGAGGGGTTTTCGTGCGTGTACTGCTCTATCCCCATGTTAAGGGAGTGTGGCATTGGTAGAACACATCATGGGTCTTCCGTGTTTTTTCCTTGGAATTTGTTTTTCTTAGTTCAGGCAATGGTAAATTGTAAAAGAAAATCTGTGGTAAAGTATTGTAATTGTACAGTATTGGCTGAGATAACATTTTCTGTGTTTTTATTAGCTTCAAATTTTAGGAACTGTATTTAGCAGTACTGATGGGAAACATAAAAGATTCTTTTTTTTTTTTTTTTTACCACTTATTATTACTTGAAATGTTTTTCCTTAACTTTTTTCACATTTTTATAAGTTTGGCACAAACTATGAAGACTCTAAGGCTAAGAAAGAACACTGTGAAATTTTCATTATATAGACACTTTACAAATACTCTGATCTTTGCCGTGCTGGGTAAGCTATTTAATTTTTCTTATAATAAATTATCTTAGTATTGTTATGTTCCTTCAAAGGTGACTTTTTGTGTGTGTTGCAGCTTCTGTAGTGTTTATGGTGTGGACAACTAAGACCTTTAGAATTGCAAAATGCCAATCAGTAAGTATAATCTTTCTATTTAAACAGTTGTTATTTTTATTTGTACTATTTTGTAGAATTTTGAAGAATTTAGTTAATGCTTGTAAACAGAGGTGATTAGTGGAGATTTTCTTTCTACTTTGAACTATTTTTTACAGAGTTACAAAAAATTTTAACTCCAAGTGAGTTTGAAAAAGTTCCTCCTAAATCTCCTTTTCCTATTATGCCCTTTTCTCAAGTTATTTTTATATATTTTGAAAACAAATTCTTTTCCTATATACCCTAACAGGAAATTCTCTTCTTCCTGCACACCATGAAATTGAGTGGTTTTGTATGTAGATGGGACTTGAAATCTTAAGACTGCCATGTTTCTAGGATCACGTGTTCAGTATGGGTATTTGAGAGATGTTTTCCACGGATTCTCATGTTGGAAGAAGATATATTTCTTAGAATATAAAAGGTCCTCTTTTGGGGATTTCTTAAGATTTGGAGCTAGTCTCTAGTGCTGTATAAATAATCACAAAAAGCCCTCTGAAAATCCAGAGCTTTTGCTGCCTTAGAGACAATTTAATGAAAGAAGAGGCTGGGCCTTCTGAAATTTCTTTTTTTCCTTCCCTTACCTTAGTATTTGCCACTTGAAATCCTAAGTATATGTTTTGCATTTTTCGTTTTTGAGATCTTTCTGTTAACCCAAAAATTTTATGGCAGGGAATATTTGTAACATTAAACAACCCTTTAGAAACATTTTGAACAATATAGGTTTCTTGAAAAATACGTGCTTGTTTGTTTTGAAGGCTTACAGGTTTCTTGAAAAAATATGTGCTTGTTTGTTTTGAAGACTTACTTGTTGGAAAGATTTCATTAGCACTTGTCATTGTACACTATTTGAATGGGAAACCTGTCTAGTTATCAGAAAATTAACTTTTCATGTTTGAATTGTCCTTATTTTAGGATTGGATGGAACGCTGGGTTGACGATGCATTTTGGAGCTTCCTTTTTTCACTTATCCTTATTGTAATCATGTTTTTGTGGAGACCATCAGCAAATAATCAGAGGTACCTAACATAGCAAATTTCAAGTTGGCAAACATGTGTTGATCAACTTCTATAGTGTCAAGAACACGTTTATAGAAACCAGGGGAGTAGTCCTTGCTTTTAAGGAGTAGATAGTCAAGTAGGGAGATAAGCAAAACAATTGCAAGACAGTGAAAAAAGATGTATAGACTAGTCTAGAGTAAGATGGAAGAGGGATGAGGAAGACTTTGAAAAGGCAGCGCTTATATTACACCTTGGGGAAAGAAATAGGACAAGAAATGACTGAACTAGGAAAGAATGTCCATTTTCCGGGGTGGTGGGGGAAGGCATGAGATACTTTGGAGACCAGTGAGACATGCAGTTTGGTTAATACCACCTACTCATACTGGACAGAGATCAAGTTGGAAGGGAGAGGTGCAGCCAAAATGACAAAAGACTTCCGTGGCAAGTTCAGAAAGTTGCACTTAAGACTGCATATGGTGGGAAGCCTTATTTTCCTTGCTTTATCCCTCTGCCCTAAGGAAAGAACTTAAGTTCTTGTCCATGCTTTAGGAGAAAATGAAAAAGTATATACAGATTGAACATCCCAAATCCAGAATGCTCCAAAATGCAAAACTTTTTGAGCACTGACAGGACACTCAACAGAAGTGCTCGTTGGAACATTTTGAATTTCAGATTTTCAGATTTGGGATGCTCAGCTGGTAAATATAATGCAAATATTCCAAAATCTAAAAACATCCAAAACTCTAAACACTTCTGGTCTCAAGCATTTTGCATAAAGGCTACTCAACCTGTATCAGTATGTGTGTTTCTCCTGTCCTTTTTAAATAAAATTATACAATAATATATATACATATATACATATACATGCTGTTCTGTACCTTCCTGTTTAAAATATATCTTTCTGGCCAGGTGCGCTGGCTCATGCCTGTAATCTCAGCACTTTGGGCGGCCAAGTGGATGAATCACTTGAGCCCAGGAATTGGAGACCAGCCTGGGAAACAAGGCGACACCCCGTCTCTATAAAAAAATACAAATATTAGCTGGGTGCAGTGATGTGTGCCTGTACTCCCAGCTACTTGGGAGGCTGAAGTGGGAGGATGGCTTGAGCCTAGGAGGTGGAGGTTGCAGTGAACTGAGATCATGCCACTGCTACTGCACTCCAGCTTGGACAGCAGATCCAGACCCATCTCAAAAAAAAAGTATCTTCCCATATCAGCATATATAGATCTATCACATTACTTTTAATAGCTATATGGCATTTCATAACATGAATGTAAATGTAACATAATTTATATAAGCAGTCCCTGGTTATTATTTTAAAAAATAGATTTTTGCTATTATCAATCATGTTTTTAGAATGCTGTTGGACATCATCTTGGCAAACTTTTGTTAGTATAATATAAGGTAAACGAATTTTACTTTGGTGGCTATTGCCAGATGACCCTCCAAAAAGGTTGTTTTGATTCACACTTTATCAGCAGTATTTTGATCTTATCACCTAGGAAATGTGGCCCAATCAATGGGCCTTATTTTCACCAATCAGATTAGCAACTTTTCTTTTTTCAGGGAATAAACTGACAAGTGGTAGGCAGAGAGGTAAGCCTGACGTGGAGAAAGAAATAGCAGAAAGTTGCCTTCCCTCAACATTAAATATTGCTAAATTGCTTGGCAGAACGATTTTATCCACTTACACTTTTGCAAGTGGTTTGAGAGCTCTAGTTTCACAATTTCTTCACTATAATTCTAGCTAATTTGAAAGTAAAATAATTATGTTTTCATTATTTTAAAGTATAAGAAATTCTTTAAATGTAGATTTCTTATACGATGGCTTTTAGATATAAACTGAAAATTGAACAAGCTTGAACATACCAGTAAAACTACTCATTTTTGCTATAGATATGCCTTCATGCCCCTAATAGATGATTCTGATGATGAAATTGAGGAATTCATGGTAACTTCTGAAAATTTAAGTGAGTAATATGTTTTCTTTTTAAATGACCACTGTATATATTGTAGCAGAAATACTGTACCTTTACCCAAGGTCACATACATTGTTTTTTTCCTATAAAATGTTTTTAAAACTTTATCTTCAGAAACCCTATTTTGATAGACAATAACAAAAAGAAAAGTCAATGATGAAATTTTCAAGACTATTAATGTAGTTTGAGCTTTTGTTACTCATTTGAGCTTGTTACTCATTTCGTAAAATGTTGAAATAGTTATACTGTTTTTCATAAGAGGTTTGGTGTATATTGTGCTTAGCTGCTAAATAATGTTCATCTTGATGATTGCTGAGTTTCTTTGAGTTGCATCTTCTTGCTCTTTTTAAAGTATGTACACCTGTAATTTCTGGTCATGCCCAAAATATTTCTACTTACAGTTTTAATGGTATTTTCATTCTTTCTATTAATTTTGACATAGCATTTTATCATTTAATTTTATTATAATCTAAGCATCTGTTAAGGCAACATCAATAAGTAACTCAGATATTGAGGGTAATTTTATCTTTGTTTCTTTTTTTTTTTGTCTTCTTTGGCTTCTTTTTAGTAACATTCTTTTTCACTTTTTATTTTGCTTCTCTAATACATCAATCAGATAGAAAACAGGAAAATCAATAGAAAAAGTCATCAAATCTAAAAGTAATTACTTTGAAAAGATTAGTGAAAAATGGCTTAACCTCTAGCTAGCCTAAACCAGAAATAAAGAGAAACTAGTGGACCCTTGAATAATGTGGGGTTAGGGGTGCCAGTCACCTGAGTAGTTGAAAATCTCCTTATAACTTTTGACTCTCCCAAAATTTAACTACTGATAGCCAATGGTTGACCAGAAGCCTTACTGTTAACATAATTATCACACATTTTGTATGTTATATGTATTTTATACTGTATTCCTACAATAAAGTAGGTAGAGCAAAGAAAATGTTATTAGGTAGAAGGAAAGGAGAGTCAGGAAAGGCAGACATATATGGTATAATTTTTATTGAAAAAAATTCACATGTAGGTGGACCCGAGCAGTTCAAATCATGTTGTTCAAGGGTCAACTGTAGTACAGTAAGACAAACTTCTAATGTTGGAAATGATAGAGAGGACATTACTACAGTAAAAAAGGTAAATAAGGGAATATTGTGAACAACTTTGGGGTAGTAAATTGGGCAATCTGGATGAGACAGACAAATTCCTTGAAAAATACACATAACAATCCAATCTTAATTCTAACCTTTTAATAGCTCTGGTCTATTAAAGAAATTTAAAAAAAATTTTTTTAAATTTAAAATCTTCGTATAAAGTAACAGGCTCAAATGGATTCACTAGTGAGTTCTTCCAAATACTTAAGGAAGAAATATTTCTAATTTTACCAAAATCTTTAGAATATAAAGCAGGCGGGAGTACTTTTAAGGCCAGCATAACTGAAATGCCAAAGTCTAACAGATATTACGAGAAAAAATTATAGACCAATATCATTAATGAATAGACACATAAAACTTATTTAAAGATATTAGCAAATAAAATCTAGCAAAGTATAGAAAGACAGTCATGATCAAGTGGACTTTATCCCAGGGTTGCAAGGCTGTTTTTAACATTACAAAAATTACTCAATATAATTCATCATATTAATATAGTACATATAAGGCTGGGTGTGGTGGCTCATGCCTATAATTCCAACACTTTGGGAGCCCAAGGCAGGCAGATCACCTGAGGTCAGGAGTTCAAGACTAGCTTGGCCAACATGACAAAACCCTCTCTCTACTAAAAATACAAAAATTATCTGGGTATGGCGGTGTGTGCCTGTAATCCCAGCTCCTCGGAAGGCTGAGACAGGAAAATCGCTTGAACCAGGAGGCAGAGGGAGGTTGCAGTGAGCCAAGCCACTGTACTCCAGCCTGGGTGACAGAGCAAGACTCTGTGTCAACAAAGAAATAAAAATAAAATAGTACAAATAAAAGAAGAAAGAAGAAAAAAATGACATAAGTATCTCAGTGGATGCAAATAACAAAAGCCTCAATAAACTAATTCTAAAATGGTATGAAAACACTCCGCAGTTAAAATTCTATTTAGTGGTGAACACTTTCTTCTCAAGATTAGGGATCAAGTGCAAGGACATCTACACATCACTTTGATTCTGTGTTGTATGGGAGGTCCTATTCAGTGCAGAGAGGCAAAAAAAAAAAAAAAAAAAAAAAACAAATGTAAAAGAAGGAGCATGTGGAAAGGAAGAAATAAAACTGTGTTTATTCTCAGGCAACAAGATTATATGTGGAAAATCCCAAGGAGTCTACAGAAAAGAAAAAGTACAGTAGAACTAATAAGTGACTGTGACAGTCATAGGGTGTAGGTCCAATATACAGAAATCAGTTGTTTTTCTACATATTAACTGAAAACAGTTGAAGGTAAAGTTTAAAATGTTATTTGCCATACCTTCAAAAATAAAATATTCAGAATAAGTTTAATGAAAAATGTGTAAAACCTCTGCAGTGAAGACTATAAAACAATGTAGAGATAAATTTTAGAATAAGTAAATGTAGAGATAGAACATGTGTCTGAATTGGAACTCTCAATATTAAGCTGTCAGTTTCCCAATCTGATAAGTAGATTCAGTGCAATCCAAATTATGATTCTAGCTGACTTAAAAATATATATATAATGGTTAAGTTGATTCTAAAATGTATATGGAAAAGCAAAAGACCTAGAAGATCCTTAACATTCTTGTAGTTACAACATGGGTGAACCTTGAAAACATTATGTTAAGTGAAAGAAGCCAATCACAGAAGACCACATACTGTATAATTTTGTTGATATGAAAGGTCCAGGCTGGGCATGGTGGCTCATGCCTGTAATCCCAGCACTTTGGGAGGAGGCTGAGGAGGGCAGATCACCTGAGGTCAGGAGTTTGAGACCAGCCTGGCCAACATGGCAAAACCCCATCTCTACTAAAAATAGAAAAATTAGCCGGGCGTGGTGATGGACGGCTATAATCCCAGCTACTCAGGAGGCTGAGGCAGGAAAATCACTTGAACCCGGGAGGCAGAGGTTGCAGTGAGCCGAGATTATGCCACTGCACTCAAGCCTGGGCGACAAGAGCAAGACTACGTCTCAAAAAAAAAAAAAAAAAAGGAAAGAAAAGAAAGGTCCAGAATAGGCAAGTCTATAGAGGCAGAAAGTAGATCTGTGGATGTCAGAGGCTAGAGGAGGGGGAAAGTAGGGAGTGACTGCTAATAGGTTTGGGGTTTCTTTGTGGGGCGATGAAATTTTCCAAAATTGAATAGTCGTGACGATTGTACAAATCTGTGAATATCTCAGAGTCTACTAACTGTACTTCAATATGGTATGTTAATTATATCTCAATAAAATAAAATCAATGGATACTGATTTTAAGACATAGTGATTTCAGATTACAGCAATCTAGACAGTGTGGTGTTGGCATAAGGATAGAGAAATCCATCAAAGTAGTAAAATCGAGCCCAGGAATAAACCCATGCATGTGTGGTCAGTTGATTTTTGACTAAGTCACCAAGGTTTACATGAGGAAAGGATAGTCTTTTTAGTAGATGGTACTGGAACAACTGGATAAATGTGTAGGAAAAAAAATCACCTAGACTTTTGCTGCACATCTCACAATCATTAATTCAAGATGGATCACAGACCTAAATGGAAAAGCTTCAACCGTTACTCTTCTAGAAGAAAACAGGAAAATATTTTAATGATGTTGGATGGGCTAATTTCTTAGGACACACAAAGCAGTAACGATTAAATTAAAAAATGAGACTTTATCAAAATTAAAAATCTATGCTCATCAAGAAGAATTTAAGAAAATAAGGCTAGCTACAGTGGGATGTTCTCAATACATATATATCTGACAAAGGGCTTATATACCAGAATATAAGTAAAATTCCTGTAAATCAATAAATGATAACCCATGTAGCAAAAAATGAACAGAAGACTTGTGTAGACGCTTCAAGGAAGACAAAGGAATGGCCAACAAACCCGTTGAAAGGTGTTCCATATAATCGGTCATCAGGGAAATGCAAATTAAGACCATAATGCAAAGAGTTACCACACATCTGCTACAGTGGTTAAAATTAAAAAGTCTGATAGCATGAACTATTGGAGAAGATGTGGAACAGCTGGCTCTGTCATACAGTATTTGAAGGAATGTAAAGTAGCACGACCTCTGTAGAAAGCAATGTGACAGCTTCTTACAAAGTTAAGCATATACTTACCTTACAGTGCAGCTGTTCCACTCTAAGGTTTTTACCCAAAAAAATGACGCAGATGTCTACAGAAAGACAATAATGTTTATAGCAGCTTTGTTCTTAATAGTCCAGAACTGGAAATAACACACTTATCTATGAACAGGTGAAAAGATAAAGAAATTGTGGTATATCCATACAATGGAATATTTTCCAGTAATAAAAAGTAACTAACACTCTATAACATGACTAAATCTCAAAATTGTTTATATTGCATGAAAGTAGCCAAATCCAAAAGTATGTAGCCTCTCTACACTGTGGTTCTATAAATGAAGTTCTTGAACAGGCAAAACAAACTATAATGATTATCTAAATCAGAGCAGTGGTCGCTTTTGGTGAGGTGGGGATTGACTGGAAAGGAACTTAAAGAATCTTTTGTGATAATGAAAATGTTAACTGTATTAATTGGCATGGCAGTTACTCAAGTGTATATATTTGTCAGGTTTCTTCAACTATACACCTAAAATTTGTATATATTTTATATATTTATATGTATATATATATATACACACATACATATACGTGTGCGCGCGCGCACACACACACACACACACACACACTTCAGTGTTTAAAGATCACTGTATTCCCCATCTAAGAGAAATGTTGGGGTTTCAAACATCCCAGGAAAACATTTTTTGATTGAGGAACCTCATTTTCATTTATTACATCAGCTTATGTTATAATTGTCCTAGTTTATGGAGAAGCAATATTTGCAAATTAGTGTAATAACAAAAGTGACTACTTACTGGGCATAGATTGTGTGTCAGGCATTTTATATGTGCTAACTTGTTCATTGGTTACCAGAACTCTATGAAGTAGATGCTATTATTATACCAAGTGTATAGTCAGAAACACTAAGTCACAGGAAGTTAATTGCTTTCCCCAAGATTCCAGTGAGGCAGTCCAGTTCCAGGACACAGGCACTCAGCCTTTGCTCTACTGAAACTGCAAATATACGGAAGATCCTTGGTCAAATATGAAAGAAATCTTGATCTTTTCTATCGTCTTTATGTCTTACGCACATTTCAAAATTTGTACATCAGGGATGTAAAGCGTACCCAAAGATGTGTTTTGTTCTTGAATATACCATGAATTCTGAAGATTTTTAAGTCCATAAACTTTAAAATAATTACAGTTAAGGAAATATGTATGCATGTTTACTTTAGAGGAGTTTGTTTAAACTCCTCTAAAACTAGGATTCAAATAAGAAACTTGAAAACCTGGTGGTTCTGACAAACAGTTGTCAAAAATCTGTGAACTTTTTTCATATATCTTTTCTGCATTTCCAAATGGTAAGTCCTGTATCTGCCTAAAGTTTCCACTATTAACCCTCCATTTAAAAAAAAAATGTAATTTTTTTCTTATTAGGTTATTAAATTTTAAAGGAAAATATTATTTTATGATTTTATATATATGTTTATAATGTCTCTTGTAGCCGAAGGAATAAAATTAAGAGCCTCAAAATCAGTTTCCAATGGAGCAGTTAAGCCTGCCACTTCTGATAACTTTGTGAGTATAGTATATATTTAGTACAATCTTAGTCTTCACTACTTTAGAGAGCTATATGAGTGTCATATTCATCAACTCTCAGAAGAACAGTTTTTACTAAGGTTTTTGTTGTTATAAAAATTAGTGTTGCTAAGTAGCAATCCTGGTTGTCCATAACTGAAATATCTTCGTTGTAGATCTCACTTCTCACCTGCTGTTCCTAGACCAGCAGCATGAGCGTCATCTGGGAACTTATTAGAGATGCAGAGTCTCGGGCCTACTCCAGATGCTCCTGTATTGGAATCTGCTTTTCAAAAAGATTCCATAGGTTGTTTATCTGCATATTCAAGATTGGAAAGCTTTGTTCCAATGAAAGCTTGTGTTAACTTTTCAGCATATGAAAGTGATTTTTGAAGCCATTTTAAATAACATTTGTTATCTGTTGGTAAAGAACTTTATATGTTACCTACACAGTTACCAAAATTAACAGATTTTTTTTTTGAAGTGGGAAGCTTGAATAAAATTGTAAAACATTGGGCAGAGATAAGTTAAATAATATTTTCTGCATAAAAATGTTTTTGAAGGCAATGATATAAAATGGAAATGTCTATCATATAGTTTTGTACTTTCTTACAACTATATGTGCTGTGATTACTATGTAAAAATTTACGTGTGGGTATGTGAGTTCTGACAGGATAGATATGTGAAAATATGTTTTATCTGTTCGATTTTGGCAAATTCTCTAATTTTTATTTTTGATGATATAATTTTAAAATGTATGTTATTTGTGAAATTTTATAGTAATTTAAATTCTTAAAAATTATAATACTTTCAATTAGTGTTAGATCTGTTATATTTTCAATTTGTTAAGTATTTTTCTTTTATTCTATGTATATATGTGTTTATTTTAAAGCTTAGTATTTTCACACATGTCAAGGGAATACTTTTTCATTTCTCTAAAGTAAGTATAATTAGCTCTTAAGCAGAAGCTGGGGGCCCTTGTATCTCACTGACTTATTTCTACCTGAGACCCACTCAGAGAATTAAGGTTCCTGTTAATGCTGCCTCAGTTGCTTGTTGCTCTCTAGATTAGCGAAATGTAATTAATATTAGAACCAGACCATTCCATGTATCCATATGGATAATAAAGAAAAATTTAGATTTATTTATATTATCAACCAAAATATTCAGTATACCTTTTATTTTCTTTCTCCTAGTGAAATAACTATAAGCAAGTTTTCTGTTAAAAATAGATAAGAGGTTAAATAGATTAGCTAGGTAAGATATATGGATAGATAAGATAGATTAGACAGAAGGATAGATAAACAGAATAGATTCGATAAAATAGGTTGGAGGGGTGGATAGATTGGATGGATGGATGGATGGATGGATGGATGGATAGATAGACAGACAGATAGATACCTCAGCTGACCTGCTCTCCTTTTCTTGCCTCCTGTAGGGAGATTAGCATAAATACAAGTGATAAAAATAAATAGACTTTTCTAAAGTTAGAATATTTGAGGTCAGGCACAGTGTCTCATGCCTGTAATCCTAGCACTTTGGGAGGCTGAGGCAGGTGGATCACTTGAGCTCAGGAGTTAGAGACCAGCCTGGACAACATGGTGAAACTCTGTTTCTACTAAAAATACAAAAATTAACTGGGTGTGGTGGTGTGTGCCTGTAATCCCAGCTACTCAGGAGGCTGAGACAGAACCCGGGAGGCAGAGGTTGCGGTGAGCCAAAATTATGCCACTGCACTCCAGCCTGGGCAACAGTGTCAGACTCTGTCTCAGAAAAAAAGAAAGAAAAAGAAAAAAGAATATTTGTATTATCTTTGTAAAAAAAAAAAATTGTACAAATGTCCAATGTGAAAAAATAAATAAATAAAAAGAAAAAGAAAAAAAAAACTTATCAACTCACATATATGAACTTGAACAAATTAGGAGGCGTAATGAATGTGGCAAAGCAAAAATTCAATATCCTTGGTATTTTTTTTTTTTTTAAGACGGGGTTTCACCATGTTGGTCAGGCTGGTCTTGAACTCCCGACCTCAGGTGATCTGCCCGCCTTGGCCTCCAAAGTGCTTGGATTACAGGCGTGAGCCACTACACCCGGCCAATCCTTGGTATTTTCTATTTTAGGAACGAACTTTGTGTTTTTACTGTGATTTCTTAGGACAAAAAAGTAACACTTCATGTATCTAAAACCAAGAAGAAGTGTAAAAATCTGAAATCCAATTTTTGTTTGCATGTGTAAGAAAACACTGGCATAATTTCTGTATGGCATAAGTGCCAACTTCTTAGGACATATGTAGAAACTAAAAGAATGTCAAGTATTTTCATTTAAACACTCAAATTTTACATATATTCTGTTTAAAAAATTCTGCTGTCAGTGATGTTAAGCAAATGCTAAGTATAAATATCTCTACAGGATGAGGATTTGAAGTGGGTGGAAGAAAATATTCCCTCTTCATTCACAGATGTGTAAGTATCTTCTGTTACAGTTTGATTATAAATTTTACGCTTTAGTTTAAAAGGGATCATTCTCATCCTTTGTTACGTGCTTTTCAAACCTCACACTTTGTATTCTTGGGTAAGCCCCTATCACCAGTAAATGGCCCTTACAGAACTACAAAGAAAACAAACCCTGGCTTGTTTCATTTTTCACTGTACAGCAACCATTTTAAAACTAGTGGCCTGGCCAGGCGCAGTGGCTCACACCTGTAATCCCAGCACTTTGGGAGGCTGAGGCGGGCGGATCATGAGGTCAAGAGATCGAGACCATCCTGGCCAATATGGTGAAACCCCGTGTTTACTGAAAATACAAAAATTAGCTGGGCGTGGTGGTATGCGCCTGTAGTCCCAGCTACTTGGGAGGCTGAGGCAGGAGAATCGCTTGACCCTGGAAGGCGGAGATTGTAGTGAGCTGAGATCACACCACTGAACTCCAGCCTGGCAACAGAGCAAGACTCCGTCTCAAAAAAAAAAAAAAACAACAACAAAAACTAGTGGCCTATAACCAACTCTAGCTTTTTCTGACCTGCAATTATCATGATCATTTCATTTTTTTCTTTCTTAGTTTTATTATTATTATTATTATTTGTAGAGATGGGTTTTCACCATGTTGGCCAGGATGGTCTCAATCTCCTGACCTCGTGATCCGCCCGCCTCGGCCTCCCAAATTGCTGGGATTGCAGGCATGAGCCACCGTGCCTGACCTTCATTTTTTTTCTATCATGGAAAACATCAAATATACGTAAACTTTCTTTTTAAAGGTAACCACAGCACCATGTATTGTGGGGGAAGATTTTGGAGGAAAAACATGAGCATAGGAATCTTCTCTGGAAACTTTGAGCTATTCAGGATCCTCTTTATCTATGTCCTGTTTGAGACAAACAGATAATTGTTTCCATAGTGAAGAAATAGAATAGCGAAGTATGATAACATTTTCACATATTGGTTTTTACCTTTCTGGCCCCCATTTGGTTTCCGTTTTGATAGTTTCTGTGTAGTATGATATTCCTTTTGCCTGAAGAATTTCCTTTACCTTTGTAATTCTTGTAGTACAGATATGCTGGTAGTAAATCTGTCAGATTTTTGTTTGTTTGTTTGAAAAAGTCTTTGTTTCACCTTTATTGAAGATATTTTTTGTGGGAATACAATTCTTTGTTGACTTTGTTTTTTTCTTTCCACACTTAAAGGGTTGGTCACTTGAATATCTTCTGGCTTTCATAGTTTCAGAAAGATGTCTACTTTAGTTCTTATCTTTGTTCCTCCACATGTTATATGGGTTTTGTTTGTGTGGGTTGGGGTTTTTTTGCGGCGGGGGGGGGAAGGTGGGGGAATTGGCTGCCTTCAGAATTTTCTCTTTATCTTTGGTTTTCGTCATTATGAATATAATGATTCTAGGTGTGTGTGGGCATATATTTTCATTTCTCTTGGTTGTATACCTAAAGTGGAATTGCTAGATCATACGGTAACTCTAACACTTTGAGGAAGTGCCAAGCTGTTTTCCAAAGCAGCTGTGTTATTTTATAATCCTATCAGCAATATATGAGGGTTCCAACTTCTCCACATTTTTGTTGACACTTGTTATTGTCCACCTTTTTGACTTTAGCTCTTAGTGACTGTGAAGTGATATGTCATTGTACTTATGAGTAACTGAAATTCAAACTGTCTTGTTGGGGGAACTGGTGTTATTTAAACTGTGGTAACTGAAATTCATGTATAAATAGTCTATGCAAAGTAAGAACTGCCTATTCATTATGAAACTTACAATACACTATTATACTTTTAGCAGTTAGAAAAGGAAAATATGGGTGTATTTTTTTTTACATTTACCCATGTATTTACTGTTTCTTTTTTCTTTCCTTTATATATGAGCTAAGGTCTTTCTTTAGTATTTCTTATAGGATAGGTCTGCTAACAACAAGTTCTCTCAATTTTATTTATATGAAAATGCATTTACTTTGCCTTCCTTTTTTTTTTTTTTTTTGAGATGGAGTCTTGCTCCCATCTTATAGGCTGGAGTGCAGTGGCTCAGTCTTGGATCACTGCAACGTCTACCTCCGGGGTTTAAGCACTTCTCCTTCCTCAGCCTCCCAAGTAGCTGGGATTACAGACATGCGCCACCACACCCAGCTAATTTTTATATTTTTAGTAGAGACGGAGTTTTGCCATGTTGGCTAGGCTGGTCTTGAACTCCTGACCTCAGGTGATCCACCTGCCTCGGCCTCCCAAAGTGCTAGAATTACAGGCATAAGCCACAGCACCCGGCCATTTGCCTTCCTTTTTAAAGGATAGTTTTGCTGGATATAGAAATCTCGATTGACTTTTGTTTAAACACTTCCAACATGTCATTTTAATATCTTCTGGCTTTTATTGTTTTTGAGGAGAAAGTAGTCATTAATTGTATTGTTCTCATGTGTGTGATGTGGCATTTATCTTTTGCTGTTTTTCTGATTTTTCCTTTATATTTGGCTTTCTGCAGTGTGTCTATGATATACCTAGGTCTTCTTTTTGTCTATTCTTTCTGGAATTTGTTTGGCTTCTCAGATCCATGTCCCTTGGTCATTTTCCAGTGCCTTCAGCTACTTTTGAAAAAAATTTTTTGAAACAGTCTCTTGTTCTTGTCGCCCAGACTGGAGTACAAGGCAGTGGGGCAATCTTGGCTTACTGCAGCCTCTGCCTCCCAGGTTCCAGCAATGCTCTTGCCTCAGCCTCCCTGGTAGTTGAGATTACAGGCACATGCCACCACACCTGGCTAATTTTATATTTTTAGTAGAGATGGGGTTTCACCATGTTGGCCAGACTGGCCTTGAACTCCTGACCTCAGGTGATCCGCCCACCTAGGCCTCCCAAAGTGCTAGGATTATAGGCATGAGCCACTCCACCTGACCAGCTACTTATTTTTGATATTTTTGTCCAGGTTTTGTCAGTATTTTTTGTGGAAGGAATCATCTGACCTTTTACTTGCTCTCTTGTATTGCAGTCACTTTCTGTGTGATCCTTTTTTCCTTCTTTCTTTATTGCATTTTCTTTGTTGTTTTCCTGCCACACATAAGATTTCTTTTGAATTGTTCTACCTTGGGTACCCTGTAATTTTTCTCAATTACTGGAATAATTTTTGTCTTTTTTTTTTAATTTTTTTTCTGAGTATGATTGACTCTTTGAATTTCTTTGTGCTTTGTTTTTATCTACTTCTGCTCTTGGTTTTTAGATTCCTTATTGTAGAATGTTTTTAATATTGCCAAATGTTCTTTTTAAGTTACTGTATTTAATTTGGAGTATTGTGTGTTATAACTATAGTTTTCTTCTACTGTAAGATACTTTAATTTTCATTTTCCTTCTTTTTCTTTTCCTGCAGTATTATATGGAATTGATTTTGGTTTTCCCATTCTGAGAGATTTTATGAAGGTTCCTGGTTTGAGTGCCTTTTTCCATCAGTGGGCATGAATTGTTGTTTCTTTTATGGATGATGTTGATGGTATGGAGGAGTATGGAGTAGGGGAGGTTGGTGGTGTTTTGTCTGTCTTTTATTTCTGCAGACCTTCGCTCCCCCTTTTTACTGTCTTTTTTTAATTTATTACACTATCACATCTCCAAGGAATATTCTTCTTTTTTATATATGATCCTTTCCTGAAAACAATGATCGTTCAAGGCTGCTACTTTTTGTCCCACTCGAACTGAGCCCTTTGGATGTAGCAGGTGCTGTGAACTTCCAAGTCACTGGTTTTATACAGTTAATTGGCACTGAGTGTTGGGCTTTTCTGCAAGGATTGATTTTTGTCTATGCTTGTCTGAGTCTTCCCACCCCTCTACTATTTTTCCTCATAGTCTCTCAACCCTCTCTTTTCCTACTCTCTGTACCCATGAGCTTGCAGTAACAGCAAGGAATCTGTTGGGATTTGACATTTATTTCTCTATTAACATATAATTTCAAGTTTGTGGTGTTTTTCTGGTAACTCTGAAGGCATGTGTCTTTTGTGGTTTTGTTTGCAATCCTTAGTAATTTTATGGTTTTTTTGAGTAATAATATATGGAGAGATTCAAATTAAGTGGCCACCATTATTTTCCAGATTTGGAAACTCATAACTAAGCATTTTAGAAGGAAATTATTTAAGCAGGCTTACCTCCTACTGTGCCACCACTTCTTGGGGGAAACCAGTAAGGCTTCTAGGTAGTTCTCTTTATATGTGAGAAAGTCACTATTCTCTACTGTTTTTTTCTGTAGATAGAAATATCTTCCTCGTTACAAAAAAAAAATCCTTTAAAATATAAAAGATTAAACTGTCTTATTTGATGTCTTCATGAACCATTTATATAAAGTGATTAGAGCTGTATAATCCAAGAATGATTTCCAAAATTTTAGGTTTTTGGGAACCTTTGCTTCTCCACTTCTGAAAACTTTAACACAAAAAATGTAGCCCAATGTTATCCAAAATTAATGTACAATTTACATAGCAAGTTTAGTATTTAGACTTCAAACACAGCGAAAAGCCTTCCCCTTATATAACTGCGGAAATGGAACAAAAATTTTATAAGTCATAGGATATTTTAAACAGATCATGACTAATCATATGATATCATGTATTATGAGATATTGGTATAATATTCACTGTGAATTTCCTCATCTTCGATAACCCATGAAGGTGAGATTAGCATAGCTTATCTCTCTCTTTAATGCACTGAATCGTTCTTAATAAGTTTTAAGTAGTCATTGACGTCACAGCAGGGACCATTGTTGATATTGCTAGTGTTTCCTCTAAACAAGATGCCAAGCATGTAGCAGATTGTCTTCTGGACCTCTAGGGTTCATCTCTCCCCTAATGCTGTCTTCTCCTCCAGACTTTTTTGATCGTATTATTCCAGTCTGCCTGGGCTCCTTCCTCACAGTAGTCAGTCTCCTGGCCCTCCTGGCTTCACCATGGACCGCACTGTAGGTGGCATCCCCTGGAGTTGTGCGTTGCTCTTTCGTGGCAAAACTTGGCACTTGGACTTTTCCTTCAGGCTCTCCTCCCTCAGACCTGTCACATTGAGGCTAGATTAAAGTTACTTAACATTTTTATATATTCATCTTTTCTTTTTATATTATCTTTGCTGAGCAAAAGTTCTGTTATATAACTCTCTCTCTGGAACCCTTCGCTGGCAGACATCCAGGCAGTGGTCATAATGACACAGAAGTTAAACAAATGCTGGATTCTGGAAATACCACCTTTCATAATGTGTTTACTCATAAATGGGTTAAGTCCGCAATAAAAGTTTTGGATGAGCACATTTGTATAATCATCACCCAGATCAAAGAATAGAATAATGCTAGTGCCCTGAAAAGCCCATTTCCCATTTCCCTTTCAAATCAAGAATCCACTTTCCCAAAGGTTCTGCTGTCCTGAACTCTACAACTGTAGATTACTTGTGTCAGTTTTTAAAATTTCATCCCTCAATAGGTATCCATTTGCTTTGCTGCATACTATTCCATTGTCTGAATAACCCATAATTTACCCATTGGGGTTATTTTCAGTTTAGTGCTATTGAGAACAGCACTGCTGTGAAAACTCTCCTCCATGTCTGTCTGTGAGCCTGGGTGCTCCCTTCTGTCACCTCTGGCTATCCAGGAGTGAGAACTCATGGGCCATGGCATGTGCCTGTATTCAGCTTTTGTGGATACAGTTACCTTACTGTGAACAACATTATCACCTTTTTTTTCCTTTTATTTCAGAGCTCTTCCAGTATTAGTGGATTCAGATGAGGTAAAATATATTTTTGCATATTTCCTTGGAGCTGATATTTTCACAAAGTAGAGATGTATTTTAGAAAGAAGTTCTGAAAACTACTTTTTATGATTATTATAAATTGAGTAGACAGAAAGATGCTATGAATTGATTTGTGGATAAAGTTTAAAGGATTTATGGATAAAGTCCTCATTTCAAACAAAAGAACAAGATAAATATTTATTGGTATGGAAGAAATGAAGGATTATTTTATAAGATCTTGATTCTATGATTTTCTAAAATCTTGTGTATAAGTCAGAGTTTAAAAGATTTTAAGATGGCAGTTTGTCTAAGTTAATCTCTGATACTTGTAGATATTTTGCTGAGGTATTAAAGTTTCTATCTCATTTTCATTTACTAAGCAGGAAATTTGGATAGAGGATGTGGAGTTAGGAAAGTTTTTGGGAAAAAAAATTAGCTGTGAATCACTTGGACATTGAGTTGTGGTACAAGGCAGGAAGAAATCTGAAGTGTAAGAATTAAAGGCTGGATACATGGAACATTAACTTTCACAAAGGAAGGGTGGAGGGAAGTTAGTGGTAGCCTAATAGTCACTTGTATGGTGGCTGTAGCACATAAGAGGAGCCAGAGCTCTATTCGTTGAAAGAGAAGGGAAATGATTTTGGCATCAGTCAAAATAGTTATTTGACTATCCTGGGGACGGGAGAAGTTTGAGAAGGCCTTGCTACAAAACAGTTAAACGTGAAGATTTATAAGATTTATAACTCTACAGAAAGATGTAGCATGTAGATTAAAAGTAATTTAAATGCCCTTTTAAAAGCAATTTTATGCTATATCTTCCTGTAGAGTATTACAAGTATTACATCTTTCTGTAAAGTATTAGTAAGTCATCTGTAATTTCAAAAATACATTAATTTAGTAAAGTGAGACAAATCTCTAGATGAGCTAGGCCTAAGCAAGCCATTTTAGCGGCCAGACAAGGTGGCTCACGCCTGTAATCACAGCATTTTGGGAGGCCGAGGTGGGTGGATCACGAGGTCAGGAGATCAAGACCATCCTGGCCAACATGGTGAAATCCCCTCTCTGCTAAAAAAAAAATACAAAAAATTAGCTGGGCATGGTGGCACCTACCTGTAATCTCAGCTACTCAGGAGGCTGAGGAAGGAGAATCACTTGAACCAGGGAGTCAAAGGTTGCAGTGAGCCTAGAACGTGCCACTGCACTCTAGCCTGGTGACAGAGAGATTTTGTCTTAAAAATAAAAAAAATTAAATTAAAAAAAAAACACAACATTTTAACTCCATTCCTGCCTCTCACTGGAGATTCTGAACCTGACATGTTTTCTAGCTAGCAGGAAATGTGTAGCAGCAGATAACTGACTATACATTATTGGAGAGTATGAATTATATGGTTTTAATTTTTAAATTTTTATAACAATGGGATCTCATTATGTTGCCCAGACTGGTGTCAAACTCCTTGCCTCAAGTAATCCTCCAGTCTCAGTCTCTCAAAGTGTTGGGATTACAGGCATGAGCCACTGTACTTGGCCTTTTATTTTCTGTACCTGATATTTCCATGTATATATTATAGAATATATTTAGTTCCCCTAAATGTAGCTGTTGAAAGATTAGAAATTTTTTTTAGGGTTCTGGAAGCAGCATCAACATGTTGATATATATCTTTTTTTTTTTTTTTTTTCAGGAAATCATGACCAGATCTGAAATGGCTGAAAAAATGTTCTCCTCAGAAAAGATAATGTGATTAGAACCCATATAAGTGAAATGTAGGTAAGCATGAAGGACTATCCTTCATCAAGACTGAAAGTAAGCTTTGTTTTGATACTGCATAGCAAGTTTTTATTGTGTTATCTTGGAAGTCTATGTGTCAAAATGAAGAATTCAAGTGGCAGGAGGGTTCTGCAATCCTTTTGAAGTTGACTCTTGAGTGTCAGTTGAATGTCTATTAAATTGGATTTGGAAATAACCTGAGGAAAGTATTATGATAAAGATCTGCACAGATGCCTCTTAGCTGACAGGTGGCAGACATGTGGGTTTGGGTTCTCCCTCTTTTCTCTGGAACATATGACAATTCCAGATTAAAGAAAAATGTTTTTTAATAAACACTTTGGTCTTTTTTCTAGTCACCTTTGAGGTAGATATTGTGATTCTTCTGGACTATAGTATATCCGTGTCTTTATGTCTTGGGTTTACTAGATGCAATAATACTTTTCTTTGACATTTGTACTGAAGTGATTCGATATTAAGTAGAACTTGGTTAATGTGGGAATATAGGCATACTTACAGGTTTTTGTCACCCCCCACTCCTTTTTAAAATCTGCACAAGGCCCTTGTTTGTGAGTCTCATGCACATCAAATCATGGAGTTAGGTCTTCTCTGAGCTCAGGAGAACACAAGTGCACAGAGAGAGATGTCTTGAGGGTCACTACCAAAGAATTGCCCTCGTTGTCTCTCACTCAGGCCATGTGTACGTGTGATGCTGCTGAATGCGCCAGGGCGGGTGGTGGCCATATGGTTCCCCCAGAGCACTTCCTGCCCAGCAAGCTGGTAGACACATTACCGGTGAACTTCGTGGAAATTAGAACTGTATCTTTTGCATAATGTTGGCATATTACATTTCATAATAAAACATATTTAGTTGCATGCTACATCACTGTTGATTTTATAATTAATTTCTTAGACTTCAACCATGTTTTATACCCTATTTTGTTACATCATATATTTGTAAGGTGTAATATGAAATCTTTTGCTTTAATATCTTTTTTAAAAATGTAGAATGTTCTAAACTTGAAAGGCAATTGAATGTAGTATGATGAAAATGTGAATGTTTTGCTGCTTTCATGACCAAAGATACAGGGCTAGTGGACATTTAGAATAATAATTAAAGTTAGAGTCTTGAATGTCTTTTCTTTGAAGGAGTTCTTTTTTTTTTTTTTTTTTTTAAAGATGGGGTTTCACCATGATGACCAGGCTGGTCTTGAACTCCTGACCTCAGGTGATCCACCCACCTCAGCCTCCCAAAGTGCTAGGATTACAGGCGTGAGCCACCGCACCCGGCTTGAAGGAGTTCTAACCTTGTAAATTGAAAATGACTTCAGAGAATTTTGATTAAGAAAACATTGAAATTTTAACTGGTACAAACACTTAAATATAACCTCCACTGTTTTTTTTACTGTGAAGCCACAAAGCAAATTTTTTCTTTTTCTTTCAAAAGCCTACCTTCTGTATTTATTTCTTGTTTACTCATTTCAGAGAGGGTAGTAAAGAAGATCTATTTCTGGCAGTCATATCTCTTGAAAGATACTGGCAAATGTGTTTTCACTCCTGACCATGTGGAAAGTGAACAGTGTTGGCAAACATTGCTGAGAAAGGCATACTTTTCAAGATGCCCTTGCTTTGGGATATCCATCCTAGGGAGAAAAAAAGTTTAACAATTGTGAATTCCATTTCTTATTTCAGTTTCTGCTGCAGTAATGGGTTCCCACCCACTACAGTCCCCCAGCATTTATGTTCTGGTGTATTCTCCCCTTAGCCCATTAACATTTTTATGTAATACCCCACTCCCCCAAGTTTTGAGACAGAATGACACCCTACTTATTACATGGCTCTAGTTGAATTTTAAAATGTGAAATATTGGGCTTGCAGGCAGTAGGAGCTGCAAATCTGGTAGAGTGGGAGTGAGGAGTTAATGGTGAGTATGATGATAAGGGAAACTGCCTCTGACAGAACCTCAATAATGTTTACCAAAGCATGTCTTTCTATAGCTGGTAGCATAAATGATGCTACCTCTGTAGCTCAGCTACAGGCTGCACTGCAAACTTTTCTTCCATCCAGAGAAAGCAGAATTCCCTCCTAGTACCCTCGTCACAAATATTGTTTCTAGAAGGGCGTGTGCCATCTGTCACCTTCAGTGATATTTGAGCCATCTCTTGATGGCTGATGACCTGGATCGAGTATTTCTGTGGAGGGCCTTCTTAGGCCCCTCACATACATGAGAGGGGTACTCTAGTGCCATAGCCATAGTTCACAGGAAGGACACCGGGGGAAGTTATACCTAGGGCCCCTGAGGAGCTCATCATCCTTGCTTCTGCACAGAGTTTCCAGAAACTGGCCATCAGGGCCTCTGAGGCACTCAAATCAGTTTACTTTTAGCATGCCAGCTAAAAGTTAAGACGGGTTTCCCTGTTGGTGAGGGAATCCGAGGATACGGGTCTGGTTTGATGCTTTTTTAGGCAAAATGCTTAAGTGTTCTGGTTATGCCATTCATATTAGATTCATATGATGTGTGAAATTTTCTTAAAAGGGAATTTTCATGATTTGATTTAGATTAGTATTTAAACATCTGCTTTAGACAGCAGTTTTATTGCAAAAATAAGGAAAAATTGGTGAATATGTGAATTTTTTAAGCCTGAGAGATGATAGAATGTTCCCATATTTTTCCTGTAAAGAAAATAATATTTTAACTTATACATCCTGTAGAAAATGCCACCCTTTCCCCTTGTATTACAGTACAGTGTTTACACTACTATACTATACTGTCAAGACAAAGTATGAAAAATGTACATGTACATTTTGATTTATATATCCTTTTTTTTAAAAAAAAAGTTTGAGTCTGTTGCACTAGGCTATACTTGACTAAAGTTTGGACAGATGCCTTGTTAGATTTATGATCACTAGTTCTGGTACCTGTGTCTTTGTATGAGCAAAGCATGCGATAAGCAGTGCAAAGCACCAAGCCTTATACTTAGAAGAAGTTTAACATATCTGTTAACATACTGGTCAAACATATTGAATGTATATAAGTGGCAAAACTAGATTTTTAAGGAAGTGTACATTATAATACTGGAGCTCAATACAGCATGAAGAAACTTCTTTAAAACTAAGAAAATATTTATTTGGGGAGAAATTTTAGGAGTTTAAAAGAAGTTGTATTTTTCTATTTTAAAAAGTTAAATTGTTCTATAATTTGGAAGAAGTTTCATTGAATATAAGACATAACTGAAGGATTTTCATTTGAAAAATTGATGTATTTTGTGCCTTAATATTTTGTTCTTTTAATAAAAATGCTCTGAAATTTTGAATGATTGATTCTTGATCGTATCTGTTGGTGCTAGATTATATAAATCTGAAGGAAATATAGACTCCAGTAGATGGCAGGACAGAAACAAAATTCTTAAAAGAGGAGGCACAGCTAATCAAACACAGAAAAGTGTTCAACCTCGGTAGTAGTAAAGAAATGCAAAACAAAAGATAGGGGATATTTTTAAAAATCAAGTTAACCTAAGTTTCTACTATGGTATATTTGTAAAAATCCCTTTGCTTTCAAAGTCTGATGAAATGAGCACACTTATTAATGATAGTCATATAATTGATTCCGTTTTTGTGAAAAGTTCAACAATGTGTTTATAACCTTTGAATAATGTCAATTCTGGTGATGTTTTAAAAAATGATTCAAAATACACAATAAAGTTTCTGTACAAAAGTGTTTATTATAACATTATTTAAAGTAGAAATAAAATTAGAGACAAAAAGTATCATAGTTAAGTGAGGTATGATTTAACCAGCTACTTTATGGTATATTGTACAGCCATTAAATGATGAAGAATTCATGATAAAAATACTTAAAAGAACTGTGATGCAGTGGCACATATGTGAATGCTTATCTATGTAAAAATAAGGTAGAGCAACTTGCTCTGATGGTTCAGACAAAAATGCATTGTATTGTATCTTCCAACTTTTCTGTAACTTCATGATTATTTTGAAATAAAGATAATTAAAAACAAAGGTAGAGAAAGGATTGAGTGGAAATGCAGCAGAGTGGCACACGTGATTAGTGTTGAGGCTCAGCCAGGCTGTGGTCACAACTTGATTTTAACCTTTCAGAAAGTTAAGACAAAAACTTTATTTCTTGCTTATGTAACAGTTTTGGAGTGGGTATAGAGGTGGGGAGGGCCACCCTCCTCCCCATGGACACTGGGGATTTATTTCCTTTTTGTGGGCCCACCATACCCCAGGGCTTAATTTTCCCTGGGGTATGGGAATATTTTCTAAGGTAAACATATTAAACATAAATATGTAAAAATGATAGTGCCTTAATTAGGATATATATCAGAAAGTCTGGAAAAGTGTGGTCTTGGGTCACAGCTTAATCTTGTTAATTAAAAAAATCCATCTTGCTATAAGTAGATGGGACATGGGGAATTTTCTTCATGGACATCCTCCTAGCTTTGAGGAATGAGGAGTGAGAGGGACAAGATGGGTATTCCCAGAGGAAAAGGAAGGGCTGTGGTAATAAGAGTGATGACAATTTTGGGAGCGTTGGGAGCACTTACAGAGTGCCAGGCTTTGGTAATCACTGTATTCTCACATTAGCCAATGATCCAGGGGCTATTTCCCTTGGTTCATGGATTAGAAAACCAAGAGTCAGAGAGGTTAAATAACTTGACAGTTTACCCTCCAGGCAGGTGGTAAGGCTGGTATAATACTGGTAGGAATCATCCTGGAAGGTTGTCCTCGAAGTCCTGAGGAGAAAGGAATTTCGGTTAACAAAGTGCTGTTTGCTTGTTAGAGAAGGTTAAGTAAGATGATGTATCTAAAGTGCCTGGTGTTCACCTTCAGGAGGCAGCTAAGGTTAATATGAAAGATACAGCAGTGACTGAGGTATGACTGAGACCCAAACAAATGGCATGTGAAATTCAAACACATTCCATGTGTTAAAATGAAGTTACCCAGGGCAAGTTTTATGCCCCTTAAGTGATAGGGAATTTACAGCTACATTAACAGAGGCTGACCTGATATTTACATCTGTCAGAGGCTGATCTGATTTATATCTGAATTCAGATGCAAATAATTTTGACAATATTTCCTTAAAATTGTTTTGAAAAAAATAACAAGATGCAATGGAAGTTCATGCACAGGAAAAAATGTGAAAGCTATCCAGCAGGTGGTGCCAAAGTAATGTCTCTTCAACAGTTCTAATCTTACCTTTTCTCTAATTCTTCCCTTTAAAGCTTTTATAAATTTACCTACCAAATGCCACTAAACAAACGTGGGGGATGAAAAAAAAAGCTCAGTTCACACAGTACCACTGCCCTGGAAAAACAGTTATGTTGGTATATTTTAAAACTTTAAAGCTGGAAAGGGCCTCTAAAATCATTTTACAAATGAGAAAATGGAGGACTAGGAAAGCTTCGCTGGCTACAGCTCTCTCCGACCAAGGTTGAAGCCTGCTTCCTAGTTTGTTTTTCTCACCTCTGGTCCTGATTGTCAGGGAGAAAGAGATGCCACAGAAGGGTTGGACTCAGCATCAAAACTTGAATTACATTTTATATGCTTTGGTTACCCCTTGTGATGTCATTTCATATGACTTCATTGTCTGTCTTTTCAGCCTCCAAATTCTTGTTACTACATAGTCATAACTCCAGTTCTCTGTTTCTCCATTTCATAAGTGGAGATTTTCCTTTCTAGCACAAGATTTTTCTGCTAGAAAGGCTTGTCTTTTTTTGATCTGAGTCACAGCTTTCTGAGAGCTAAATGCCCTTTTCCAGGGGATTCTTATTAAAAGTATTTTCACAGGCATGTTTTTTAATGTTGCAGCTGCCTAAAGCAATAAATAACATTCAAAGCAAACAGTAGACTGACCAAAAACCTTAAAAGGAAAATCTAAAGAATGAGATGACCATAAGGCCATTGAAAAACCTTCAACATACTTAAGGGAATCTAAAAGGTCACATGCATGCTTAGCGAAGACCACAAACAAGAAGTGAAGGCTAAGGCAGAGTTAGTCGTAAACTGCCTGAATGAGTGCTGAAGGTGTGCCCCTTCAGCACTTGGCAAGCACCTTGGCAAAGACTGGGAGATTTACTAGTTCCAAGAGGTTAAGAAAGCATCTGTCCAGTAATTGGCTAACCGTTACATAACTGAGTAGAGACTTCAGTGACTACATATTACAAAAAATACAGACTTTACAGAATTTGTTCAGAGAAGTCACTAAACAATTACTACGACAAGTAGTAACAGCAAATGCTGGGAAGGGGAAAGAATCTGGTTTTCAGAATTACCACATTATATTACTTAAAATGTCTAGTCTTTACAAAAAATTATGACATAAGCAAAGAAATGAGAGTGTATCTCTCACAAGAAAAGAAAGAGCATCAAAACAAAATGTTCCCAACAAAGACCAGATGTTTAAGTTACTAGACAAAAACTTTAAGCTGTTTTATATATATTTAATGAGCTAAAAAAGTATAAACAACAAAAGTATGAGAATGATGTTTCACCAAATAATGTCAATAGAGACAGCAATGATAAAAATAAACCAAATGAAAATTCTTGTATTGAAAAGTACAGGCTGTGTACGGTCGCTCATGCCTGTAATCCCAGCACTTTGGGAGGCTGAGTCAGATGGATCACAAGTTCAGGAGTTCAAGACCAGCCTGGCCAAGATGGTGAAACCTTGTCTCTACTAAAAATACAAAAATTAGCTGGTCACAGTGGCAGGTACCTGTAATCCAAGCTACTCAGAGGGCCAAGGCAGGATAATCGCTTGAACCCCAGGGGGCAGCAGTTGCAGTGAGCTGAGACCACGTGCCACTGCACTCAGCCTGGGCGACAAAGTGAGACTCCGTCCCAAAAAAAAAAAAAAAAAAAAAGTAAAGTACAGTAATTGAAACAAAAAATTTATTAGAGGGTGCTCAATCAAGAGCAGATATGAGCAGGTAGAAGAAAGACTCAGTGAATCTGAATATAGGTCAATTGAGATTATTCAGTGTGAGGAACAAAAAGAAGATAGAATGAAGAAAAATTAACAGGGTCTCAGAGACTGTGGAACAACATCAAGCATACAGGCACACACATGGAGTACCAGAAGAAGCAGAGAGAGGAATAAAAATACTTGAAGAAATAGTGATTGAAAACTTGTAAAACTTGATGAAACAGTCTACCTAAGCAGAAAGATTAGCAAACTCCAAATAAGATGAACTCAAAGAGATGTGTACTGAAACATCATAATCAAATGATGGAAAACAAAACCAAAGATGGAATTTTGAAAGCAACAAGAGAGAAGTGACTTACTGCATAGTAAAAATCCTCTATAAGATTCACAACTAATTTTCCCTCTAGAAACCATGGTGGTAAGAAGGCAATGGGATAATATATTTAAAGTAATGAGAAAAAAAAAAAACATCTGTCAGCCAAGAATTCTATATCCAGGCGAACTATCCATTCAACATGAATAAAAATACAGACATTTGAGATAAAAACTGAATTTGTTGTTAGTAGTTTTGTCCTGCAAGAAATACTAAAGTAGGCTGGGCACGGTGGCTCACGTCTGTAATCCCAGCACTTTGGAAGGCTGAGGTGGGCAGATCACTTTAGGTCAGGAGTTCCAGACTAGCCTGGCCAACGTAGTGAAACCCCATCTCTACTAAAAATACAAAAATTAGCCAGGCATGGTGGCAGCCACCTATAATCACAGCTACTCAGGAAGCTGAGGCAGGAGAATCACTTGAACCTGGCAGGTGGAGGTTGCAATGAGCTGAGATTGTGCCATTGCACTCCAGCCTGGGCAACAAGAGTGAAACTCTATCTCAAAAAAAAAATTTAAAAAAAGAAAGAAAAATACTAAAGTAAGTACTTTGGGCTAAAATGAAAGAACACTAAACAGTAATTTAAATACATATGAAGAAATAAACAGTACCAGTAAAGATAACTAGCCAGATATAAAAGAAAGTATAAATGAATTTTTGTTCATAACTCTTATTTTCTCTAGTATATTTAAAAGAAACGTGTTAGTCATAAATCTAAGTTGATGGGCACATAATGTGTAAAAGTACAATTTGTAACAATAGCAGCATAAAGGATGGGGGAGAGAAGCTATACAGGAGCAAATGTTTTCCATACTATTAAAATTAAGTTGATATAACTCAGAACTGAAATCTTATAAGTTAAGGTATTATTGGTGAACCCCAGGGCAACATTAAGAAAATAAAAAAATATATATAGTAAAAGCAATGGGAAAGGAATTAAAATAGTAAACTACCAAAATTTTTTTAACAAAACAGACAGTAGTGGAGGAACAAAGAACAAAGAAGATAAGACATACAGAAAACAAATAGCAAAAAAGGGGAGGGAATATGGGAATATAATGAATAACATTTTGTCAATAAAACAACTCATATGAAATGGACAAATTCCTAGGAAGATACAAACTACCAAAACTGACTCAAGAATAAATAGACAATCTGAATAGACTTTAATAAGTGACAAGATTCAATTAGTAATTTGTAAAAACTACCCACATGTTTTTACAAAGTCTAGGCCTGGAGGACTTCACCATTGAACTCTACTAAACATTTAAAGAAGAATTAAGCTGGATGCAGTGGCTTATGCCTGCAATCTCAGCACTTTGGAAGGTCAAGGCAGGTGCGTCACTTGAGCTCAGGAGTTCGAGATCAGCGTGGAAAGCATGGTGAAATCCTATCTCTACAAAAAAATTTTAAAAGTAGCCAGGCATGGTGGAGTACACCTGTAGTCCCAGCTACTCAGAAGGCTGAGGCAGGAGGATTGCTTGAGCCCAAAAGGTCAAGGCTGCAGTGAGCCGTGATCACACTACCGCACTCCTGCCTGGGCAAGAGTGAGACCCTGTCTCAAGAAGAAGAAAGAGAAGGGAGGGGAAGGAGAAGGGAGAATAAGAAGAGGAAAAGGATGAGGAAGAGAAAGAGGGAGGAGGAGGGAGGACAGAGAGGGAGGAGGAGAAGGTAGAAGAGGAGGAGGAGGAGAAGGAAAGAAAAGGAAAAGAATAATTAGTACCAATTCTTCATGAATTCTTCCCCCAAAATAGAAGCAGCCACTTTCCATCTCATTTTATGAGGTGAGTATTACCCTGATGCCCAAACTGGCCGAAGACAACACAAGAAAACTACAGACCAACATCTTTCATGAATATGGAAGCAAATGTTCTCAACAAAATACTAGCAAACCAAATCCAGCAACATATGAAAAGAATTATACACCAAGACAAAGACGGGTTTATCCTGGGAATGAAAAGATGGTTTAACACCTGAAAATTAATGTAATACATCATATGAATAGGACAGAAACTCAAAATGCCATGAACATCTCAATAGTTGTAGAAAAAGCATTTGCCAAAATGAAATACCCTTTCATGATTAAAAAATATATATATACCAACAAACTAGAGAGAGAGTGAAATCTCGTCAACATGATAAAGGGTACCTACAGAAAAAAGCCATGGTTAATGTCATACTAAATGGCAAAAGACTGGAAGCTTTCCTCCAACTATAACCCCGCAAGTTAATGTATTGAAACCTAATCCCCAATACAATAGTATAAAGAGGTGCGATCTACCTATGTAATAAACCTGCATGTTCTGCACGTGTATCCCAGAACTTAAAGTATAATAAAAAGAGGTGTGACCTTTAGAAAGTGATTATGTCATTATGGCAGCATCCTCATGAACTCATTACTGCCCTTATCAAAGAGGCCCAAGGAAGCTTGTGTTTTCCTTCCTTCATGTGAGGATTCAACAAGAAGTTGCCATCTATGAGACACAGACCAAGCTCTTATCAGACATTGAATCTATTGGCACCTTGATCTTGGACTTCCTAGCCCCCAGAACTGTGAGGAATAAATTTATGTTGTTTCTAAATTACCCAGTCCAAGATATTTTGTTATGACAGGCTGAGCAGACTAAGACACCCCCTAAGATCTGGAAAAGACAGGAATGTTCTCTCTCACCACTTCTGTTCAACATTGTACTGGAGCTTCTAGCCAGGGAAATCAGAAAAGAAAGAAAAAAATAATAAAGAAAAAGAAAAGTTATTGAAAAGGAAAAATAAAAGTATCTCTATTTGCAGATTTAATGATCTTGTATATAAAAAATCTCTAATAATCTTGTATATAAAAATTTCATTATTTTCATTAATTTACTGATCTTGTAAATAAAAATCCACTAAAAAACTATTAGAACAATAATGAGTTCTGTAAGGTTGCAGGATACAAGATTGACATATGAAAATCAATCATACTTCTTAAACTTGCAAAGAATAATCCAAAAGTGAAAGTAAGAAACCCATTTACAATAGCACCAAAAAGAACAAAATACAGTGACTCAGACCTGTAATCCTAACACTTTGGGAGGCTGAAGCAGGAAGATCACTTGAGGCCAGGAGTTCAGGAGCAGCCTGGGCAACATAGGGAGACAACATCTCTCCAAAATATTTAAAGAATTACCCAGCACTTTGAGAAGCTGAGGCAAGCGGATCACTTGAGGTAAGGAGTTTTGAGACCAGCCTGGCCAACATGGCAAAACCCTTTCTCTACTAAATATATAAAAATTAGCTGGGCATGGTGGTGGGCACCTGTAATCCCAGCTACTTAGGAGCCTGAGGCAGGAGAATCACTTGAACCCTGGAAGCAGAAGTTGCAATGCTGAGATTGTGTCTGGTGGCAGAGAGAGACTCTGTCTCAAAAAAAAAAGAATTAACCAGGCATGATGGTGGACATTTGTGGTCCTACCTATGCAGGAAGCTGAGGCAGGAGGATCACTTCAGCCCAGGAAAAAAGCTCATCATCACTGGTCATTAGAGAAATGCAAATCAAAACCACATTGAGGTACCATCTCACGCCAGTTAGAGTGGATATTATCAAAAAATCAGAAGATAACAGATGCTGGAGAGAATGTGGAGAAATAGGAACAGTTTTACACTGTTGGTGGGGAATATAAATTAGTTCGACCATTGTGGAAGGCAGTGTGGCCTAGTGCCAAAGCAATAAAAGAATGAGGAATGACTGCTAATGGGCATAGGGTATCTTTTTCGAATGATGAAAATGTTCTTAAGTTAGATATTTATGATGATCGCACAACTTTGTTAATGCACTAAAAGCCACTCTGTCATACCGTATAATGTGGTGAATTTTGTGCTAAATGAATTATACCTCAATTTTAAACGTTATATTCAGGGTAACACAACAGAATAAGGAACATCTGCAACATATCATTAACAGTCCCTGGATACAGTCCCAAATAACTAGGCATACTAGTAAACCAGAAAAAGTGACCTATACTCAGAAGACAAGCAATAGCTATTGAACCTCAGAGCATACCAGATGGTAAATGACCAAAAAAAAAAGGATTTTAAAACTGCAGTTATAACTATACTCAAGGAGCTAAAGGGGAAAATAAAGTTTATAATAAATAACCAAATAGAAAATCTCAATAGAAAACAATATTTTAAAGCAACAACAACAAAACAATGGAAATATGGGACCAACTTACACAATAAAAAATTCACTGGATGGGTTTAGTGACAGACTGACGTGACAGAAGAGTCAGTGACTTGAAGCTGACCAACAGAAAATATTCAACCTTAAATACACAAAGAAAAATTAAAAAGAAAGAACAGTGCCTTGTGGACTTGTGGGACAACAGTAAGAATTCTAAGGCGAAACTAGTCCTAAAAGGACAGGAAGGAGAGAGTAAAGGAGAAAGATTACTGGATTAAATAATGACCCAAACTCCCTAAATTTGGTGGAAAACACAAATGTATAGATTCAAGAAGCTAAGTGAACTCCAACCAGAATAAAGAAAAATACATGTAGGCATGCTTTACCTGCAGAAATCCAAAGACACAAATACAATATTGAAACCACAATGAATGGGAAGAAATGGCACACCACATACAGATGAACAATGACAGAAATGAATCTGACCTCTCATCAGAAAGAATGGATGCCAGAGAACAGGGTAGTGACACTGTTAAAGTGCTGAATGTACAAAAGTCAACCCAGAATTCTATATCTACCAAAAATAGTCTTAAAGGACAAAGTCAAAATAAAGATATTTTCAGATAAATCATATTTTTAAAAATCTGTTGCTAGCAAACCTACAATACAAAGCATGCTAATGCATGTTTTTCATGCTGAAGGAAAATGATATCAGAGGGGAACTTGGGTCTTCAAACCAAAATGAAAAGCACAAGAAATTGTAAATATATCTATAAATATAAGAGTATTCTTGCTAAAAATATGTTAAAAACACATATGGGCCGGGTGCCATGGCTGACACCTTTAATCCTGGTACTTTGGGAGGTAGGTGGATCACCAGAGGTCAGGAGTTCAAGACTAGCCTGGCCAACATGGTGAACTCAGTCTCTGCAAAAATACAAAAATTAGGTGTGCATGATGGCAGGTGCCTGTAATCCCAGCTACTCAGGAGGCTGAGGCAGTAGAATTGTTTGAACCTGGGAGGCAGAGGTTGCAGTGAGCCAAGATCATGCCATTGCACTCCAGCCTGGGCCACAGAGCAAGATTCCATTTCAAAACACACACACACACATACACACACACACACACACACACACACAAATGACTATTTAAAGCAAAAATTATAATATTACGCTATGAGGTTTTTAACATATATGAACAGAATATACATATGACAACCATAGCATAAATGACAGGAGTTGGTAATTGGCCCGTTTGCTTGCAAGCTTTTTACATTTAATTTAATTTATTTATTTACTTTTCTTTTTGAGACAGGGTCTTTTTCTGCTGCCCAGATTGGAGTGTAGTAGCACTATCACAGCTCACTGCACTCTCAATCTTTCAGATTCAAGTGATCCTTCCACCTCAACCTTCTAAGTAGCTGGGACCACAGGCACACAACACCATGTCTGGTTAATTTTTTTCATTTTTATTTTTGTAGAGACAGGATCTCACTATGTTGCCCAGGGTGGCCTAGAACTCCTGGCCTCAAGCAGTCCACCTGCCTTGGCCTCCCAAAGTGCTGGGATTACAGACATGAGTTGCATCTGGCCTTCTTACATTTTATATGCTATATATACTGTTAACTCTAAAAAATACTATGATAAATTAAGAATGTATATTGTGATCCAGTGGCAGACATTGAACAATTATAACAATAATGCAGAGGTATATGTTAGAAGTCAATAAAAGAATTGAAATGAAGTTTTAAATATTCAATCAATTAAAAGAAGACAGAAAAGGATAACAGAGGAATAAAAACAGAAGGAACTGGCTGCGTGTGATGGCTCATGCCTGTAATCCTAGCACTTTGGGATGCCAAGGTGGGCAGATCACCTAAGGTCAGGAGTTCGAGACCAGCCTGGCCAACATGGTGAAACCCCATCTCTACTAAAACTACAAAAACTAGTTGGGCATAGTGGCAGGCGCCTGTAATCCCAGCTATTCAGGAGGCTGAGGCAGGAGAATGGCTTGAAACTGGGAGACAGAAGTTTCAGTGAGTCAAGATTGTACCACTTGTCCAAGCACTGTAGCCTGAACAACAGAACAAGATTCTGTCTCAATAAATAAAAATAAAAAACAGAGAAAATAAATAGAAAACAATAAAATGATAGGCCTAACTTTAGCCATATCAATTATTACATTAAATGTAAATGAACCAAACACTCAGATTAAAAGGCAAAGATTTTTCACAATGGATAAAAAGGTGAGACTAAATTATATGCTATCTAAAAAAGGCACACGCAGTGAGCCATGATCACACCATTGCACTCCAGTCTGGGTGACAAAGTGAGACTCTGTCTCAAAAAAAAAAAAAAACTGAAAACATATAGTGTCTTCTCTGATGACAGTGGAATTAAATTATAAATAAATAATAAGATATCTGGAAAGAAATCAAATATGTGGAAATTAAACCACACAGATCTAAGTAACCTATGGATCAAAGAAAAAATTATGAGAAAAATCAGAAAGCATTCTATACTACATGAAAATAAAAACGCCGTATCCCAAACTTTGTGGGATGTAGCTAAAGCAGTATTTAGAGGGAATGCGATAACTTTAAGCACTTACATCAGGAAAGAAGAAAGGTATAAACTCAATTAATCTATATTTCAATTTTGAGTATCTAGGAAAAAAAGTGCTGAGTGACTAAACCCAAAGAAAGAGAAAGCAATAACATAATTATAATATAGTATAAGCTATATTTTCTTCTGTGTTTTATGTTCTTGCATCTGGTCCTTCCTGACCTAACGGACTGCCTCTCTGGAGTTTGCAAATTCCTAAAGATAGTAAATGACTTACTCTAGAGCATGCCATTTATATGCAAACCAAATAACCCCAAGTCCATACTCCTGCTTGTTTCCTTTTATCTGGTATGATATCCTTTTGCTCTAATTTCCACAAAGGCGGGTACTGGACAGCTAGGGACCACCCATAGAGCCTAGAACCCACAAAAACTATTCAAACTACCCAATCCTAAACCCACTTAGCTTGCTTACCTTGTTTCAATTGCTCCGTCCTGTGAAAACCACAATAAAGTCTCTTGTCCCCCAGTTCCTTTCTGTCTCTCTCTTCCTCTCTCTTTGCCTGCTTATCTCACCTCGGCATTTTCCTGTGTGATCCTGCTTTATATACCATCCCTCTTGTTCTTAGGAGACTGTGAGTATAATAAAAACTTCTTTCTTCATGAAAATTACTTTCTTTATATATGTGTGTGTGTGTGTATATATATATATATATATATTTTTTTTTTTTTTTTTTTTTTTTTTTTTTTTTATTGCACTTTAAGTTCTGGAGTACATGTGCAGAACATGCAGGATTGTTCCATAGGTACATACATGGCAATGTGGTTTGCTGCCTCCATCCCTCCTTTACCTATATCTGGCAGGAAATTATTTTCATGTGTATGTATCCTACCACACCTGATTAAAACATATCCAAGGTATTATTGAAACAAATAAAGATATGAGCAGAAACCAATGAAATTTTATACAAACACTTGAGAAAATTAACAAAGAAAAAAGTTGGCTGTTAGAATAAAACAAAATTTATAAATGTTTATAATAATTAAGAAAAAAGGGAAAGAGCACAAATCATCAATATTATGAATAAAAGAAGGGCTACCACTACAGATCCTACAGGTATAAAAAAGATAAGAGAAGGCCGGATGTGATGGCTTGCGCCTGTAATTCCAGCACTTTGGGAGGCTGAGGTGGGCAGATCATCTGAGGTCAGGAGTTTGAGACAAGCCTGGCCAAAGTGGCGAAACGCTGTCTCTACTAAAAATGCAAAAATTAGCTGGGCGTGGTAGCAGGCATCTGTAATCCCAACTATGCAGGAGGTTGAGGTAGGAGAATTGCTTGAACGCAGGAGGTGGAGGTTGCAGTGAGCCGAGATCGTGCCACTGCACTCCAGCCTGGGTGACAGAGCAAGACTCTGCCTCAAAAAAAAAAAAAAAAACAGAGAGAGTCAATAATACTATTTTATGCCACTATATTTAACAAATAAAGATAAAATTTAAAAATTCGTTGAAAACTATAATTTATCATAACTGACATAAGGTGAAATATTAAATTGTACACACACACATTTATTTACTTAGAGATAATTTTAGACTTAAAAGTTACAAAATTAGCATTTATACCTTTTATCCAGGTTTTCCTTTTGCTTAGCATTTACTCAAAATTTCAGTTTGATCTTGGGCAACCTACTGAAGCATTCTAAGCCTCTAGTTTCAGAATCTGTAAAATGGGATTAATAACGGGACTCATTTCACCGGGTCGTCATGAGAACAAATGAGAGCACTGGTGACCGGTTTACAGTAGATGCTCAGGACATGTTTGTTCCCTTCTTATGTTGTCCCTGTATGAAGGACCATCAGTATAAGCAATGTCCCTTTAACTGAGCATTTACTTTATGCTAAGAATTGTGTTAGGCACTTTATTATTTTGAAATTCATAATCTCTTTGATAAGTACTTGTATTCCCATGTATAAATCAGGAAACTGAGACCTGCAAAGATTAAGAGAGTTACAAGTTCACACTGGCAGCAAGAAGGGGGTAAGATTTGGCCCGGGCATGTCTGACTGCAAGGGCTGTGTGTGCCTGACTGCATCCACCACTCTGCTGCTTCCAAAGGCATGTGAAATAGCATTTGTGGATGTTCAACGTTTTGCTCCTTTTGGCAGATGTTAACTGGCATTTGGTCTTTCATCACAGCACAGTGAAATCTGCTTTTCTATAGGCTTTCATTTGTAAAATTGGAAACGGTTTTCTGGGGGGGGGAGCAGTTTCAACTAGCAGTCCTGACATCATACATAAGTAGATAGTCTCTTCTACGTTCGGCACAGGACTGCACAGTTCTGTTAGCTAAAGCTCTAGATATAATGTGATAATGTAGTGGCTGGCACAAGGCCATACCCGGAGTTGGCACTTGACAGATGTTTTTGTAATGAATGAATTGGATGACGTCACTGCACTCCTGCTAGACCATTCTCCCTACACTGTTTCTACCCTGTTGCCCTGTCAGGCTAACATGCTGCGCTTTGTTCCTGGACCTCTGTAGGTGCTTCGTAGGGGTCGATGACATTTAGAACTACAGACAGATGTGGGGTAAAGGATGAAAAGGGAGAAAAGCAGCTGCAAAGGAGCTGACAGTAAGACTCAGCCATAGTTGAATCAGTAAGTCCATGGACCCAAAATGGTATGCAACATAGGAGGGCACAATGGAGGACCCAGAGGAGCTCCCAGGATAGCTTTAGAATGATTATTTCAGACTGGATCCTGCTTCTGCTGGAGTTTGTTGTTATTGTTGTTTGTTTGTTTGTTTTGAGATGGAATCTCACTCTGTTGCCCAGGCCGTAGTGCAATGGCATGATCTCGGCTCATTGCAACCTCCACCTCCTGGGTTCAAGTGCCTCTGCCTCCCAGGTAGCTGGGATTACAAGTGCCTGCAACCACACTTGGCTAATTTTTGTACTTTTAGTAGAGACAGAGTTTCACCATCTTGGCTAGGCTGGTCTCAAACTCCTGACCTAAAGTGATCCGCCTGCCTCGGCTGCCCAAAGTGCTGGGATTACAGGCGTGAGCCGCCGCACCTGGCCCCTGTTGGGGTCTTAAACAGATTTCTACAACAAATCTTCCCATTTTGTGTGGCATGTCCATGTTACACAGACAACATGAGTGTATCAAAGCATGGATCCCAGGAGATGGCAACTGATCCTGCCTGCCAAAAGACTTTTAAAATACTTTCTGTAGACATGTTGACCCCCACCAAACCAATCCCCGACACTCAAGAATATCCTCTTGAAAACTAAATAGAGGGGAAAGAGAGGAATAAAATAGCTGATAGGCCCCTTGTATTAAGTTAAAGGTGAGGTTTAGGGGGCTTAAAGGTAGAGCACCCCGCTTATTTTCATGGGCTGTCTGCTTACATGAAAGCAGGTAGGTTCTGGGCTTGATAGGATCTGCCTTGATTACTGCAGATCCAGGGCAGCTGAGGACAGAGACAGAGAAAGGACAGTGCTGCTGGGGCAGTCAGATCTTAGAAGGTCATTCAGACCAGATGCCAGAACACTAGAGGGAAGGCAGCCATAGGGCAAAGTTTACAAATAGAAATTATTACATAGGAAAAAAATCCTGTTGAAACTTAGAAATATTTGAAAAGTGAAAACCCAAGAAAACAAAAAACAAGAAAGAAAAAAAACAGAACCCCCCCCATTTCTGTAAATAAAATTCTTGAAATCTTGTGATCATATATTTAATATAAGTAACATAGTATCCCTAAAGTGAAAGGTGAGATCAAGTCAAAGGTAGTCTGTCCTAGAAACAGCACCACTCTGGGAGGAGGGATCTTGAGACCGGAGTTTGCATACTTTGGGTAAGTCAGTCAACCATGCCCCGCTTCAGCTTCTTCATCTGTGAAATCCAGAATCTATTCCAGCTTTATGACTCCATAGAAAGGGCAAGAGAAGAGAAAAGAAGGCTTGCTTGCATCTGCCCAATGTCTGATTCCCAGCACACAGCCAGAACAAGGCTGAGAGCCAGGACAGCTGGCCCTCCAAAGAAGGTTGCCATGTAAACAACACAAAGTGTGATAGGACACAAAATATTAATAAATGCAGCTACACTGACCAGGAGGAAACTTTTCAAGAATAGAGCAGAGGACAGAGAGACAGAGAGGGGAGCAGGGCACTGGCTTTGGTTATAGACAGCAAACATACAAGAGCGAGGCAGAAAACCACAATCTCCACCGACTGTCCTGGATTGGGGCCATGCTGTCCCATCCTCTCCACCTAGACAGGGAGAAGCAGGGGTCTGACCATGTCTTTCTTCAGGATGTTCAACCAGGAATGCAAAATAGGATTACATGGATCCCTTGCTGGTCGTGGTGGCTCACACCTGTAATCCCAGCACTTTGAGAGGCTGAGGCGGGTAGATCATTTGAGGTCAGGAGTTCAAGACTAGCCTGACCAACATGGTGAAACCCCAACTCTACTAAAAACATAAAAAATTTCACTGGATGTTGTGGCAGGTGCCTCTAGTCCCAGCTACTCAGGAGGCTGAGGCAGGAGAATCACTTGAACCAGGGAGGCAAGGTTGCAGTGAGCAGAGATCAGGCCATTGCACTCCAGCCTGGGCAACAGAGCAAGACTCCGACTCAAAGAAAAAAAAAAAAGATTACATGGGTCCCATTCCTCCTCCTTTGCACAGGAAGGTTGGGGGAGCAGCACTATAGGATTTTCTGGGCAACGAATGCCCAGGAGGCCAGCCTGAACCATGACCCCTGCTTTCTGGGGCACTGGCTAGGTTCTGAGTGTTGGTGTCTCCCCTAAATTTATATGTTGCAAAACCCATTCCCAAGATGATAGCATTAGGAGGTGGGTTCTTTGAGAGGTGACTAGGTCATGAGTGCAGAGCCCTCACAAATGGGATTAGTGCCCTCAGAAAGAGGCCCCAGAGAGCTTCCTTGCCCCTGTGAGGACACGGGAACCAGAACTCAGGCCCTCACCAAACACCTATTCTGTTAGCACCTTGATCTTGGACTCCCAGCCTCCAGAACTGTGAGAAATACATGTCTGTTGTTTATACGCCACCCAGTTCATGGTATTTTGCTACAGCAGTTTGAAGGGACTAAGCCAGGACTCCAACTTTCCTTTCTGGCCTCCCCTGGAAAACAGTTCCTGCTCTGCGTTGGCAGTCTTCTGGGCTCTCCATTCCTTGAGCTCTGAGAGGGCTTAACAAAGTAAAATGTGAAAAAGAAAAAAGCCATCTGGGGCTTGACCAGACTTGTGTGTCCCGGTACATCCGCAGTGGCTGCTTTCAGAAAACCTTCCAGGAAGAACGTCAATCTCACCTTCCAGGAGCTCAGGTCAGAGGCATCTGTTGTACCACAGCCCTGATGGCAGGAGACTCCAGACTGCTCATGCCGGCCGGCGCTTCCTGACTTGACTTTAGCAAGGAATGCAATGTTCTAGAACATGGTCTCCTCTTTAAACTAAGTTTCTCCTTCCCTTGAGCAGAAGGACTGAATCAGGAGAAAGGCTGTAGATCCACTCACTGTGTCACTGTGTATCTACTCACTGTGCGTGCGCGTTCTCGCACCCCAATTGCATTATTGAAATGGACATTAGTTTTTTCGGATGGAGAACTCAGTCCACTCCATGTCAAGCTTATGAAGTCTTTCGCCTGGTCCCCTTCTCGGAATGTCCTGGAGTAGGGTGTCGCTTGGGCTTTGAGGTAGGACAGAGCTGGATTTGGGTTTCTGTTCTGCCACCTGTCCTTGATGACTGAGCCTCAATCTCCTTGGTTGGGAAATGGGACAGTCAGGAGTGAACCTGCCCAGGGTCGGCTTCCAGTCATCCGCACATGTGCGGGGCACCCGCCGCCCATCCCTGCCAGGCCCTGAAGATGCCCGCGCTCGTCCTCGGCGTCGTGCCCGGCCTCCTTGGGGAGCCGCGCGGGTTGGGCGCGCTCCCAGGCGCATTCCTGGCCGGGCAGCCCCTCCTCCCTCGGCCTTAGCCAAGGGGCTGGCGCCTCCCCGCCTCGCCCGGACTGTCTCGTGCGGGCAGCTGCGGACGCTCGTGGCTGCGCTGCTCCAGGGTCCGGTGCACCGCGCACCTGGACCCGAGCAAGGGCCGGGCCGCGCGGCGCTCGGGAGTCTCCCGCCTCCCTCCCTCCCTCCCTCCCTGCCCGAGCCGCCCACGGGCCGCGCGGCGCCCCGTACCCTGCAGGGGCGTCTGCCGCACCGCTGGGACAAACTCGGCAGGGGGAGGCAGACAAAGTTATTTCCCCCTCCCAAGCAGCAAGATTCCGATTGGCAAGATGGTGCCCAGCTCTCCGCGCGCGCTCTTCCTTCTGCTGCTGCTCCTCGCCAGCCCGGAGCCGCGGGCTTCCCAGGTCAGTGTCCCTCCCGCCTCTCTCCCCTGTCCCGCGCGCAGGGGAGGCAGCGCCAGGGCTGGGGGACCTAGGCTTGCCACTTTCCACTCGGATGCCTGGGTTGGGAGCTTGGAGAGATGCCTGGGCTGGGGTTCAGTTTTCCGAGAGAGGTGCAGGGTCCCCCGTCTGTCATCTCAGCGGCATCCCGGGCCAGGCGCCTGAGAGGATCCGGGCTGGGCTGGCCGAGCAGTCGGTGCGAAAGCGTCGGTCCATCGGGGGAGAGGGCTCCGCGTGAGAACCGCCGGGAGGAGGAAGGTTTCTCCGGGATTTAAGACTTTGGTCTTTCCTGAGTCTCCATGAGAGCTCCGGGTCACTCGATTAGCTTCGAGAATGTCCCCCGCCCTCCAAACTCCGACATTTAAATTTCCAACCGAAATATTAGAACACTCACAGGACTTTCTTGGCAGTTCGTGGCATTTCCAAGGCAGAGGTGGCTGGGAGGTTTCTGAAGCAGGGATGTGGGACTACGTTTTCCTTCACACATACATAAGCAGCTTGCTGTTTAATTTTTCTCTTCTTGCCATTGGCATTTGTTCGAATCCCACTGGATTTATTTATTTAATACTTGACCAGATTCACTTTTATAGCAACTGATTTTTAAAATTAAGGTAAGAACTTGAATTGCCGAGTCCAAAGCCCGCATCCAGCAGAGCAGCCCTGGCGGCCAGGGACTGCCTACCTGTGTGAGGGGCCCAGCTGGACTGCCAACCCGCTACCCCCACAATGCCAACAGAACACGCTTCCTGAGTACCTGGTGCATTGCCGGCTCCCTGCGGGGTATCTTCCAGGCACTTCATTCCCGGAGCAACCCTGTGAGGTGGGGACGGTTATCCCCCATTTTGCAGATGATGAAACTGAGGCCCAGGGAGGGGGGGAACTTATTCAAGGTCACACAACCAGACATGAGTGGAGTAAACCCAGTCTCTCTTTTTGGGCTCCAAGATTTCTTCCTTCCATGCAGATACTTGTCCATACTCCCCGGCAGGAGATTGACTTCCTGGGCCAGGCAGGCATGCCCATGGCCACCTGGAAGCCCCTGGAGTGCAGAAGGGATTCCAGGCAGGCAGAATTTGGCTCAGGCCAGATATGGTGACGTTAGTGCAGAAGATGGTGAGGGGCCGCCACAGGGAGCTACTCAGTGACCAGGGAGCAGAGGCCCAGTCTGGGCCACGCTGAACCCACCCAACAGAGCAATGGGGTCTCCCATCAACTTTGCAGGTTACAGAACAAAATAAAACCCCACCTCAGACTTAGAGCCCAATGCCAGAAGCGTAGATGGATCCATCCCTAAGCCTGCTCCCCCAGCCCAGGCTCCAAGGAGGTAGAGTGGACAGGATGTGAGATGAGATGCTTGGGAGCCAGGCCCTGCCATCGTGTGATCTTTGCTGCTCAGGGAATGAGGCAAACACCTGTCTCTCAAGGTTACCCAGAAACCAGGTGAGACTGAGATAGTTGTCACATGTTTGCAGCTGCTGCAGAGGCAAAGTGAACTCACTCAGACTCTGTACCTGGAACTTCTGGGTTCAATCCCTGTCCTGCCACAGCCAGGCTTTCTCAAGTTTCTTATCCTCTAAACCTTACTGTCTTTACCTGCAAAACACCTGTCTCAGGTGCTTTCTGTGGGGGAGAGGGGAACAAAAAGATTTCCCATAGATGTTCATTTAAAAATTCTAGTGAAACTCATAGAATTTCACCCATAGTCCTATGTGACCGGGGGTCTCCCCTTCTCCACCCTCGACGCTGTCCAGGTCAGCTTAAAGGGTGAATTATAAAGGAGGCCCCAAGGCCTGGTTTATGCTGGAACAAGCGTTACCTGACTCCTTTAGGTCAGGTGACTATGTGACCTGAATCCTACCAAACCTCTCTCTACTCTAAACAAGTCCCGTTTCTGTCCCCTGTATTTTCTCTTGTTTCTTTCCTTCCTTCCTTCACTTCCCTTCCTTCCCTCCCTTCCTGCCTCCCTCCCTCCCTCCCTCCCTCCCTCCCTCCCTTCCTTTCTTCCTTCCTTCCTTTCCTTCCTTCCCTCCCTCCCCCTCCTCCCTTCCTTTCTTCTTTCTTTTTTTTGAGGCGGTGTTTTGTTCTTGTCTTCCAGGCTGGAGTGCAATGGCGCCATCTCGGCTCACCACAACCTCCATCTCCTGGGTTCAAGCTATTCTCCTGCCTCAGCCTCCCGAGAAGCTGGGATTACAGGCATGCACTAGCATGCCCAGCTAATTTTGTATTTTTAGTAGAGATGGGCTTTCTCCATGTTGGTCAGGCTGGTCTCGAACTCCCAACCGCAAGGTGATCTGCTCACCTGGGCCTCCCAAAGTGCTGGGACTAGGCCAGTTCCGTGGAGTGAGCCACCATGCCATGCCAGTTCCTGTATTATCTATGTGTGTCCCCTGAAGGGCTCTGGCATAGATCATCATTTGTAATGATATATTTTGGTAGGTTTCAGGTTTATTGTCTGTATTCCCACTATAGGGCTCCATGGGCGGCGAACCACCTGGCCTAAAAGTAGTGCAAGGCCCAGGACTCCTGAACCAAGCAGTAAGAGCTGTTGGCTGGTGGAGACTCAGCAAGTTTGGAGACTGAACTGTGCCCACAGGATCATTTCCTGCCATGGAGGAGATGGGATGGGTCAGGCGGGAGGCATGAAGATGGGCTTCCTTGGCCAAGGTCCAGTGACGCACCAACTCCAAGGAGCTCTAGATGGAGGCTGTGGTGTTCCTCATGGGGGCAGGCCACAGCCCTGTCTTGGGGTTCCTGTTTGCCGGGAAATATGCTTGCTTTGTGTATTAGGTGACAGCTCAAGGGTAATACGATGGACGTGTGTGCGTGTGTGTGTGTGTGTGTGTGTGTTGTGTGTGTCAGTGGATGTATGTGTGTCTGTGTGTAGTTGTGTGTACGCGCCTTTTTGTGTTGGTACCTGTGATTGTGTGTGCATGTGTCCGTGTGAATGAGTGATTTTATGTGTGATGGTGGGTGTATGTGTGTGTGCATATCTGTACTGTGTGTGTGATTGGGTATGCACATGTCTTTGTGTATTGGTGCCTGTAATTGTGTGTGTCTGTGTGATTGTGTGTGTGTTACAAGGGAGGGGAGGCTGTGTACTGCAGGGTCCAGAGCAGTGCTCCTGTGGGGGATGGAGTCTCATCTCTCTCCTACTGGTCTCTGTGGCTATCCACTGTGTCTCTCTTGTCAGCACATCAGTCCCAAGTCACTTTGCAGGTTTTTGTCACTGGCTGATGAAGAGCAGGTAGTCACAGGGAAGGAAGGGAGGCTGAGAGGTATGGGGTGTGCACAGAGCGGAGCCCTTTCTCGACACTGTGCCCACCGTGTGGCCTTCCCACTGGAAGAGAAACACCTTGCTGGGGAGACCAGAGCAAACATCTAACAATCCTCTTACACCTCACCTTCAGCCCACAGTAGCTCTGGGTGGGCAGGGGGTGCATGGTCCCAGCCGCCTCCTTACTTGTGTGGGGGAGCTGCTACGGTGTTTCGGCAGGCTTCCCTCCCCCACCCTCTCCCTGTGATCAGATGTCACCAGGTTCCAAATTCCACCATGAGAAGTTCTTTCTTTTAGTTGCCTCCTCCCATCTGATACATTGCTTTTTATAATTAAATAAAAATAAATGTTGTTCATGTATAATTTCATGATTTTAACCATGGAACTATATCCTATGCATGGCAACCACCACCACAATCAGGATACAGAACAGTTCCACCGCCCCCAAAGCTACATCAAAGTTCTTTGAAGTCACACCCTCTACCCATCCCAGCCCTGGCAGCACTGGTCTATTCTCTGTCATTACAATTTTATCTTCTCCATCATGTCATACAATTTTTTATTTTATTTTGTTTTAGCGACAGGGTTTTGCCATGTTGTCTAGGCTGGTCTCAAACTCCTGGACTCAAACAATCCTCCCACCTCAGCCTTGTAAAGTGCTGAGATTATAGGTGTGAGCCACCGCACCTGGCCTCCACAATGTCATATAAATGGAAAAGAGTACATGGCCTTTTGAGTTTAGTTTCTTTACTCACATTTGCCCCGAGAATACCAGCCGGCGATGACTGTGGCTTCAGCATTTACCCCGAGATGACTTTGCCATAAAATATCTTGCTTTATTATTTTCACATCACTCTAGTATATCAACTTTGGAAACAACAGACATCATTCTATTTATAGCATTCTGTTCTTAGTAGTGGCATTTCCATTTATAAAATATGATAATTCTTGATCGCTGAAAATGTCAGATCCTAGAAAACATAGCATTCCTACGCATGATATTAACATTGCTGTGGAACGGTTGTTGGCCAAAGATTCGATTGATGCATCCGATTTTTCCAAAATAGATGATTCTGATGATTCAGACAATTCTGATGTGAGTTCTGCCTAGAAATAACTACAAGAACAGTTTTCAGATTTTATTTTCACATTGACAATCAGTCAGATTTGCTTCAACCTCAAAGAGCATGTTTCTGTAAACTTAAATGAGCGATGGCAGCACGCTGCACTTTTTTTTTCTAAATGGAAAAAGGGTTAACTTCATATAATGCATCTAAGACTCACCGAAGCCATAGGCTCCTTTTTATTGCTAAGTGGTGCTCCATGACGTGGGTGTATTACTGTTTATCAGTTCACCCACTGAACAATACCCATCCGTGGTGTCATTCCAGTTTGGGGCAATTGTGAGTACAGCTGGTATAAGCATTCACATATGCTTTTCATGTGAATGTATTTTCATTTCTTATGTAAGCACCTGGGAGTGGGATTGCTGGGTCATAGGGTATATATGTGTTTAACTTTGTAAGAAACTGCCCACCTATGTTCCGTATTAGTTTTACCACTTTACATCTCTGAAAGACCTCACTACACTGCATCCTTACCAGCACTTAAAGTTCTCAGGTTGGTTAGTTTTTCTCCAAGTTGTTCTAGTAAGTACATAGTGGTATCTCGTTGTGGTTTTAATTTCCTTTTCTGTAATGACTAATGACATTGGACATCTCTTCATGTGCTTATTTGCCAAATAGTCTATTGGGCAAAACATCTGTTCAAGCCTTCTGCCCATTTAAAAAAAAAAAAAAAAGATTGTTTGTTTTCTTTTCTTTCTTTCTATTTTTGAGATGAGGTCTTGCTATGTTGCCCGTGACAGCCATGGAACTCCTGGGCGCAAGTGATCCTCCTGCCTCAGCCTCTGGCGTATCTGAGATTATAGGCAAACCCTGATTGTTTTTAATAAATTTTGAGCACTCTTTATATTTTCTAAATACAAGTCCTTTTTTGGATATGTGCGTTATAAATATTTTCTCTCAGTTTGTAACCTGTCTTAACAGTGCCTTTTGCAGAGCAGAAATTTTAAATTTCAATGAAGTGCAGTTTATCAATTTCTTATTTTAATGGATTGCGTTTTGGGTGTCAAGTCTAAGAACTCTTGGCCTAACCTGAGGTCGTGAAAATTTTCTTCTAAAATTTTTATAGTTTTGCATTTTTATTATGACCCATGTTTAGTTACTTTTAAAAAATAAGGGTCAGGCACAGTGACCCACACCTGTAATCCCAGCACCTTGGGAGGCTGAGGCAGGTGAATCACCTGAGGTCAGGAGTTTGAGACCAGCCTGACCAACATGGAGAAACCCCATCTCTACTAAAAAAAAAAAAAAAAAAAATACAAAATTAGCCAGGTATGGTGCTACATGCCTGTAATCCCAGCTACTCAGGAGGCTGAGGCAGGAGAATGGTTTGAACCCTGGAGGTGGAGGTTGTGATAAGCAGAGATTGCACCATTGCACTCTAGCCTGGGCAACAAGAGCAAAACTTTGTCTCAAAAAAAAATAAGGTGTGAGATTCATGTTGAGGGCTACTTTTTCATGTGAATATCCAATTACTCCAACACCATTTGTTGTTGAAAGACTGCTGATTTGCCATTGACTTGTCTTAGCAACTTTGTCAAAAATCAGTTCATCATACAGTTATGGGAAAATTTCTGCCAATAACACACTTACCTTGATTACTATAGTTTTACAGTAAGTCTTAAAATTGAGTAAAGTGAGTCCTCCAACTGTATTTTTTGTTTCAAGATGCCTTTGGCTATTCTAATTTCTTTGCCTTTCCATTAAAATTTCAGAATCAGTTGTCTTTATCTACAAGAAATTCTACTGGCCAGGCATGGTGGCTCATGCCTGTAATCCCAGCACTTTGGGAGGGCAAGGTGGGCGGATCACCTGAGGGAGTCTGAGACCAGCCTGGCAAACATGATGAAACCCTCGTCTCTATTAAAAATACAAAATTAACCAGGCATGGTGGCACATGCCTGTAATCCCAGCTACTTGGTAGGCTAAGGCAGGAAAATTGCTTGAACCCGGGAGGCAGAGGTCACAGTAAACCATGAGCTGAGATATGCCATGGCACTCCAACCTAGACAACAAGAGTGAAACTCCATCTTAAAATATATATATATATACTGGAATTTTTATTGGGATTGCATTAAATCTATAGATCAATTAGAGGAGAATTGGCATCTTAAATGTATTGAGTCTTCCAATCTGTGAACACAATATGTCTTTCTACTTAGATATTCTTTTATTTCTTTCATCAGTATATATGTATTTTTTAGTTTTCAACACAAACATGCTTTGTTAGACTTATACCTAATTATTTCATTTTTGGAGTTATTTTAAATATTTTTGTGTGTGTGTGAGACACAGTCTCACTCTGTCACCCAGGCTGTAGTGCAGTGTCGCTATCTTGGCTCACTGCCACCTCCGCCTCCTGTGTTCAAGCAGTTCTCCTGCCTCAGCCTCCTGAGTAGCTGGGATTACAGGCACACGCCACTACGCCTGGCTAATTTTTGTATTTTTAGTAGAAACAGGGTTTCACCATGTTGGTCAGGCTGGTCTCGAACTCCTGACCTAGTGATCTGCCCACCTTGGCCTTTCAAAGTGTTGGGATTACAGGCGTGAGCCACCGCGCCCAGGCTATTATAAATAATTTTTTTAAAAATTCATTTCCAAGTGGATATCCCCACTATGGAGAAATCCAGTGGGCTTTTCTATGTTGACCTTGTATCTTGTGACCTTGTGGAACTCAATCATTATTTATAGGGAATTAAAAAAAATACATTTCCTGAGATTTTTTTTAACATGGACAATCATGTCATCTATGTATTGGAGCAGTTTTATTTCTTCCTTTCTAATGTATGTGTCATTTATTTATGTATTTAGCCTTATTACATGGACTAAAATTTCAAATACAATTTTTAATAGGAGAGTGAACATTCTTGCCTTGTTCTAGAACTTAGGAAGAAAGGATTTAATTTTTCAACATTAAGTTTGGTTCTGGCTGTAGGTTTTTTGTAGGTGTTGTTTTTCTGGCTAAGGTTTCCTTCTTGCCCTAGTTTGATACAATATTTATTATGAATGGATGTCGAATTTTTTCACGTGCTTTTTTTTCTACTTCACTTGATATGGTCCTGTGGTTTTTCTCTAGTCTGTTAATAAGGTGGATTTTCTGTCTTCTGGAAGAGATGGTGTAGAATTGGTGCCAGTTCTTGAAATGTCTGGTAGAATTTACCAATGAAACCATGTGGGCCTGGAGACTTCTGGAAAGTTTTAACTCTGAATTCAATTTCTTACATACAGAGCTATTTAGGTTAGCAGTTTTCTTCCCCTGGGGTGAGTTTGGGTAGTTTGTGTCTTTCAAGAAATTGGTCCATGGCACCTCTCTCAAGGCGACTACTTCTAAATACCCTGGGGACCGCTCCGCATTTCTACACAATTGGTCTCCTGTAATGACGGATGAATACTTTGTTCCATAATCCACCACAGAGCCAAATAGTCTCATGATTAATTTCCTTTCTTGTGTAACTTTTTAATTTTCCTAGAGTTTATTCCCTTTTGCCTCAGTCTGCTGTCTACACAAGCACAGTTGTTTCCAGGATCTCCTTCCCAGTCAGTGTTCTGCCAGGGCCGCTTGTCCATAGAGCCCAGACTCCCCCGGCCTCTCTGCCTTCGGCTCCCGCCCTGCTGCCCTTCCTGGACTTGTGGCCCTGCGGCTACACAGGGGCTTTGGGAGAGAGCCTCCCTGCTACCCTGAGCTGGAGTCTATGTTTTTGAGATCACATGTCTTCCTCTTTCTTTGGCTTACTCCTTTACTTTTTTGAACACATCCTTAGGAAAATGATTTTTAACTCATTATTGCTGGGCTTGTCAAATCACTTGCCTATGGTAGATATCACACTTTTTCTGTACGGAAACTTTGAAGCAGCCAACAGCAGCATCATGATCTCAGGTCGTAGGTGGGAGATCTGTTGTGGCCAAGAAAGTGGTGGCTGAATCCTACAGTTGGGAGCAAGGCCAGAGGAGGAAGTGAGAGGAGGAAAGCTGACCCATGCTCTCTCCGACTCACTGCCTACCAGCTCTCCTCCCCCGCTGACTTCCTAGAGAAAACCAAGGCCTCGAGCTGGAGCAGGACGTGAGACTGATTTCTTGGTCTGAGAAAAAAAATGAGCTGAAGGGTGGAAAAATGAAAACAAAAGCTTGCTCTTTCCCGGCCTAGGACGGCCTGTGAAGTCAGCCCATCAGTGTCAATTTAGCTGCCTATTCAGATGGATTGCCTGGGACTGCCTTGAGTCCAGGTTGAGATGGCTTGTCGGTCACTCTAGAACTTGGCATGAAAGGACACCATGATTGACAGGAGTGTCTGCCCTTGTCCTAGCACCAGGAGTGTTCACTAACCCTGAAGTAGAGATTTTAATACTAATAGATGAAGATGAGCTGAAACAGCAGGGGCTTGTGAATCATTCAGATCTATTGATCTGAAATAAATACCTCTATCTAAAACGAGGTATTCATAAAACAGATATTTGGTGTCTACAATGGCCCAGGCACTGGGAATAAAACAGACAGTCCTGTTTTGGTTTTAAGAGAGCAGCTATGGATCTGAAGTTGGCAGACCAGGGTAGCAATTTGAGCCAGGCTCAGCTAGGCTGATGTGCTAATCAGGGCCAGGCTCAGCTCATCTGGACTGGGCTTGCTGATTTGTCTGTGGTCAGCTGCCAAGCTAGCTGGGGGATAGTTGGTCTAGAGCAGCTCATCTGGTGCATGTGGTCTCTGCTCCATAAGGCCTCTCATCCTCCAAGAGGTTAGCTGGGCCTTTTCTCATGGTTGTGGTGGTGGTGGTGGTATGAGACTGAGCAGAAGCTCACAGGCTTCTTGAGACCCGGGCTTGGAACTGGAACACAACTTCTACTGCATCCTGTTGGCCGAAGCAAGCCACAAGGCCAGCCCAGATATGTAAGGTGGGAAAACAGACTTCCTTCTTGATGAGAAGAGAGCAGAGTCTCCTTGCATATGGTGTTGGCACAGGGAGGAATATCTGGGGTTATTTTTGCAAGTCTTCCATCATAGTGACCCAGAGACTTACTCACCAAGGCACCTGTGTTTAGACAAATGGGTGGAATCAGGGCAGGGTGGTGACAGGAAGGTCCTTCTGGCACCTTCTGCTTTCTCTAGCAGCCTCCACTTCTCCCTGGCACATTCGGGAATGAGATCTATGTCCTGTCAAGGGCAGCCCTGATTGCAGAGGAGAATGGAAGCCCCCTTGCTCCCTTGGGGTCATTTCTGGCCCTGGGGACATTGGGCAGCGAGTGTTAGGGGCTTGGTCCACACCATGGCCCACTGGGAAAGGAGACATAGCCAGCCAGTTCAGTGGTTTCTTGGGCTAGCCTGGAGTCTTTCCATCAGGAATGGATGGCCTCCCAGGTCTGCTCACCCTGGGGAATCCTATTTGGCACTAGACTTGATTCCAGGCAGACCAAGCCAGATGACTTTGAAGCTGCTTCCTTTCCCTTTGGGCACCAGCCTTCCCTCCATATGCTGCCTCAGACCTGCCTCTCAGCCAGCTGTGCCAGGAGCAGTATCCATTGTTGGGGCACAGCTGTTGACAAGGGCCTGACTGTGCTGGCCACTCTCCCCTGACCCATAGAGACAAAGGTTTGTGCAGCCCTGGGGCTCCAGGAAGACTCTCAGAGTGGGTTGAACTTTCTTTATCCTTTCAAACTCCCTGCCAGCACCTTCCATGCTCTTCAGTAACTGCCTGAAACCAAAAACAAGGACATGACACACATTTTCATTAAAGAAAAAATAAGCACCCATAATTTGACTGGACCCAAACCCATCCATTTGTACAAGTCTCAAGTATGATTTGTAACTTAAGTAAGTAAAATTTGTATCTCAAGGAAGTAATCATCTCCCCCTCCTATATACAGGAAAATGTGTGCCTCTCTGGGTACCAGAATCTCTCAAAGGAAGCAGCCTCGGTGGGAAGTGAGACCCAAGGAACTCAGCATGGGGCTGGGTTCCTAAGTCCTAAGTACTAAGATTGAGACATGATCAGAGGCATGGGGGATGTTGGTGGTGACTGGGAGGGAATTGGAAAGTCCCCAGGCCATCCTGGGCCCCGCTCTTGCCATTTGGTTGGCCACTATCTGAGACATTTTCCCTTCTGCTGGAGATCAGTTGCTTCTGAACCTTAGATGGAAGGGGAGGGTGCTGTGAGCCCTGGACCAGCCCTTCCCCCATGCTCACCCCATCTCTGAAGAAGGGTTGGGGTCAGAGAGCAAGACCAGCAACTGGTTGCATTGCCCAAAAAGCCTCGCCTGCCCTTGGGGAGCTGAGAGCATCAGATGACACCTGGGTTGATTTGAACCGAGAGAGAAGACCACTGAGCTCCAAGACAGAGGTCTCTGCAGTATCAGAAGCAAAAAAAAAAAGCATCCAGAGACACATCAGACTGTAGTGTAAAAACACACAAACATGTTAGCATCACCTCAGTGCTCCTGCAATTTGGCCTTTTCTCTGCATGACAAAAAGAATCTAACTAGTAAGATAATGTGCTCATCCCACAACTATGTCCTGAGAGGCTAGGACGGGAAAGACGCCGTTCTGGGAGGCAGTAGGGCCTGAGGCAGCGCAGCAGGTGGTGAGGACTCCTAGGTCTGGCTCGATCTTGGCTTGGATCCTTCCTGGTTGACTGATCTTGGCCAAGTTCCTGCCCCTTGTGAATCAGTTTCTTCCTCTGAACAGTGGAGATAGCAGGCATTCCCATCTCGTGGGGTCATAGTTGAAGAAGTGAATGATATTCAAAGACCAGGTCTATAACAAATGCTCAATACGTGACAGGAGAGAGAAAGATGTGGCTGACACAGTCCCCACTGCCACTTAGCTCACCAAGCAGGAAGAGGAAAACCAGACAAATTAGAAAAGGATCAGAGGGCCAACGATTGCCTGAGCACGGTGCTGCATTGGAAGGTGGCCACAAGCCTACTCCAGGTTAAGCAAACAGGTAGGGGCTGTCTAAGGAGGGAATGTCAGGGTCAAAGTGAAAAGACAGCTTTAGAAGACTCAACTCTAGAGGACCTGGGAGCAGATTCCCTGGGCAGAGGACCCAGCCATTGCAAAGGCCCTGAGGTAGAAATCACTTGTGGAGGTCCGCGGTGAGAGGGCCTGGATCCCACAGGCGGCATGGGCAAATGGGAAGGGGAAGGATCAAATGACTGCTGTGTGCCTGGGCACACTGCCTGGGTCCTGAGCCTTGAAGTCGTTATTCTTGGAGTAACTAACCTAGATGGTGGTGAAGACTAAATAAAAAGTGGGATGTGTTTTCAGATTTTCCTATTCTCTCTTAGGGGAAATCCCAGTGTTTCTGAGTGGGTCAGGAAAGGGGCAACAGAAATTATCCTCTCCTGCACCATGGCAGTCCTGTGTCACCTCCCCCTCCTTGCATCCTCACTTGCTTTCATAAAATCTGTATTTCCCAGAGACAGAGGTCAGAGGCCAGACTGCATCATGCCACTGCCTAAACCCCACAAAAAGTCTCCTTGCCCCTGAGAATAAAGGGAAACGCTTCACCATGGAGTTAACAGAATGTATTAGGTTTTCATTGTTGCCTTCTTTGATTTCTTTTTATCTACCAAACTTTCTCTCTCCTTCTGTATTCATATTGTGTTAAATCCCAAATGGAAATAGGCTAAATGTGCTGCCATTTTTGCTGGTAGGAGGCCTTCAGGCTGTGGGTGTGAGGAGGAAGTTCATGTACCAGGCTTGCGTACCTAGGAGGGGATTGCAGCTACTGGATGCCATGTGTGTGGACCCCAACCTCCCTGCTTGGCTTGGGCACTGGGGACCTCAGAGACTTGCTGAAGATAACACTGAGGCTGTAAAAGGCACAAACCAGTCCACAGGTGCAGGTGGCATCTGGACAAAACTTAGCTGGGCAGCAAGCAGGCAAAATGGGGAAGGTAGGTTTGGGTGGTAAGATGAGCCAGAGATTGTCTTTGGTTCATACTTACTTCATTCCTTCATTCCTCATTCACTCATTCGTTTGTTCATTGAAATGAGCATCTGGTGTACACTCAGATCCTGTTCTCAGCGTTGAGGATCCCAAGTTGTCTAAAATTTGTTTTCTGTCCTCAAGAATGCCAAGGGGCCAGGGGAGAGGTGGCTGGGAAGGTGCCAAAGGTGAACACCAAAGCTTTCGAGGGGGTGCTGTAAAGTGAGAGGGTGAAGGAGGCAGGACTCATAACAGTTCTCCGTGCATCCGTCTCTAAGGTGAGTCCAGCTATCTTGCCACACCAGGGGCTGGAGAAGGCACACTGGGGTTTAAATCCTGGAGAGGCCACTGTGGCTCAGGGACTTACGCAGCTCCCGCCCCTGTCAAGTGGGTGTCATAATGGTGCTGCGTCCTGGCCTGTCGCGGTTCCTGTGTGAAGTGTGTCCACAGCGCCGGCTCTTGGCACCTGCTGTTGTTGTCATCACTCCCATGACTGTTTTAAAAACCAGACCAGAATGGGGCTTGGAGTGCAAATGTAGAATTATGGGCAGCCAGCAGGGTGCAAACTCAAAGTACCCTGAGCATCCTGGGAGGCAGAGCCCCAAAGGGAGGCTCCAACTGGAGAGCTGGGTGGTTAATTGTATGTCTCAATTTAGCTAAGACATGGTTTCCAGATATTTTCTCAAGCACCAGTCCAGATGTTGCTGGGAAGGGATTGTTTAGATATGACTGCATTTAAATCAGCAGCCTTTGAGAAATGCAGATTTGCCTCCTAATATGGGTGGTCCTCATGCCAAAGACTGAGGTTCCCCGAGGAGGGAGTTCTGCCCACAGCCTTCTGCCTTTGGCCCCAAGCTGCAGCATCACCTGCAACTGGCCCTGGGTCTCCAGCCTGCTCCTGCCCTGCGAAGGTTGGACTTGCCAGCCCCTGCAACTGCGTGACAGTTCCTTAAAATTTCTTAAAATTGGACTTGCCAGCCCCCACAACGGCGTGACAGTTCCTTAAAAATCTCTTTCTCTCTCCCATATATTAATAAGTATGTTGTATATATGACAGTATTGCATATGTATACGTGTGCATGTGTGTGTATATATAATATACATCTCTTTCCTATTGCTTCTGTTTCTGTAGAGAGCTCTGACTAATCCAAAGGCCTCGGGCAACTCCCCCAAGTGAAATTATCTCACTTCCCCCAGAAGCGCCCACTTTCTCTCTTCATATATGTGGGCTGAGTAGAGGTCCCTGGCATGAAGAGTAGTTGAGGATTTATAACCCGCCCTCTGACTCGGTCTGAAAATAAAAGTAAGTTCTGGAGAAAACACATTCACGAATTGAACATGACTCAGACGCTGAAGGCTCCGAGCCTTGGCCAGCAGGCACACATTTGGCAAGTTGCTTGGTCCTTTCAGAGACCTAAGGCATCAAAACATCTGTGTTCCCATTAACAAAATGCTGACATGACGCATAGCTGTGGCTTGGGAGAAACCAGCATGGGAGACGGCCCCTCCAAGTCTAGGGGTCATCTGTGGCCATCAGAGGTCTCAGGGCTCTATTGTCACCAAGGAGGCTCTCAAAAGGTGTCGTTGTACCAAGACTGTCACTGTGAGGAAGACCATCAAGCCAGCTCACAGGAGAACAGAGGCCCAAGGACCAGTCCCCATGTTCCTGTACACACCCCTGGAGCTTCTCCGTGCCCTTTGGTGCCTTGAGAGCAGGCTCCCGGTGCACCTAAACAGCCTGGGGGACTGGATGGAATGGGAAGAGTCAGGCCTGCTGGGTTCAGGCAGGGGACCAGGTGAGCCGGGGGAACACACACCCATCTTTGGCTGTGTCCACCCCTGGACCTTCTGGTGGGGTCTGGGGTCATGAAATGTCTCTGGAGGCCCAGCCGTCCTGGGGTGGTGGTTGGTTCTCAGAGGAAGGAATCCTTCTGATCTCTGAGGAAACTTCTGTGGCCCCACTGGAGTAAACACTGAGAGAAAAGCCTGGAGGAAAGGTGGACAAGAATTCCCGGAGGAGGGCAGGGGTGAATGGAGTGTTCTGGGGTCCTACTTGCTCCCCAGGAGCCTTAAAATCAGCTCCTCCCCCTCACCCAGCTCTGAGCACTGGCCTGTGTCTTCCAGAACCATCCATGCCACCTCTACCCCAGCTTGGGAAAACCTGGATGGGGTGACATCTGTTGTTCCTTCTCTAACTGGTTCCCATCCTCTCTGCAAACATTGCCATTGGTGTCAAGTTAGATGAAGTACTCACCCCTTTAAAGAGTTTCATAACAGAAACAGTAAACCTTGATATTTTTCTCCTCAAAATGGAAGAGTTTCACTGAATGTCTCTTCTTGGTTCCATTTCAAACAAGTTATTAATTCAAATAAATGGAAACTATTTGTCATTGTTTATTGTCAATGGCATAAGCTGGGGGATGGAGAACGGTTTTGAAGGGTTGGAAATTTACACGATTTGAGGGGGATCTCTCTAAGAAAAAGATTTAAAACGAGGGCCCCTCAAGAGCCCTGGAAGAGGCCTGGGAAAGTGAGGGCCCAGAACACCACAGCCTCTGGAACACGTTCTTTCTCCTTCCTGGTGTGTGGGGGCCTTGCTGCCCTGTCTGGATCTGACCTTCACCCAGTCCCACCTTGGTGAGCGGGGGGTCAACTCTGGAGGGCTGTGTGGAGCCTGGGGTTGCTTTTCACATTTGGGACCTTGGACCCTGAGATGGGAAAGCCCCACCCAAAGCCAGCCCTTCACTGAACAGCAGGTGGACAGTCCCTCAGGGTCCAGCCGGCTTCCTGTCTGTCCATAGCCCCTCACAGCACCCTCGGCTTGCCCCTCAGGTCAAGGGCCACATGTGCATAGAAGGAAATGACCTGCTCCCAAGCAGGGTGCCTCTTGGCTGAGAGCAGGGGAGGGTGACAGGTATGGGAGGGGAATGGCAGAGAACTGGGGCTGTGGGGAAGGAGCCCCCTGCCCAGACTGAAAAGACCACATCAAGGAACAGAAGCAGAATTGAGATGCAGAGACAGCTTGCTCTGCTTGTTAACATGAAAACGGTGCCACAGCCAGTGTTGAGGGGGAAGGAGTTGACACAGAACCTGCGTCCCATGGGCTTGCGTGATGACATCTGTGCAAGTGACCACCTGTATCTAACTCAAGACTTGAAACCCAATGAAAAGTTCACAGCAGTTGTCTCTGGTTGTGGGACTTATTCTTTGTTTGAATGCGTTTTTCTGTATTTTGAATTGTTTTGCAGAGATTATTCTTTCTTTTTATGATCAAGCAAAATGATAAAGCTTTCTCACTTTGGAAAAGGGAGGCACTGGGGTCTCAGGCCCCTTACATGACCTCATTTGTCCCCATAATGTGGGCCTCGTGGGTGCTTGTCTTGGTATGTAAAGATTCCAGCTTCATCACCTAGCTTTGCAAAGGAGCTTGGTGATGCCTGTGCCTGTGCCAATTCAGGTGACAGATGAGCATGAAGGCCATGATTTTGTGCCCCAAATCTAGCAATTTGGGATCCAGGACCTGTCCTGTTAGGAGCAGCTGCAGCTCAGATCCTCAAACCTCATGTCAAAGGTACGGATACTCTCAGCTTTCCGGGTTCCCTGGCCCCACCCTGGCTTGCTGGCTTGCCAAGAACAGCAAGGAGCTTCCTTGTACCACACTCTGTTTCATTAGCCTCCCTCCAGAGAGGCTGGAGGCTGGGATGGGACAGAGCCTCAGCAAGTCAGCCTGCAGCCTTCCTGTCTCCCTCCCCCACCTGGGTTGGAGATGCAGACTTGGTTTGCTTGGTCTCAAAGATGTTTAAGGTTTTTCAGAGGCGACTGGCAAGCTGAGCACATCTCACCTCCAGTGAGCACCAGGGAGAAAGCTGGTGCTGGGTGCCCACGGAGCAGGAAGTGTCACTGGAAGCAGAAGGCAATTGTGCCTGGAGCCAGCAGCACTGAGGTTAGAGAGACTTGGCTGCTGGGCAGCTAAGTCGAAAACGAGCCCCTGTCCCCTCCACACGCACACTGCCCTGCTTCCTTTATTTTGTGGAGCCCCAGGCCACCACCCCAGGTTTTTGACATTATGCTTGCCCTCCCAGCACAGCCCTTGGCACAGATTTCTCCTGGCTTCATAACTGAGCCCTCCATGTACCCAGGGCAGCTGCAGCTCCGTGAGCCCTCTTTCAGCTGTCAGGGCCTGGCCAGCTTGTATCGCAGGAGGCAGCTGCTTACCTGGCTTGCAGTGGGCAAGGACCCCTTCTCCACCTTCCCTCCAGGCTTCCTGCCCCCCACTTCCCAGGCGCCCAACCTGAACTTTGCATGGGAGTTAGAAATCTACTGTGGGACATTTGGGCTCAGTCCTATCAATCCCTAGTACAAATTCATCAATAAGATCTTTCACCACACAGGAGCCTGTGAGAACAAAGGAGCCGGTCCATTGGGGTGGCTGGAGGAGCTGGGTGGGAATCAGAGTTCCCGGCCTGGCTCTATTGCTCCTAAGCCTCATGATTTGGGGCAAGTTGTTTGACTTTCAGTCTCCATATCTTTCTCTGTGAAATGGAGACAAGCCCCACTCCTCCACAAGGTTGCTGCCAGCCAGTAGCTGAGCTATTCTTTGCTACAGCGAAGAAGCTCTTTGTGGACCAAAGTACACAAATGTAATTGACATATAAACCATGAAGTCATCTATAAAAGCAGAGCGCCCCCACTCTTTTTTTAAGGAAGGGGACGTGGGTGTGGGAAATCAGGGTTGGGTGGGAGGGCCTCAAGGTGCTGGGCAGGTAGAGGATTGCAGGAGGTGGCTCCCGAGTGCCCCAGGACCTGCGTGGGAGGAGCCACAATGGGGGAGGAGGAAAGAAAACAAACCAAACTTCTCTTCCGAGCAATTGCGTTTGGGGCTGTACCTCGTCAGGCCCTGGGTATGGTGGAGGCCCAGGAGCCCCCGTGGATTAACAAGTTCCAGGGGCAACTGGGATTCAACTTTGTCAAAAGCATCCATTCAGTCTGGCCAGTGAGTCATCTGTTTGGTGAACTCTCCACGGGACAGAGGCCTGGCAGCCTCCCTGGGAGAGCGACAGTGGCTCCTTTCCCACCGAGGTGGTGGTGCTTCGCTGGTGAAGCTGGAAGCCGCCCAGGCTGTGGGGGCCACATGCCTCCCCACCACTTTACCGCCCCACCGTCTTTTAGACAGTTTTTAAAAACTAGAAAACCAATACTCAGTAGAAAAAAAAAATTAAGTATAAAAAATGAATTAAGGCCAAGGGTGGTGGCTCACACCTGTAATCCCTTTGGACTTGGGAGGCCGAGGTGGGCAGATCACCTGAGGTCAGGAGTTCAAGACGAGCCTGGCCAACATGGCGAAAACCCGTCTCTACTAAAAACACAAAGATTAGCGGGGCATGGTGGCGGGCACCTGTAATCCCAGCTACTAGGGAGGCGGAGGCATGAGAATCACTTGAACCCGGGAGGTGGAGGTTGCAGTGAGCTGAGATCGTGCCATTGCACTCCAGCCTGGGTGACAGAGTAAGACTCCATCTAAAAAAAAAAAAAAAAAAATTAAATTAAATTAAATGAAAACGTAGTCCATAAGCGTATCCCTAAAGATAACCATCCTCATTGTACTGATGTGTCTCCTGTCTCCTGTGCAGGCAGCAGAGTCCAGGCTGTGCTGTGGATAACACACAGCCCCCAGTGACTGGGAATGGCCTTAGTAGAGGCCATTGCTCCACAAGGCCGAGGTCCCATCGCTCCCCACTTGATTCATCCCTTCTTTACTATTTTTCATGTCCTGGCTCTTTTTCTCAAGTAGGTAATTAATTTTTGTTGAGGCAGGGTCTCGCTCTGTCACCAAAGCTGAGAGCAGTGGTAGATTCATGACTCACTGCAGCCTCAACCTCCCAGGTCAAGTGGTCTTCCCCGCCTACAGGCATGCGCCACCATGCCTGACTAATTTTTTATTTCTTTCAGAGACGGGGACTCAGTCTGTTGCCCAGGTTTGTCTCAAACTCCTGGATGCAAGTAATCCCAAAAGTGCTAGGATTACATGCATGAATCACTGCACCCAGTCTGTCCTGGTTCTTTTTTTTTTTTTGAGACGGAGTCTCACTCTGTCGCCAGGATGGAGTGCAGTGGTGTGATCTCGGCTCACTGCAACCTCCACCTCCCAGGTTCAAGTTATCCTCCTGCCTCAGTCTCCCAAGTAGCTGGGACTACAGGCACACGCCACCACGCCCAGCTAATTCTTTGTATTTTTAGTAGAGACGGGGTTTCACCATGTTGGTCAGGATGGTCTCGGATCTCTTGACTTTGTTATCCGACCGCCTCGGCCTCCCAAAATGCTAGGTTTACAGGTGTGAGCCACCACGCCCGGCCCTGTCCTGGTTCTTAAAGGCAATTGAGATTGGAAATATCTAGTTTGGTTTTTTTGTTGTTGTTTTGAGATAGGGTCTCACTGTTTTCCAGGCTGGAGTGCAGTAATGCGATTGCAGCTCACTGCAACCTCCCTCTCAGGCTCAAGCATCCCTCCCACCTCAGCCTTCCAAGTAGCTGTCACTACAGGCATGTACCACTGGGCTCAGCTAATTTTTTTGTTTTTAATTATTTTATTTTATTTTATTTTATTTTATTTTATTTATTTTTGAGACAGAATCTCACTCTGTTGCCCAGGCTGGAGTGTAATGGTGCAATCTCAGCTCACTGCAATCCCCGCCTCCCAGATTCAAGCATTCTCCTGCGTCAGCCTCTCGAGTAGCTGGGATTACAGGCATCTGTCGCCAGGCCCAGCTATTTTTAGAAAATATTTTAAGTAGAGGCTGGATTTCACCATGTTGTCCAGGCTGGTTTTGAACTTCTGATCTCACATGATCCATTCCCCTCAGCCTTCCAAAGTGCTAGGGTTACTTGGCATGAACCACTGCACCAAGCCGAATCGTTAAACTTTTTGTAAAGATGAGATCTCACCATATTGCACAGGTTGGTCTCGAACTCCTGGGCTCAAGCAATCCACCCACCTTGACCACCCAAAGTGCTGGGATTACAGGCATGAGCCACTGCACACCCAGCCAGGAAACGTTGAGATTTTTAGCATTAAGTAGAATGCTGGCACCTCAGGAGAGTGGCCATCTGCCATCCAGGGGAGACCTCACTAGAAACTAACACTGCCACTGCCTTGATCTTGGACTTCTAGCCTCCAGAACTGTGCAGAAATAAGTTTCTGTTGTTTAAACAAGCAAACAAAAATTATGATGTTGGGTGCTGCTTTAAGTTAGGCAATCTTTATCATGATAACCATGATACTCCATTTTCTGTCTTTCTATGGCTTAAAAAAATCATCAGAACCAAACTGACTTTTATTGAATGCCTCTTCAACTCTAGTTAGTTTTTTTCTTATTTTCCCTGTTATATGTCTTTAAAGTGTAGGAACCATTGGACATTCCTGTTTTGGCTGTTTTACATGTATTATTGGCCCTTCACTTTTAAAAATGTCTAAGAGTGACAGAAAGAAAATGTTTGCCAAGCCGCAGGTTTCAGAGTGTTAGAGTGAAGAATTAGAGAGAGTCTCTGTTGGAGTGACAGCGTAGTGATTACAAGGCTCTTTGGGTTCAAATAACTGTTCATCTACTCAGTCATTTAGAGTCATCTGTCCTCCCTGCATTTTGTTTTTGTCAGGGGGTGAACTGGGGCTACCATATATGTGCTTGGGTCTGTCCAGCTGCAAGTCACTTTCACGTTGCGTTTAGTGAGCCTCAAACGCGGTTTGGACCCTGTAGCTTGGATGGTTTCAGAAGGTCAGAGGAGCATGTGGGACTGAAGCAGTCTCAATGGGTGGTGGTGGCGATGTCTTCTTTCCACAGAACTGTCTCAACAAACAGCAGCTCATCTCGGCCATCCGCCAGCTGCAGCAGCTGCTGAAGGGCCAGGAGACGCGCTTCGCCGAGGGCATCCGCCACATGAAGAGCCGGCTGACTGCGCTGCAGAACTCTGTGAGCAGGGTGGCCCCAGATGCCCCTCCAGGTGGGTCCCCCACATCAGCACTGAGGGGGGTGGGAGGGCAGCACTCAAGCACTCGTCCCTAGACGCTCCCAGTGGGAAGCCCCTGCGCCATGCCTCACCCATCCTCCCTCACCTTCCATCTTCTGTCTGCGGCCCGTTTTTAACCCTGGTTGGTGGCAGTGGGGGGTGGGGTGAGTGCATTAGAAAGGCAGCTGCCCTCTTTCTTCTCCCTCGGTCTGAATGTCACTGCGTTTTCTCTTAAGTCTTTTCATTCCAGGCTTAACAACTGCCATATCTTCATATTGACCGGACTGTCGCAAGGCGCCACGTCTAGATCACACACTGCTTTCCCTTTCCCATCCACAAGTTGGATCCAGTTTTGGTTTTGTTTTCGTTTTTGATTTTAGTTTAATATACTTTTTTAAAGCAGTTTTAAGTTCATAGCAGAGTTGACTGGAAAGCACAGAGTTCCCCCACACTTTGAGCGTATACACGCACACGCACACACACACACACACACACACACACACACATGCCCACACCAGTGCAATACACTGGTTTCTGTCCATGAATAGGGTTGGCTCCAGTTCTTCAGGCGTGAAAGTGCATCCTCCAGGGAGTCCCTGTTAGTACCAGGGCGGTTGGGAGAGAAGGGCCACTGAGGACAAGCTCCACTTGTCTGGTGAGGCTACAGTGGGCACCCCAGACTCCCTCCCCTGAGGGCAGGACTCCGACAGACACAGGGGCCCTTTTCCTGCTTGTCCTGTAACAGCTTTCACACCGCCAAGGCACAGAGATGGGCGGCTGGTTTTCCTTCGGTCTCTTCTCAAGGTGCTGGGGGGCAGGGGACAGTCATCATGTTCATTTGAAGTCAGGAGCCTGTGGAATATCTGACATCATTTACTCACTGCAGACACATTTATCAAGGGCTGTCTTTGTTGAGTGAGTTGAAGTTTCCTGGGGAAGGCGTTGGATTTCCTACCTTCTCAGAGATGATGGTGGTAAATCCAATTCTCAACAGCACTGAGTCCGTTCCTGTTTTCCTTGGCTCCACAGCTGCAGAAATAACCACCAGCCAAGCCTCACACTTTCCAAGGCACTGTGAGACACAAGCCCTCACTGGGGCTCCACACACCCAAACTCCACGGGACAGGCAAGGTGTCATTCCTTCCTGCTCCAGATGGGGAAACGGAGGCCAAGACAAGTGAGTTAGCAGTCAGAGGTCCCTGATCTAGTGATTTTTTTTTTCCTGCTAAAGGCTTGACTCCACAAAGCCTTCCTTGTTTTCATGGGGTCAGAGCTGCCCGCAGTCCCTGGGAGTTTCAGTGGAGCCCACAGGGAATGTTATACAATTCCCCTGTCCATGGGAGAGGCCCCTGCCCACTAGACAGATGGAAAGGCAGCTATTATTACGTTATTCATCCTCCTTTCCAAAATATTTCATCTCTAAAATGTACAATATTTTTTAAAGTGGCAAATTCTCCTTTTAAAAAATTGCCATCATGTATTGTATCTCTAAGTCTGGGGGGACACCGTGCTGGGTACTCTATGTGCACAGAGGCTGATCCTTTGACAGCCCTGCAGAGGACAGGCAGCCGTCAGGATTCCTTTTCAGGCTGGGGTGGGGGTTGGGCCTGCACCTGGAGGAAGGCCAGACACTTGCCCACATCAAATGGCACATAGTGGAAAAATCATCTTATTGCTTTTTTAAAGAGAGACAAAGTCTCACCCTGTCACCCAGGCTGGAGTGCAGTGGATGATCCTAGTTCACTGCAGCCTCCCAGGCTCAAGCGATCCTCTCACCTCAGCCTCCTAAGTAGCTAGGACTACAGGTGCACACCACTGCACCTGCCTGATTTAAAAAATTTATGTAAAGATGGGGCCTCACTATGTTGCCCAAGCTGGTCTTGAACTTGAATTCCGAGGCTCAAGTCATCCTGCAGCCTCTGCTTCCCAAAGTGCTGAGATTACAGCACATGCTCCTGTGCCTGGCCTCTTGTTTTTCTTTTAGGGAATTTTTTGGGAGTCAGGAAGAATAATTTCTAGTTCTGGAGAATTCTTGGTCTTCCTTTCTGGCTTCCATATGATGTATCTCCCTCCCTATTTTCCTGGACTTTCTTTCCTGGATGCACCATCACAACCGATCAGCTTCAGGGCTCATCCAGAGCAGCCTCAGTGGATTCATGTCCCCACGTTGCTGAGACTGCTTAACTGTGGATCTCACTCCTTACATGCAGACTTTCCCCCAGAGGCGCAGGGAGCTTCACTGTGGCTCTGCACACGCCACAGGATGTGCTCCTCGTGAACAGAATCAACCAAAGGACGTGTTCTCCTCCTGTCACTGGAGAAGGGCCTTCAGCTCCCATTTGGGATGTGACTACAAATTGATTTTTAATTAATTTGTATCCATTCATCCACTCCATTCACATTTGTTGAGCACCTACTAAGTGCCAGATACTGTTCAATCTATTCAGGTATGGTGTATTTGTGAGTTTCAGGCAGTTTTCCTTTGTTGAGGTTTTTAAAGATTTTCATCCCCAAAGAGACCCTACTATTTTTCCTCAATGCATTTTAAACCCTTATAACACAATAAAGTACTAGGTTTTAAAAAGAACTCTAAAGTAATTTATTTCAGAGACTGAGGCAGCACCCAGGAGCAGCTGAGTCCTGGGACGTGAGCTCTCACTTGCTTGCTTCTCACAAGGTTATTACTACTGGGGGCCAACTTGGAGCTTTACTCAAGGAAGGCGATGCAGCAATGGGCAGATATTCCCCAATCACCAAAGGCCACCGAACACCCTTGGAGGGTCTGGCACCTCCCTCCTCCCAGCTCCATGGATGCTCCTCGAAGGACCCCAGGTTGCGTCCAGCCCACATGGGATTTTGGGCAGAGCTACAATGTCCTGCCAGTTGCCCTCCTGGACCGGGAGGCCCCTTATGCTCCTTAGTGGCCTCAGGTCCAGGGCAGCCCTGATCAGTGCATCCTCATCTTCATCAGGGATGCTGAGTGACTCTGTCACTTGCTTTGACCTACACAGCTGAAACAACAGTTGTGTTTTCATCTGTTTAAAACACTAACATGGCAAATGACACTTGGCATTTACCTTAAGGGCATTTTAGAAGTGGCTCTGAATTTCCATCTAAACTGAGTCCAAATCCAAGCCATCCCAACTTTGGGCATTCGCTAGTCGGCCACGCATGATGCTCTGTTGCAAAAGAAGAGGGACAGGCTAGCTTCACCCCATCTCTCTCCAACCATGTCAGTCCTTCAGGAAATCACAGAGCAGCCAGGTTTGGAACCGTGCCTCTCATGTCCAGCTACTACCCTGGCCTGAGCTTCCCTCCCCTTTCTCTTGCGTGGGCACTTCACAATCAAACCACAGCAGGAGTGATTCTGGGAGTCAGGCCACTTCATGCCTGGGCTCAAACCTCCAGCGGCCCCATCTCACACAGAGAACAAATTGCATGGCCTCTTTTTTTCTTTCCAATGCCCCATATAACTCGGCACCCTCTTGCTCCTGTTGCCTGTCTGACTCATCTCTAACTACTTTCCAACTCGTCCCCTCTGCTCCAGCCCTGTTGCCCCCTTGACATTCCTCAGACCTATCAGGCACACCCCCACCTCAGGATGTTTGCGCCAGCTGTCCCTCTGCCCTCCCCAGACATCTGCCTGGCTATGCCTTCACATTCAACTTGTTCTGGTGAGTCCTGCCCTGACCACCGTATTCAAAATGGTGCCCCCTCTCTGGCGTCTTCAGCACTATTCCCTGCTTTCCTCTTCTACATGGCCCCGAACTCTGCCATTGCTTATTATCTCCCCTGCTAGAAGGTGGGCTTCCTGAGGGTTGAGTTTGTCTGTTTTGTTCATGGATATAGCCCAAGTGCCTAATATAGGTCCTGACACATCATAAAGATAAGGTTTAAATAAATAAGGTTTCATTCATTCATTTGTTCAAGCATGATTTATCGAGCATTCACTCTGTGCCAGGCAGTGGGCTGGTGCTGGGGATACACAGGAACATAGGCCAGATGCATTCTGACAGAGAGGACTGACAACACATCTGGAAAGAAACAAGTCAATAAGAAAATTCTGATGGTTACAAATGCTGAGAAGAGAGCAGAGTGAGCGCCTGGGGTAGAGTGTGCCTGGGGAGGTCTGGGCTAGGTGTGGTGGCCAGGAAACACGCGGGGAGGCGGTGGCATATGAGTGGAAACCTGGGCAGTGGGGAAGGAGCCAGTTGTGGACGCTCTTAGGAAAGAACATTCCAGGCAGAAAGAAGAGCAAAATCCCAGCCCTAGAGCAGGGCTGAGCCCGGCCTGTTCAGGAGACCTAAAGAAACCCAGTGGGCTTGGGTGAGTATGTGGCAGTGACGGAGTGGATCCTTGCAGGCTGGGCCCTCCCATGCTTAGAGGCCCTGCACACAGCACTAAGTGTCTCTGAGCCCCAGTCTCGTCACCTTTTGCTAGGCAGGCATCGTACCACCCATCCATCTCCAAGAAAGCTTTGAGGACTCAATGAGATATAGCACACGGATGACCAGCACAGTGTACAGTCTGCAGCAGGCATGCAACAGAGGGCACTACAGATGGGAAGTATTGTAACTTGGTGATGCCTAAGGGCTGTGGTCCAGGACGAGGAGCTCATAATCCTTCCATCTCTCCTTACAGTTTCCTGCCCGGCTCTGAACGCCCCCCGCGGATGGCAGAAAGTTTGGAAGCAAGTACTTAGTGGATCACGAAGTCCATTTTACCTGCAACCCTGGGTTCCGGCTGGTCGGGCCCAGCAGCGTGGTGTGTCTTCCCAATGGCACCTGGACAGGGGGAGCAGCCCCACTGCAGAGGTATTATCCCTCCTTCCCATCCCACTGCGCCAGACCCATCACAGCATAGCAAGGGGTTGCTGCACAAAACGTCATTGCTTGGAACATTTTCTGCTTGGTTCTTTAATCTTTCGTCAACCACAGAACAGCAGCCAATGTGCCTGATCACTCACCTCCATGCCAGGCTGGGGCTGGTCTCTACCTGCATTAGCTCACTAAATCTTCACAATAATTTAGTCTCGTTTTGCATGTGGAGAAATTGAGGCACACAGAGGTTAAAGAATTTGCCCAAGGTTACACAGCTGGGGGCTGGGGGGCACAGTTAAGATGCTTCACACCTGGACACTCTGACCCCAGAGTCTGTGCTCCTTCACACCACTCTGTTCTGGACACCGGTGACTGGTTCTTGTCAGTGTGAAGACAAGAAACTGCCTTGGGTTGGGGAAAGGGACCACGCTCCTGTGGCTGCTCCATTCAGGGCCTGCAGCCTGGTATCCTCTGGGGCTGAGGATACCAACAGGTGTCCTTTCCGTCTGCACTGGGACTTGGTATCAACAGGCTCCGGAGAGTCCACTGTTTTGGGGAGGCATGAAAAGTCTTCTCTCTGTGCTGGGTTTTAAAACGGCACTTTTTTGATATAGAGGAAAATCAGCCTTGGCACAAATAATCTGTTGGCTTTTCAAAAACCCATGGTAAAAAAAATCCTGGCTACCAGTCACCAGTCATTTTCAGAGCAAGGTTCGTGGGACATCTGCTGAGGCAGAATGTCCATGATTCTAGCCAAAGAGTTGAAGGAGAAACACAAACATTATGTAAACAAGAAGGTTGCAAAGAGCAGAGTAGAGAGAGGACTTTGTTTTTGTTTTTGTTTGAAACGGAGTCTCACTCTGTCACCCAGGCTGGAGTGCAGTAGCGCAATCTCGTCTTACTGCAACCTCTGCCTCCCGGGTTCCAGCAATTCTCCTGCCTCAGCCTCCTGAGTAGCTGGGACTACAGATGCCTGCCACCATGTTCGGCTAACTTTTGTATTTTTAGTAGAAACGGGGTTTCACCATGTTGGCGAGGCTGGTCTCAAACTCCTGGCCTCGAGTGATCTGCCTGCCTCCGCCTCCCAAAGTGCTGGGGTTACAGGTGTGAGCCACCGTGCCTGGCCAAGAGAGGACTTTGGATGCTTAAATTTCTTGAAAACATAGACGGACTCCAGAAAGTATGCCATCCTTAAAGATGAGTATGGATTGCCATGAGAAGCTCAAGGCAACCAGAACGACATTTACAATTTAGGCCCCTGTTTTCTGTCCCCTTGAAAGAGTGATGATGATTCAAAGGTTGATGACCAGCTCTCAGACCTCTCTGGGAACCAGCCGGCAAGTACAAGTCATGTAACATACAAACAAAACAGAATGCTAATATCTGGTATTTACCTACTTGACTCTGAAAGATCTCAAGCCAGGTTAAGCACCTCCTGGGTGATAAGCCATGTCAGGGAGGGTGGGTACACACAGATATTTCATTTTTATTGCTTTGGGTGTCAGTATTTTTAACTTATAGATTGAGTTACAGACCTTGGTTGGTTTCCTTCTTGGTCTGCTCAGCACTTTCAGGACCCATCTGCATTGCCACATGCAGTCTGCTCCAGTGTCTCTGATAGCTGCCTTGTCCCCTCTGGGGTGCACCCCTACATCTGATCTGTCCACTCCCTGCCATGGACACCTGATTGCAGTCAACTCCTGGCCACCACAAACAATGCTGACAAGGCCTTCTCATCCCCGGACGTTATCTCTGGGCTGTGTATCTGTGGCTGGAGGGGGCCTACTGGCTTCAGGCTCGCTTTTAACTGAGCACTGCCTGCTGCTCTGCAGAAGGGCTGCACCAGCCCACGCGCCCCCCCAGCGGTGCTGCAGGCAAAAACACATCTTACTTGTGTGTGCACTGTTTTTTCTTGCTTGCTCAGATATTATCCAAATATTCTGTTCTCAATGGCAACATACATCTACAGTGTGCATCCTGTGATTAAAACGAATAGATGAGTTCATTGGAGAAGATAGCAGAAAGAATGCCTTTTTAGGCAGATAGGTACAAAACACTGGAGACTCAGGAATATAGTCTTAAGAAGCGGCTCAAACAAAGCAACACGTAGTTGGTTGACAAAGGTGGAGACCAAAAGCACTCCCCCACAGTCCATCTCCATCCTAGCGGCTGGCCACGGATGCCTTCCTAGAGGATCCTGGGTGTGTCCGTCAGCTTCCTTCTTGCCCTTGGGTTCTTTAGTCATGCATTTGCACCCGCCTCACTGCAGCAGGACCCCTTAATGGAAAACAGGGTCCTGCCGCATCATGACTTATCGTGATGTCAAACATTCAGGTGCTCCAGAGCCACCCAGGAAGCTCATAAAAGGCAGATTCTGAAGTCTCAAAAGACCTACCAAGTCCAGGCCTTTATAGATGAGACCTAAAACATCTGCATTTTTAATATGTTCCCTAAGTAATACTGCTGTTAACTAAATTTTGAGAAGCACCGCTTGATTCATTCTTGCTATTGCCAGAAGCAAAAAATATATTGAAAACTTTGAACTGCTAACACATTTTGGGCCCAAACCAGTCAGAATGACTGCCAGCCACAGGCAGGACAGTAGACTATGCGTGTGTTATCTCTGTCCAGGGAAGACGCCTGTTATGCTCACTGCTACTTGCCCTGATGTTTTGGGAAGGCCAAACCAACTCTTACAAAGATCAGAGCCCCCAAACCTGCTGGGCAGACTTCCCTTTCTTGAGATGCGGAGGGCGGACTTTGCCTGGAGGACTACGGTGCAGAGCAGACAGTCCCACCTGCCAGGCAACCAGCAAGTTTACTGACCTTTCTTGTGGTCCAACGTGGTATCCTCCTGAGTCTTGCCCTTGGACTTAACGGCTCATTCCAGATGCACCTTGTGTTTTTTATCTCTCATCTCCCCCGCAGCCTTCTTCCTAGCCTTTTTTCCTTTCTTCCTGATCTCCACACCAAAGGGCTACATGGTGCAGCGCCCCCTGGGGATGTCTACTTGGGCTGCATGTGCCATCTAAACCTTGGGAAGGACTGACTCGGGGAACAAGGTGATGGCCAGTTCTGATGAGATCTTAAATGGAGATTTTTCTTCTCTTTAAGTGTAGATGGGGCCTGGGTACTGACCCCATGGTGGTGATTGAACAAAAACACTCATGCGTTACAACCAAGCTGCTCCAGCAGCTGCTGGCCATGGCCCCTCCTAAGTGAGTAGACTGTGCCTGTGCTGACACTTCTGTTCACAGCAGGAATTGATGTGATTCATGGATGTTGTCTCCAGCAAGAGCCTCAAAGCGGTGCCAGCCAAACCTGTCAGGAGGGAGAAATAGTGCTCCTGACTGCTGTTTGATAACCGATTGTGACAGCATTAAGGGTGTGGACGGGACACAGGCTGGAAATCAACAATCTAGAGACCGACCCTAGAAACTTACCAACAACCACTGAGCACACCCACTGCATGTTCCAAACCACCAGTCATGTGGTCGCCATATGTTATGACCACAGGGGGGGGACGTAATCTTCTTAATTACAGAGAATTCATTTCAAGACCCAAAATATCAGTGCCAGTGACAAATTTGGCAGTACTGCCATAATTGTCCCTCACTCCAGCCCCAGTCAGCTGCTTGGAAAGAGGGTGATGAACCCAACTTGGCAGGGAAGGAAATTACACGTAATTACGCCATTAAAAAAAAAGCAGGCAGGGCAGGCACAGTGGCTCATGCCTGTAATCCCAGCACTTCAGGAGGCTGAGGCGGCCAGATCACTTGAGGTCAGGAGTTCAAGATCACCCTGGCCAAAATGGAGAAACCCCATCACTACTAAAAATGCAAAAATTAGCCAGGTGTGGTGGCAGGGGCCTCTAATCCCAGCTACCCAGGAGGTTGAGGCAGGGAGAATGGTTTGAACCCGGGAGGTGGAAGTTGCAGTGAGCAGAGATCATGCCACTGCACTCCAGCCTGGGCGACACAGCGAGACTCTGTCTCGGGAGAAAAAAAAAAACAGCAGGCAGAGGTGGGGTCCAGAACTCCAGAGTGGAAAGCAGCCACTTGGCTTTCTCCATTTCTCCATTATTTTCCCCTTTTCCCCCCCCTCTTTCTTTCTCTGAAGGCCATGTTTTTAAGATGTAAAACTTTCTGAATTAGGAACCATAGCTGAAGCTCTTGTGCCTTTGACAATGTGGGCAACCAAAGAAATGAATTTGAGAGATATAAATACCATTGTCACTTATCCTCATGCTGGTGGAAGGAATCTTTTTGCCAGCCATCCCCACTCTTTATTTTTAACCTTCATTCTTTTACTAAGCCAATTTTTACTGAGCACCAGCCATGCACAAAGCCTTGTGCCAGACGCTAGGGACTCAACCCCGAATCTCACAGACATGGCCCCAGCCTCTGTGGCACACAGACTAAGAGGGGAGGCAAAGCAAAGCAGGCAGCCACACATCAAGGGAAGCGAGCTGACGTTTGTGGTGAGGGTCACACAGAACCTAACTAGGGACAGTAAACAGCATGGGGCAAGGAGCAGTTGAGGGCTTCTGAGCAGAGGACAATGATGCTGAGATGAAAGGAGGAATGGGATCTAGACAGACAAAGAGCAGGTAGTTGGGCAGCATAGGGCAGACGCTGTTTTAAGAAAAGGAAGGAAGGGCTGGGCGTGGTGGCTCACACCTGTAATCCCAGCACTTTGGGAGGCCAAGGTGGCTGGATTACTTGAGACCAGGAGTTCAAGACCAGCCTGGCCAACATGGTGAAACCCCATCTCTACTAAAAATGCAAAAAGTTAGCTGGGCATGGTGACGGGTGCTTGTAATCCCAGCTACTCAGGAGGCTGAAGCAGGGGAATAGCTTGAACCTGGGAGGCGGAGGTTGCAGTGAGCCGAAATTGGGCCATTGCACTCCAGCCTGGGTGACAGGAGACAAGAGCAAAACACTGTCTCAAAAAAAAAAAAAAAAAAGAAAGAAAGAAAAGAAAAGGAAGGAGAAGGTGATTGGACCACTTGAGGTCAGGAGTTCGAGACTAGCCTGGCCAACTTGGTAAAACCCCATCTCTACTAAAAGTACAAAAATTAGCCAGGCATGGTAGCACGTGCCTGTAATCCCAGTTACTCGGGAGACTGAGCCTGGGAGAATCACTTGAACCTGGGAGGTGGAGGTTGCAGTGAGTCGAGATCATGCCACTGCACTCCAGCCTGGGTGACAGAGTGAGACCCTGTCTTGAAACAAAAAAGAAAAAAGAAAAGAAAAGGAAGGAACATGAACAAAGACTCCAAGGAAGCGAAGAATTTGGCACATTTGAGGAAATAAAAAACAAAATTATAGAACCTTGTTACTGGAGATTATATGAGCTGAGAGTGAGCCGGGCGAGATGGAGAGACGCACAGGCCAGCTATTGGAGTCATGGACCCTACAGGTGGTGGGATTTTTGTTCTAAGCACAATAAACAGGGTTAAGAGAAGTGTTGCTGCTGCACAGAGAATGCATTGGAGATGGCAAGAATGGAAGCTGGGAAAACACATACGTGGCTATTGCAGAAGTCCAGGGGAGAGATTGTGGCACCGGAGAGTCTAAGTTTTTTAGAGACAGAAGTGATGGAATTTGCTGCATCCCATGTGGGCTGTGAGTCAGGAGGAAAAATCAAGGCTCCAGACTCGAGCTTAGATGATGGCATGCAGGGTGTCATTTACAGAGATAATGAAGACTGAGCGATGGGTGTGGTTTGTTTTTAAGCAGCTCGTGTGTTGGTCATTGATCAGAATTCCGTTTTGGACATATTAAGTTAAAATGGCTTTGTGACACCCTGGTGGAGATCCATTCATTCCACCCCAGATGGGTAGACATCATCTGGAGCCCAAGGCAGCAGAAGGGTTGGAGATACCCACTTGGGAGTTATTAGCATAAGATAGTACTGAAATCCATGGGCAGTGGTAGGAGGACCCACAAGGAGAGGGTGGAGACAGAAACGTGGCTCAGGCAGAGACCTGCAGGGCATTGAGAAGTCAAATGGAGAAGGAGGAGAGCAAAAGGAGACAAGAAGGGCCTCGAGAGGCAGACCTCAGGGAGGCTGTGGAAAGCAGGGCCAGCAGTGCTGGATAAGTGTTTGGAAGGGCATTTTGCAGTCAGAAGGGAGCAGAGCTTCAGTCCATCTCACCTTCCGTATCATGAGGCCTTTCCCCAGAGACCTTTTAAAAAAAAGGATTTGAGTAGAAAGAGCTGTCTTTTAAATATGTAGTAGCCACTCAATAAATAATTACTGAGTAATTAACTGACTGGCTCATTTACCAAATGATTAAATGAATGAAAAAAGATGAATTTCCTTCTAGTATTTTATCTAAGCACATACGTGCAAGTTGCACATATCCAGTATCATCTGTGCAGATATTAACATGAGCAATTCTCCATTACCTCTTCTTTCTAAACATAACTCTTCATGATTAGGAAGCACTTCTTTGGAAGGGCTATTCTAGGCTTTATGGAATGATCCCTCTATTGTTTCAAGGTTTTCATAATTACAAATAATGCCAAGTTAAGCATCTTAAAACATTTTCTCACTGTGGAAAGTTTCAAACACACAAAACTACAGAGAATAGTAGAATGACCTTATGTACCTAAAATCCAGTGATTAACACAGCAAATTCCTTAATATCATCAATATCTAATTAGAGTAAAAATTCCCCCAATTGTCTCACATTTTTTAAACACTTTGTTTGAATCAGGGTCCAAATCAGTCCCATAACTTAGAATTGGTTGATATCGTCTCTTCTGCCTTGGCGTCACTGCCATCCTCATTCTGATGTCTGTGTAGTTATAGCAATTCCCTGAGTATTCCCACTTTCAAACAATGTGCACTTTTTTTACTGGATGTTAGTTTCATTGGATATAAAACACTTATCTCACGTTTTTCTTTTCTTGAGTATCTTAAATATGTCACTCTGTGTCTTCTGTTTTAAACTGATGCTGTTGTTCTATTATATTGTTTTGCCTGAAAACTCCCAAAATATATTTTTTCTTTAAAATTCAGCCATTTGGTTAGGATCTGTCTCAGTGCCTGCCTTTCTGGGTCAGTTTTCTCAGGTATGGAGTTCACCTTTTCTTTTTCTTTTCTTTTTTTTTTTTTTGAGACAGAGTTGCACTCTGTCACCCATACCCAGGCTGGAGTGCAGTGGCACAATCTCAGCTCACTGTAACCTCTGCCTCCTGGGTTCAAGCAATTCTCCTGTCTCAGCCTCCTGTGTACCTGGGATTAAAGGCGCCCACCACCATGCCCGGCTAATTTTTTGTATTTTTAGTAGAGATGGAGTTTCTCCATGTTGGCCAGTCTGGTCTTGAACTCCTGACCTCAGGTGATCCACCTGCCTTGACCTCCCAAAGTGCTGGGATTACAGGCGTGAGCCACCACACCCAGCCCTAAGCTCACCTTATCAATAGGAACTTTCAGTTGCTGGAACAGCCTGCCCCATAGGAACCTCCAAAATTTTCCAGGGCAAAGTCTTAATATTAAGGAGACTTTAAGGCAAGGAGAGTCCAAACTGAGCACAACAAGGAAAATCGATGCAAATGAAAGAGATGGTCATCCAGACAAAAGTGCAAAGGAGGCAGAGCTGAGAAAGTGTGAGGCCCTGTGTTTGCTCACACTGGAAAAACAACAGAAGTGAGAATTTCAGACTCATGAAGTTAGCAAAGCTATACGGAAAACTTGTTCACTTAATTATGAGTAATGAAGAGGACTCTTGACAAATCCCATGGAAATTATTATAAGAAAAAAGAATAAAATTTCTATAGACAATAAAGAAATGCCGGAAAGACATGCCCGTAATACAGATAAAAACTGTCATCTAGAGTATCACAAGCTGAAAGAAATGTTTAAAAGATAAAAGCAAGGAAAGAACACTTTAGATAAAAATGAGAAAACACTCAAAACTGAAGTGATTAGAAAAATGAAAAACTGGAAATAAGTTGGCAGAACCCAGAAGGAATTAGAAATAAAAGAAAAAATTTCAGTTATGCATATAAAATACTTAGCTAGGTTTCATGAAAACAGTAAGTGCTCATGAAACAGCAGATGAAAGCAGGATTATCATCTGGGCTTTGGCTTGCCAGCGTCTGCCATGAACTTGACTGACTGCCACAGCCTGGGACACATGTGGGTGTGATGACAACTGTACTTCACTTGGGACACAGAGGGGCTGCCAGGCTGGACATCAGGCCACTGGATGCCTCTGACTGCATATCACCGTAAGAGCCGAGATCGCACCACTGCATTCCAGCCTGGCGACAGAGCAAGACTCCATCTCAAAAAAAAAAAAGAGAGAGAGTCTGAATGCAGCCTGTCTACAAATGAATGCACTGGGTGGATCCAGAGAGGGAGACAGAGTGCACGTCCTGGGACACCTGTGGGTTTCTCTGCAGTGCCGATGATCCCCAACCCCCACCCACATGGTCCAGGTACAGGTCAGGCTCAGTGCCTTCTTCCGGTGGCCAGCAAAGGAGAGACCATGGTGCTGGCCCTAGTGGGGTCAAGCTGCACGATACTGGTGTTCACATTTTCTGGCTCTCTGCCCACAACTTCATGGCCTAGTGATCTGCCCATTTCTAGACTACGCTGGTGAGCAACGATGGAGCTGAACAATGGATAGAAACGGGAACCCCAAGCTCTATGGCATTTGTGCACAGTCATTTCAGATGCATTCCTGGAAACCGGTCATCTGCAAACAGAATGTATGAGGGACAGTGCAACCAGGCTGAGGTTACTGAGAAATGGAAACGGCTCCTTCTCTAGGGATGAGCAGCATTCGGGTGGTCTGAGTCTTTTTGCAACAAACAGAAACTGTGTAAGAGTCTAATGACCTCCCAATCTCCAGGAGGCTTAAGGGAAGCCTAAGACTCTCCCAGTCCACCCAAAACAAGCCTGTCATTCTCATTAGGAACAAAGCACCTGTTTCTTCCTCTTGATAGACACAGCAGGAAAGGCTGCTTTTATGCCAACAAGGAAGTGTTTTCAGTTTTCTTTCCAAAGATGATGTGGTCTAGTCAGGGAACTGACAAACCTCTCTTTGGTGGAAATGGTCTGTTTCTATGCACTAAAACTGGGCTTAGGGAAATCGTAACAAGCACATGTGGCCTGAGTTTTTTTTGTGTGTATTTTTTTGGTTGGTTTGGTTTGTTTTTTTGTTTTTGAGATGGAGTCTCATTCTGTCACCCAGACCGGAGTGTAGTGGTGCAATCTCTGCTCACTGCAACTTCTGCCTCTCAGGTTCAAGCGATTCTCCCACCTCAGTCTCCCAAGTAGCTGGGACATAGGCACACGCCACCATGCCCAGTTAACATGTGGCCTGTGGGTTTTAAGAGAATCATTTTTTTCTAATTAAAAAATGTATGCGTGGTTATTATGGGAAAATGGAAGAATATAAAAAAGTATAAACAAGCAAATAGAAATCGCCTGTAAGCCTACCACTTAGAGAAAAAAAAATCTATTGAGCTTTTTAAGATAACAATCTCTCTCTACACAGACCTTTTCCACAGAAATGTGTAGATGAGCAAGGAACGTCTCCCTTTACCAACATTAAGGAGATGTCAAAAAAACCTCTTACCTGGTCAAGCACAGGAGGGCTTCTGGGTGGGAATTTGGAGAATTTGTTTTCCCCCAACCCAAGACATTCCAGTGGGCCATCCCTCCCCTTTATAACTGCACTGAATTTCATTCCTGTTTAAAAGTGTTTCTCCCAGGTGCTGGCTGATGGAGGAGAGGGTTTGTGGGCTGGAGGGCCTTAGTCAAAGGCAATGTGGGCAAATGCCCACAGATAGCCACCTCTGCCTGGCTGCACCTTCACAAATTAGAAAATGGTGCCTGTGGGTGGAGTATGGCCAGGTCATAGGCCAGCTCCTGCATGCAGAGCCCCAGGTGGGCAGTGTGTGCCTGGGTGCAGGGCCTGCTAATGAATGGAGATGCAATAGGGCTGCATATCAGCTCCATCCACTCCCTGGCAGCTCTTGCTGGTGGAGAGGGTAGAAAGAGTAGGTGGGGTCAGGTAGAAAGTGGGAGTTATTCTACAATATAAAGGAAGTTAACCCTTCATCAGTTTTTTATTTTATTTGTTTTAGACCTAGAACTCACATCCTTATATTTGAAAATTATTTATTTTCCTAGATATCAGTGAATGCTCCAGCCAGCCTTGTCAAAATGGTGGAACATGTGTAGAAGGAGTCAGCCAGTACAGATGCATTTGTCCTCCAGGAAGGACTGGGAACCGCTGTCAGCATCAGGCCCAGACTGGTATGTAGCCACCATGGGGTTAGGTGAGGACATCCTGCTGTGGGGGAGAAGAGGACCCTAGGCATAGATCACCAAATGCAGACATATAGGGTGCTCAGTCCCTGTCTCAAAGATGTAGCTTTTCCTCTCTGTTTCACATCCATTGATCCCTCTGGTTTTCTAAGGTGGTCACTTGACAGACCTTAGCTCTTTGATGCAACCAGAGTTTTGATCCTTTTTTTTTTTTTTTTTTTTTTTTTTTACGGAGTCTTGCTCTGTCACCCAGGCTGGAGTGCAGTGGCGCGATCTTGGCTCACTGCAACCTCCACCTCCTGGGTTCAAGTGATTCTCCTCCCCCAGTCACCTGAGTAGCTGAAACTACAGGCATGTGCCACCATACCTGGCTAATTTTTTGTATTTTTAGTAGAAACGGGGTTTCACCGTGTTAGCCAGGATGGTCTCGATCTCCTGACCTCGTGATCCGCCTGCCTCAGCCTCCCAAAGTTTTGAGATTACAGGCATGAGCCACCACTTCCAGCATGATAGTTCTTATAGTAGAAAACACAAGTGCAAGAACTGACTCCCAACCTAAAAATCCCCTAGATTGGGAACATGGCCTGAGAAGTTTCGTTGTTGCCACCTCCGCTTGGTCGGTATCTCTTCCGCCAGCAGAACCACCTTTTCTTTCCAGTGTTCCCATCACATCCTGCAAAATTAGCAGCTATTGATGCAGTATTTTGAGAACTGGATAACTATACATTTGACTGGTTTTGAGATGATTATTATTCACATCTCGAATCCCACCATGTCTCCTCCCAGAGGGTCTAAGGAGTCACCTGGTGGCTGGTTTTGCATATGGCAAGAAAATCCAATGATAAGGAATCTGTGACAGATGGACAGGGGTTCCCACTCATGTTGCCACCAAGATTTCATTCAGCCCCAAAAATGTCCTATTCCTTTGCTAGAAAAGTGTGGTGTGTTACATCTGTTTGTCTTTACTTCTGTATGAGATATCTGTGGTGGGAAGGGGCATTGGGGCTAGTACAGTGTCCAGTGGATAAGATCTTTATCAATACTTGAGATCTGGGCATTGGACCCAGCCCAAGATCAGATTTAAATAGCGCCCCAAGAGAGTTGCTGCTTAATTTGCCTTAATTTGATTCAGTTCAGCTGAGTCAGCTAGCTGGGTACTTTCTCAGAATGAGGCTGTCCTCCCGAGCTCAGAGCCCCTTACAGCTCCCATCCCTGGGACTGCTTTCTATGGAAACTGAGGCCAGAGACTGGGCTTCTTGGATACCTCGCTGCCTCGCTCCTTGTTTACAAACAAGAGTGAAAAAGAAATGAGTTCCCTTTCGCCCTAAATATGCCAGTCCTGGTCACTGAATGTTCTAAACTCCACCCTTTAGGGGTTTCGTCCCACTGTGGGATCTTTTTTTTTTTTTTTTGAAATGGAGTCTCACTCTGTTGCCCAGGCTGGAGTGCAGTGGCGCCATCTCAGCTAACTACAACCTCCACCTGCCAGGTTCAAGTGATTCTCCTGCCTCAGCCTCCCGAGTAGCTGGGATTACAGGTGTTCACCACCACTCCTAGCTAATTTTTGTATTTTTAGTAGAGACAGGGTTTCACCATGTTAGCCAGGCTGGTCTCAAACTCCTGACCTCAAGTGATCTGCCTGCCTCACCTTCCCAAAGTGCTGGGATTACAGGCGTCAGCCACCATACCCGCCCAGGGATCTTTAGACAATAGTTGCTTAGGTCCGGGGGGCCTGTTTTAAAGTGTCCCCCATGACCAGAATCTTCCCCAGGAATGGGAAGGCGGGGGAAGCAAGCAGGCACATCCAAAGCCAGCTCCTGTCCTCACAGTCTCCATGAACAGCAAGCACACACCTGGGCTCTTGCTCACCTGGTCCCCCAGCCTGACAGTCCTTCCCATCAGCTGGCCCGTGTCTTTCCAGCTCCCTGGAGGAGCATCCCTCCAATTCCTTTTTTAAAAATCCATTCACCATATTTTTTATTGTAATAAAATATACATAAAATTTACCATTTTAATCATTTTTAGCTGTATAGTTCAGTGGCACTAATCACATTCACATTGTTGTGCAACCATCACCACCATCCAGCTCCAGAATTCTTTTTGTTTTTGTCTTGCAAAACTGAACTTCTGTACCCATAACAGGACAACTCCCCCATTGCCCTTCCACAGCCCCTGGTAATCACCATTCATTCTTCTTTCTGTCTCTATGAGTCTGACTACTCTAGGTACCTCATCTCAGTAGAATCATGTAGGATTTGTCCCCTTGTGTTTGATTCCCACCGATTCCTCTTTAATCTCTTTCAACATATGAGAGCTCTAAATACTTGACAAACTTTCAGAAAAATAATATATTTTCCTGATTAGAAATTTTATTTGGCCAGGCACAGTGACTCATGCCAGTAATCCCATCACTTTGGGAGGCCAGGCAGATTATGTGAGATTAGGAGTTCGAGACCAGCCTGGCCAACATGGTGAAACCCATCTCTACTAAATATACAAAAAAAATTACCAGGGTGTGGTGATATGCGCCTGTAATCTCAGCTACTCAGGAGGCAAAGGCAGGAGAATTGCTTGAACCTGGGAGACAGAGGTTTCAGTGAGCCGAGATTGTACCACTGCACTCCAGCCTGGGCGACACAGTAAGACTTGGTCTCAAGAAAGACGGAGAGAGAGAGCAAGAGAGAGAGTGAGAGAGAGGAAGGAAAGAAGGAAGGAAGGAAGGAAGGAAGGAAGGAAATAAATTTATGTTCTTGGTAAAAACCAAAAATGTGAATACTTTAGAAAAGTACAAGGAATACAAAAAAAAAAAAAAAAGAACAAAAAATAATGATCTATGAACAGGCCAATAATGAGCTCTGAAATTGAATTGGTCATAAATAGCCTACCAACCAAAAAAGCCCAGGACCTGATGGATCCACAGCTGAATTCTACCAGATGTACAAGGAAGAGCTGGTACCATTCCTACAAAAACTACACCAAATAATTGAGGAGGAGGGACTTCTCCCTAACTCGTTCTATGAGTCCAGCATTATCGCAATAAGAAAACCTAGCAGAGACGCAACAAAAAAAGGAAACTTCAGACCAATATCCTTGATGAACATTGATACAAAAATTCTTAACAAAATACTTGCAAACCAAATCCAGCAGCACATCAAAAAGCTAATCACTATGATCAAGTAGGCTTCTTCCCTGAGATACAAGATTGATTCAACATATAAAAATCAATAAATGTGATTCATCACATAAACAGAACTGAAGGCAAAACCACATGATTATCTCAATAGATGCAAAAAGGCTTGTGATAAAATTCAACATCTCTTCATGTTAAAAACTCTCAACAAACTAGGTATTGAAGGAACAGATCTCAAAATAGTAAGATTCATCTATGACAAACACACAACATCATACTGAATGGGCAAAAGCTGGAAGCATTCCCCTTGAAAACCACCACAAGACAGGGATGCCCTCTCTCACCATTTCTATTCAACATAGTATTGGAAGTCCTGGTCAGATCAATCAGGTAAGACAAAGAAATAAAGGGCATCCAGATAGGAAGAGGGGAAGTAAAATTATCTCTGTTTGCAGACAACATGATTCTATATCTAGAAAATCCCATAGTCTCAGCCCAAAAGCTCCTTCAGCTGATAAACAACTTCAGCACAGTTGCAGAACACAAAATCAATGTGGAAAAATCACTAGCATTCCTATATACCACCAAAAACCAAACTGAGAGCCAAATCAGAAAGGCAATCTGATTCACAATTGCCACACACAAAAATAAAATACCTAGGAATATAGCTAACCAGGGAGGTGAAAGATCCCTACAGTGAGAATTACAAAACACAGCTCAAAAAAATCAGAAAAGACACAGACAAATGAAAAAACATTCAATGCTTATGGATATGAAGAATCAATATCATTAAAATGGCTACACTCCCCAAAATAATTTATAGATTCAATGCTATTCCTATCTATCAAAGACATTCTTCACAGAACTAGAAAAAGTTATTTAAACATGTATATGGAACCAAAAAAAAACCTGATAGCCAAGGTAATCCTAAGTAAAAGAAAAAAGCTGGAGGAATCACATTACCCAACTTCAAACTATACCACAAGGCTACAGTGACCAAGACAGCACGGCACTGGTACAAAAACAGGCACATAGACCAATGAAACGGAATGGAGAGCCCAGAAATAAGGCCATACATCTATGACCATGTGATCTTTAACAAAGCTGACAACAACAAGAATGGGGGAAAAGACTCCTATTCAATAAATGGTGCTGAGATAACTGGCTAGCCATATGCAGAAGACTGGAGCTTAACCACTTCTTACACCATAGAGAAAAATCAACTCAAGGTAGATTAAAGAGTTAAATGTAAAACACAAAACTATAAAAACCCTGGAAGACAACATGGGCAATACCATCCTGGACATAGGAATGGGCAAAGATTTCAAGACACTCCCCACCAAAAAAAAAAAAAAAAAAAAAAAAAAAGACACCAAAAGCAATTGCAACAAAAGCAAAAATTGACAAATGGGATCTAATTAAACTTAAGAGCTTCTGCACAGCAAAAGAAATTATCAAAGGAGTAAACAGACAATGTATAGAATGGGGGAAAATATTTGCAAGCTATGCATCTGACAAAGGTCTAATATCCAGCATCTATAAGAAACTTAAATTTATAAGAGACAAACAACTCCATTAAAAAGTGGGCAACGTACATGAGCAAACACTTCTCAAAAGAAGACATACATGCAGCCAACAAGCATATGAGAAAAAAGCTCCATATCACCGCTCATTAAAGAAATGCAAATCAAAACCACAGTGAGATACCATCTCACATCAGTCATAATGACTATTATTAAAAAGTCAGAAAGTAACAGATCCTGGGGAGGTTGTGAAGAAAAGGGAATCCTTACACTGTTGGTGGGAGTGTAAATTAGTTCAACCATTTTGGAAAGCAGTTTGATGATTCCTCAAAGAGCTAAAAGCAGAACTACCACTTGACCCAGCAATCCTATTACAGAGTATATATCCAGAGCAATATAAAGCATTCTACCATAAAGACACGTGCACTCAAATATTCGTTGCAGCACTGTTCACAATAGTAAAGACATGGAACCAGCCTAAATGCCAGTCAATGACAGACTGGATAAAGAAAATGTGGTACATATACACCAAGGAATATTATGCAGCCATAAAAAGAACGGGATCATGTCTTTTGTGGGAACATGGTTGGAGCTGGAGGCTATCATCCTTAGCAAACTAACAGAGAAACAGAAAACCAAATACTGCATGTTCTAACTTATAAGTGGGAGCTAAATGATAAGAACTTACGAACACAAAGAAGGAAACAACACTGCGGTCTACTTGAGGGAGAATGGGGGAGGAGGGGAGAGGAGCGGAAAAGGTAACTGTCAGCTACCGAGCTTAATACCTGGGTGATGTGTACAACAATCCCCTGTGATACGTGTTTATCTGTGTAACAAACCTTTACATGTTGAAGGTCCTCAAACCTAAAATTAAAAAAAAAAAAATACACACACCCAAAAGAAATAAAAAATAGTGGCCCACGGTTTTAAACTCTAGTGATCACTGTTAGAATTTTGGGGTGTTCAAGTCTTTTTAAGTGAAAACGTGGACTTGGCCTAGCAGTCCTTCTGGGGTGCAGCTTGGTGGCCTTCGTTTTTATGCACCGTTCTATTCCAGTGCGCTTGCTGTCCTGCGCTCCCTTTGTGTGGGCCCTGGACGGGTCGGCGGGCTTCATGGTTAATTGCTTGTCTTTCCTTTCCCTACTCCAGAGTAAGCTCTTTGAGAAGGGGCCGTGCCCCCGTCTGGGTTCTGCTCCCGGCCCCTACCCAAGGTTGGGCCGACGGCAGGTGCGCCAGGGCCCGGCACTGAGCGTGTCTTCTCCCCGCAGCCGCCCCCGAGGGCAACGTGGCCGGCGACTCTGCCTTCAGCCGCGCGCCGCGCTGCGCGCAGGTGGAGCGGGCTCAGCACTGCAGCTGTGAGGCCGGATTCCACCTGAGTGGCGCCGCTGGCGACAGCGTCTGCGAGGGTAGGCTCCGGCTCCTCCAGGACACTGGGGACCGCAGGGGGAGGACACGGGGCGGGAAAGGGGCTCTCACCCACCGCCCTCCTGCCTGCACGGACGCACCCTGCACGGGTGGCTTCCGGGGTGCCGTCTCAGAAGGCCTGGCCACTTTGCATTATAGGTAAGTGTTGACCTAATAATTGCTAGAATGCAGCTAATCCGTAGAAATCAGAGCTCGCCCCACCTCAGAAACTAGTCCAGCCTATGCCCAAGCCACACGTGCTTGGTTCAGGAGAGCCTCGAGCCCCTCCGTTCCCTCCGTGCTGGCTGAAATCACATCTATGGGTGGCAAGGAGGAGCTTAAATCACTGTGTTAGTAGAGAGGGCCCAGAGCTGGACAGGGGTGTGGGAATCATTCCTTGGTCCCCCTCTGGACGTAGCTTTCCTGACGGCTCAGTTTTGCTGCCCTCTCCCTGATTCCCAGAGTTCTCTCCCCAAACAATGCAAAGCAGGAGTTCAAATCTGAGATCTGCTCAGTTAGTGCTAATAGCCTCATTTTACAGCAGCAGAAAGGAGACCGGCTTATTCCATTCCCAAAGATAAAGAGAGTTAACATGGGGCTGTTAATCCCTCCCTACTTTCTGGGAATAGGCTTGATTTGCCAGCCTCTGCAGCCAGGTGTCTTCAGCCTAAGACAGAGATGCCCTTCTAGGGACTACCTCGTCAGCTCCCCTCTCACTCCTCCTTTTCGCCCTCTGGGCCCTCAGCTTAGCAGAAAGGAAAGCACACCTGCTCCTCTTGCAAGTGCTCTGCTGGGGGTAGGGCATGGCGGCTGCCTGAGGTCCAGCCACTTAACTGCAGCTGCCATTGCGTCCAGGAACTGAGGCATGACTGTTCTGGGTCACATCTGGCAACACCTGCTGCATGGCTCCTGGAGTCACAGTGAGTACTCTGTCCACAGATGTGAACGAGTGTGAGCTCTACGGGCAGGAGGGGCGGCCCCGGCTCTGCATGCACGCCTGTGTGAACACCCCGGGCTCTTACCGCTGCACCTGCCCCAGCGGATACCGAACCCTGGCTGACGGGAAGAGCTGTGAGGGTGAGTGAGGCTAGAGTGCCGTCTGCACCCAGCCACCTGCTGCTATGGTGAACCCCCAGGACCTCACAATCGGGAGTGAGGTGGTTGGCAGAGTCACAGTTTCAGATACTTTCAATTTTTAAAAAGCCATCAACCAAAGGACTTCTCAAGATCAGGCCACATCATCATCTACATAAATAGGAAAATGAGTTCCTTAACCATCCTGGCAACTAGTCTTTTCAGACTTTATTTGAGTAACTGGGATTTTTGTTTTTTCAAGATCTAGTCGTTTCCACCCACTCAACAATGCCTTCAGCTAGGGCTGGACCTAAAGGCAGACTGGCCAGGTGGTCAACCATGTCATGTAATCTGGAGGAACCCATGAGGCTCCTTGACCCTGTATGGCCACCTGTAAGTCCACCTCTGAAAGGAGCAGCACCTTACAGGCACTTATGTCTTAGCGAGGTCGAGCTCTACAGCGCCAGCCTTGTTTGATGGTAGCTGAGGACAACAAGGGAGGCAGAGCACCCAGGGAGGGACAAGAGTCGGGGGCGTTACTACCCCTGGGCTTGAGGGGTGCAGGGAGTGAGGGGGCTTATCAGAGCATGACAGACTGTGGCCGTCAAGGACACAGCCACCACCACATCCAGGCAGGTCAGGACTCCTCAGGCTGGGTCACTGTCATTTGCCAACCCCAGCTGAAAATCAGTCAGCCTCTCAGGTGCAGAGTGTGGGTCGGGGAACAGGAGTGCAGATGGAAAATAACTGGCTCAGATTTCACCCCAGTGCTGAATCCTGTCCATCACCAGTGGCCTCCTGGAGAACCGAGTTGAGGTTTCTGAGGCTGATTCCCGGCAGAATGGGAAAGAACATCTTAAGCTGACAAGGAGTGTCTACAGCAGGGGTGGGGGGGCACCTAAGAGGGCAGGAAGGATGTGTGCAGAGTGGGTTGGTTGTAGAACAGAGAGGCTGAGAACCCTCACAGCAGTCACCAGCATCACCACAGGACAAGTCCAAGTCCCAGGGACACCGGGTCCCTAATCAGAGGCCTCCTGTCACCCCACCTCCACTTAGGAAAAATACAGATGTCAATTGCTGTAGACACGCTGACTTTCCACATGGGCTGAGTCAGAACCCACACCTCAGGCCTGAAGGCCAAGTGGGATCATCCTGACCCTTGGCCCTCGAACCCCTGTGCTGCAATGGGCCTTTAGGGGACTGGGTCTGCTCCTGCAGGCATACCTCACACGAGGAAGGGGACAGGCCCACCTCCCCAGCTGAACCCTGCCCCCGCCCGTGGAAACAGGACACAGAGGGGAGCCCCGCTGGCTTCAGGCAACAGCTTTGACCCACCGAGGGAGAACAGCAGGAGCGAGGGCAGAGGGCTCCTCCATGGGCTGACTGGGGAATGTGAGGGGAGGGGTGGCTCCCCAGTGACATCCCACTGGGGTCCCTGCTGCAGGGCTCTGAGGAGTGTGTGACCTGGAGCTGGAGCAAGAGAAGGCATCCAGATAGCCACCCACACTCCCTCCCTTCCACAGTGCTCACGAAGGCCCACCTGGGGGAGCTTGGGGTTGGGAAGGACAGCCTCCAGCTGCGGAGACTCTCTGGATGTCTGTAAAGGGAGCAGAGAACTCATACAAATGATGGCATCAAGGTGTCTGCACTCGGTATGGGGTGAGGTTGGGTAGGAAGACTTTCTAAAATATTCTAATTTATATATATATATTTAGAGAGAGAGAGAGAGAGAGATGAAAAATAACAGCCACGGAGGGTAATGGGGCAGGTGGGCTTAGAAGCAGACAGGTCTGAGAGAAGTGTTGTGACCAGTAACACTCCCCCTGGTACTTTCCACCACCCCTGCCACCTGTCATATCCCAGTGAAGGAGGACAGGATCCTAGGGAGGGGCACTCCCTGGCATTTCCACAGGGCCCTGATTCCACACAGTTAAGGAAGGCAGGCTTCCTGCTTTAAGAGTAAGTGCCGGGAGCAGGGAGCACTACATTACAGTGACTGCAGGCCTCTCGAGTGGTTCTGTCTTAAATGGAGGAAGGTCAGGGAGATTCTCACCCGTTGTATATCCCGTATCTCAGATGTAGATGAATGTGTGGGCCCGCAGCCAGTGTGCCCCCGGGGAACCACGTGCATCAACACTGGTGGAGGCTTCCAGTGCGTCAGCCCCGAGTGCCCCGAGGGCAGTGGCAATGTGAGCTATGTGAAGACGTCTCCATTGTGAGTATTGCCAGGGCATGCACACCCTCATCCAGGCCTCCAAGTGTGGCTGGGCCAGATGCTTCCTAGAGGCTGTTGGGAGAAGGTACAGTTATGCCATAGAAAGATGAGAGGCAGGAGGCTGGGAGGCTGGCTTCTTTGAGTTTCCATTTCCCTTTAGTGGTTGCATTTAATGCATTGCTGCCCTGGAGAAATAAGAACCCAATTCCCCATGGGAGTAAGGTACTAAGTGCTCCTCTGCTACATAGAGGATAATGGGGTTACAGCCACCCCAAGATGACACAGCCAGGGCAGGCCACTGGAGGGAAGAAGCTGTTGTGACGATATCCTGATAAACCCATAGCAGCCCAGGAGACAGGTATAGATGACATGGATTTGGGAGGTGACAGCATTCACATAGCCAGGAACTATAGACTCCCTTGAGTTACACTCTATAGCCTGTGCACCCTGCATTATATCACTCTGCTTTTCCAATAGTACTAGAAGGTTCTATGTCTAGTAACTGTAACTCTTGTGTTTTTTGTTTTATTTTGTTTTGTTTGAGACAGAGTCTTGCTCAGTTGCCCAGGCTGGAGTGGAGTGGTATGATCTCAGCTCACTGCAACCTCTGCCTCCTGGGTTCAAGCAAATCTCCTGTCTCAGCCTCCTGAATAGCTGGGATTATAGGCACGCACTGCCATGCCCAGCTAATTTTTGTATTTTTAGTACAGACGGGGTTTCACCATGTTGGCCAGGCTGGTCTTGATCTTCTAACCTCAGGTGATCTACCCGCCTCAGCCTCCCAAAATGCTGGGATTACAGCCGTGAGCCACCGCGCCCGGCCCGTAACTGTGACTCTTAAACAGCAAGTAGAGCTTTTTTTTTTTTTTTTTTTTTAGTTGGGAGATGGGCCTTTAAGGGGAATAACTACAACTATCACAAAGCATATACATTTTCCTCTCAAAAAGAGATCACAAAAGACAGCATTGTCCTTAAAATGAAGATAATTACTTCATAAGCTTAATTATTGAATTGCTGTTGAGTTAAAGAGGATTAGAAGCAAGAGAGTTCGTGGCACTGAAGCATGGCAGTTTTTAGAGAGAGTGAAGACATTAGAACCTTCCTCATGAAGTCACTCTGTGAAGGGATGGGGAACCATTCTATTATGGCCTCTGGGGCATTCACCCAACGGCTGGATGTGATATTTGACCTGCAAAATCGTGATGCTACAGAATCACCAAATATAGATTGCATTTACCTTTTAAGTTTGACAAGATAGAGAAATATGGAAAGCATTTCCACAGGACCCTGTTTCCAAATGATTAAGGAAAACAGGGCTTCCTGCTATAAGAATACACATTGTGGGCCGGACACAGCGGCTCATGCCTATAATCCCAGCACTTTGGGAGGCCAAAGCAGGCAGATCACTTGAGGTCAGGAGATCAAGACCAGCCTAGCCAACATGGTGAAACCCCTGTCTCTACTAAAAATACAAAAATTAGCTGGGCGTGGTGGCAGGCACCTGTAATCCCAGCTACCCAGAAGGCTGAAGCAAGGAGAATCACTTGAACCTGACAGCTGGAGGTTGCAGAGAGCCAAGATCACACCACTGCACTTCAGCCTGGGTGACAGAGTGAGATTCTGTCTAAAAATAAAATGAAATACATGCTGCTGTGTTTAGAAGTTCACCGTGCACCGTGTGGGATGCACCGCATTAGAGGGTGTTGCTGGCTAATTGCTGTGGTCCTGCTATTACTGAGCAAGATCACAGCACAGGAAGAAAGGGCCCCTGGTTTGAATATCAGCATTGCCATCATTATTTAATATTCCCAGGCTTTATTTTTCTGTAAAAATGATAGTAATAGCATAAATACATACATATACACACAAACACACATACACAGGTGCGCGGGGGAGCGCCCATAAGCAGGAACAGAAGCAGCAGCCCTTCCTTTGCCATGCCTAACACCGGCTACATTCACTCGCCTGCAGCTCCATAGCTCCTGGTTGAGGGACCCGTGGCTAGGAAAGGTCATCTAGGTGGCCTCTGCAAGAAGGCACGTGGGCAGCCGGGTCGGAGCAGCCCCTCGTGAGACCCCTACAAGGCTGACTGCCTCCGTTTTGCCTCTCTGCTCCAGCCAGTGTGAGCGAAACCCCTGCCCCATGGACAGCAGACCCTGTCACCATCTGCCCAAGACCATCTCCTTCCATTACCTCTCTCTGCCTTCCAACCTGAAGACGCCCATCACCCTCTTCCGCATGGCCACGGCCTCTGCCCCTGGCCGAGCTGGGCCCAACAGCCTGCGGTTTGGGATCGTGGGTGGGAACAGCCGCGGCCACTTTGTGATGCAGCGCTCAGACCGGCAGACTGGGGAGCTGATCCTCGTGCAGACCCTGGAGGGGCCTCAGACGCTGGAGGTGGACGTCGACATGTCGGAATACCTGGACCGCTCCTTCCAGGCCAACCATGTGTCCAAGGTCACCATCTTTGTATCCCCGTATGACTTTTAAGGGTACACAGGGGCACCGGGGTGAGGAGATTTGACCTCGTTTCTCTTCCCCCGAAGACTCAGCTTTGGGCACTGACTGCGTGGACATCTCCTCCTCCCGCCTGTTCTGCCCTTCGCCAGTGCACCCATGCTTCTAGGGTGTCGTTGCACGGTGTCCCATGAATAGCACAGACGGGCATCCAGAAAATTCAAACTGCTGCCATCACATTTTTTGTTCTGCTTTAAAGCCCTTCCCTTAGATGATGCACTAACTTTCTCAAACCTTTTTTATTCAGGGAATGGGCAGCTTTCCAAAATGCTGTGCAAATGGCCTTGCGAGTTTGAACTGGCTGGGGAGAGAAAAGCTGGCAATGTGTGTCAGATGACTATCAGCCCTTCTGCATTTTCAGAGCCAGGCTTGCTATAAATGAAGCGGTTCTAGTCATGCGGGGGTGGGGCGGGGTCTAGTCATGCCTCTGCGCATGCGGCATAGGAAGTGGCGTTTCCTCCCCTAACCCAGCGCGTTGTTCTTATCTGCCTTTTCCTCTGTGACAGCCTGCCTGTCTTCTCATCAGAGAGCCACAGGAGGGCCTTAAATCCCACACAGATCCTTCTAGACCAAGGACCCATTGTTAAAAGCATGGATTCTGCCTGAGTTACTTCCCCTTTGAGAAATCATATCTCAAATACATAATCTGGTAATATAACTGAAGAAATAAAAGCGATTGCTCCTCCTGGACGCCTGACTTCTCCCTGAGCATGAGACAGCCCACTTCCTTCTAGGAGGGGATGGCTGACTCTCTTCCTGCCTGGGTTGGATACACTGGAATAAATGAGTACGACAGCACAGAGGTGATGTTTGGGACTGTTCCACGATATAAATTTGTTTTGGCCACATGGGAGATTGGTAAGGACAATATCTGGCAGTGGAGAGTTTAGGAAAATGCTTGAGTTGTCATGGATTCCATGGCCTTTTGTTTCTGATGAATTCACTGTAGGGTGATGCCCTCCAGGTGACCAAGAGAGAAAACACTGGCCAGAGCTGAGTGGGGTGGGGTAGGGTGTGGGGTGTGGGGTAGAGTGGGGAAGATCATTCAAGCTAAAACTTAAGAGGTAGCGAAGCTGTAAGAAAGTTTCATTATCTAATTACATGTCAAGCTACTGGTGAGATTTCATCACACATATTTTATTTAAAGCTTTTTTGTATTTGCCCTGGTATGAGATGGAGCCAGAAGTGTGTCACTAGTTCAATGATCAAGCCCTATATTAAGATGATTTCTAGTGAGACACAGTCAAGAGTTGCTTTTGAAAATTTTCTTCTCCCATGGGCTCAGCTGCGATCTCTGTGTAACAACAGAAAAAGGACTAGCAAACTAAAGTTACAAGACTTTATTAAAACATTATCCACGGTATCCACAGCCTTATGTTTCTAATTGTAGCTGTGCTGGGCCAGAAGCCTGCATACCACCCGGTCCCATATACACAACACCAGGTGGAAGAGTCCAAGGGCCTGGCCAGGTTCCTGAATGGGAGATGTCACGGCTGTGGGCTGGGGACTGGGGTGGTTTGGGGAACAAGTCTCTCATGTCCCAGAAGGTAAGGAGTGTTTGGAGAGTCTTTAGAGAAGGTGCCCCCTAAACTGGTATATGATGATGACTGATGCCAAACACCACAGTTTAAAGCAACAATTTCCATCACCAAGATCTGCCGTCATCAAACATGCTTCCCACTGATGAAATCATGCACCTGGCCCCTGTCCCAACAGCACCAAAGTATGAATGGCTGACTACTTAGGATGTGGATGATGATGGCTGGGCACTTCTTGTGAATGATGTGGATGATGGGTCTTTTGTAGATGACTGGGCACTTCGCCTTGTGGAGTGTCTCGTTCTCTATATGCTCTCTCCTCACTCTCCCCTATAGAATCAATTTTTTCTTTTGTTTTTTCAGAGCTCCACTCTGTACTAAATCAGAGTAGCTAGTAGTTAACCAGTATTTGTTTGCACCCCGTTTCAGGTAATATAGTTTCATAGCACTTGAAGGAGGGGCTTTAAGACTTTTGATCATGCAAAGTTGCAAACATATGCAAAAGTAGAGAGAACAGTGTAATGAACCCCATGTCTGAATCAGTAGCTTCAATAATGAATACATGGCCAATCTTGTTTCATCTACTATCACCGCACCTCGTAATGATTTTGAAGTAGATCCAGTCCTATCATTTCACCTGTAAATATTTTAGGATGTATCTCTAAAAAACAACTTTTAAAAAGGATAACCAAAATACCGTTCACATCTAAAACATTAATTCCATAATACCTTTAAATATTCAGTCATTGTTGAAATTTCTCTGAGTGGCTTATTTTTTTGGTTTGCTTATAGTAGTCTATGCACCATAATTTATTGATATGCCTCTTAAGTCTTTTTTAAATCTGCAGCAGTGGGTCTCACACATCAGCATATATTGGAATAATCTGGAGGTTTGTTGGAAGACAAAATATTGGGTCATTTATACTGTAATTTCTCACAGTTTGAGTTTTTCTGAGTGCATCTCTGTCTTCTCTATTTCTTATAATTCTAGAGAGTTAGTCAAATTCAAGTTAGATTTATTTTGGCAAGAATACTTTATTGGTGGTGACAGATCCTTCCAGTAGGAGGAGCATGATATCTGGTTGCCTCTCTTTTCTGATGTTAGCACCCATTGATAGCACAGATCCATTACTTCTGTAGGGGTTGCAATTAATATTCTAACGCTATTGATTTTTTCTTTATTAGCTGACATACTTTATAAAGAGAAACTTACTCTCATCAGTTATTTGGCTACCCTGAGATTTGGTTTGTATCAGAAAGGCAGGATTGATTCTTGGCTTTCCTCCCTTTATTTTTCAGTTTTCAAAATGAGGTGGTTCACAGGCATCTTTCCAACATGTCCTGTGAGAGTTGTTTTCTTCTTTGAATACATTATGAACTCATGGTTGAAACATACCTGATGTTATTATGTGTGTTATCATCTGTATTAATAGTAATTATAGTTACTGTCTTTGTTTTTGCTCAAATTGTTCTATCTTTGGTCCTTGAGAGCTGCTTCAAGGTGGCTGATTCCATTTGACATGACCCTGATAGTCTTTGATAGTTTTTTAATTAACTTGTATGACAAGATTTTTATCTTGTACATTTTCTGCCCCAGCCCTGAAATCAGCTATTTTCCCCCAACAATCCCTGATTCCTTCTAGTCGGGAATGGTAATTAGACCTCAAGGTCTGGGTGCTCAGAGTGCTCATTGTTAGTGGTTACGTCACTGTTTCTTGGCTTTAGTGGCTAGAGCTAGGAAATATGTATTATTAGTATTTTTTAAAGATAAAACACTACATGAGTTCATACTGATACTTCAAATTTAATTCAGGACTACTATGGGTTTTTGTTGTTTTGAGGGGAGAATTGGCATAAAGGCAGGGTCTTTCTTGTCACTCAGGGTGGAGTGGAGTGGTACAATCATAGCTCACTGCAACCTCAAATTCCTGGGCTCAAGAGATCCTTCCACCTCAGCCTCCCAAGTAGCTGGAACTACAGGTCCACGCCATTACACCCAGCAAATGTTTATTTTTCATAGTGTTTTTTTTTGTTGTTGTTGTTTTGTTTTGTTTTGTTTTTGAGACAGAGTCTAGCTCTGTTGTCCAGGCTGGAGTGCAGTGGTGCAATCTTGGCTCACTGCAACCTCTGCCTTCTGGGTTCAAGTGATTCTCGTGCCTCAGCCTCCCGAGTAGCTGGGATTACAGGCATGCACTACCACACCCAGCTAATGTTTGTACTTTTAGTAGAGACAGGGTTTTGCCATGTTGACCAGGCTAGTCTCAAACTCCTGTTCTTAAGTGGTCTGCCTGTCTCAGCCTCCCAAAGTGCTGGGATTACAGGCATAAGCCACCATGCCTGGCCTTGTTTTCATTTTTAATGTAACTTCATTGATCCTCTATCTGCTCTCCTTCTCTCATTCCAAAACCTCCTTCTAAACATCACCAAAATAACTACACATTTAAGAAAATTATTATAAGAACAATGCCAACCTTAACACAAAAATATGATAACTAAAAACAGTTAAAATCATTTTTTTCTGCAATTCTTTGTGTCCTCAACATTTATACTATTAGGGATAGACGGTCAACTTGTTGTTGTAAAGTTACTTCGAATGGTTCCTCTCTCTGTGGCATGTTCCAAACTAGAATCAAGATTTACTGATTATACCTCCTTCATTTTCCTGAAATTTTTAAAGATTGCTTTTTAATTTTAACTTTGTTTTTTAATTATGTGAACTATTTACCTGGTTCCAAAGTCAAATCTACAAAACAAAATGTATTCAGAGAAGTTTATCTTCTGATCAGTTCCCTTCACCCTGTTTCCTCCTTCTTCTATAATCCAATTTTCCCCTTTTATCCTTCCATTTAAACAACATAACCAAATGATAAATGATAGCATGCTATTTCACACTTTCCTGGACCCTTCTATTTTGCTAAAAATATTGGATTTCACTCCATAGAACCATATAGTATGTTTTCCATTATAAAATGCTCCATTGTGACAACATACCATTGGTTATTCAATCAGTCACTCCTGATTGACATTTGGGTTGTTTCTAGCCCTTTGCTATTAAAAATATTGCAGCAATATGCATATGTCTTTTTGTATTTCTGCCTTTGTATGTTTAGGGCCAATTTTTCCTCTGTAAGAATTATGTTACTTTCCGCCCCCAACAGCAATGTATGGCAGTTCTTATTCCTGAATCAAAGAAGGCCACAGTGACGCCTCCAGTTCTCACATCTGCCCCAACCACCAAACCCTCCTTTGGAAGGACAGAGAGACCTGAATGGAGGGCTGTTCTACAGCTAGCCCACCTGCCTGACTTGGGCTTCTGGTTATCCGTCAGCTGCCACCAGGAAGAGACAAAGAGGCAAACCGAGTAGATCACGTGTAGAAACTGAGCAGTAGAAAGTTAGCTAGGATTCTGGAGGGCTTTTAAAAATCACTTTTTAAAAATTATTATACCTCCATCACTAGCAAACAAAAAGGAAAATAAGCCAACAACAAAATACCACTGCAGAGTCACAGTAAACTTGATGGGTTTATTGGGAGTCTGAACATGTGCCCACGGAGAGACATGAGGAAGTCAGGCTCAAATGGGCCACTTTCCACCAACCACTGACCTGGGATTCTGGGTATCAGTCAGTTGCCACCAGCTTTACCAAGCAATGATAAGCCTCAGCTTTATCTAGCTCTTACTGCAGGGATGGAAAGATGAACTTTCGTGACTCTTAGCTTGTACATATGAAAATCTCTCAGTGTTTATCAACTGCATAAATATCCTTGAATGTCTACTGTTTTCCAGGCACTGCTCCACTTGCTGAAGTTACGATGGATAAGATTACCAAAGAAACTGACTTCATGGAGCTTATGTTTTAGCAAAGGGACAGACAATAGATGTATAAATGAAAAAATGTGTAGTGTTAAGAGGGATGAGAGCTACAAAAACAAAAGCAGTGAAAAGGGTTTGTGAGTATATAGTAAATGTATATGTAATAGATGTAATTATGGTCATCCCTTGGTATCGGCAGAGGATGGGCTCTAGGACCCCCCTCTCCGCCCCTCCCCCAGATACCAGAATCCATGGATGCTCAAGTTCCTGATAGAAAATGGAATAGGGCCGGGCGCAATGGCTCACACCTGTAATTCCAGCACTTTGGAAGGCTGAGGTGGGTGGATCACCTGAGGTCATGAGTTCAAGACTAGCCTGGCCAACATGGTGAAACTCCATTTCTACTAAAAATACAAAAATTAGCTGGATGTGGTGGCACACACCTGTAATCCCAGCTACTTGGGAGGCTGAGGCAGGAGAATCACTTGAACCCAGGAGGCGGAGGTTGCAGTGAGCCAAGACTGCACCACTGCACTCCAGCCTAGGTGACAGAGTGAGACTCTGTATCAAAAAAAAAAAAAAAAAGGAAAGAAAAGAAGAGAAAAGAAAACCAGGAAATGGCATAGAGAGTGTATGCACATTCTCTTGTATAATTTAAATAGTCTTTAGAGTACTTATAATATCTAATACAATGTAAATGCTGTGTAAATAGTTGCCATACTTTTTTAAAAGTATATTATTTTTATTCATTTTTTCTGAATATTTTTGATATGTAGTTGGTTGAACCTGCAGGTGCAGAACCTGCAGGTATGGAGGGTCGAATGTGTATCATCTGCATAACTTGGGTGTTGCAAACACTGTAATCATGTGCAGTGACAGCTGGATCCCATATCCTAGGAATCTGGCCTTAGGACTCAGAATTTCTCCTGAGTGTTTGAATGAGGCGGTGATGGAAGCCTTGGATGGCCATATTGGGCTCATGTGCACAAAGGAAAGAAAGACAACTTGTCTACAAACAGAACAATGATGCTGATGTGGGAAGAAGGGAAACAATAGACCACGGGGTTTGGAAGGACAGAACCTAATTTTGTGTTCTGCTTGTTATTGCTGCATAAAATATCCCAACATGTAGTGGCTTCAAACAATTATTTTATTACAAATTATCATGGATTCAGTGGGCCAGGAGTTCAGAGAGAGCACAAGGGAATAGTTTCTATTTGCTCCACAATGTCTTTGCTTCCCTCAGCTGGGAAGACTCCATGCTGGGGGCTGGGGTTACCTAAGGGTGACTCACATGTCTGCCTGGGCTAGGATGACCTAAAGACTAGGACTGGTAACTGGAACAGCTACCTTGGACTCTCCATGTGGCTTAGCAACTAGAACAGTGCAGAGAACACAGTAGACATTCAGGAATATTTATGCAGCTCATGATCACTTAGAGATTTTCATATGTACAAGTTAAGACTCACAAAAGTTCATCTTTCCATCCCTGCAGTGAGTGCTTGGTAAAGCTGAGGCAGTGGTTGGTAGAAAGTGACCCATTTGGGTCTGACTTCCTCATGCCTCTCCTTGGGCACATGTTTAGACTCCCAATAAACCCACCTCTGAGCCAGGTGGCCTGAGTAGTTGGACTTCTAACACAGTGGCTCGTGTTCCTAGTGTGAGTGTTCCAGGGAACAATGTGGAAGCTGCATGACCTTTTAGGACCCAGTCACATAGTGTTACCTCTACCATACTCTGTTGGTCAAAGTAGTCACAAGAAGCCATTGAGTCCTGGAAGGTGGACATAGACCAATGAGTACTCAGTGAATTGAATTGAGTTGAGAGGTTTCAAAGGATTTTAGGGCCATATTTTCAAAACGCCATGCCTGGTTTCCTGTTTGGATTTTCAGTGCCTCATGCAACCTGACTTCCAGTCTGTGGGTTTTATCAGGTAGCCCTCTGTCCTTTCAGTCTTCCTTTGCATGCATTCCTTTGGGTGTTCTTTTCAAACAAATGATCTCTGCCTAAAATAAAACTTACCCTCTAGTTGAGAAGTGAGATCTCCACATCTGTCACAAGGGGGTACTTTGAACAATGGTAGAAACAGAGTGAAAGATCCAATGTGTATGGTGCTGCAGGCTCACCAAGGTCAGGGGTTGGGGGAAAGGGATCACTGGAAAAGTCAAGACCAATTCATGAAGAAGCTGGCACTTGGTTCATGGAGAAGTTGGTTCATATTAGAGGAAGTCTAATGAGAAACTTAGGCTACCTTTTGTCACAAAGAGGTTTCCAACAAAACACAGCATTGGCCAGACCACAGAAATATTATAGCTCACTTGCAAACAAGAGACTATGACGATGAATTCGATTTGGGTTGATGGGATTTTCTGAATCTGATCACCTTTTAATGAAAAATTAGATCTTGGCAATTTAGTTCCTTAGCTCAGGGAGCTCTTTAGCTGCATTCTTTAGGGGCAAAGTGTGCTCTGTCATATACCTTGCTTACTTATGCCAGGATTCACCTCAGTCATGGTGTGGCACTTACACAGTAGCTTGTCTTCCTTTCTTATAGCTGGCTGAGTGGCCAGACATGTTTCTGCAAATAAAGATCTCTGCCTCTTAGACTCGTTTGTCCGCCTGACCGAGACCAGCCTCCAACACAGGAAGAGTTTGCTCCTTGCCCCTTGCTTGGGACCTGAGTGACAAGTGGAAGGAATGCTCCCATTCCTTCATTCCTGCCTTCAGCTCCCAGAGACTGCCAGACCTGGATAGGGGCTGGGCTTGAAAGCTACGGGAGAAAGACAAGAACATTGCCCTCTAAGGAGTCTTTCTCATGCCAATGCTGGGCTTCCTGTTATGTGAGATAATGTGGTTATGATTTAAGTAGCTTTCAGATGGAGTTCTTGTTTATAGCCAAAAGCATCCCTACAGACCTAACCTGCTGGAATCCCAGCTTCACAAGAGCAGGCATCCTGTCTGCATGCTCACTGAGGCAGCTCCAGTGCCAGCCTGCCCTGTGTGTGGGCAAGGTGATGGACAAGATACCAAACAGTTGGCATTTGTGGTAGATATTAGCAAATTTGGCCTAATACTTCCTCCTCTCCCACCTCTGGACCCATGATAGGCTGGCACTCTTGTCCTCGTGGGAGAGCATGGCAGTGGGACCAGTGCTGGCTCAGAAATGGTGCCAGTCTCTTCCAGGCCAAGGAACTCACAGATGTTGGGACCCTCCAGAGTTCTCTCTCCTCTCACTTGGCCAATGGCCCCACTCAACATGGAAGTTGCCCTGTCATCTCGGGTGCCTGAGTGATCACACTGAACAGCTGACCTATGAGGCACAAAAGTATAAGCAACAAATGGTTCTTTGTTGTTTTAAGCCACAGTGATTTTAGGGTCGTCTGTTGCTCCAGCATAACTATCCTGACTGACTCAGGACAGAAAGGGAAAAAATAAAATGACACGCTCCCTCCATCACTGATGGTGAGATTATGCTGTGGACTTAGGAATAAGAATGCATTCGACTCCTTGCACCTGCCTTACCCCTCCCCCAAAATTATTTTCTTCTTCTTTTTTCTTTTTTTTGAGACAGGGTTTCGCTCTGTCACCCAGGCTGGAGTGCAGTGGCATGTTCTCAGCTCACTTCAGTCTCCACCTCTCAGACTTGAGCAACCCTCCCACCTCAGCCTCCCAAAGTGCTGGGATTATAGGTGTGAGCCACAGCACCCAGCCTGATTTCTTAAATTGCAAAACTCAAGCTAGAATGGCCTGTAACAAAGGTTAGAATAGCCTTCCCAGCATCATGGGAGAGTCTGAGCAGGGACAACCTTAGCTCTGTCCCAGCCTCTTGCCTGAGGAGCATAATAGGCTTTGTGTTGTAGGCTGAACTGTGTCTCCCAGAAAGATATGTTCGTGTCTGTATTAGTTTGTTTTCATGCTGCTGATAAAGACATACCAAAGATTGGGTAATTTATAAAGAAAAAGAGGTCCAATGGACTCACAGTCCCACATGGCTGGGTAGGCCTCACAATCATGGTAGAAGGCAAAGGAGAAGCAAAGGCATGTCTTACATGGCAGCAGATAAGAAGAAACTTGTCCAGGGGAACTACTCTTTATAAAACCACCAGATCTCGTAAGACTTATTCACTATCATGAGAACAGCACAGGAAAGACCTGCCCCCATGATTCAATTACTTCCCACCAGGTCCTTGCCATGACACATGGGAATTGTGGGAGCTACAATTCAAGATGAGATTTGGGTAGAGACACAGTCAAACCGAGTCAATGTCCTAACACGTGGTACCTATGAATGTGATGTTGTTTAGAAATAATGTCTTTCCAAGTCTTGGAACCAACCCAAATGCCCAACAATGATAGACTGGATAAAGAAAATATGGCATATATACACCATGGAATACTATGCAGCCATAAAAAAGGATGGGTTCGTGTCCTTTGCAGGGACATGGATGAAGCTGGAAACCATCATTCTCAGCAAACTGACACAAGAACAGAAAACCAAACACCGCATGTTCTCACTCATAAGTGGGTGTTGAACAATGAGAACACATGGACACAGGGAGGGGAACATCACACACTGGGGCCTGTTGGGGGGTGGGGGGACTAGGGGAGGTATAGCAGCGGGTAGGAGGATTGGGAAGGGATAACATTAGGAGAAATACCTAATGTAGGTGACAGGAAGATAGATGTAGCAAACCACCATGGCATGTGTATACCTGTGTAACAATCCTGCACGATCTGCACATGTGCCCCAGAACTTAAAGTATAATTTTAAAAAAGAAAAAAAAAAATAATGTCTTTGCAGGTGTAATTAAGATGAGGTCATTGTACAATGGCTGATGTCCATAAGAGAAAACAGTCACATATACACAAACACACACAGACACACAGAAACATGCAGAGAGAGATAGAAAAGACAGACGCAGAGATTGGTGTCATGTTTTCACGGCAAAGAGATGCTGAGATTGCCGGCAATCACCAAAAGCTAGGAAAAAGTAAGGAAGGATCATTCCCTGCAGCCTTCTGAGAACACGTGGCCCTGTATATACCTTTATTTCAGACTTGCAGCCTTCAGAACTGTGAGAGAATGCCACCTGGTTTGTGGTATTTTGTTCTGGTAGCCCTAGGAAATGAACACACCTACTATCCTAACCTCCCCTCCAAACATCAGCTGAGAGTCAATCACCTCACATTGCTGAAAGGGGTCATCTCCATCCTAGGGAACACAGAAAACCACCAACTGTCAACCAGTCACTCGCTTCACTTCAAGTCCATATCCCGGCTCAGCCATCCTTTTCTTTGCCAATAATCTGGGAGCAAGACGATGACTTTATTAGTGTAATTGCAACTAAATTTAGAGTAAGAGAGGAAAGCCATTTTGCAATGAGGGCAGAGTCACACTGGGACATTGAGGGAGCTGATTCTCAAACATTGTGGTCTTTTTTTTTTCTATTTCTGAAAGAAACATTGACTAATTTTATAACTAGTAATGACATAATTCTACTCACTTCAGCAGTAAAAGATGAAACAAGTGGCACAATCAGCATCTTTCATAAAGAGAGTCATTGACTCCAGGGATAGGAAGGACCGTGGACTCTTAATCCCTACCCTGGATTCGCCTGGAGGACTGCAGACAAAATCAAAGCCATTCGCTCCTCAGAGTCTGCAGGATCAAGAACACCCCCTCGCTCACACCTCCTCCTCCAGCCCTGCTGTCTCCCACCTCTCTAACAACATTCTTGCAGCATCTCATGTGGCTCTTACCCTTTTCTGTGGTCTGAATGTTTATGTCTCCCCCAACCACCCAAATTCATATATTGAAACCTCATCTCCAGGGTGATGGTGTTATGAGGTAGGGCTTTTGGGAGGTGATTAGTTTATAAAGGTGGAGCTCTCATAAATGGGATCAGTGCTCTTATAAAAGAAACCCAGAGGCTAAGTGCGGTGGTTCATGCCTATAATCCCAGTACTTTGGGAGGCCAAGGTGGGCAGATCACTTGAGGTCAGGCATTCAAGACCAGCCTGGTCAACATGGTAAAAAACTGTCTCTACTAAAAATACAAAAATTAGCCAGGTGTGGTGGTAGACATCTGTAATTCCAGCAACACGGAAGGCTAAGGCAAGAGAATCTCTTGAACCCCGGAGGCAGAGGTTGCAGTGGGCCAAGATTGCACCACTGCCCTCCAGCCTGGGTGACAAACTCCAGACTGTCTCAAAAAAAAAATAAATAAATAAATAAGAAACCCAAAGAGTATGTTGCTACCGTTCATCATGTGAGGTCACGGTAAAAAGGCACTATTTATGGATCATGAAACAGGTCCTCACTAGACACCAAATCTGCAGGTATCTTGATCTTGGACTTTCCAACATCCAGAACTGTGAGAAAAAAAAAAAATTATTTTTATTAGTCACCCAGCTGAAGGTAGTTTGTTATAGCAACCTGAATGCACTAAGATACACCCTCAGTAAAGCCAGGGAAGCCTCCCTCCTCTATAGTCTACCAGTGAATGAGTCAGGCTAATTGGAATCTCTGCTTTTATTAACTTTGGGTGACATTACAGAGCAAGTGAAGGACTATGTGGGTTCCATCTGCGTGCTGATTAAAGTTAGGCTCTGCCCTAAGAATGCATGACCCACGTTTCCTTTTCCTCTTAGACAAACAGAAGGGAAAAAATGTATAATCAAGATCAAAAGTGAGTCAAAAGACAAACGGACAGGAACTCCACAGAAATGCCTCCCAGGTCAAGGCGGTCCCCCTATCTGAGAAATTGCCCAGAGTGTCTTGTCTCCTTTAGCATCCCTGCAGGCAACTCTTTCTCTACATGGTGGGAGACAGTTGTAGGGTGGGCAGAGTCACTTCCTGGTGTCCATTTCTCTCATTTGCCATACTTTTCCAGTGACAGAGTGAAAAATTGCTCTGCTGGCAGCAAGGCTGTTGGAGAGAAATGAGAATTGACACAGAAGCCACAACTTTTCAGCACAGCTGCTCTAAAACTAACCCATAAATGGCACCCATTCAGAAGATGAATGACGCAAACCATCTAAGCATTAACTCTCCTAACACCCACTCACTCACACAGCCAAACAAGATCACTGACTCTTCCAGCAACAGTCAAGTCTGACCCATCTCTCCCACGATCATCCTATGACTTACTCTGGTCTCAAATGCCCTGTCTGTCCCTAACTCCCTCCTGTTAAGATGTTCCCCAGTTCCCCTCTGCTGTTGTTTGAATGTGCCCCACAAATGTTCATGTGTTGGAAAATTAATCCTTCTGCCCTCCTGAATGAACTAATGTTAGTGCTGCCCTCATGAATGGATTAATGGGTTAATGAGGCTTCTGCTGTCATAAATGGATTAATGTCAGTCTCACAGGAGTGGGTTCATTACTGAGGGAAGGGCTTTATTATAGAAGTGAGCTCTCTCTGGCTCTCCTGCTGTTGCCCTCTCACCATGGGATGCCTTTCACCATGGTATGATGCAGCAAGAAGGACGCACAAGATGCCAGTTCCATGCTCTTGAACTTCCCAGCCTCCAGAACCATGAGCTAAATAAACATTTTATTTATAAATTACCCAGTCTGTGGTATCTGTTCTAGCAACAGAAAACAGACAAAGACACCCCCCATATGCAATCTCTTTTGCTGCAAAAATAGTAAACCTGACTTTATTGACAATATGTGGGTTCCTGGTGGTCTTTGACTGAGAGACATCAACTCCCAACTCAAGCAACCAGTGCTCTCAACTGCAGTCCCTGATCCACTGGACTGTGGTGATGAGCTGTGAAGTGTGTATTAGGTAGTTGGTGGCTAGAACTAATTAAGATTCCAAAGTATGGAAATAACAAAGGAGTATGGCTTGCTCAGGAAGAACTGTGCAGAGCCATGGAGGACACCTCAGACACTCATGGGAATGTCACATAAGGGGTGGCACGTATGCACCTGGCTTATGCATAGGGAACCACTAGCTGCATACTTGGCTGTTCTCCTTCTTCATTTCTGCCTTTGTCTGGGGAATTCTCGAATTACCTGAGCAGAAGGCCACATCACCTCCATCTGTGCTGTTTCATGGATTTGCCTCTACCACTTCAAGGCTTAAATTTTTGTTTGTTTTTGTTTTTATTTTGTTTTGTTTTTGAGACAGAGTCTGGCTCTGTCACCTAGTCTGGAGTGCAGTGGTTTGATCTCGGCTCACTGCAACCTCCACCTGCAAGATTCAAACTATTCTCCTGCCTCAGTTTCACAAATGGCTGGGATTACAGGTGCCCACCACCACACCTGGCTAATTTTTGTCTTTTTAGTAGAGACAGGGTTTCACCATGTTGGCCAGGCTGGTCTCGAACTCCTGACCTCAGGTGATCCACCCACTTAGGCCTCCCAAAGTACTAGTATTACAGGTGTGAGCCACCATGCCTAGCCTTAAATGTTTTTTAAAATCCTATTTATTCTTTTTCATTTAAAGGTCACCATTTTTCATATTGTTGGATGGAGAAAAGCAGCACCCACTCAAATGTTTTAAATTTTAATGATTCACTGAATATTGAGCAAGTGCCTTTTATGTGCTTGATCCCTGCAGAGAATACAGCTTCGAATGAGGCAGTATGCCCTTCTACGGCTTCCAGAATGTCAGGGAGGACAACTTGAGGCAAAGAGTGTGAAGGTTGCTGAGATCAAAGGAGAGTAGAAGGTAAGATGTACCCTTGCCTGGTTCACTAAGGCTGCTCTAACAACAGAGGAAATGTGAGTGAGGCCTCAGAGGCAGGAGGCAGGGCCCACTAATGGCTGTCCTGAACCCCTTTACAAATCCTGTGATTTGACCTGGAGAGTTCTGAACAACAGATCTTTGCTCATTCATGGGGGAGAGGGGGGCAGAAGGCCTGTTTCATGGACCATCAGGCAGCTCCCACACCATAGCTTTACCACAGCTACAGAGTCCTTGCCAAAATTTAACAGAACGAAAGCCATGGGCCCCAGTGGTGTCTTCCCAGGTAAAGATCTTCCAGGTCTCCCATTTGTTCCAGAGTACCCTGTTTCCTGCCTTGCTGTTCCAGCTACTTGGCAGAAGGCCTGCACATCCTATTTTAAAAGTCAAAGGCATTTTTTCCCTTCTTCTTCTTTTTTTTTTTTTCCTGGTTCATATTTAGCTGTAGGACACATCCCAAAGAACACAGCCCTCCAGAACTCCAGGCAATCCAGAGTGACAGGAGCCAGGGGAGGTTGGGCAGGTTTCTGTTTCCTGTGGGGCCGCTCACATCATCTCCCAACTTGGGAAGAACATAGAATCCTTCACAGCTACACAAGGACAACCATTCAGTCTCTGAGATAATAAGGAATTCACAGCAACCAGGCTTTCCTCCTTCATGGACTGAAATGACTGTTTTATGTGCATTTGGCTGAAATAAGGAGCATTTCTGTTGATTCCGGGTTTACCTAACTCAGTTCAGCTACATGAGGAAGTTTAAATTGGCTTACAGTCTGTGGGTATATGGAAGGCTGAAAGAGCTGGTGTGTCAGCAGTTATGGGGCTGAATCACAAATTTGTTCAGGAAGTCCAAGATTAAAGTCTAGTTTATATTATTATGTAACAAATATACCTGCCAAGCAACACATCCAGGCAAATAAATTTGAAGTATTTTTATGTAGGATACAGCTGGGATACAAAGCTTGGATTTATTTAAGACTTATGGGAATAGTAAATACGACCATTTCTGTGGAATCTCTCAAAAAGGTAGTTTAAATATTTGGAGCATGGAGTAAAGGTCCCAAATTCTTATAACTAGGAGTTTCCTGCTAAGAGTCATGTGCACTTTATCTGTTCACTGTTTACTGTCTCATTCCTCTGAGTGCAATTGTATTCCCCAGGAAGATGAGTCCCTGGACATGCCAGGCAAGGAAAGGTGATTTTGAAATAAAAGTACTAGAAGATGACATGTTCAATTTTCATACCAGTCATAAACATACATAGTTCTATTTATATATATTTATATTTATATATACATACATAGACATGAAATAGAAATATATTTATTTTAAAGTCCAGGTTTTTTATTTTTAAGGTATTGCGATGTCAAACCATACTTAAAAGTGAGCTAAAGTTTCTACTTCTGGAATAGCAGAGTAAGAATCTTCAAAAGTACGCTCCTCTATAAAAGACATAAGAACACTGGCAAAACAGTCAAAAATCAACTTTATCAGAACCTGGAAATTAACTGAAGGCTAGTAACAATTTGAAGATAATTTATTCAAGCAAAACAGCTGAATCTTGGTGAAATGCCTGTGGCATTTTAACTTCTCTAATGTCATTCTCCTCTCCCCAGCTCCAGTACAAGCCTTAAAAGCCCTGCAACCTTAACAGTTATGAAAACTAGTACCTACTAGTCACTGGAGTGAGAACAAGTTTGGAACTCCTCAAAAACTCCATCTCCCCCTAAAACTCACTATTCAATCTCACAGCTCGCTGAAAAGCTGCCTTCTTAGGGCTGTCTTAATTTGACCACACTCAAGAGCTCACTCTGTGTGAACAGCCTTACCATTTGTCAAAAACAATCAGTAGCAATTGTTTAATATTGCAACTGGAGGTGTTGTTACCAGTTAGAGTGAACAAGAGGCTGATCAAAAAAAGAAAAACTGGGAAATGAAATATCTATAGGGGACTTTGAAAAGTTCTGGCACACCCCTGGGAATCTAGAAGACCATGCATGTACAGGGATGAGAACATGCCCAAGAAAGACCTGAAAGAGTCCTAAGTTCTCATTTCAGGTCAGTCTGAGGTACTTCTCATGCAGGAAGTAAAGCCTAAGGCGGAGTTGTAAATTATCAGCCAGAATATTGAAGGTATGTTCCAACTCACACACAGAGCTCCTCTATGAAGACTGGAAGAATCACATGTCCAAGGTATTTGAGAAAATCTCTGTCCACTCATGGGCTGTCTTTTAAGCTAACTGAGCGCTGACTTCAATGGTCATACACAATTTAAAAAAAAATACAAACTTTACAGAATTAGTCTAGGAAAAACACTAAACAAACAGCAATGACAATAAGCAGAAACAAGCAAACCCTGGATGGAGTAGTATGAATTTACAAAGTTGACAAATTATATTGTTTAAAATGTCCAATTTTCAGTAAAATATTATGACTTACAAAAAAAGGGGGAGCAAAGACATAAATAGTTGATACAAACTATCACTAAGAAAGCTCAGAGCTTATGTATTAGTCTGTTTTCTTGCTGCTGATAAAGACATACCTGAGACTGGGAAGAAAAAAGAGGATTAATTGGACTTACAGTTCCACATGGCTGGGAGGCCTCAGAATCATGGCTGGAGGCAAAAGGCACTTCTTATATGGCAGCAGCAAGAGAATATGAGCAAGATGCAAAAGGAGAAACCCCTGATAAAACCATCAGATCTTATTCACTACCACAAGAACAGTATGGGGGAAACCACCCCCATAATTCAAATGATCTCCTACCAGGTCCCTCCCATAATATGTGGGAATTATGGGAGTACAATTTAAGATGAGATTTGAATGGGGACACAGCCAAACCATATCAGCTTATTAGAGAAAAACTTTAAATCAGCTATTATAAATATTTTCAAAAAACTAAACAAAATCATGTTTAAAGGAAAGTATGAGATGAGGTGGTCTCATCAAATAGAGAATATCAATAAAGATACAGAAATTATTTTAAAAGAACCAAACAGAAATATTGATGTTGAAAAGTTCAACTGAAATAAATTCACAAAAAGGCTTAAGAGAAGATTTGAGCAGGCAGAAGAAAGTATCAGGGAATTGATATTACCCAGCTTGAGGAACAAAAAAGAAAAAATATAAAGAAAAACTATCTGAGCCTGAGATATTTGTGAGGTCGCCATCAAACATATCAATATATGCATAATGGGCATCTCAGAAGAAGAGAGTAAGAAAAGACAGAAAGGATATTTGAATAAATAAGGCAGGAAACTCCCCAAATCTGATGAAAAACACTAATATGCACATCCAAGAAGCTAAAAGAATTCCAAGCAGGATAAAGACAAAAAGATCCACACTTAGACCCATCTTGGTCAAACTGTTGAAAGTCAAAAAGAATTTTTAAACCAGTAAGAAAAAGCTCTCAAGTATAAGGGAGCCTCAATAAGAGTAAACATGTTGCTTCTCATCAGAAACTATAGAAGCCAGAAGACAGTGGGATGACATATTCAGAGATCAGAGAAAAAAAGCTGTTGACCAAGAATTCTATGTCAGCCATACTATTCTCCAAGAAAAGAGAAACTTACACATCCTCAAATACAGAAAAATTGAGAAAATGTATTGTTAGCACACATACCCCACAAAAAATATTAAAGAGAGTCCTTCAGGCTGATGTGAAAGGACACTAGAGAGTAACTTGAATTCACACAAGAAATAAAAGAACAGCAATAAAGGAAATTGTGTAAGTAAGTATAAAAGACAATACAAATATATGTTTGTTTATAATACTTTTAAATTTTACCTGATTTAACTGACAACTGCATAAAGCAATAATTATACAACTGTGTTGATGAGTTTATAATGTAAACAAATTTAATTGATATATATATAATAGTACAAAAGAGGGAAAAGGGAACAAAGCTATATTGGAACAAGTTTTCTTTGTCTACTATAGAAATTAAGTTGGTATCAATCTGAACTAGATGGTTTTAAATTGTTAATTATAATCCCTGGGGCAATCATTAACAAAATAACTCAAATGGCTATAGTAAAGAAATATCAAAGAAATTAATAGAATAGAAAATATACATTTAACACAAAAGAAGCCATTCATAGAGGAATAGAGAAACAAAAAGGACATAAGACAGTCAGAAAATCAGTAACAAAATGACAGACAGAAAATTCTAGCTTACCAGCAATTACATTAAGTGTATTTGGACTGTTATATATGCATAAGTTTTATATATAGAGAGAGTAACCACTAAAAAAACTATTCAAAGAGATACACTCAAAAATGCTATAGATAAATAAAAATGGAATTCTAAAAAATGTTCAAGCAACCTCCTGGAAAGCAGGATAAGAAAAAAAGAACAAAAAACAAAGATAAACAAAACAAAAAATAAAATGGCAAATTTAAAGCTTGACATATCAATAATTGCATTAAATGTAAATAATAGTCTAAATACACCAATTAAAAACCAGTTGCTCATATTTGTGTGAACCTATTTCTGGAATTTCTAATCCGTTAAGTTGATATGTTTGTCTATCACTTCACTAGTATCACACTATCTTCGTTACTGTAGCTTACAGTAATTCTTAAAATCAGGTAGTATGAGTCCTCAAATTTTATTTTCTTAAAAAATGTTTTGACTATTCTAGTTCCTTTGCCTTTCCATATAAATTTTAGATTAACTTGTCTATGTGTATGAAAAATATGCTTTTGGGATTTTTATGGGAGTTGTGTCTAAATTAATTTGGAGAGAATTGACATCTTCCCAGTCTTGAGATAGTGTAAAATTGGTGGTGTTTCTTTTATAGATTTTGGTAGAATTTGCCAGTGAAACTATTCGAACCCGGAGATTTCTTTTGTATAAAACTTTAAACTACGACTTCAATGTCTTCAATAGTTACAAGGACTAATTCAGGTTATCTACTTCCTCTTACATGGTTTTAGTCATCTGTGAGTTTAGAGGAGTTGGTGTATTTCATCTATAATCTCAATTTTGTGTGCATATAGCTGTTTGTAGTATTCTCTGATCCCTTTCACTTCTTGCAGGATTTCTGGTACTATTCCCATTTTCATTCCTGACACTGGTATTTTTTGTCATCTCTCTTCTGTTCTTATCAGTTTGCTTAGAGGTTTACCAATTTTACTGACCTTTACAAATAACTTGGTTTCACTGATTTTTTTTCATTGATTTTGAGTTACAAAGCTTTTGGTTTCGTTGATTTTCTCTATTATTTTTCTGTTTACAATTTCATTGATCTTTACTGTTGTCTTCATTTTTTCCTTCATTCATTTTGCCTTGAATTTATTTTGCTATACTTTTTCTAGCTCTAATCTATTTTAGATTATTGATTTGAGATTTCTTCTTTTACAATATAAGCATTGTGTGCAATAAATTTTGTTTTAAAAACTGCGTTAGTTTCATCCAACAGATTTTGATAAGTTGTATTTTCATTTTCATTTGTTTCCAAATATTTTCCAATTCCCTTGAGACTTATTTGATCTCTGAATGGAAGTTTGTTTTTTTTAATTTCCAATGTTTGAGATGTTTCTTTCTTTTTCTTTCTTTCCTTTTTCTTTCTTTTCCTCCCTCCCTTCCTTCCTTTTTTTTTTTTCTTTCTTTCTTTTCGTTCCTTCCTTCCTTTTCTTCTCTTTTCTTTTTCCAAGTCTCATTCTATTGCCCAGGTGGGAATGTAGTTGCATGATCTCAGCTCGCTGCAGCTTCCACCTCCTGGGTTCAAGTGATTCTTGTGCCTCAGCCTCCCAAATAGCTGGAACTACAGGTGTGCACCACCACAGCTAATTTTTGTAATTTTTGTAAAGACAGGGTTTTGCCATGTTGGCCACGCTGGTCTTAAACTCCCAGGCTCAAGTGATCCCAAGATTACAGGTATGAACCCCTAGTGCCTTGCCTTCTATTATATTTCTTATTGACTTTCTTTTTTGAGACAAGATCTCACTCTGTTCCCTAAGTTGGAGTGCAGTGGCACAGTCACAAATCACTTCAGCCTCAAACTCCCAGGCTCAAGTGATCCTCCCACCTCAGCCTCCCAAGTAGTTGGAACCACAAGTGTACACAACCATGCCTGGTAGATTAGAAAAAAAAAAATTGTAAAGATGGGGTCCCACTCTGTTTCCCAGGCGGCTTGCAAACTCCTGGGCTTAAGTGATCCTTTTGCCTTGGCCTCCCAAGGTCCTGGGATTACAGGCATGAGCCACTGTGCTCAGCCTTCTTACTGATTTTTAATCTAATTCCATTATGTACGGATAATACACTGAATTATTTCAATACTTTTAAATTTGTTAAGGTTTATGACCCAAGATATGGTTTATCTTGGTCAGTGTTCCATGAGCACCTGAAAAGAATGTGTATTCATTCAGGCATGGTGGCTTATGCCTGTAATCCCAGCACTTTGGGAGGCAGAGGCAGGTGGATCACCTGAGGTCAGGAGTTCAAGACCAGCCTGTCCAACATGGCAAAACCCTATCTCTACTAAAAATACAAAAATTAGCTGGGAGTGGTGGCAGGTGCCTGTAATCCTAGCGACTCGGGCAGCTGAAGCAGGAGAATTGCTTGAACCTGGGAGGTGGAGGTTGTAGTGAGTGGAGATCATTCCAGTCTGGGTGACAGAGAGAGACTCCAGCTCAAAAAAAGAAAAAAAAAAAGAATGTTTATTCTACTTTTGTTTGAGGAATATTCAATAAATGTCAATTAGACCAAGTTAACTGATAGCATTGCTCAGTTCTTCTATGTACTTTTCTATTGGTTGTATGGATTACTGAGAAAGGAGTGTTGAAGTTACCAAATATAATTGTAAATTTGTCGATTTCTCCTCTTAGTTCTGTCAGTTTTTGCTTCATATTCTCATTCACTGTTATTTGTATACACATTTTGGATTGTAACGTCGTAACAAGTCACCCCTTTTGTCATTATGCAGTGACTCTAGCTTTCGAAATTATCTTTGTTCTGAAGTCATATTTTATTATTAATATAGCCTCTTCATCTTTCTTTTGTTTGACGTTTACATGTTGTATTTTTTTTCCCATCCTTTCACTTTTCACCAAAGTGACTTTATTGTAGGCAGCATATATAGTTGGGTCGTTTTTTTAAAAAATCAATTCTGACAATATTTTTCCGTAAAGGCAGAAAGTAAACATTTTGGGCTTTGTAACCCATATATCCTGTGTAACAATTACTAAAGTCTGTTGTAGTGGGAAAGCAGCCATAGACAACATGTAAACAAATGGGCATAGCTGTGTTCCAATAAAACTTTATTTATAAAAACACGTAGTGAAATGAGCTGGGTGTGGAGGCTCACACCTGTAATCCCAGCACTTTGAGAGGCTGCGGTGGGAGGATCACCTGAGATCAGGAGTGCAAGACCAGCCTGGCCTCTACTAAAAATTTAAAAAAATAGCCAGGTGTGGTGGCAGGCAACTGTAAACCCAGCTACTCAGGAGGTGGAGGCAGGAGAATCACCTGAACCCTGGAAGCAGAGGTTCCAGTGAGCCGAGATCATGCCATGGCACGCCATCTTAAAAAAAAAAAAAACATAGTGGACTGAATTTGGTTTAGACTATTTACATGTAATTGAGTTATTATGTCTGGATTTAGGTCTATGTTTTTATTATTTGATTCGGTTTGATCCCTCTACTTCTTCGGTTTTGTTTCACCAGCCATTTCTGTTAGTATTCTTTGCTGAGTCCTCCTTATCTCCTCAGACTCTTAATTATGGAGTACCCTATGGCTCAGCACTGTATTACTACTCTCTCTCTTTTCATCTCCACTAACTTTCCAGATAATCTGATATAGTCTATAGTTTTTAATATCATTTACATGCTAATGACTCCAAAATTTATATTTCCAGGCATAACTTCTTGAAACAAATCATATCTTAAAAGTGACAACTTCAAATTCCTCTGACATTTGGGGATCATAATATTTGTAATAACATAAACATATTTCTAGTCTAAAGGACCCAAATTAACCCTCTGGAGCTATCTTGAATGAATGGCTCATTTCAGAAAACGGTGAAGATGATATGGCATTTGATTTGGACAATCCACTCCCTCCCCCAAGATCCTTTCTGGTTCCCTTAAAAATGCATATTTGACAACTGGCATTGTATTTTTCCTTAAAATTTTCAGTGTATTTACATCCATTATCTCATTGGACTCTCAAATCAAAACCATAATGTAGGCACGACAGATCTTCTTTTTAGCTCCATCTTCCTGATGAAGAAACTAAGTTTCAGGGAGATTAACTGCCAAATACCACACCGCTTAAAAATGAAGAAAATGGGATTCAAACACAAGACAGTAACAAAAACATGGTGCTTTTTCTGTGGAAACAGGCTACCTCCCCCTTTATCTGCACCTCTAGCTGCTTCTCTGGAGGTATTTGGTAAGAAGAGTGCTTCAGAACTTCTGAATTTGACCGACTTGGGTTCAAATCCCAGCTCAACCATTTGCTGAATTACCCTGGGAAAAACTCAACCATTTTAGCTTTCTGGTGTGAAATGTCAATGACATCATCTACCTCATAGGCTTACTCTGACAATTAGAAGTCATAAAGAAATATACCATAAACTTAGGGAATGAAGAAATAATTTAATGGGCCCGCAGAGCATGGTATCTCCAGAGTGAGAAAGAGGAGACAGAGACACAGTGGTCCTGTGCAGGGTGTCAGAACATGACTACATTAAGAATGTCAACATGAGAGGGTAAGTAAGCGTGGGCTATCCCCAAAGCCTGAGCAGGGAGAGGATAATGGAGTCAGACAAAAACTGAAGTCACAGAAGGAAGATGGCAATCTGAACCAGGATGCAGGAACCCCACATAGGGAAGAGGGGTGTCCTCACAGATGGCTGCCTGACATAGTGTTAGAGCCCAAGCAGAGTGAGGAGGCCATCTGCTTAGAAAAGTGGCCCAAAAAAGGGTGTCAGAGCTGAAAGAGGACATCTGCACAGGTCAGCCTGGCCTGGGGTGTTGGAGGATGAGGGAGAAGTAGGATTGAAAGTGGAATCTATACCAAGTGCAGCTGAAGCACCAAGTGGAATGAGAGATGTTTGTGTGGGGGATGCTGGCAGCCTGGTAGAGGGTGTCTGAGCCTGGGGGAGGACACAAGGTGTCTGAGCCTGGGGAGGGTGAGGAGGGAATTTGTACAAGACATAGGGCACTGAATTCTGAAAGGGATGGGGAGAAATCCAGATTGGTGATGGCAATCTGACATGAGGTGTTGGAGCCCAAGCAGAGTGAGAGCAGTGTCTTTACATGAGGTGGAGAATGTGGTGACAGGGGCATGGCTTAGTATGCCTGAAGCCCAGAAGAGCACCAGAGTCTGAGCATTCAGTCAGAGATGGGGTAGCTGTGGGTAGCTGCAATGCTGATGGAGATCATAATCAATTAAATGAATACATATATTAAAGATACTGGGATCCAGAATTCTCACTGTCGAAGAAGGTTGTTAAAAATAAAGAAAGGTAATAGGCCGGGCACAGTGGCTCATGCCTGTAATGCCAACACTTGGGGAGGCCAAGACAGGTGGATCACCTGAGCTCAGGAGTTCAAGACCAGCTTGGCCAATATGGTGAAACCCCGTCTCTACTAAAAATACAAAAATTAGTCAGGCATGGTGGCACATGCCTGTCATCCCAGCTACTCAGGAGGCTCAGGCAGAATTGCTTGAACCCAGGAGGAAGAGGTTGCAGTGAGAAGAGATCACGCTACTGCATTCCAGCCTAGGCAACAAAGTGAGACTCCATCTCAAAAAAAAGAAATGGAAAGGTAGAAAATTGGACTGGAATTAGAGATGTTGGTGTGAAATCATGGTTTCTAATATAAGTAGAAATATAAATATGTGTAAATTTATACACACATACAATACACATATTCCCTAGCTGTGTCTTAAGAAGCACTAGAAGCAGTGACATTCAGTAGTAATGAGCACATCTAGCATCCAGATACTGGTTTGCAAATACTATTCTCAACTAAAAGGAATCTGGGCTGCTTGGAGAAATGGCTGATCTGAGGCCTACAGTGGGAAGATACAAAACAAGCCTGAAGCACCTCTTCCAAACTCATTCAGGTTGCTGCTGGTAGAATTAAGTGGCTTGTGGTTGGATGACTGAAATCTCCACTTCTCGTCATCTGCGGGCTGCTCGCAGCTGCTAGCGGCTGTCCACAAGTCTTAGATACACGGCAGTTTACTTCTTCAAGGCTAATAGCAGAAACCCTCTAATGCTTCCTATCTTTGACTTCAGAAAGGGCATAGCCTCTTTAAAGGGCTCACCTGATTCATTGACGTCTACCCATGATAATCTCCCTACCTTTTTTTTAGACTCAAAAGCAACTGATTAGAGACCTTAATTGCATCAAATGTCAAATCTTCATATTTGCTATATAATGTAAATTAATCACGGGAATGAAATCCATCATACTCATAATAATGCCCACATTCAAGAGGAGGGATTATGTAGGTCATGTACACCAGGGAAGAGGAATCCTGGGAGCCATCTTAGAATTCTGCCTATTATTATACAAGAGAGGAGGGAGAAGGGAACCACTTGTTTTCATTGAAAAATCTTCATTATGCTTTTATAATCCATTAATCCATAATAAACTCCATAACTTTACTTCACAGTAAACTTTAACTATGTACATGTATAACTTCAGTTAAAAATTATATTTAATAGAATCTAAATATCAGCATTAAGATTCACCATTTTTTATGTACTTCTATGTACCTCTAAGAAAACAATAACCTGCTAATTAAAATGTGAGTCTATCAATTGTAAAATATATTCCAATTTCAGAGATGCTAAATAATGTGCTCAGAATGACATATATAGTAACTAAAAACATGTCTCTTTTTATTTTTTCATGCCTAGACAAGTTAGAATTTCTTAGTTTATTTTTAAATAATGTAAATGAGTGTTACAAATTTCACAGGAATCAACAGCACTTTTAAGGTGAGTTGGGCATCTTGTCCCTCCCTACCCAAACATACACATTCTCCCTTTTCCTCTTAACCCTTCTATATGTATCTATTCTTACTAGTTTTCTGCTCCTTGTTATGAAAATAGCCCGCCCCATCTTAATTTCTTTCCACTTCGTAGTCCATCTGGGCTATTATAACAAAAATACCATAGACTAGGTGGCTTAAAGAACACTTAGTCCTCACAGTTCTGGAGACTGGGGGAGGTCAAGGTCAGGGTGCTGGCAGATTCAGTGTCTGGTGAGGGCCTGCTTCCTGGTTTGTAGACAGCCATTTTCTTGCTGTGTCCTCATATGGTGGAAAAGAGACAGCTCCCCAGGGTCTCTTTTGTAAGGACACTAATCCCACTCATGAGGACTCTACCCTCATAACCCAATTACCTCCCAAAAGCCCTACCTCCTAATACCATCATTTGGGGAGTTAGGATTTCAACACATGAATTTTGGGGGATGCATACATTGGGTGTATAACACTTCCTTAAACCTGTTTCTTAATGTGTGCTCTTTGCAGGAGCTGAATACAATGAATGTAGTTTTTGGTGAAGAGGCTCGTGAGGGGGGAGAAACATGGACTTTGGGAAGAATGTAGATTTGCTGGTTGGTTCACATTTATTAGTTTGCCTATGGCTGCAGGTAGCATAGCAGAGAACCCAAATCAAAATGGCTTCAACAATAATGACAATATATTATTTCAGTTGGCATGACATGAAATCTGAAAGTGGGGTATCTCTCCTGAAAGACTGGTTAAGTCCATGGCTCAGCTGTTATCAAGAATTCAGCTTTTCCCCCAACTTTCCTCTCTGTCATCTTCAGCTAGCACCCCTTGAAATCTTAAGATAGCTGTGTCTGTTCTGGTGTCATATTTAGACATGGCAATGTTCAACTTCCTCCTTGTGTACCTCAAGAGAAAAGATCACTTTTCCAGAAGTGCACCAGAGGACACGTACCCATATTTCAAGCTTATACCAACTGTTGGCAAGAAGAATGGCATTTCCGTTATTTGTTGAGACCAGTGGTTTTCAACCTTGGCTGTGCTTTAGAATCACCTGCGAGCTACTGAAAATTTCATGTCCATATTCCAAGCCAAAAAATTTTTAAAAAGTAAAACATTAGAATTTCTGAAAGTGGGCTCTTAGAATCAGTATTTTTGTGTAAAGCTTCCCACGTAATTCCAATGTGAAGTTAAAGGTTGAAAAATACAACATTAGACTCCTGTTGATACAACCCTTCGAGTTGGGTCTAGGGCTCACCCTCCATAAAGCACAAGTCCCTCATTTGGGTGAGGGAGATCTAACCAAAATTGGAATTCTGTTAGGAAGGGGAGCAAACATATGCGAGGGTACACAATCAACAGTACAAGCTACAGAGACCCAGGGCGGTAATGCCTTCTTACAGACATGATTTCGACATCTGTAAGTAGCAATTGCAGCTATTCTTATTACAATAATCCCTTTTATAAGACTGTAATAGAGATTAAAACTAGATTGCTCACTGCAATTCTCGAATTCTCAAGTGATCCTCCTGCCTCAGACTTCCAAGTAGCTGGGATTCCAGTTGTGCACCTCCATGCTTGGCTAATTTTAAAGATTTTTGGGAAGATGAGATCTTGCTATGTTGCCAAGGCTGGTCTCAAACTTCTGGACTCAAGTGATCCTCCCGCCTTGGCCTCCCAAAGTGCTGCGATGAAAGGTGTGAGCCATTGCACCTGACCTGAAGAAATCCTTGCATGTAACCCCCTCAATGGTTATGCTTACAAGAAACTAGTCAGTGAACTGAGACAAATTATGCTGGAAGTCAGGAAACCTATTAAAACAGGTGTCAGTCATTTAACATCTCTGGGTCTGAATTCCTTAAGTTCTACAATTGGACAAAGTCAAAACACCAAAAGGCTACATATTGGACCTATATTATCTCACCAACTGATAAAAATTGGGTTCCACTATTATGTGGCTTTTAGTAACCAACCATAAAAAGACCCATATGAAACCTGTCACACAAAATTTTAGAAATGAGAATTCTTTCCATTCTATTCAGTGATTTCCATAATGAAGACCCACATAAGTATTGTTTTTATGAAATTATTGAGAGGTTTTGCCTCCCGCCTCCCATCTGCTAATGAGAGGTAAGTAACTGATCACTTTATGCTTTATGCTTTGGCTTTAAAGAAAGTCAGGGATAAATTTAATAGAGCCATGATAACCATGCTGGCCAAATAAATCTGTGCAGATTTTTCCCATACAGGCTTCTTGCTTTATTTCTTCTGGTCTAAATGTTTCAGACTGAGTATGATTTTATATATGTTATATATGCTTGGAGCTGCATCAAGGGTCAGTGAGATTTACTTCACAGGAGGAAACCAAGGAGAGCAGAGGGGAGCAGAGGGAAGTACGAAGACTGGCCTGGTACAGCTGCAATGGCCAGGCCATAGAGCACTTTGGAAACTAGGCAGACAAATGGCTTTTGGTTCAGCGAGGGCATGGCTGAAGCAATATACTTGGAAATCTGCTCTGAGAAACCAGAGCAAACTGTGCAGAGGAAAGGGGAGAATGGAAGCTGGCAACTGGCTGGAAGGTGCTCTCATAACCCAGGTAGGAGAGGCCCACAGCCTATCGGCTGCTTTGACAACACAGGACAATTTCATGAGAATCTCTCTCTCCTAACTTGACTCAACACAAGTTAAGATATTTCACTGACATAGGTATGCTTGTCTCTTAAAACAATTATTTGAAAAATAAGAGATTTTTAACATTCTCTATTTGACTTCTGAGTCTCTCAAACCTCTGCTTGGTCTTTTAAGTTTACAAGTGAGATGGGTACTGCCTCAGGAATATAAGAATTATTTTTTTCCCCCCTTACATATATACTTTATACATAAAATTTATACTTCATAAGTATCAAACTATACATGAGGTAATATTAGGAAATAAACTGCTAGACTGTAGTATAAGATTAATTACAAATAATGACAAGACTTATGAAAATTTAAAAATTAGTATTCCTATTTATTCGCTTTCTATGCAATGAATTGCCTTGTCCACCTTATAAGGTTGTTATGAGACTTAAATAAGAAGCGCCTTGCCCTCCTCCTGAGCCACAGCGGGAAGTAAACCAATCACCCTGGGCAGACAGCAAAAGGGCACTGAGAGATGACTTGCTCTCCACCCCTCAGTTTCCTGCTTCTAAGGGCCTAGGATTTATCCTTGTTTCCTGCTTTCTTTGGTCTTGTCTGACAAACCTTTGCTTGGTTTGCAATTTATATGCAATTCCCTTTCTTGTTTTAGTGGTATTAGATGGCAATGAAAACAACTTTAATTCCTATTTTCAAACAGGACTTTGCTAAGAAGTATCACTAGCTTTGGTGCACTCTGTATGTCCAGCAAGTTGGTAATACTATTACTTTTCCCAGCAATAAAACAATATAATGACGATAGTTTCCATTTCATGGTATTTGTCTAATAATAATAAATACTACTATATAAAACTGCATATTTAGAATCTCATTATTTGTACTTGGAACATTTTGCATTTGAATCTTGTGTTAATGATACCATCACACTCCTAAAGTTTATACTGCACACAAGTATTTAATGACTACAGTTATAAACCAATGAGAAAGATAAATATTCTTATATTTTAACAATAGAAACGTTAGGAACTCCAAATCTAGAAGTGGTATAGTAAGAGATATTGTTTCACTTTATTTATAATGGTAAGAAACTGGAAATAAATGTCTAACAATAGGAAACTGGTTTTTAAAAAATCATAGAACCGTAATTTAAGCCATAAAATGAAATTGTGAACAACCATTGAAACTATGTTGTGAAAGTATTTAATGACATAAAAAGAACGAACTCTGCTTTTACGGTCCATCTACCAATCTCTCCTCAAACTCCTCTACCTCTTCACCCACCCTCACTCAGCCTAACCTTGCTTCCTATTTTACTAAGGAAATCCAATCAATCAGAAGAGGTTTCTACAATTTACTATGACATTTACCCACCAGCCAGCATCTCTGCCATATATGCTCCTCTCCTATTCCAATGGCTGGAATGTCTCAGTGAAGACCAAGCCCTTCACTTGTACATTAGATCCCAGCTCTCTGTCCCATCCATTACGGAAGCTGCACATCATCCCAATCACACAAGAGGGCACTCTGACTGAGGAATGTTGTAAACTATTCCAAATCACCAGTCTTGAACAGTCTTGAACAGGCATGGGCAATACTCTTCATCTGTACAATGCTACCTACAGAAGAAAACAGAAAACAAAAGCACATCAGCTCACGAAAATTACCAACTTAGCCGCCCTTACTCCCCTGCTCCCCCTCTCCCAAAACAAAAACAAAAACATATAGCTGAAGAAAACAATTAAACAAAAATCCGCACTGAATTAAATACCCCTCTTTGGGAAAATTAAAGAACATTCTGAATTGAAATTCAAAAACTAAGATTAGAACTGAACCAAAAAAAAAAATAAATAATGAGACAAGAGTTGACTACCTCAGAAATGATAAACAAGAAAAAAATTAAATTATAAATGAAGACTACATTACAAGAAAGAATAAATTTGAATGGAAACATGATAAATATTATCGGACAAAAGCAGAAAAAACAAAAAATGAGATGAAAAAAGAAAAATTTAACAGAAAATAAAGAAAACACATTATAGAGAAAGAAACAGTAACAATAAAATGACAGAAACTAAACCGAACATTTGGTCATTTCAATAAATGTGAATGGTCTTAATCCACTTATCAAAAGAAAAAGATTTTTGGTTTAGCCTGTACAGCAAAACCCAACTACAAGAAACAAACCTAAAAATTATTCAGAAAAGCTAAAAATAGGCCGGGAGTGGTGGCTCATACCTGTAATCCCAGCACTTTGGGAGGCCAAGGCAGCCAGACCACTTGAGGTCAGGAGTTGGAGACCAGCCTGACCAACACAGTGAAACCCCATCTCTACTAAAAATACAAAAAACTTAGCTGGATGTGGTGGGCACATGCCTGTAATTCCAGCTATTCAGGAGGCTGAGACACGAGACTCACTTGAACCCAGGAGGCAGAGGTAGCAGTGAGCAGAGATCATGCCACTTCACTAGAGCCTAGACGACAAAGCGAGACTCCGTCTCAAAAAAAAAAAAAAAAAAAAAAAAAGAGAAAATAAAAGAAAAGCTAAAAATAAAGTGATGAGCAAATGAGTATTAAAAGCAAATGGAAACAAATTTTCAAGTTGCAATACAGAATGTGAAACCACATCAATTAACTTTTTATACTGTTTCATTAAAATCCATTGGTCTTTGTAGGTTGGATGGATGCTTTATGCATGTATAATTGTTTTATTTGGAAAGTATCAGTTTACTAATCTATGCAGATCTTCCACGTTTCATTACGTAGTACAGTGTTTTAAAAAATCACATTCTTTAATGAATCCTGCCAAAAATGTCTTTAGGTACAGAAAAGCTTTCCAGCTCACAGGGACATATCAAATGTTCTAAAATTATAATTTTTGCTTAAAAGCTTGAATTTTACCATTAACAACAAATATTTTCAGTTGTCCTCAAAGTTCAGGGTCACTCTGTTCATTTGTGAAAAAGTTGCTGTCAAACATCTATATCTGAAAAAAAATTGCCCCTCAGTTTTGATTGTTTGTTTGGGTTTGGGCTTGTATGTGTGTCCGGTTTCTTGTGTTTTGTTTTGTTTTTGGTAGAGACAGGGTCTTACTGTGTTACCCAGGCTGGACCTGAATTCAAACTCCGGCCTCCACCTCCCAAGCAGCTGGGATTATAGGCTCATACCAGCACACTTGTTCTTTCTTTTTTTTTTTTTTTTGACGGGGTCCCCCCCGTGGGCCGGCCGGGCCTCGGCCCCCGGGGCCCCCCCCCCTAAGTAAAAATAGCAGTCATGAAAAACAACTCATTCAGCTTGCAACTCAGATAACAGCCCACACACTTTTCCTTAGGAATACAGTTGCAGAAGTACTTTATGTATCTTCCCATTCTGCTAGGCATAATATTGAAAAGACTGTATGAATTGAGGTTTAATAACATTAATAATTGTTACTGCTTCTTCAAGGACATTCTTAAATGAACCTTTCCCCAAAGGCAGGTGTTTTCAGAAGGGCACTCTACTCAAGGTTTAGAAACCAGGCAGTCTCAATGGAACATAAACTCTTCTAGTGGAAATGCCTCTACTGTTTGCCTTATTGAGTATGGTGCTTTCTTATTAAGGTATATTTTATCATGTTTAAAAAAGTATCCCCCCCCAATGATCTTCTACGTAGAAAACCTCAACACACAAAAATCAGGTGTATTTCTACACACTAACAATGAACAATCTAAAAAGGAAATTAAAACAATTCAATTTACAATAGTCAAAAAGAATAAAATACAGTTGACTCTTGAACAACACAAGTTTGAACTGTACGAATCCACTTATATACAGATGTTTTTCAATACATACGATGGAAAATTTTTTGAAGATTTGCTACAATTTGGAAAAATATATATATAGATAAGAATCTATCTGTGTGTTAATCATCTGTTTATGTTATTGGTAAGGCTTCCTGTCAACAGCAGGCTATTAGTAGTTACGATTTTGAGGAGTGAAAAGTTATAGGCAGATTTTTGACTGCACAAGGGGTCAGTAACCCTAATTTCTCTGTTGTTCAAGGGCCAAACGTACTTAGGAATTAATTTAACCAAGGAGGTGAAACTTGTATAATAAAAACTATAAAACATCGCTGAAAAAAAAATCAAAGGCACATAAATAAATGACAAGCCATCCCATGTTAATGGACTGGAAGACAATATTGTTAAGATGTTATTACTACTCAAAGCAATCTACATATTCAATGCAATCTCTATCAACTTCATATTGATGTTTCTTTCCAGAAATAGAATAATCCATCTTAAAATTAATATGGAATATCAAGGGACAAATAGCCTAGAAATGTTTTGAAAAAGAACCAATTTGAGGCACTCACATTTCCTGAGTTCAAGTTAATACAAAGTGATAGTAATCAAAACTGAGTGCTAAAAACGTAAAAGATAGACATATAGAGCAATGGAATAGAATAGAGAGGCTAGAAATAAACCCTCACATGTATGGTAAATAACTGCTACAAAAGTATCAAGACCATTCAATGAAGGAAGGACAGTCTTTCAACAAATGATGCTAGGAAAACTGGATCTCCTCATGAAAAATAATGAAGTTGGACCACTGTTTTAAACAACATACACAAATTAACACAAAATAAATCAAAAACCTAAATGTAAGAGCTAAACCTATAAAGCTCCTAGAGGAAAACATAAGGGAAAGTCTTCACAACACTGGATTTGAACATAATTTCTTGGATACGACATCAAAGGCACAGATAATAAAAGAAAAAATAGATTAAAATTGGACTTCATGAAAATTAAAAACCATTGGGACATCAAAGAACACTATCAACAGAATAAAAAGACAACCTACAGAATGGCAGAAAATACTTGCAAATCATATATCTCATTAGTGATTAACATACAGAATCTATAGAGAACTCTTAAAACTCAACAACAAAAAAGGAAGTAACCCAATTCAAAAATGGGCAAAGACGTGAATAGACATTTCTCCAAAGATTGTATGAATAGCCAATAAACACACAGATGCTCAACATCACTAACTGCAAATCAAAACCATGAGATGCTACCTCACATCCATTAAGATGACTATTCTTTAAAAACACACACACAACAGGCCAGGCGTGGTGGCTCATCCCTGTAATCCCACCACTTTGGGAGGCCGAGATGGGCAGATCGCTTGAGGTCAGGAGTTCGGGACCAGCCTGGCCAACATGGTGAAACCCCATCTTTACTAAAATACAAAAATTAGCTGGGTGTGGTGGTACATGTCTGTAATCCCAGCTACTCAGGAGAGTGAGGCAGGAAAATCACTTGAACCCAGGAGGCAGAGGTTGCAGTGAGCTGAGATCATGCCACTGCACTCAAGCCTGGGTGAGAGAACAACCCTGTCTCAAAACAAAACACATATACAACAAACACAGTAAGTGTTGACAAGGATGTGGAGAAATTGAAGGAGGCTTTGTGCATTATTGATGGGGATGTAAAATGATACAGCCACTTCAGAAAACAGGCACAATCCTCTGACAGCTTCCCAGGTAGCTGGGACTACAGGCATGCACCACCATACCCAGTTAATTTTTGTATTTTTTGTAGAGGTAGGGTTTCACCATGTTGCTCAGCTGGTCTCAAACTGCTGAGCTCAAGTGATCTGCCACCTCAGACTCAAAAAGGTTTACAGGTGTGAGCCACCATACCTGGCCCAAACTTTGTTCTTTTTGCTCAGGACTGTCTTAGCTATTCGGACTTTTTTTTTGTGCCATATGAATTTTAAAATACATTTTTCTAGTTCTGTAAAGAATGTTATTGGGAGTTTGATAGGAATAGCATTGAATCTGTAAATTGCTTTTGGTAGTATGGCCATTTTAATAATACCAATGCTTCCCATCCATGAGCATGGTATGTTTTTCCATTTGTTTGTCATCTCTGATTTCTTTGAGCTGTGTTTTGTAATTCTCGTAGAGGCCTCTTTGGTTAGCTATATTTTTGTTGTGGTTATTGTGAATGGGACTGCATTCTTGATTTGGCTCTCTGCTTGACTGTTGTTGGAATATAGGAATGGTACACCTACAAAATCAAAATGCTACACCTATAAAAATCAGCAATCTTTGTACATTGATTTTATATTCTGAAACTTTGCTGAAGCTATTTATTAGATCCAGGAACCTCTAGGCAGAGACAACAGGGTTTTTTAGATATAGAACCATGTCATCTGTGAACAAACAGTTTGACTTCCTCTCTTCCTATTTGGATGCCTTTTACTTCTCTTACCTGATTGCTCTGGCTAGGACTTCCAGTATTATGTTGAACAGGAGTGGTGAGAGAGGGTATCCTTGTCTTTATATAGTTTTAAAGGGGAATGACTCCAGCTTCTGTCCATTCAGTACGATGGTGGCTGTGGGTTGTTCATAAATGGCTCTATTTTGAGGTATGCTCCTTCAATGATTAATTGGTTGAGGGTTTTTAACATGAAGGAATGTTGAATTTTATCAAAAGCCTTTTCTGCATCTACTGAGATGATAGGTGGTTTTTGTTTTTAGTTTTATGTGGTGAATCACAATTATTGATTTGTTTATGTTAACCAAATTTGCATCCCAAGAATAGAATCTTCTTGATCATGGTGAATTAGCTTTTTGATGTGCTGCTGGATTTGATTTGCTAATTTTTTGCAGAGGATTTTTGCACCTATGTTCATCAAGGATATCAGCCTGAAGTTTTTTTTTTTTTTTTTTTTTTTTTTTGTGTGTGTGTGTGTGTGTGTGTATGTGTGAATATGTGTGTTTGTCTCTGCCAAATTTTGGTATTGGGATGATGCTGGCCTCATAAAATGAGTTTGGGAGGAGCCCTTCCTCCTCAGTTTTTGGAAAAGTTTCACTATGAATGTAACAGCTTTTCCTTATACATCTGGTAGAATTCAGCTGTGAAAGTGTCTGGTCCTGGTCTTTTTCTAGTTGATAGGCTTTTTACTACTCATTCAATTTTGGAACTCATTATTGGTCTGTTCAGGGATTGAATCTCTTCCTGATTCAATCTTGGGAGGTTGTATGTTTCCAGGAATTTATCAATTTCTTCTAGATTTTCTACCTTGTATGTGTAGAGGTGTTCATAATAGTCGCTGGGGGTTTTTCGATTTTTGTGGGATCAGTGGTGACGTCCCCTTTGTCATTTCTGTGTTGATTTGGTTTTTCCTTTGTTCATCTAGATAGCTCTCTATCTTATTCTTTCAAAGAACCAGCTCCTAGATTCATTTCTTACTTATGGTTTTTCACACCTCAATTTCCTTTTTTTTTTTCTCATCCAGCGTTCTGACACACCTCAATTTCCTTCAGTTCAGCACTGATTTTGGTGGCTAAGTCACTTCGCATGTCTTGTCTTCTCCTAGCCTTGGGCTAGTTTGCTCTTGTTTCTCTGGTTCCTGTAACTGTGATGTTATGTTGTTAATTTGAGTTCTAACTTTTTGATGTGGGCATTTAGTGCTATAAACTTTCCTCTTAACACTGCTCTGGCTGTGTCCCAGAGATTCTGACATTTTACATCTTTTTTTCTCATTAAAGAATTTCTTGATTTCTACCTTAATTTCATTATTTACCCAGAAATTCAGGACCAGGTTAATTGTTTTGAGTGGTTTTCTTAGTATTGATTTTTATTTTCCTTGCACAGTGATCTGAGAGTGTGAGTGGGATGATTTGGGTTTTTAAAAAAAATTTGCTGAGGATTATTTCATGCCTGGTTGTGTGGTCATTTTTAGACTATGTGTCACGTGCAGACGAGCAGAATGTATATTCTGATGTTTTTGTGTGGAAAGTTCTGTAGCTGTCTATTAGGTCCATTTGGTTAAGTATAGAGTTCAGGTCCCAAACATCCTGGTTACTTTTCTGCCTCAAGGATCTAATACTGTGGGTGGAGTGTTGTCTCCCACTATTATTGTGTGGTTATTTAAGTCTCTTCACAGGTCTTTAAAAATCTTTGTTAAAGTCTGTTTTGTCTGAGATTAGAATAGGAACTCCTGCCTTTTTACATTTTCCAGTTGCTTAGATTTTTCTCCATTCCTGTACTTTGAGCCTATGGGTGTCACTGCATGTGAGATGATCCTCCTGAAGACAACATACTATTGGGTTTTGTTTCTTTATCCAACTTTCCAGTCTGTGCCTTTTTTTTTTTTTTTTTTTTTTTTTTGAGACTAAGAGTCTTGCTCTGTTGCCCAAGCTGGAGTACAGTGGTGCGATCTTGGCTCACTGCAACCTCTGCCTCCTGGGTTCAAATGATTCTCCTGGCTCAGCCTCCAGAGTAGCTGGGACTACAGGAATGTGCCACCGTGCCTGGCTAATTTTTTGTTTTGGGTGCTTTTTTTTTTTTTTTGTATTTTTTTTTTTTTTTTTAGTAGAAACGAGGTTTCACTGTGTTAGCCAGGATGGTCTCAATCTCCTGACCTCATGATCCACCCACCTCGGTCTCCCAAAGTGGTGGAATTACAGGTGTGAGCCACCACGCCCAGCCCAGTCTGTGGCTTTTAACTGGAGTGTGTAGCCTATTTACATTTGAGGTTAGTATTGACACATGCAGAATTGATCCTGTCATAACATTGTTAGCTGGTTATTATGCAGACATGTTTGTGTGACTGCGTTACAGTGTCACTGGCCTACTTTTAATTGTGTCTTTGTAGTGGCCAGTGAACATCTTTACTTTCCACATTTAGCACTCCCTTCAGGACCTCTTGTAAGGCAGGTCTGGTGGTAACAAATTCCCTTAGCCCTTGCTTGTTTGAAAAGGATTTACTTTTCCTTTGCTTATGAATCTTAGTTTGGCTGGATATAAAATTCTTGGTTGAAAATTCTTTAAGAATGCTGACTATAGGCCCCTAATCTCTTCTGGCTTGTAGGGTTGCTGCTGATAGTCTGCTGTTAGCTTAAAGACCCCTTTGTAGGTGACCTGCCTCTTCTCTCCAGCCGCCCTTAACCATTTTTCTTTCATTTTGACCTTGGAGAATCTAATGACTATGTGTCATGAGGATGATCTTCTTGTGTAGAATTTTGCAGAGGTTCTCTGCATTTCCTGAAACTTGAATGTTGGCCTCTCTAGCAAGGTTGGGAAATTTTCATGGACGATATCCTGAAAAATGTTTTCCAAGTTGTTTGGTTTCTCTTCCTTTCCTTCAGGAATGGAAATGAGTCATAGATTTGGTCTCTTTACATAATTTCATATTTCTCAGAGGTTTTGTTCAGTCTTCAATATGGTTTGAATCTGTGTCCCTGCCCAAGTCTCATGCTGAATTATAATCCCCAATGCTGAAGGTGGGAGAGGTGACTGGATCATGGGGGGACATTTCCCATGAATGGTTTAGCACCAACCCCCTTGGTACTGTCCTAGCAATAGTGAGTGCTTGCAAGATGTGGTTTAAAAGTCTGTAGCTCCTTCACACCTTTCTCTCTCTCTGCAGTTCCGGCCATGCAATGTGCTGGTTCCTCATTTACCTTCTGCCATGTCTGTAAGTTTCCTGAGGCCTCCTCAGAAGCAGATGCCTCCACGCTTCCTGTACAGCCTGCAGAACTGTGAGCTAATTAAACCCAGTTTCTTTATAAATTACCCAGTCTAAGGTATTTCTTTATAGCAATGCATGAACAAACTAATATAGTCTTCTTTATTGTTTTTTATTTATTTTTGTCTAACTGAGTTATTTTGAAAGAGCCAGTCTTCCAGCTCTGAGTTTCCTTCTTCAGCTTGGTCAATTCTGCTGATACAACTTGAGACTGTACTGTGAAATTCTTCTAGTGTGTTTTTCAGCTCTATCAGGTCAACCTGGTTCTTTCTTATAATAGTCATTTGGTCTGTCACCTCCTGTATTATTATAATCTTTAGATTTCTTGAATTGGGTTGACTATCTCCTGTATGTCATTGATCTTTGTTCCCATCCATATTCTGAATTCTATTTGTGACATTTCAGCCATTTCAGCCTGGTTAAGAACCATTGCTAGGGATCTCGTGTAGTCATTAGGAGGTAAGAAGATACTCTGGCTTTTTGAGTTGCCAGAGATCTTATGCTGGTTCTTTCTCATTTGTATGGGCTGATGCTCCTTCAATCTTTGAAGCTGCTGTCCTTTGGATGGACTTTTTCATTTTTTTCTTCTTGATAACCTTTTACCGTCTTGATTATAAGGTGGGTTCAGTTGACTGGCTTTAATTCTAGCCTGCTCTTGGGTCTTGGAGGAGCCCTCTCTGATTACTGTCTCTGTGCCCATGTTTCTTTTGTTGAGTGTTCTTGTCCATGGGGCTCTCCCTCAGACAGGAACCTCAGTTGACAGACAACCTATATCCTTGCTATGTCAGCCCTAATCTGTTGTCCATGTACTTCCTGGGTAAACATGGGGTTGCACCTGCCTGCAGAGTTCAGGGAGAAGTGGGACCACTGGGTTGGAAGCTCTAGCAGTGTGGCCTGGCCTGTCTGGTTACAAGAGGTGGGGGGTGGATGGAGTTGCCTGCTCTGCTATCTGGGTGTTTCCAGAGCAACAGGAGGCTGTGCCCTAAAAAGAGAAGAAATTTTGATATGCTACAATATGGATTACTCTTGAGGACATTATGCTAAGTGAAATAAGTCTGTCAAAAAGGACAAATACTGTATGGTTTCACTTAAATGAAATACCTAAAGTAGTCAAAATCACAAGAGACAGAAAACAGGATGGTGGTGATAGAAATAGGTCTGTCAAAAAGGACAAATACTACATGATTTCACTTACATGAGATATCTAAAGTAGTCAAAATCATAAGAGACAGAAAATAGGATGGTAGTTGTCAAGGTCTTGAAGACAATAGGAAGTGGGGAGTTTTTGTTTAATGGGTACAGGGTTTTAGTTTTGAGATTAAAAACAAGAGCTCTGGTGATATCTGGTGGTAATGGTTTCAAAACTATATGAATGTACTTAACATAACTGTACATTTAAAAATGGTTAAGATGGTAAATATTATGCGTATTTTATCATAATAAAAAACTTAAAGTATCCATCTATTCCTATTTAGTTTTTTTAAAAAAATAAGAAATGAGTATTGAATTTAGCAGTAAGGTTTTTCAGCATCTACAAAAATAATCATGATATGAAGGACTGCTGTTTTGCTGTTTTTCCACGATAACTCTTGTATAACCTCTTGATTTTTCAAACTGTCTGCATATATTACTTTTATAAGAATATTTAATTTAAAAAACTTTGGGGATATAAGTAAAATAGTACATTAAAAGAAATTTATAGGTTTAGATGTACTAACAAAGAAGAAATGCTAACAATCAATCTTTGGGCAAAATAAGCCCAAACAATGTAAAAGGACTGATATAATCTAGAAGATAAATTGATGAAATAGAAAATTAGTATAAAATAGAATTAAGGAAAGCAAAGTTGGTTCTTTCTAGAGAATAATGTAACTATGAACGCCACACTAATTGATCAAAAAAACAGAAGGCACAAATAATCAATATAAGGAATAAAGGCCAGGCATGGTGGCTAACACCTGTAATCCCAGCACTTTGGGAGGCCAAGGCGAGTGGATCATTTGAGGTCAGGAGTTTGAGACCGGGCTGGCCAACATGGTGAAACCCAGTCTCTACTAAAAATACAAAAATTAGCCAGGCAGTTGTGGCACGTGCCTGTAATCCTAACTACTTGGGAAGCTGAGGTAGGAGAATCACTTCAGCCTGGAAGGCGGAGGTTGCAGTGAGTCAAGATAATGTCACTGTACTCCAGCTTGGCTAACAGAGTGACACCCTGTCTCAAAAAAAAAAAAAAAAAGAAAAAGGAATAAAAAAGATAACTACAGATTTTACAGCTTTTAAGAAGATATCATTAATATTATGCCAAAAATGTGAAAACTTCACATTGATATTTAAAAGTTTAGTTTATATCAGGAATGTAAGGGTGGCTTAGTATTTTTAAATACACAGATATAATCTGTTGCATTAGCAGAGTAAAAAGAAAAACTCTGATATGTCAAAAAGAATTCCAAAAAAGTCAACATCTCTTCACTATTATAAAATAAAGAAACAAAAATTCCAATAACTCATATCGAATTACAATTTGAAGAGAATTTCATTAACTTGACAGAGTTTGTATCAGAAAATTGCAGGACACATTGTATTCAGTGGGGAAAATATTAATAGCAGTCTCTTTAAGACCCAGGATGAAAATACACTATCATTGCTTTTATTTTAAATTATATTGCCTCAAAGACTTGAACATAAATGTTCACTGAAGCTTTATTTATAATTCTCAAATGTGCATCAACAGATGAATAAACAAACAAGTATACCCATACAAAGGAATACAATTCAGCAATAAAGTGTGCTGCTGATATACATAAAAAAGGAAGCCTGAAAACACCATGCTGAGCAAAAGACACAGTAGACTATAGAATTCTGCTTATATGAAATTCTAGAACGGATAAGACTAATCATACTTACTGAAAGAATACCAGTGGATACCTGAGGTCTGAGAGAAGGAGAAGAACGAATTGTAGTAAAGTGTCACAGGAAACATTCTGAGGTGATGGAATGTCCTATTTATTGATTGTGGTGGTAGCTACATGGTTATACACATGTCAAAACCCATCGACTGTAAACTCTCCATTTATTTAGATCTTCAGTTTCTCTCAGTTTTGTAATTTTCAGTATACAAGTGTATACCTTTTTAATTTATTCCTACATATTTTACTCTGTTTGATGCTACCGAATGAAATCATTGTTTAAACTTCATTTTTAGATTGTTCATTGGTAGCATGTAGAAACAGAATTTATTTTTGTGTATTGATCTTGTTTCCCGAGACTTTGCTGAATTCATTTAATTCTAGTAGATTTTATTTTGTACCTGTGCATTTAAAATGGGTGCAATTTACTGAATGTTCTGCATACTTCAAAATAGTTGACTGAAAAAAAAAAACTAACAAAAATATGCAACCCACTGGGGAAAATAAAAAAATGTTATCAAAAGACATTTTGAAAGATTACAGACAACAATTAGCCAGGTGTGGTGGTATACACCTGCAGTTCCAGCTACTTGGGAGGCTTAAGGTAGGAGGATTGCCTGAGCCCAGGAGTTCGAGGCTAAAGTGAGCTGTGACTGTACCACTGCACTCCAGCCTAGGCAACAGAACAAGACCCTATCTCTAAAAAAGGACTATACTCAACATGTTCATAGATTAAAAGCCTCAGTATCACAAAGCTGGCCAGGCACAGTGGTTCACACCTGTAATCCCAACACTTTGGGAGGCTAAGGCAGGTGGATCACTTGAGGTCAGGAGTTCGAGACCAGCTTGGCCTACATGGTGAAACTCTGACTCTACTAAAAATAGAAAAATTAGCTAGGCATGGTGGTAGGTGCCGTAGTCTCAGCTACTCAGGAGGCTGAGGCAGGAGAATCACTTGAACCCAGGAGGCAGAGGTTGCAGTGAGCCAAGATTGTGCCACTGCACTCCAGCCTAGGCAACAGAGAGCATGGTGACTCTCTGTTATACAAATTCCTAAGGAATACACATACACACACATACACACAATAAAACCTACTAGAGCTAATAAATGAATTCAAAGTCTCGGGAAACAAGATAAAAAACAAAAATAAATTATATTTCTATATACTACCAATGATCAATCTAAAAACAAAATTTAAGTGACAATTCCATTCAACAGCATCAAGCAGAATATGTAGGAATAAATTAACAAAAAAGTGTACACTGTACACTTGTACAATGAAAATTACAAAACTGAGAGAAACTGAAGATCTAAATAAATGGACAGACATTCCATACTCATAGATCAGAATTCTATGTGCAATTCTCCACAGATTCTATGCAATCCCTATCAAAATCTCAGCATGGGTTTTTTGCAGAAATTTACAAGCTGATCCTAAAACTTATATGGAAAAGCAAAAGATCCAGAATAGCCAAAACAATCTTTGAAAAGTAGAAGAAAGCTAGACAGCTTACACTTCCTGATTTCAAAACTTAGTACAAAGCTATAGTGATCAAGACACTGTGATAGTGTATAAGGACACACATATAGACGTCAAAGGAACACAACTTAGTACAGAAATAAATCCATACATTTTCAGTTGATTTTTGACAAAGCCGTGAAGGAAAGTCAGGGAAATGGGAGTTTTTTAAAAAAATGATGCTGGTGGCCAGGCATGGTGGCTCACGTCTGTAATCCCAGCACTTGGGGAGGCTAACGTGGGCAGATCACCTGAGGTCAGGAGTTCAAGAACAGCCCGGCTAACATGGTGAAATTCTGTCTCTACCAAAAATACAAAAATTAGGCATGGTGGTGCACACCTGCAGTCCCAGCTACTAGGGATGCTGAGTCATGAGAATCACTTGAACCTGGGAGGCAGAGTGAGCCAAGACTGTGACACTGCACTCCAGCCTGGAAACAGAGACTCTGTCTCAAAAAAAAAAAAAAAAAAAAGGTACTGAGATGATTGGGTATCTACATGTAAAAAAAGTTTCACCCTTAACTCACACAATTCCTAAAAACTAACTCAAAATGAATCATAGACATAAACACAAAAGCTAAAACTAGAAAATCTTTAGAAGAAAACTTAAGAGCAAATCTTGTGACTTTGTGTCAGGCAATGAATTCTTAGATACAACACGGAAAGCATGATCCATAAAAGACAAAACTTGATAAACCATACTATATCGAAATGAAAATTTTCACGCTTCAAAAGATACCATTAATAAAATAAAAAGACAAGTCACAGATTGGGACAAGATATTTGCAAATAATATATCTAATAAAGGATCTGTATCCAATATATATAAAGAACTCCTAAACCTCAGTAATAAGAAAACAATCTAATTTTAAAATGGGCAGATATCTAAACTGACTAATGGCCAATAAGCACATGAAAAGATGTTCATAGTCATTAAAGAAAATTACTACCGGAAAAGCTATAATCAATATGACTGACAGTAAAAAGTGTTACTCCAGTAATTAATGTATTCTGGAGAAAAAGACAAATGGAGAAGAACTGACATCCCGGAAACAGACCTTCAGTTCTTCACCTGATGGAAACTTGATATATACCAAAAGGGGCATTACAGGTTAGTGGGGAAAGGGCAGTCTTTTTAATTAAACAATGCTTGGGAGATTGGTTATCCGTATAGGAAAATGGGAAGAAAAAAATAATAATAATATAAGGCCTCCATCTGATACCATTTTTAAAAAGTCAATTAGTATTCTCTTTTCCTTTCTCCCTAGAGTTATAGCTGTACTCCTTTTTCATTCATTTTAGCAGTTCCTCCCACATGTAAAGTACAAAAGGTAGAGTACAGTTTCCTTCTCCTTGACTTTGGGCTTGGCCACATGACTTACTTTAGCCAATGGGTTATAAGTAAATGTGCTGTAAACAGGGCTTTGCCCTCTTGAGTTTCTGCTAACATCATGAGAAGAACATGCCCTAGCTAGCCCACTGGTCCCAGGAGAATTAGACAAGTATGGGGCAGAACTGTCCCAGCAGATCTGACACAGGAAACAGAGCCAAGCCAACCAAGGCCAGACAAGATCAGCCAACCCCCAGCCAATCTATATATGCATAAAAAGTAAGTATTTTGTGTTATTCACTACTGAGAGCCATGTGGTTGTTTCTGCTATGCACCATTACTGTACCAACTGTTAATACAATTCCTAAAGGATGAAAATATAAATATATAAAGCAAAGCTCCAAAACTTAAAAAAAAAGTTAAATTACTTTACAGCCTTATGATAAAGAATTTCTTAAATGAGACACAAAACATAAAACTAACCAGAAACAAAAAGATTACCAAAATAAGTCATTCTACTCATTGAGATGCCTCAAAAAAAAAAAAAAAAAAAAAATTGAAGACTGCCCACAAAATGGGAGAAGGCCTGCCACACATAACTCATAAATAATTATACAAATATATAAGAAATCAATCTATAAAGGACAATCAGACCAATAAAAACATGAGCAAAAGACATTAATAGGCATTTCACCAAAGATGAAACTCAAAAGCCAGTAAGCATAAGATGCTGTACTTCATGCAAATTAAGTTAAGAGATTCTATTTTACATCCACTAAATTGGTTAAAAAAAATTCAAGCATTGACAGCATAAAGTATGGGCAAGTGTAGAGTAACAGGAGTTCTTCTACACAGTTTGTAGGAGTATAAACTGATAAAACTACTTGAAAAAGCTGGTATTATATTAAATTTTATGATGATATAATTCTACTCCTTGGCATATACTGTGGATAACTTGTGCACATTCATGCCAAGAGGTATGTACACGGATATTTACAACAAGGCTTTGTATTTTTAAAAACTGAAAATAACCTAAATATTAATAGTAGAATGACTAATAACATAAACATAGAATGAAATGTTATACAGGAGTAAAAATGAATGACAGCTGCATGAATAAAAATAGCCATGTCATCAATTAATACAGAGAATATGATACAGTCTAAATAAAATCCAAACATAAACAAAATTAAATATATTGTTTTGTGAATTGTACATATTTGGTAAATCTACAAAGAGACACAAGAGGAGAATAAAAATATACATGATAGACAAGCCCACACAAGGAAGCAGGCTGACGTAGATCCATATAGGTATGTAAATGTATCAAATATTTTATAATTATTTTTTAGTACAGGAGAAAGAAGAAAAATACTTCTGTTTGGAAAAATACTTCTATTTGGGAAAATGGAAAAAGCCCTATTGAGGCTGACATGCCAACTTCTGGAGATGGTCAAAGGAAAAAAATGTGGTAAATTCTACTTTTACCTTTTTATGTCTATTTTATTTACATGACGTCTTTTCAGTATCCAAAACCTAATATAAAAAAAAAAATCACATAATCATTTTTATGCATTCACGTCTAATTCAGGTATACTGTCATACTATTATAATTTTCAAATTATTCCAATCACATTCATCCTAATAATCATCTAACATTATTTACTACTACTACAGGAACTGAAAAACTTATTTTATATATATCACTTTTCTGTATCTATTTCATACAAATAAACAAATACTTGGTACAACTTCTAATTCCACATTAAACTTCGTTCATATTTTCAACCTAAAAATATCTATAAACAAGCACCTTTGACTTCATAATATTTACATATGCGCAAGGGAACATTTTGCCACAAGATCGTATGGTTGGTTTCAAAAGACTTTTATTTTCATGTATACTTAGATTGTATTTTTAAGAGACTATCTCCAATTAACATGAGAAATAAAAGACTACAAATGACTATAATTTTTCAATAACCTTTTCTCACAGACTGAAAGAATATCTGAAGAAAAACATTTTGAAATTACTACTTAACTATTCTTTGATGTAATTCTAAAATGTTTATAAAACCATAACTTGTAACTTTCCTTCCAAGAGTCTTTATAACAGGAGTACTATTTCTCTTATTTGATTTGTTTTGTTTAGCTTAGCTTAGCTATTAAAATGGCTAATTACACTGAAGATTTTACAAACATTCCAACTTAAATCAGCAATGAATATACATCCTCCTTTGAGCTGCAAGGAAACATATACAAATGAAAAATATTTAAACTGAATTCTTAAATTATCAGTCCTAATATATCTCATATGCTAATCTATGAGGTACTCTCCTTAATTATCTTCAAATTCTCATCCTTAGTTCAAATATATTCCTTAAAAAAGAAAAAAAAAAGATTAAAAATTATACTTACTTTAGCCAACAATTCCTGTGTTTCAGGAGTCAATGGAGCATGAGAAAACTTGCAATATTCTCCCTGATAACATTTTGTTCCTGTATGGTAAAACTTACAAGGATATTCATGTAATGCAAGTGTTAAGGAAGAGAACAATTTTAATCCAACTGAAATAATGTTATTAACTTAATGACTTTATTTTTCCTTTTTTCCTAAATAAAGGCCTCTGTGGTCAGGCACTGTGGCTCACACCTGTAATCTCAGCACTTTAGGAGGCTGAGGTGGGTGGATCACTTGAAGCCAGGAATTCGAGACCAACCTAGCCAACATGGCGAAACCACGCCTCTACTAAAAATACAGAAGAATTAGCCAGGCATAGTGGCACAGGCACACCTGTAATCCCAGCTATTCAGGAGGCTGAGGCACCAGAATCATTTGGACCTGGGAGGCAGAGGTTACAGTGAACCGAGATTGTGCCATTGCACTCCAGCCTGGGAAACAGGGCGAGACAATGTCTCAAAAAAAAAAAAAAAAAAAAGACCTTTCCTACTAGTAGAAACTGGATTTCTCTATTTAAAGTACAAGATAATAAATTATTAACTGAATTACATTTAAAAATCTAATTTTCGGCCGGGCATGGTGGCTCATGCCTGTAATCCCAGCACTTCGGGAGGCCGAGGTGGGCGGATTGCCTGAGGTCAGGAGTTCAAGACCAGTCTGGCCAACGTGGTGAAATCCCGTCTCTACTAAAAGTACAAAAAAATTGGCTGGGTGTGGTGGCATGCACCTGTAATCCCAGCTACTCAGGAGGCTGAGGCAGGGAAACTGCTTCAGCCAGGGAGGTAGAGATTGCAGTGAGCCAAGATCATGCCACTGTACTCCAGCCTGGGTAACAGAGCTAGACTCCATCTCAAAAAAAAAAAAAAGAAAAGAAAAAACAAAGTCTAATTTTAGAAAGACTACATAAATAAATCAAGTGTATTCGCGATCACAGGCCACTTTTTTCCTTCATATCCATTCTTATAATAGAGTACAGGGATGTTTCATATATGAAAGAGATAAATATTTTAAATACCTTGATAAATGTGATTATTTTTAAAGCATTCCTTTGGGGGTAGAGGAATCAAAAGCAACAATGACATGTCTTACAAATCTGGATCCTTTGTACATTAGACTTGTTTACAACAGAATAAATTTATTTAACTTGAATATTGTTTTCTAGGAAAAAAATCCTCAACTTACAATTTGATATTCCTTATATTCAATGCCTGAAGAAAAAAAATTTTTGTGATGACTAAAGGTGCTATTAACCTAAAATGTTTATGTTCCATGTATTTTCAACTTGTCTGTGTCATTTGCACTGAAGAACTAAGGTTATTCTGCAAATTAAGGGACAATTAATTTCTTATAGTACAGAATACACAGAAAACAGGTACTCCCAAATTATGTAATCCCTGCCTTTTTATGAAGTAGCTTATTTGAATATAGACTCAATTAGTTAATATCACAGTAGAAACGTGATACTCTTTCTGGGAAAGACTTGAAGACTTGAAGAGGTCTCATGGACCCTCTATACCACCCAGGTTGAGCAGAAAGAATCATCATTTGAGAGTTTCTAAAGAATTCCTCTTTTCTTGCTTATGAAAAATCCATGTACAATTTAATCACTTTGATACTAAGTTGGGCTTGGATAGTATCATTTTGGTATAGCTAAAACACTGGTTTCATTAAAAATTTTGCACATTTAAAATGTTCCTGTAAATATTTATAAAGAGTAAAGTCACTATATCTTGTGATAAAGGATATTATGCAAATACAGACAGTTTTCACCTTTGGTACAATATCCTTGTACATAAAACTTACACATTTCCTTTTTCTTCTCTATCTCTGCATCATGATCAAATTTACACTGGTCTCCCTAGGCCAAAAGAAGGAGCAAGGAAAAGCCATTATTTCTAATAGTCAACTCATTACAATTTAATTGCTACTAAACTTTAAATAAGCAAATGATTCCAGAAAGAACCAAAGTCTTAGAGGTAGCACATTCTAATTCTTAATAAATTATCTAACCACATCACATGTATCTGCTTAAAAGTTTAAGTCCCAAACATTTTTAAACACAAAGCATTTTTTAAAATTATCTACTTTTTTTTTTTTTTTTTTTTTTGAGACAGACGCTCGCTCTGTAGCCCAGGCTGGAGTGCAGTGGCACAATCAGGGCTCACTGCAGCCTTCGCTTCCCAGGTTCAAACAATTCTCCTGCCTCAGCCTCCCAAGTAACTGGGACTACAGGCATGCACCACCACGCCCGGCTAACTTTTGTAATTTTGTAGAGCTGGGGTTTCACCATGTTGGCCAGGCTGGTCTCGAACTCCTGAGCTCAGGTGATACGCCCACCTCAGTCTCCCAAAGTGCTGGGATTACAGGCGTGAGCCACCGCATCCGGCTACTTTTTAAACATAAAAGAATACTTAACTGAAATTTTCTAACTGAATTTTTTCCAGAAGGAAACAGTTTTAAAAACCTAAAGGTATGAATTAAAAGAGTATAAACAGAAAGAGCAGTTTTACATTTCAGATTTTTGCTTACACATTTTTATACCTTAATACATTTTCTTTCAAGAAAATATTTACAAATTTGTTTTCCCTTGCGTTCCACTGTATGTTGGTTGATGAATGCCTGACTCAAATGCTGCTGCTTCTCTTTAGGTTTACCATCCTTTAAAAACAAAAACAAAAAAAGAAATGTAAGAAAAAGAACATTAAATATTTTATTCTGATGCACAAAATTATTTAAACCAACTTCAAAGCCTTAAAGGGTGACTCTTCTAAATTGGCCTTCACATGTAAAATTTGGATTTCTGTACCCCAGGTTAAAAATAAATGTTTTGTTCAATTTCAACAGCATTCCATCATTGAATATTAGTGTTTGTATGATTTGAATATTTTATCATAGATTGCCCTTATTTTGTAAAAATGAACGAAAAACATTTTTAAATGGGCCAGACGAGGTGGCTCATGCCTGTAATCCTAGCACTTTGGGAGGCTGAGGTGGGCAGATCACTTGAGGTCTGTAGTTCGAGACCAGCCTGGCCAACATGGTGAAACCCCGTCTCTACTAAAATATAAAAATTAGCTGGGCATTGGGAGGCTAAAGCAGAGAACTGCTTGAACCCAGTGTAAGCTGCAGTGAGCTGAGATCGTGCCACTGCACTCCAGCCTGGGCGACAGAACAAGACTCCGTCTCAAAAAAAAAAAAAAAACAAACGAATTTTTTAAAATGAAAGCGATAGTATTATAATTAAAAAGCGAAGTCTAAGAACAAAGATATTTAGAGCAATAGAGACAAAGCTAGAAATCAGAGAGTGAACCAAAAGCAGTGGAATCTATAGTTTCAACGAGATGCTCACTAGGTGAGTTGAGTACACTTACAAGCTCAAATTAACAAACACTACACAACTAGAAATATAAAGTATAAAAGATTTTTATATAAAAAAAGAAAGGAAATTTTATAATTTAAGCTCTTCAGGAACATAGGTACTTTTTACATGTTAACTTGTGCTACAGCTTACGGTTTTCTGTATACCAAATTTCTGAATATAGTTTTAGGAATGCAGTATGCACAAAGAAACTGACTGTATAGTCATTTACAATAATGTCAAATTTGCACTTAGCACCATCAAATTTATGTCTTATAAATATCTGCCAGTTTAAATCTTTTGTTTTATTTGATAATGTTATTAAATTCTACTATATATGTTTAAAATTTGTTCCCTGTGTAGAAGGGCTGTCAGCTTTGGCTAAATCATCATTTGAGTCATGTAAATCAAATCAAAAAGAATACTGACGGGGGTTGGGAAACAAAATCCTAGTCCTGGCTTGGCCCTGTGTGACTATGGGTAATTACTTTAACCACAGGGCTTCAGATTCCTCATTCATAAAATATGGAGGCAGGGTTAGATTGTATACAAATGTTTTTCAATCTAGAATATTTGGTATTTCTAATATTTTACCACGCCTTACCCTTGTCCCCTGTGACCAAGCCTAATCAAAAAAAGTTGCTATCCAGTTAAAAGCCCTCAGAAAAGTGGAATCCAGAAGAGGTACTCATTATTCTACCCTGATTACATCTACAGAAAAAAGGAAAAGGAACTTCTAAAAACCAAAATCAACATACAGAAAAGTGGGAGTGGGGGAGATTTGGTAAGGCCAATGATCAGAAATATTCATTTTTAATTTGCAGAAGGAGTCAGGATGAGGGACTTTAGTAGTAAAAAATTTGTAAGATTCAGTGGCCTTTCAAATGCCTGACTATTTGATCTTCTCTGGGCTTCCCATTTTTCTAGTCATTGACAGTACAACACTAAAAAAATCAAGGAGCAGCTGGGTACAGTGGCTCACACCTGTAATCTCAGCACTTTGGGAGGCCCAGGCAGGTGAACCACCTGAGGTCAGGAGTTCAAGACCAGCCTGCCATGATGAAACCCCATCTCTACTAAAAATACAAAAATTAGCCACGCGTGGTGGCATGCACCTGTAGTCCCAGCTACTCAGGAGGCTGAGGCAGGAGAATCGCTTGAACCCAGGAGGTGGAGGTTGCAGTGGCCTGAGATAGTGCCACTGCACTCCAGCCTGGGTGACAAAGCAAGACTCCGCCTCAAAAAAAGAAATAAAATAATAATAAAAATCAAAGAGCTTGTGTGCATATTTTCACGAACAACAGTGAGAACACTAGGGCTTAAAAGTGCCGCTGGCAGCTATTTAGTGAGAAAAAGCCGCAGTAAGAAGGAGAACACGGAGAACCCAGTGATAGTAAAAGGACACCTTCATCCAAAAACCCTGATTCTGTGGGATGTTTCCACCTCTCCATATCACACAGCACTTCTTGTCACTGAAGTATAAGATAAAGTCCAAAGGCATGCAGGGGTCAGGTATTCCTAGAAGCACATGTTCTTATACCTCTTCCTGTGAATTTGATCCTTTGTTTCCAGTGCCAGGCCGTTTTCGCTTCATTTTCTTCTGTTTGCCATTTTTGTGACCAGCTTTAAGATTTTTATTTTTTTGTTTAGCAGCTAAAAATAAAAAGTTAATTTTAAAAATGTCATAAAGTTACAACAGCAGTTTACTTTTAAGAAGTACAGGGCCAGGTGCAGAGGCTCATGTCTGTAATCCCAGCTCTTTGGGAAGCTGAGGCAGGCGGACTGCTCAAGGCTAGTAGTTCAAGGCCAGCCTAGGCAACTTAGCGAGCTCTTGTCTCTACAAAAACTTAGCTGGGTGTGGTGGTGCACGCCTGTAGTCCAGCTACTCTGGGACTACAGGTTAAGGCAGGAGGATTGCTTGAGCCGAGAAGTTCAAGGTTACCATGAGCTATGACTGCACCGCTGCCCTCAAGCCCGGGCAACAGAGTGAGACTCAAACAGAAAAAAGTATGATTTACAATAATTGAGGAAAGTTATCTAAGGCTCAATAAATGAAAACTGGCATGATACTGACCGGTATTTCTAGAAGCTCTGGGACTAAGCGACCAAAAGAGAATTATCATACATACTGGATTCTCTATTTGTTCTTTTTAAAAATACATAAGGTATTGTCAAGAAAAAAGCAAGATAATAAAATCAGTCTTACAAGCTCTAAGGCAGATCATTTTGAAGTGTTTAGAGTATGATGGATCTAATTAGGAACTGTAACAGTAAAAGCCTGAAGTGTTTAAAATGACCTCATGTATTACTGTCAGATTTTTCACTGAAAACATTTTAAATAGATTAAGTTTTTATCTATCTATCTACCTATCTATCCATCCATGCATTTATCCATCCATCCACCAATGGCATGATCATAGTTTACTAGAGCCTTGAACTCCTGGGCTCAAGCAATAGATATCCATTTTAAAAAGAGAAAACAAAGAAAAAAAAATGACAGCATTAAAAATTTAAACTTTTTTGTTTTTTTGAGACGGAGTCTCACTCTGTTGCCCAGGTTGGAGTGCAATATACAATCTTGGCTCACTGCAACCTCCACCTCCCAGGCTCAAGCGATTCTCATGCCTCAGCCTCTTGAGCAACTGGGATCACACGGGCGTGCCACCATGCCCTGCTAATTTTCAAGGTTTCACCATGTTGGCCATGCTGGTCTCAAACTTCTAACCTCAAGTGATCCATCCGCCTTGGCATCCCAAAGTACTGGGATTACAGGTGTGAGCCACCGCGCCTGGCCAAAAATTTCATTTATAATTGCCATTTGCCCTCATATTTATGGCTAAATCTCATTTTAGTAATCTAAAAGAATATATTTCTGAGTCACAGTCTGACAAACAACCATTCCAGTCAACGCCTCTTTAAAGGACAGCAATAAAAACAGGCATATCCTATCCTCCATACATGTGGAGGCCAGGACTTTAGCATTCTCCTTTTAGAAATAGAAATGGCCTTTGATAACTCACCTCCATCCTCCAGCTCCTCCTACAAACTGAGCATTTAATGCACCAAGGGGCCAGGTCTCACATGGGGTCTCAGGCCGTGTAAGCTCATGTCTGGTGTAAATATCCATGAAAACTATATTCTTATCATGAGATAAAGTTCAAGGAAAAATCCTCTGTCCATATATGGACAACTGTGACTACTTCTCTAGATAAACTTTAAATGATAAAATAGTTTGACTCTTACCCTGTGGGGTATCTTTTACTCCTTCTTTCTTCGTAGATTCTTCAGGTTGAGCAGCATTTGCCATTTCTCTGGCTTGTATGTATTGCTGAAGCTCTTTGGCAAAATTATCTTCTGGTTCCTGATTGCAGATATCCTTATCACTATATATATCATAGTCCTTACTTCTTGATTTTCTATGCAGCGAACTTTTTGGTGATATTGTAGAGTTTCCAAAGTGTCTGAACTAAGTAAAAATTAAAACTTCAATTTAAAAAACCTAGCATGATTCAAAACAATCTGGCTATACAGAAGAAACAAGATTGGCTATAAATTGATCGTTGTTGAAGTTGGGTAATAGGTACATTGGGTTCATATACTATTCTCTCCACTCATATTTGAAAATTTCCAGAATTAAAAACAAACTAACCAACCACTATGACATATCTATCATTACAGATGATTTGAGGGAAGATTCTAAATTTGTACACTGTATGCATTTGACTGAATTAAAAGTCTAAACCCCTAAATCTTAATTATTTGATATAAGAGGATTACATTATTTAGTTCACACATTACGTTTCTGCCTTTGCATTGACAGTACTTTTAAATGTCTTTGGTAATTTATCATTTCGTAAAACACCAAGCAAACTGTAATGGCCCATATGAAAACTCACTTACACTTAAGATATATCTCAGCTACCAAAGCCTAGTCTTTCTCCTATAACTCACAGCAGTGGTAGCAGCAATGATGACAAGAAATAAAGAACTACCCTGTTCTCTGTAATCGAGTTAGCTTTATTTTCAGAGTTTCCTAATTCCGTTATTGCAAGTGCCCAAGGCAATGGTGAAGAATTCTGGCACCCACAGGTAGAGGAACCCAGGTATGGGAGCTAATCCTAGAGGAGCCCAAGCTGATCATAGCAGATGACCTAAAGCCAGTTCTGCATAAAAATTTTCAAGTATTGGTTACGCATGTGTCTATACTTGGTGACACAAGTATATTAAACTGTATAATTATAATTAGTATGTAGGACACATTTTAATCAAAAAGCTTATTTTTAAAAAAATGATCAGGGCTCCTATTCTGATGTCAGGAAGAAATGGTTTGCCTATCATTACAGTGGACGAATGATTCTGTTTCACAGCATATTTTGGGGCCTGGTCCCTTATTTGCTTTCACATAACTAAGAAGCAAACTCAGAACAAACAAAAAATACAACAAAAGATAAGAATCACCAAAAAAAAAAAGTAAATTGTTAATTTGGGCCACCTAATATATTAGCAGTTTGCTTTTAACAGTTTACTTTTTTTTTTTTGATGGAGTCTCATTCTATTGCCCAGGCTAGAGTGCAATGGCACGATCTCGGCTCACTGCAACCTCCGCCTCCCAGATGCAAGCGATTCTCTTGCCTCAGCCTCCCGAGTGGCTGGGACTCCAGGTGTGTGCCACCACACCCAGCTAATTTTTTTATTTTTGGTAGAGACGGGGTTCCACCATGTTGGCCAGGCTGGTCTCGAACTCCTGACCTCAAGTGATCTGCCCACCTCAACCTCCCAAAGTGCTGGGATTACACGTGTGAGCCACTGGGCCTGGCAACAGTTTACTTTTGATGGTTAACTTCAAAGTCAGGAGTTGCTCCACCAGATAATCGATTATAAGCCTAGAAAATGAACTCGCTCCCTGCTTAAAGAATCCAAACAAGCTGAGGAAATTTCTTGATCTGACACTGGCCTCAATTGTACCTTATTTTCACTACATCAGACAAGACTACCAACCAATCTAATATCTTCAGGCCACCAAGCTTCTTGTCTCCAAGTCTTAAGAAAGAGTACCTTTTTCCCACTAACACCATAGAATAAACTTGTAAATGTAACTTCTAAACTGATAGATTAGGGGTTGGCAAACTTTCAGCTTCACCACCTGTTTTTATAAATACAGTTTTACTGGAACACCAGTCACATCCATTCATTTACATATTGTCTTAGTTGTGACAGAGACAACATGGCCCATAAAGTTGAAAAGATTCACTATCTGATCCTTTATGAAAAAGTTGGCTGGCTGTGATAGACTATAGATATACACAGATAGAATCTGTTATGGATTATGTTTACCTTGGTTTTAGCCTTTAATTTTATTTAGTTGGCATGGGGGAACCAAAACGATTATTCAGTATGCAGCAGGTCCTATGAAGTTTAGCTTAATCAAATACATAGGAGATTTTCTTCAGTGCATCTGAATCAAAATATTAAAATCATCCAAATGAGTGATTAGGTTCCCCTCTGCCTGCACAAAACACACAGGCCGACAGTATTGAAGCAGACTCCTTTATGACAAGTAATACGTCTGACGCGTATTAAATGAAGACATGAAACAATCTGGCAACATTAATAAAGCCAGGACAATCATCAATTGTGCTGTTTTATTATACAGTAGGGATGAATATTACTAATGATTCTTTTCAGAGGGCATCGAAATAAATAAAATACAAATTACTGAAATACTTTTCTTCACTTAGTTAGCTATAAACTCATTGCTTCAGTTTGTTGTTTATTGTATACTTTAGAAAGTATACGAACACGATTATAACCCCTTTCTCCTTTTGTAATAGAATCTAAATTACTTTTTTCGATTCAAGATGGTTTACTGAACTAGTATGGCCTCCAGAAACTCCCCAAATATAAAAGTACAGGTAACAATGTCTCTCACTCTGTGTGTATGTGTGTTATGTTTGTGTCTGTGTGTGTTATGTTTGTGTGTGTGTGTTTGTGTGTGTGTATGGGGGACATGAAGTGCATTCATCAGGAACTGAAAGTCAACAAATTTCTAGCAGACAAAAAGGAAGTTATGCTCTAAAGGTTGGGCTTAGGTACAGTGTGAGAAATGGGGCTATAAATGAGAATGAATTCAAACTCTACATAAAACAGACAAAGCTGTTACAACAAATTCTCTCTGCCCTATCCCTCTCCAGAACACAATCACTCAGGTACTTTTCCCTAGGAAAAAGGAGAAGGCTGTTATCCAAAGAAACGGAAGAGAATGTCTGGTAAAAGCCAAGTCTTCATATGTGGGTACTAAGACCACATGGAGGTACTAAATCTTCTACATGCTGGCAGTTGGGAGCAACCCCTACCAGAAAAATACTCCATCCTACTCACAATAAAGCACGAATGAATTCTCACCCTGCTGTCCAGAGACTCCCCTCAAGGGCCTATGGATTGAATTCAGAAAATTCAGTGAACTTAAATAAGAAGAAAACCACATATTTTCATCAACCTCCAAACTGACATTTGGTATTTGAACAAAAGAAGTATGTTCAAATATGTTCTTCTGTTTTGAACATAGGAAAAGAAAACATAGCAGTATCAGCAATACCTGTGACTGTCACTAACACAAATCACAGATATTTTCAGATATCACATTATAGTTGTTGCAGATCTCAAAATATCTTTTATGTTCATGGCCACTGCAAAATTAGAATAATCAGACTCACTGCTCTGCTAGGTCTTATTATTCAGTGTATTAATAAAGAACATATTACTCTATAGCATTTGTTTTTAATATTTTGATAAACTATATTTCAATCAAATCAATTTCCTTTGTAATCAAACATATTTTATTTTATACACTTAAAAATCTCTGAAAAGAGGTCCATAGGCTTCACCAGACTGCTAAAGGGGATACATGGCACAAAGTGGACTGAGAACTGTTTCGCTGCTGGGAAACCTCCTATCCACAGAGCCCACTCACTTACCACCCAGTCAGGCTTCCCATTTAGAGGAAAGGCCTTTAGAGACACAAATTTACCAACACATCACCAGAGGACATCTATTAACTCTCCGGGCCTTTCTTAAATGAATGGACAACAAAAGAATACAAAGGCATGTGACAAAAATCTAGAGCTGAAGTCAGCGAACTACAACCCAAGGGCAAAATCCACTTTGCCACCTGTGTTTGTAACCACCCACAAGCTAACAATGAACTTTACCTATGTTTTCATGGCTGAAACAAACAAAATCAAGAGAATATTTTATGACACTTGAAAACTATATAAAATTCAAATTTCAGAGTCCACAAATAGAGTTTTATTGGAACATATGCATACTCATTCACTTACATATTATGTGGCCTGCTTCCTTGCTACAACAGCAGAGTTGAGTAGCTGCAAGAGAACTTTATGGCATTCTCATCACTTCATAGAGATGCTCAGTGCACTACAAATTGCCCTGACAGTTATAAACTGACAACATTTTGAGTGTCTCATTGAGTACCTCATGCCATTTTATTTTTATTACCAGTGCATACCTACCACATTAAAACATGAAAAGCATTCGAATATCAAGTATTTAGAGGCACAGTGAACTGTGGATTATTTTACTGTCAAGTCAGATGGCAAAGCACTGTGGTTATATGTGACAATACCACAGTAGTGCTAAAAGAACACAATGTATGTTGACATTACAGTATTAAGCATTCATCACAATATTCCCAACTCACGAGAGTAAGAGAAAAACTAGAAAATTTTAATCCAGCTCTCTTCTGATTAAAATTATTTTTTAATTAGAAAATTTAAAATAAATTATCTCATCCACAAATTTCTTTCTTTCCAAAAATAAAACAAAAACAAAGCTATAATCAAAGTAAGTTTCATTTGTAGCCAATCAAAGAAAGCTGATCGTTGATTTCATTTGTAGCCAATCAAAGAAAGCTGAGGTTGATTACAGCAGTTAAAGAAATCTGTCCAGAGAAAATAAGACAAGTGGCCTTTTGGCAAAAACAGCTGTTCAAAGATATGAGGAAACTGAAGTGTTATCAGACAATTTAAAATCAGGCAAATAATTTCCAGTGGTTTTCCTTGGCTTTTAATGAGTTCACAGGTGTTACTGATACTGCTCGGTATCACTGTGCTGTTCAAAGTTAAAACAGGAACAAGATCTCCATATCCACATTAATTTGCAGCAGATATATTTTGCACAAACAGTTCCAGAAGTGTTTTTTTCAGACTTTAGTGCAAGTGCTTCAAAATTCATTTAACTATGCAACTGAGGTGCTTCTGCCTAACCTTCAATTGGCAGTAATTAATCTGCAATGTAACAACATACTAAAAGACAAATCTAAGAGAAGAATCAAAGTTCCATAAATGCCTTCCAGGCAATGATTATGCTCAATTAAAATCATATTCTGGTGAACTGTTATCAGTATTTGGCAGTATCTATATGTAGTAAAAAGTCATTTTCAGAGATGAATTATTATTATATATCAGCTTAACAGATGAATCTTAGCAATCAATATTGATGATAAGGAACAACTTTGAACCCCAATTAAGCAAATAATTACCTCAAAGAAGAATCCCATTTTTCTCATTAGTAAACTTGTATTAAAAAACAATTATTATTATTATGTACTGAATTCTATCAGTCAAAGGTTGTAGAAACTTGTTTTCTCTCCTTCATTATATAAGTACCTACATAACATCCTCAGTTTTGCTTCTTGGCTTAAAAACCTAAAATATTGATTGTCTTGTCCTTTATAGAAAATGCTTACTGTTCCCTGATCTACAGAACATAACAAAGAAGCAAGAAAATCACTGAAAAACAGATCCAGAAGAAGCAACTATCATTTGAGAAAAAGAACTCAAAAATTTAAAAAGACACAGATATGCAAAATATATTCAAAAACAATGTTAGAAAGCTATCAAAACAAAACAAGACCTTAGTTCAATTGTAATTTACGAAATAATGATGAATAGAAACAGAGGAAATACATTGGGATATAAAGAAAAAAGAAATAAAAAAGATGATTATGTCTCACATACAAAGGATGTGAGGAAATAATCTCACCATAATAGCACTAAGCAGAATGAATGAAAAAAAGATTCTCAGTCTCATAGAATTGAGAACGCCAAGAATGAAGAGAAGAACCTTAAAGCTTCCAGAGAAAACAGGATACTTACAAAGATACTAGAATGAAATTAGTAAGCCTTCACCTTTGTAATGCTGGATAGAAGACAATGGAGCAGTAACCTCAAACTTAATTCTATTTCAGCCAATCTATCAACAACGAGGATAAATTCAAGATATTTTCAGAAATGTTAACAAGAACTTAAAACTCTGTCTTCCATGCATCCCTACATATGAGTGTATGCCAACCAAATGAGAACCCAACAGCTAGAAAATGATACTTAAAAAATTATTCACAAGTTTCATTAAACACTTAGCAATATAACAAAAGGTATATAAGATGAGATATTTACAAAGAAAGTTATAGGTATACCTTATTTTAATGTCCTTCATTTTATTGCACATCACAAATAAAGCATTTCCTTTACAAACTGAAGGTTTGTGGCAACCCTGCATCAAACAAGTCTACTGGCACCATTTTTCAAAAAGCATGTGCTCACTCTGTGTCTCATTTTGGTAATTCTCACAATATTTCAAACTTTTTGTAATATCTGTTATAGTGATCTGTGATCAGTGGTCTTTGAAGTTACTATTCTAATTTTTGAGGGGTGCCATGAACCATGCTCACATAAGATGGCAAACTTAATAAATGTTGCATGTGTTCTGACTACTCCACCAACCAGCCATTCTCCTCCCTCCCTCCCTCTCTCCTCAGGCTTCCCTATTCCCTGTGACACTAAGATACTGAAATTAGACTAATTAATAACCCTACAATAGCTTCTAAGTGTTCAAGTGAAAGGAAGAGTCATCGGTCTCTCTTGAAATCAAAAGCTAGAAATGATTAAACTTACTGAAAAAGGCATGTCAAAAGCTGAGACAGGCTGAAAGCTAGGCCTCATAAGTCAAATAGTTAGCCAACTTGTGAATGCAAAGGGAAGGTTCTTGAAGGAAATTAAAAGTGCTACTCCAGTGAACACACTATGAACACAAAACAGCCTTATTGCTGATATAGAAGCTGTACTGGTCTGGATAGAAGATCAAACCAGTTACAACATTCCCCTCAAGCCAAAGCCTAATCCAGGGCAAGGCCCTAACTCTCTTCAATTCTATAAAGGTGGAAAAACGTGAGGAAGCTGCAGAAGAAAAGTCTGGAGTTAGCAAAGGTTGGTTCTTGAAGTTTAAGGATAGACAATGTCTCCATCACATAAAAGTATAAGATGGGCTGGATGTGGTGGCTCAAGCCTGTAATCTCAGCACTTTGGGAGGCCAAGGCAGGCAGATCACTTGAGGCCAGAAGTTCAAGACCAGCCTGGCCAACATGGTGAAACCTTGTCTCTACTAAAAATACAAAAATTAGCCAGGTGTGATGTGGCACACCTGTAGTCCCAGCTACTCAGGAGGCTGAGGCAGAATCGCTTGAACCTGAGGCAGAGGATGCAGTGAACCAAGATCACACCAATGCCTGCACTCCAGCCTGGGTGACAGAGCAAGACTCCATCTCAAAAAAATAAAAAAAAAAGTGCATGATGAAGCAACAAGTGCTGATGTAAATGCTGCAAATTATCCAGAAAATCTAGCTAAGATCATTGATGAAGGTGGCTACACTAAACAACAGATTTTCAATGTAAATGAAACAGCTTTATATTGGAAGATGCCACCTAAGACTTTCATAACTAGAGAGAAGTCAGTACCTCACTTCAAAGTTTCAAAGAATACCCTGACTTCACCACTACAATCTACGCATGTAACGAAATTGTACTTGCACCCCCTAAATTTATACAAACAAAAAAATACTTTAAAAGGCTTCAAAAAGGTTAACTCTAGTTAGGAGCTAACGCAGTGGGTGACTTTAAGTTGAAACAAATGCTTATCTGCCAATCTAAAAATTTTAGGGCCTTAAGAATTATACTAAATATACTCTCCCTGTGCTCTATATATGGAACAAAGCCTACATGGCAGTATATCTGTTTACAGCATGGTTTACTGAATATTTTAAGCCCACTGTTGAGACCTATCGCTCAGAAAAAATATCTTTTGAACTAATACTTTCACTGACAATGCACCCGGGAGCTCAGATGGAGATGAATGATTTTCATGTCCACAAATACAACATCCATTTTGCAGCTCATGGATCAAGGAATAATTGACTTTCAAGTTTTATTTCAGAAAGAAATACACTTTTTAAGGTTATGGTTGCCATAGAAAGTTATTTCTCTGATGGATCTGGGCAGAGTAAATTCAAAACCTTCTAGAAAGGATTCACTATTTTAGATGCCATTAAGAACACTCATGATTCATGGCAGAAGGTCAAATGTCAACATTAACAGGAGTTTGAAAGAAGTTAATTTCAATCATCAGGGATGACTCTGAGGAGTTCAAGACTTCACTAGAGGAAGCAGTTGCAGGTGTGGTGGAAATAGCGCGAGACCTAGAATTAGAAGTAGAGACTGAAGACATGACTGAATTGTTGCAACTTCATGATCAAACTTGAACAGACGAGGAGTTGCTTCTTAGGAGTAAGCAAAGTGGTTTCTCGAGATGCAATCTATTTCTGGTGAAGATGCTATGAATACTGTTGAAATGACAACAGATTTAGAATATTATATAAACCTAGTTGATAAAGCAGTGGCAGAGGTTGAGAGAACTGACTCCAATTCTGAAAGAAGTTCTCCTGTGGGTAAAATGCTATCAAACTGCATCACATGCTAAAGAGAAATCTTTTCTAAAAGGAGAAGTCAATTGAGGTGACAAACTTTACTACTGGCCTATTTTAAGAAATTGCCAGCGCCACCTTAATGTTTACCAATCACCACCCTCAGCAGCCATCGACATTGAGGCAAGACCCTCTACCAGCAAAAAGACGATGACTTGCTGATCGTTAACATTTTTTAGCAACAAAGAATTTTTAATTAAGATATATACTGTTTTCTAAGATAAAGTGGTATTGCATACCTAACAGACTACAGTATAGTATAAATGTAATTTTATATGCACTGGGAAGCCAAAAAATTTGTGTGCCTAGCTTTACTGCAATATTTGCTTTATTGTGGTGGTCTGAACTTAAACCATCAATATCTCTGAGGTAATGCTCTTTCTTAACTTGCAAAGTGTTTACCTGGGTATTCTCTTTTAAATAAGCTGTGGCCAGGCATTGTGGCTCACACCTGTAATCCCAAGGGAGGCCAAAGCAGGCTGATCACTTGAAGTCAGGAGTTTGAGACCAGCCTAGCCAACATGGCAAAACCCCACCTATCATAAAAATACACAAAGTAGCCAGGCAAGGTGGGGTGGCAGGCACCTGTAATCCCAGCTACTCAGGAGGCTGAGGCAGGAGAATTGCTTGAACCTGGGAGGTGGAGGTTGCAGTGAGCCAAGATTTTACCATTTTACTGCAGCCTGGGCAACAAAGTGAGACTCTGTCTCAAAAATAAATTAATCAATTAATTAATTAGCTGTGATATTTACTTGATAACTATTCACCTTTTACGCACTTGTGAGTGAAGAGCCTGCGCTGAAGCAAGCCTGGTTGGGAATAACCTAGGAGTCCATCTTCTCAGTGTACCGTTTTGTGGAAACTACGTAAGAGAACTATAGAATGCTGTTTCTGCCTGTCTGCTGTAGAAGGCTATAATATATAATACAAAGACTGGAGGAGCTAAAAGTGGGCATAAAAGGGTGAAGTCTATGTGACTAAAGTAGCATAAAAAACTTGCGGGAAGTTCAAGTTGTAACTTCCTGTTGTCAACCTCGGCTCTCATCTTTGGAAGCTACACAGGCCCCAAAGGGCAAAAGAAGTTGCTTACTCGTGTAGCTGAGAGGCTTCCAAGAAGATGAAGATGCTATACCTGCTTTATCTTCTGTCCTGTACTCTTTTATAAAGCTAAGGAGGCTGGGTGTGGTGGCTCATGCCTGTAATCCCAGCACTTTGGGAGGCTGAGGCAGGCAGATCACTTGACCCCAGGAGTTCAAGACCAGCCTGGGCAACATGGCGAAACCCATGTATTTTTTGTCTCTACAAAAAAAAAATACAAAAATTAGCCAGGTGTGAAGGCACACACCTGTAATCCCAGCTACTTGGAAGGCTAAGAATTGCTTAAGCCCAGAAGGTGGAGGTTGTAGTGAGCCAAGATTGTGCGACTACACTCCAGCCTGGGTGGCAGAGGAAGATTCTGTCTCAAAAAAAAAAAAAAAAAAAAAAAAAGGAAATTCAGACACAGGCACACAGGGAGAACACCATGTGAATATGAAGGCAGAGATCAAGATGATATTTTTGCAAGCCAACATCTCCAAAGATTGCCAGCACTCCATCAGGAACTAGAGGAGAGGAATGAATAGACTCTTCCCCCACAGCCCTCAGAAGGAACCAACCCTGCCAACAGCTTGTGCCAGGACTTCCAGCCTCCAGAATCTTAGACAATAAAGTTCTGTTGTTTAAGCAACCTAGTCTGTGGTACTTTGTTATGGAATCCCTAATGAACCAATACAGGCTTTAAGCTATAAATCACTAAGGTTGGTTAAGTTAGCAAATCACAACCCTCAAAAACGTTAAGTTAAAAAAAGCTGTGTGTGTGTGTGTGTGAGAGAGACAGAGAGAGAGAGAGAGACAGAGACACAGAGAGAGAGAGAGTGTGTGTGTGTGTGTGTGTGTGTGTGTGTGTGTGAGAGAGAGAGAGAGAGTGTGTTAGTTTTGCTCTTGTTGCCCAGGCTTGAGTGCAATGGCGTGATCTAAGCTCACCACAACCTCCGGCTCCCGGGTTCAAGCAATTCTCCTGCCTCGGCCTCCCAAGTAGCTGGGATTACAGGCATGCCACCACGCACAGCTAATTTTCTATTTTTCACAGAGATGGGGTTTCTCCACGTTGGTCAGGCTGGTCTCGAACTCCCGATCTCAGGTGATCTGCCTGCCTTGGCCTCCCAAAGTGCTGGGATTATAGGCATGAACCACTGCACTTGGCGAAGAAGTTTTTGAAACTGTTTACAATCCACTTCAGAAATAACAAAAATCAAAATAAAGACAATTATTAAAAATAGGTCATGTTAAATGACAATAAAGTTATTGAATAATAATTTCTTTAAAAAGTATAACTAGGTTTCTTTGATATAAGTAACTGGGTCCCAAATGCTGGTTAAAATGAGACAAGTAGGGATCCTTCATTAATTTCTCATATCCATTCCTGTTTTTTCTTTGTTGTTTCATGTGAAACTGAGAAAAAAATCTGTGTTTTCAACTTAAACAGTTGTCAATTTAATCTTACTTTTTTGGAAATTTGCTCGCACTCCAGTTTAGATTTCTTTTCTTGTGTTTCTTCAACTCCTGCACCATCTATTTCATCAACGGTTCTGTAGCAAAAATATCAAATAACACAAAAGATGTTTTTCAACCTGAAGAGTTCATACCACAGCATTACAATTCACTGCTTTGGCTTGTCTTCAACTTACTCTCAAAGAAATTACGAATTCAAATTCTACCCCAAATACTCCAGATAATGTACAAAATTATGATGAGCAATAAATGTCAACATATGTTTATGAATAACCTGTGAAACTAAATTTTAGATTATACAATCTTAATATTCAAGTATTAGCAGCAATATAAATCATTCATCCATCATTCCATTAATTCAACAACTACTGAGTACCCACTATATATGAGGCTCCGGGCCTTAGGCCCTGGACTACAATAATGAAAAATACAGACCCTATCATTGTCTTCTGAGAGCTTTCTATATGCTTGGAAGAAAAAAATAAAGCTATTTCAATACAGTATGGTAAATATATGGGCATATACACAGAACACAACCTAGACTTGGGGACCAGAGGCATGTGAAGCCTAAAAGATACTTATGAGTTAGGCCGGGCGTGGTGGCTCACGCCTGTAATCCCAACACTTTGGGAGGCTGAGGTGGGCGGATCACCTGAGGTTGGGAGTTTGAAACCAGCCTGGCCAACACGGAAAAACCCCATCTCTACTAAAAATACAAAATCAGCCAGACGTGGTGGTGCATGCCTGTAATCCCAGCTACTTGGGAAGCTGGGGCAGGAGAATTGCTTGACCCAGAAGGTGCAGGTTACGGTGAGCCAAGATCATGCCATTGCACTCCAGCCTGGGCAACAAGAGCAAAGCTCTATCTCAAAAAAACAAAAAACAAAAAAACAAAAAAAACTTATGAGTTAGCCAACAAAGAGGAAAGAGGAATGTGAAGGAAAAGGGTATTTTAGACAGAATGCAGAGTACCTTTTGAGATTAGGAGCGAGACAAACATATTTAAGTGTATAAATGAAAAAGAAAACCCGTTTTCAGACTTACAGGACTGAGAAGTTGATCATGCATATACATAATATTCTGAGACAATTACTTGAGGATATGCCAGCAAAACTAAAAATGAACCCAAGAACAATGGGAAATATATGAAACTGGTGAACCAATAAAATGTATAGGTGTATTTGAATAACGGCTGATGCTAGAGATACAGGGAGCTGAAGAAAACAGTGTCTTAGTAAGTGGTTACTACTGAACACAAGATTGGGAAAAGTTGTGAATTAAAATATGAGTTGTACACCAGATAAAGCCAAGGAATTGGGCAATGTGTCCCGACTTAAGAGAACATGTTACAAAGGGAAAGCACTGATAGCACAACGAGAATGTGAACAGTGCTGAGATCTGTGGCTCTTCTTTAAAAGTCACAGGAGCTCAGGCTTCACAGCTTTGTCCAATTCAACAGTTTACACTGACTCACAGCTCCTGAGTTACATCCATCAGATAAGGTACCAACTTGTGAGCCTCCTACAGAAGCCACCATTACAAGAGCCAAAAACCCCAAATATTTGTGAACCTTTATTGCTATAGTATCCAGTAATGAACCATCTCAAGGAGTAGGAGGCAACCTCTCCTTAGGCAGAGCAGTAATGACAATAATGACCTTAATATCAACAGCAGCAGCCAACACTTGCATGATGCTTACTCTGTGTCAGAGGCTGCTCCACACGTGTAACAGTTATCACAACAATGTTATGACATACATACTAAAAACCCATTTTACAGATAAGGAAACAATCACAGAAAGGTTATGTAATTGTCACAGAGCTAATAGTGCTGGAGCTGAGATCTGAGCCCCAGCAGGCAGGCAGGCAGGGCTCCCAAGTATGTGCCCTAAAACCACACTATTATTGTACACTTCCCATTCTAAATGGATGTCTACTTTCACTGTTAAGGTCTATAATACTCAGCGCCCATATTAGACCTACGAGCAGGACAGGACAGAGTCGACACCTCTTCTCTGTAAAACATGTTCTTAGCTTCAGAGATAGTGAGCTCTCCTAGTTTCTTCTGTCCTCACAGCTGCTACTTCTCAGTCTCCTTTGTTGGTTCCTTGTCTTCACAACTTTAAAAGTCAGTTCTCAAACTTCTCTTCTTTGTCTGTATCATCATTTTGAATATCATCTCTATGTAGTTCATTTCAATATCTAAGTCTCCAATCCAAATCCTCCTCTTAAAACAGAACAGAGCTAACTTCCTACTCAACATAACCACCTGAACATCTTCTAGACATATGCAATCTTAATATATCCAATACTGAACTCTTGCTCTTCCATCTGAAGCCTAATCCTCTTGCTGTCTAAAATGGCAATGCCTCTCTCAACATCCCTTCCAAAACCTTAAAGTCAATCTTGACTCCTCTGTCACATCCCCCCATCCAATCTCTGAGGAAATCCAGTTTGTTCTATCTTCAACATACCCACGTTTGACCACTTCTTCCACTAATACAACAATCCAAGCTGTGCTGGTGCCCCTACATTCTACTCTCAACACAACTAGAATGACCCTGCTAAAATATGTCAAATGTCACTGTGCTGAAAAACCCTCCAATGGTATCTTGTCTCATTCAGAGTAACAGCCAAAGTCCTTATTTTGGCACCCACCAGTTCCTCCATGATTGGCCTCCCCCAACCCTACCCCAATACCTCGCAGACTTCCAAGTCCCTCTTACTCCACCCCAGCTGTCATTCTGTTCACTTTGCTCCCCTAACCCAATCACACAAAGCTCACTCCCCCGTGAGGACCTTTACACAGAACCCTCTCCACCCCACTAGACATGAAACCCCCTCATCTCCTTCAGGTCCCTGCGCAGATTTTTTAAACTTACCAATGTTATCAGTGAGGCTTTCCTTATCTACCTTCTTAAAATATCTACATCCTCACTACCATCCCACCAGTACTTTCCCTTACCCTTCATTCATTTTCTCAAGGCATTTAATACCACCTAAAATATGATATATTTATGTAGTTTTTCTCCCCCTCCCCTCAATAATGTAAATTCATTAGTACAGGAATTTTCATATCTTGTTCATTTACTGCTACATCCCCCAAGGCCGTAGCAGGTGCTCCAACAATTTTCTGAGTGAATCAGAAGTAGTCCCATCACAAATTACTTGGAAAAAAAAACAGAAACCATATGAGAAAAGACTGATTCATTCGACTGTATAAAACAAAACCACAACATCCCCATTCCTTTATACAATGAAAATAATGCCACAGGCAAAGAGAGATGACAATTGAGAGTAAAGTATTTGCAGATAAGAGATCCTAGAATTTCAAAAGACTAAAAAAGAGAAAAATGGGCAAATAATATGGACAACTCACCATATTTCCATACCATCCTTCACCCATCATTTTGGCAAAATTCCAAGTGTCTTTTATGCATTGTAGTCAAGTTTTGGAGAATGGACTTCCAATATACTTTCAAACAGCTGCTGTTGGGATTTTTACATGTGACTATTATCTTTTTATTGTAATAAATTCTTATGTATTTTATAATGTATCAATTAGTTCCTGTTATTTTTCTTAGTAAATTATATCATCTGCAAGTAATTAGTGTCTTTGTCTCTTTCCAATATTTATAGGCCTTATTTTAGTCATTTTGAATGAGAAGCTTGGTGATAAAATCATGGGTCCTGGACATAGCTTTCCCACTTACACTGTGCAATCTTGGCGGGTTATTTAGCCTCTCCGTGCCTCAGCTTTCCCATCTGTAAAATGAGGACAGCATCATCATCTCTTTAAGTTTGTTTTGAGGACTGAATTATTTCATGCAAAGCACGAGGTAAAGCTCTGGATGATCAATTAAGGTAAAATTTTAGATACAGTGAACAGCTGACCAGTATCAAGAGGTAAAATCAACTACAGTTGGAAACAGATCTCAGTCGAGGGAAATAAAAGTAGTAGATTTAAAAGAGAAGATGGTTTCTAGCATTTCAAATTCAAAGAATAAAAAGTGAATATCTGGATGTAATACTATACACTGCTCCAAAAATGAAATCTACAAATTAGGGCCATTTGACCAAGACTCTCGGTTGCTTTTCCAACCTTAATGGAAATATTAAGTCCAAATGCTGTTTGTTGCTTTATTGTGGACTTTAGGGTCTTCCCATGCATATCAGTGGACTAACGGCTGAGTATTCACTACTTACTCTTTACCTTTTAATAAACTTGTGGTTTCGTCCTTCCTACAGAAAACAGCCTAGTATTTGTCAGTGAAAAAGGTCAAATCAGTGTCCTTTGAGAGTTTACGGTCTCCTGGAAACAGGCAACAATGGTAAAGACAGACGCTATGGGAACACAGAAGTGGGCTCCCAACCCGCAGCTGTGCAGAGAAAGGGGCGCATTCTGGAGCCTCCTCGCCCCCACCCCGCTCCCCGCGCCCAGGCTCTCAGTAGCCCCGGCGTGGCGGCCTACGCCTGAGCCCCGTGTCCAGCTTCTGACTCCCGGAAGCCCGCACGACCTCTACAGGTCCGGCGGTGGCGCCCGGCCGGCCCACGTGCTCCCCACCGGCCCTCGCGACGCGGCCCGGATGTAGCCCCGGACGGGCTCCAATCCAGAAGGCACTAAGAGGCGGAGTCAGCCTGGGCCCCTGCATTCAAAGGATGAAAAAAGATGTGGGATCACCTTTCGTCAGAGTCCGTGGCCGTTTTGCCGAGGGCCGGGTTGGGGGTTTTGAGAAAAGATTCTCAAAATCCATGACTCAAACAGGGTCTTCCCTTTCGCGAGCCGGGAAACTACAGAGTAACAACCCGAACGCGAGAAGATGTACCCAGAGCCGCGCCAGGGCCACACGCTCCGCCCCGCGCAGTGCCCTCCGCCCCGCGCATGCGCTGCACCCTCCCTCCGCGACTCTGGGCACGCCCGTTCTCTCCCCGCCCCCCCTCGGCTCTGCGCAGGCGCCTCCGTGGTTGCCCTTCCGTGAGCTTTTTCGTCCTTTACCTCTGATGCTAGAATTTTATTTACTTTATTATTATTATTATTTTTAGATGGAGTCTAGCCCTTGTCGCCTAGGCTGGAGTGCAGTGGCGCGATCTCGGCTCACTGCAACCTCCGCCTCCCGGGTTCAAACAAGTCTCCTGTCTCTGCCTGCTGAGTAGCTGGGATTACAGGTGCCCGCCACCATGCCCGGCTAATTTTTGTTAGAGACGAGATTTCACCATGTTGGCCAGGCTGGTCTTGAATTCGTGAACTCAAGTGATCTGCCCGCCTCGGCCTCCCAAACTGCTGGGATTACAGGCGTGAGCCACCGTGCCCAGAGCAGAATTTTTAAAATGAATTCTTAGGAGTCTGCTTTCACCTTGGTGAAAACTCTTCCATCGAAATCACAATATTTCTAAGGGATGGTTGTAACAGCTAACATTTATTTGAGCACTCCACTACTATTCCTTGAAAATAGCGTTTCAAATGTTAGCTAACTTAAACCTCACAACACCCCTGTAAGAGATGTTCTACTGCCCTCCACATTTTTAAAACGAATAAACAGATGTGTAGTCAGATAATGTAATTTGTAGGCTCTCTACAGTTGAAGGGGATTAAAATGAATACGCAAGTAACCTCAAGGCAGAAAAGTCCATTAAAAAGTACCAAATACTTTCTGTAACTTTCACAGGAAAAAATTTTTTTAAAAGTACCAAATACTAAGAGGATTCAGAAGAAGGAAAAAATGCATCCAGTTGGGAAGGCTTATTGACAAGAAAATATTTGAGCTGGGTCTTGAGAAAATTTCCATAGGAAAAAATGAAGTTAGGGGTAAATGGGTATCCCAAGTAGAGAGAATTGTATGAGGGCAGGTAAATAGAGCACACTGTTGCAGAACAGGGAATTGCTCAGTTTTGCTCAATATAATGCCTTTTAAGGGAATAGCAGAAATGAAGGCTCAAACCCTAGGTTGGGCCAGTGATAGAGAACCTGACTTGCTTCTGAAAGTGAAGGGACTGTTTAATTCTTGGGGGTCCCTCTACAGACTAGTGAAGGGAACTATTTGAAGCCAGACATCTTCCCCAGGGAAATTCTACTTTCCCCTGTTGTTTATGGTATAGGCAATCACCTATGGAACATGAATCATTATTAAAAATTGAGAGGAAAAAATGAATTAAGGAGATAAAAACTAGAATTACCCCCTCTATCAGGAAGCGTTATTGTGGAACTCAAATTGTTACCACACACACTTTTTTATATAAAATGTCCAGCATACAGCAAAAGATAACCAGACACAAACGAAAATTAGATTGGTAGGTAAAAAGCAGCTAAAACTGACCTGTAAAGGCATCTGACACTAGCATTTTCAGACAAAGACTATATAAAAGGCTACATATGTTTGTGTTAGATTGATGCCAAAATGGCCCCAAATTCTCCAACCTTCCATGTATCCATGTCCTTTGCAATGTGACTTTGCAGCTCCTCCCACAAAAAGGTAGGCTCTATTTCACCACCTCTTTAATCTGAGTTGACTTTGCCTGGTAGAATGACTTCTTTTAGCTAGTAGTATGCAGAAGTGGCCTGCCAATACCAAACCAAGGCCCCAAGAGGCTTTGTATGTGTCTCCTCTCTCTTTTATATGCCTGCCTTCTTCAGGACAATAAGCTCAGGCTACCCTGCTGATGATAAGGGACAGAAATGTGGAGGATAAGGATAATGGAGGAGAATAAAAACAGCCAGTAAAACCCTAAAAGCAAAGCCTCCTAAGCAACATACAGCTGAGCACACATATGATGGAGTCCTGCAGAGAACCGAAGACTCTCAGATGATCCCAGTCCAAATTACCAACCTACATAATTGTGAGCTAAATAGATGGTTCTTGTTTTAAGCCAGTACGTTTTTAGGTAGTTTACTATATAGTAATATCTAACAAAAAATAAACTATGAAAAGTGCCATAGAGGAATTGGGGAGAAATAACCAAGTAGAACTTCTAGAAATAAAAAATACTGAAATTTTAAAAAATCAGTGGATGGTGTGGTCATATTGAAATGTGTTCAAAAATTCCTTAACACTGCTCCCTGAAAAAGGTGGAGGCTTAGTCCCCTCTTCACTAATGTGGATAGGATTTGCTGATTTATTTCTAACAAATACAACGTGGCAAAAGTGATGATGCATGATTTCTGAAGTCATAAGGTCATAAGAAGACATTGTAGTTTCTGCCTTACTCTCTTGAATCATCTGCCTGGAAAGAAGTCAGTCACCATGTCATGAATCACTCAGGCAGCCTGTGGAGAGCCAGCCATGTGGGTGAGGTACCTTGGAAGCAGATCTTCCAGCACTAAGCAAGCTGGAAGACATCTTGATAGTAACCCCATGAGAAACCATGGGACAGAACCACCCAGCTAAGCAGCTCACAGATTCATGACTCATGGAGGATATAAGAAGATCAGTGTTGGGTCAGGCTCACACCTGTAATCCAGCACTTTGGGAGGCTGAGGCAGATGGATCACCTGTGGTCAGGAGTTCGAAACCAGCCTGGCCAACATGGTGAAACCCCATCTCTACTAAAAATACAAAATTAGCCAGGCATGGTGGCACGCACCTGTAGTTCCAGCTGCTTGGGAGGCTGAGGCATGAGAATCACTTGAACCTGGGAGGCAGAGTTTGCACTGAGCCAAGATCCTGCCATGGCACCTGGGCAACAAGAGCGAAATTCAAAAGAAAGAAAGAGAAAGAAAGCAATAAAGAAATAAATAAAGGGAAAGGGAAAGGAGGAAGGAAGGATCAATGTTCATTGTTTTAACCACAAAGCTTTAGGATAATTTCCTATCCTGTATAGCAATAGATAAGTGATATTCCCCATTATTATAAAGTAGAGGGCCTAAACATAAAATTATCATATGACCCAGCAATTCCACTCCTAGGTATATACCCAAAAGAGTTGAAAACAGGGACTGAAATATATATGTGTACATTCATGTTCATTGCAGCATTATTCACAATAGCCAAAAGGTAGAAACAAACCAAGTGTCCATCCACTGATGAATGGATAAATAAAATGTGATATACACATGGGATATTACATATTCATAAAAAGGAATGATGCTCTGATACTTGCTATCAGAACTGAATTTTGTATCCTGGCTGAACTTTGAAAACAGTATGCTAAGTTAAATATGCCAGGCACAAAAGGACAAATATTGTATGATTCCAGTTATATGAATTATCTAGAATAGGTAATTTTATAGAGACTGACAGTAGATTAGAGGTTACCAGGGACTGAGAGAGGGTGAAACAGGGAATTGTTGCTTAAAAGTTATAGAATTTCTGTTTGAGGTGATGGTTGCACAACAGTGTGAATATAACTAATACCGCTGAATTATATACTTTAAAGTGGCTGGCTGGACGCAGTTTCTCATGCCTGTAATCCCAGCACTTTGGGAGGCTGAAATGGGTGGATCATCTGAAGTCAGGAGTTCAAGACCAGCCTGACCAACATGGTGAAACCCCCATCTCTACTAAAAATACAAAAATTAGCCAGGCATGGTGCCAGGCACCTGTAATCCCAGCTACTAGGGAGGTTGAGGCAGGAGAATCACTTAAACCCAAGAGGCGGAGATTGCAGTGAGCCGAGATGGCCCCATTGCACTCCAGCCTGGGCGAATTTCTTTTACCAAAATAAAATAAAGCAGCCGCCATGTTAAAATGGTGAAATGGCCTGTGATAACTCAGTTCCAGTATGAGCTAGGTACAAAAGCTGTGGGTATGTGCTATAAATCATCAATCACCAATATGTGATACTGTTTCTCCCACAGCCAAGATTCATGGAGTCTGGGAATCAAGGCTTGCAAATGGGAGTAGATCCTCTCTGTATTATTCCTAGTGATGCCCTAGAAAAATGTTTGCTTCCTATCTCCACAACTCTGGGTTCTGCTGGTTTAGAGCAGACTTTTTCAACCTCAACATTATTGTCTTTTTGGCCTGGATAATTATCTTTTATGAGGGATAGTCTTTCACATTGTAGGAAGCTTGGTAGCATCTCTGGCCTCTACCGCTAGATGTCAGTAGCAGCTGTTCCCCAGTTGTGGCAACCCAAAGTGTCTCCAGACATTGCCAAATGTCCTCCAGGGGGAGCAAAATCTTCCTCAATTGAGAACCACCGGTGTAGAGTCGATCCCAAAAATAGGAACGTTTCCAATAAGAGGCATGCCAATGAGTCCATTAAACTTGAGACTGAGACTGCCGTTTGGCCACCTTAGGCTCCTCATGCCGGTGAATTAACAGGTGAAGAAGGGGCTTACTGTATTGGCAGGGGTAATTAATCCTAACTATCAAGTTATTCTGACTACACAATGAGGTTAAGGAAAAGTATGTCTAGAATGCAGGTGATTTGCTGGGCAGGGGACTAAGTAACCCTGTGTTCTATGATTAAAGTTAATAGAAAACACCACCACCACAGGCAGCACTGAAAGTGCCCCAAGCCCTTCAGGAATGAAGGTTTGGGTTATTCACCTGTTATTGGAAGGAGGCACTTGAGTGTAAGTTGTCCTGGTCCCTGGCATTTTTCAACAAAGAATTGGACAAAACGCACAAACAAAATAACAGAGGAATGAAACACAGGAACGAAACAGCAAAAGCAGGAATGTATTAAAGCAAGAAAGCACTCCACAGGATGGGAATGGGCCCGAGCAAGCAGCTTAAGGGCCCAGTTGCAAAGTTTTCTGGGTTTTAAGTACTCCTTTTGAGGTTCCTATTGGGTACCCCTTTTCTAGATGAAGGATTTGGTCTGTGGCTAATTAAAGGCTGAGGTGAATTGGTGCCCTGTGTAGATGAAGCGATGGTCCCTGCTTGGCCCTCGGCCAATCCAGGGCACTTTCCCTTTCCATGTGAGATGCAGTGGAAGTGGGAAAGTTGTAGGGAGAATAGCCTTTGATCTTTTGCTACTCTGGTGTGAGGAGATGGGGTTTTCCTTTGGTTCAGCTTCAGGATATTTGCATTAATTGGTCTTAGGGTCCCTTCCCCCAGACCCAGGTGTTTTGATCCAGCTTTGGAAAGTCAGCGTGAATTGGCTTCAGATTCCTAGCCCCAGACCTTGGGGTTTTTCCTTGTTACCAGCATGAATTGGCCTTAAGTTCCCTGCCTCCAGACGCTATTCTCCTGCCTCACACCCAGCAAGGAGTCAAGACCAGCTTGGGAGAGCAATGAGAACATGGCAAAGGGTAGGAGCAGAAGGCAGTTGTACACATACCAGCTGCAACTGATACAGGAGCTAAAAAGAAATTATTTAGGCTGTTAGTGAGGGTAAGAGAGTCCTCAGTAAGGTTTCCCTTTTAATAAAAAAGCAGCCCTAAAATCATTTCTAACAAAGAACAGCCTGAAAAATCAAGCTGCAGACGTAGAAAAGCAAGGTAGAAGCTTGTGCAGGCAAATACCGGGAGTCCAATAGAAAAGGACTACCTACGAGCCAGGCATATCCAACATGGAAACTCCATCTTCCTTTTCTTTGTCACAACGTGTACAGTCAGGGAACAGGCAACATGGCGCTAGCCAGGTAGAGAACCCAACTGCCTAATAAAAGATTAGGATGAGGTGGTCAGGTGCAGTGGCTCACGGTAATCCCAGCACTTTGGGAGGTCAAGGCAGGCAGATCACCTGAGATCGGGAGTTCGAGACCAGCCTGACCAACATGGAGAAACCCCATCTCTACTAAAAATACAAAATTACCTGAGCATCATGGTGCATGCCTGTAATCCCAGCTACTTGGGATGCTGAGGCAGGAGAATCACTTGAAACCAGGAGGCAGAGGTTTCAGTGAGCCGAGACTGCACCATTAGACTCCAACCTGGGCAACAAGAGCAAAACTCCATCTCAAAAAAAGAAAAAGAAAAAGAACACAATTAGGGTGGGGTTGCTAGCGTCTTCCTGCACTGTGTAAATGGAACACCTGGTCCAACCAATCGTTTACACCCTAAGTAAAGCAGACACTGGCTCCTCAAGCTCATCTATAAAACCAACCACATCTCGCCCTGAACCTGGAAACCATTTGGGACCCCTCCTCTGCATGAAGGAGCTTTTATTTTTCTTTCACCTATTAAACTTCTGCTCTTAAACTCACCCGTTGTGTGTCTGCATCCTCAATTTCCTTGGCATGAGATGATGAACCTTAGGAATTACCCCAGACGAATGATGCTGCTTCATTACTACATGACCATAGCAAAAATGATTGCAATAGTTATGAATATATCATTCTTGACATAAATTTGTGGAAATATGTATGTGGAAATATACACAGGCACACACACGCATACATATATATTTAAAATTTTCCCTTCTACTATTCCCCTACCATCTAACACAAAATAATAGTTATCTTTATACCTCTATTTAAGTTATAGGATATGAAAGGAGGCATGTGACTGAGCTAAAAGAAGAATTTGAAGAAGAATGAACATCACCCAAAAGTGGAAAAGGGACTTTTTATCCTTTTTTGGGAAAATGGGTAGCATGTTTATGGTTGAATAGGGAATAGTTGCATCATGTTAGGCAGAGGCATGACTTTGCTATTACTTTTATCTGAAAACTAAGTATGGGTTAAAGAGATACTTACAGGCACCTAGTTAAAAAGTGTATACTTGGGCCAGGCACGGTGGCTCATGCCTGTAATCCCAGCACTTTGGGAGACTGAGATGGGTGGATCACAAAGTCAGGAGATTGAGATTGAGACCATCCTGGCCAACATGGTGAAACCCCATCTCTACTAACATACAAAAAAGTAGTCAGGCATGGTGGTGCAAGCCTGTAGTCCCAGCTACTCAGGAGGCTGAGGCAGGGGGAATGCTTGAACCCAGGAGGCAGACGTTGCAGTGAGCCAAGACGGTGCCACTGCACTCTAGCCTGCAACAGAGCAAGACTCTGTCTCAAAAAAAAAAAAAAAGGTGTACACTTGGTGATTTTGTAACATGTCATCTTAGCTAGGCTGAACCATGTTTTCCAGGATTCTTATCCTGCATATTTCTAGTTAGGGTGGACCATAAGATAGATTTTGCATAAAATTTGGAAGGTGGAAGAAAACAGCAGCCATATTGCTTTTTACATTCAGGAGGTTAGTGAAGGGGCAGCAGATGCTATTGCAACTCATGCACATTGTTGTTTATTGGTTTACTTTGTTGATATGGGACAGCAATAAGACCTGATATACCTCACCCCAGATCCTCCTTCAGATTTTCTAAATTCTGGGCCAAGCATGTGTTTAGTTCCATGATAAAGAGCCCAAGATTCTACTGCACAACACCTACATCATTAAAGTAGAGCAGACTAAGAGACTCATGCAAGTTTTGGTTTATGCTCAGGTATTCTAGTTTGTCTTCATTCTCCTCCACTTTACATCCAACTTCCCTTCCTGAATATATGCCTTGCTGATTTTTAAATTTTTTTAGACAAGGTCTTGCGCTATCAGTCTTGCTCTATTACAGCTCACTGCACTGCCATGGGGTCTCACTGTGTTGCCCAGACTGGTTTCAAACTCCTGGCCTCAGCAATCCTCCTACCTCACCCTCCCAAAGTACTGGGATTACAGGCATAAGCCACTGTGCCTGGTCCCACCTTGCAGATTTGAAGCTCCGGTATCAGACAAGAGCTTTACAGACTGTTTTAAACAGCTCCCACAATTGTAGAAGCTCAAATCCCTGTAAACTTAGCTATGTATTATCTGTCATCTATTTATCTTCTAGTGATTCTGATTATCCAATTAGACTTTCAGTAATAAGATGGCTTTAATAGAGTAGACACAGTTGAAAAGAAAATTAGTGAACTGGAAGATAAGTCAGAAGAAATTATCTAAAGTACATGATAGAGAGACTGCCACCCCAAAAAAGGGAAGTTACAAAAGAGATTATTATAAAAACATAAATAATAGATTTAAATGTCTAACATATAACTAATAATAATCATAAGAAGAGAAGAAAGAATGAGGAAGAGGACATGTTTGAAAAGAAAAGCCTGGCCAGGTGTGGTAGCTTACACCTGTAATCCCAGCACTTTGGGAGGCCAAGGCGGGTGGATGTCTTGAGGTTAGGAGTTCAAGACCAGCCTGGCCAACATGGTGAAACCCCGTCTCTACTAAAAGTACAAAATTAGCCAGGTGTGGGAGCATGCACCTGTAATCCAGCTACTTGGGAGGCTGAGTGAGGAAGGAGAATCGCTTGAACCTAGGAGGCAGAGGTGGAGGTTTCAGTGAGCCAAGATTACACCACTGCACTCCAACCTGGGTGACAGAGCAAGACTCTGTCTTAAAAAAAGAAAAGAAGCCAGGCATGTTGGCTCATGTCTGTAATCCCAGCACTTTAGGAGGCTGAGGTGGGTGGATCACGAGGTCAGGAGTTCAAGACCAGCCTGGCCAACATGGTGAAACCCTGTCTCTACTTAAAATATAAAAATTAGCTGAATGTGGTGGCACGTGCATGTAATCCCAGCTACTTGGGAGGCTGAGGCAAGAGAATTGCTTGAACCCAGGAGGCAGAGGTTTCAGTGAGCCGAGATCGCACCATTGCACTCCAGCCTGGGTGACAGAGTGAGACTCTGTCTCAAAAAAGAAAAGAGGAGGGAGGCTAGAGAAGCACCTGCTGCTGAAATTTGGAGGCCTGCTGGGAACAGGACTTATAAAAGGAACTATGTCTGGAAGGCTGTGGTCCAAGGCTATTTTTGCCGGCTATAAGCGTGGTCTCCGGAACCAAAGGGAGCACACAGCTCTTCTTAAAATTGAAGGTGTTTATGCCCGAGATGAAAGAATTCTATTTGGGCAAGAGATGTGCTTATGTATACAAAGCAAAGAACAACACAGTGACTCCTGGTGGCAAACCAAACAAAACCAGAGTAATCTGGGGAAAGGTAACTCAGGCCCACGGAAACAGTAGCATGGTTTGTGCCAAATTCTGAAGCAACCTTCCTGCTAAGGCCATTGGACACAGAATCTGAGTGATGCTGTAGCCCTCATGGATTTAAACTAATGAAAATTCAATAAATAAATGTGGATTTGTGCTCTTGAAAAAAAAAAAAAGAAAACAGGAGAGGGGGAAGGGAGGGGAGGAGAGGGGAGGGGAGGAGAGGGGGCTGAAACTTTTCCAAATTGTTGAAACACACCAATTTACAGATCAAGACATTAAATAAATACTAGGCAGGATAATTAAAAGAAATCCACACTAAGATGCACCATACTGAAACTACAGAAAAGCAAAGAAAATATGTAAAATAGCCACAGAAAAGTTTTAAAAGTTTACCTTGAGAATAATGACAATTAGACTGCCAGTTGTCTTCACAGCAACAACAAGGGAATCCAGAAGATAATAAAATTATATCTTCAATAAATTGAAAGAAAATAAAACTTCTGAACTAGAATTCTATATCTTGAAACAATATTACTCAAAAATAGAGGTGAAGTATAAGATAGTTTTAGGAAAACAAAAACAGAGAGGTCACTATGAGCAAATTATTTAGGAGATTCTAAAGAATAAGTTTAGAAATTAGAAAGAATTAATTTGATAACAGAAAATCTCAGGTGAAAGGTTTGAGTTCTAAGAAAAAAAAGAAGAAAGAAGAAAGTAGTGATTCTAAGTAAATATTTAGTGAATAAAACAATATTACTAATGTATTTGGTGGTTTAAATATATATATGATAGGATTTCTGGTTCTGGGTAACACAGTAAAATCACATTATATCCCCTGAATATAGGTATACCTAGATAGAATTCATGGAATTGTTTGAAGATTCTAGAAAGTAATTATTCTATTTTTCTATTAGTATTTTTTTTTTTTTTTTGAGATGGAGTCTTGCCCCGTCACCCAGGCTGGAGTGCAATGGTGCGATCTCAGCTCACTGCAACCTCTGCCTCCTGGGTTCAAATGATTCTCCTGCCTCAGCCTCCCAAGTAGCTACAATTACAGGCACCTGGCACCATGCCTATTTTTTGTATTTTTAGTAGATACAGGATTTCACCATGTTGGCCAGGCTGGTCTTGAACTCCTGACCTCAACAGATCTACCCGTCTTGGCCTCCCAAAGTGTTGGGATTACAGGCGTGAGCCACTGTGCCTGGCCTTCTAGAAAGTAACTGAAGCAGGCAGATTGGTGATGAAGATGAGAATTCAAAGTGTCACTGAAACAGTGTTACATTTTTAATTTTCTTTTTTCCTTGGTTCTCCTGCCACTTAGCCCAGACATAAGTACAACTGCAAATGTGTGCAGAAGTTGGGGTAACTGAAGCTCAAGCTTTCTGGTTGGACTACCAAAAAACAGAAGCTCCAGGGATGTGGAAAATTTCTAGGAGACCACAATGAAGAAGGGGCTTAGAAAAGTGACATCATAGGTGGGAGCTGTGGTTCATGCCTGTAATCCCAGCACTTTCGGAGGCCCAAACAGGTGGATCACAAGGTCAAGAGATTGAGACCATCCTGGCCAACATGGTGAAACCCTGTCTACTAAAAATATAAAAAATTATGTGGGTGTGGTGGCGCATGCCTGTAGTCCTAGCTACTCGGGTTGCTGAGGCAGGAGAATCACTTGAACCCAGGAGGCGGAGGTTACAGTGAGCTGAGATCATGCCACTACACTCCAGCCTGGCAACAGAGCGAGACTCTGTCTCAAAAAAAAAAAGAAAAAAGAAAAAAAAAGAAAAGTGACAGCATACATTTCTGAACCCCTGGGCTTACTACTGAGTTGTACATGCATGGATCTGATCCTAATTGGCATGCTACAGACTTTTGGGAGCTGAATAGACATGATTCATCCATGTCCTGCCTGGTCCCTGTGTAGCACACATCTAAGACTCTAAATAGCATTGCAAAGGCATTCAGTTGAACAGGCACTGGAATCACGGTAGGTTAGAAATCGAGGCCTGAACCTAACCAGGTCTATTACCTGTAAAAACAAAAACATAAACATTCTGCATAAGATTTAAATAAGATCCAGAGGATAGCATATTATTATTCAGAATCTCCAGAATACAATTCAAACTTATTTGGCATACAAAGAACCAAGAAAATCTCAAATTGCCTGGGAAAAGACAATCAACAGCCAAAGCTGTGATGACTTATATGTTGGAATTATCTGACAGACTTTGAAACAGCTTTTATAAAAACGTACACTAAACGCCCTTGAAACAAATGGAAAAAGTAGAGCATCTCAGTAAAAAAAAAAAAGAAGACATAAAGAAGAACCAAATGGAATTTTTAGAACTGAAGATATAAAAACTAAAAAACTCAATGAATATTCAAAGACACAATAAATAAATTAAATATGGAATATCCCAAAATATTAAAGCAGAAAAGAAAAAATAGGAGACCAAACAAGAGAATGAATAAAAAAATGTTAAAGACAAAATCAAACATATTAATAGGTACACTGAATGCATGTGGGACAACTTTACCAAATAAAACAGAGAGATTTTTGGAATGGATAAATATGATCCAGCTATATTCTCTCCACAAGAAACTCATTTTATTTTATTTATTTTTTGAGACAGAGTTTCGCTCTTGTTGCCCAGGCTAGAGTGCAGTGGCATGATCTCGGCTCGCTGCAACCTCCACCTCCCAAGTTCAAGGAATTCTCCTGTTTCAGCCTCCTGAGTAGCTGGGACTACAGGCACACTCCACCATGCCTGGCTAATTTTAGTATTTTTAGTAGAGATGGGGTTTCACCATGTTAGCCAGGCTGGTCTTTAATGCCTGAGCTCAAGTGATCCTCCCACCTTCGCCTCCCAAAGTGCTGAGATTACAGGCGTGAGCCACCGCCCCTGGCAAGAAACTCACTTTAAACATGATATAAGTAGGTTAAAAGTAAAGGTTGGTAAAATACCATACTAAGAAACACTAAACCAAAGAAAGTTGAAGTGACTGTATTAATATCAAACAAAGTGGACCTTAGAGTAAAAATTAGCAGAGACAATTACAGATGTTACATAATTACAAAAAGGTAAATTCACCTCAGTCATAATAATCCTAAATACATATGCACAAATATACAAAGCACATGGAAAATTCACCCAAGATAACCCACATACTGGGTTATAAAATAAACTTTAACAAATGTAACAGTATTGAAATAATACAAAGTATATTCTCCAACCATAATGGAATTGAACAAGAAATTAATAACAGATAACGAAAAAAAAAAAACACCTCCAAATACTCGGAAATTAAACAACATACCTCTAAGAAATCCAAAGGTTAAAGAAGAATTCACAAAGTAAATTAGAAAATATTTTGAACTGAGGCTGGGCGCGATGGCTCATGCCTATAATCCCAGCACTTTGAGAGGCTGAGAGGGCAGATCACTTGAGATCAGGAGTTTGAGACCAGCCTAGCCAACATGGTGAAACCCTGTCTTTATCAAAAATACAAAAAAATTAGCCAGGTATGGTGGCACGCGTCCGTAATCCCAGCTACTCAGGAGGCTGAGGCAGGAGAATCGCTTGAACCCAGGAGGTGGAGGTTGCAGTGAGCTGAGATTGTGCCACTGCACTCCAGCCTGGTGAAGAGTGAGACTCCATCTCAAAAAAGAAAAAAAAAGAAGAAAAGAAAATATTTTGAATTGAATGAATGTGAAAATACAACATAGCAAAATTTGTGAGACACTGCTAAAGCAGTGTTTATAGGAATTTTAGAGCTCTAAATACTTAAAATGAAGATCTCAAATAAATAAACTTCTACCTTCAGAAAGTAGAAAAAAGCAGAAAAAATGATATATTAAAGATAAAAGCAGAAATCAATGAAAGATAAGAGCAGAAAAACAATAAAGGTAAACCAAAGTCTAATTATTTGAAAAGATAATTAAATTGATAAATCTCTAGCAAAACTGAAAAGAAAAAGGAGTGAAGATATAAATTACCAATCATACATGAAAGAGGATATTTCAGTACAGACTCCACCAACAATAAAAAAAGGTCAATATTATAAAACACTCTACATACATAAATTCAACAACTTAGATTAAAAGGCCAAATCCTCACAAACCACAAACCATGTAAACTCACCTAAGATAAAGTACACAATCTAACAGAACAATAACTATTGAAGAAATTAAATGCATAGCTTAAAATCTTCTAAAATAAGAAATTTCAAGGCCCAGATGGTTTTTCTGGAGAATTCTACCAAACGTTTAAGGAAGAAATACCAGTTTTATATGATCTCATGCAGAAAATAGAAAGGTATGTATTAACCCAATTCCAAAAACGATCAAAGACAAAGAAAGAAAACTGCAGACCAATATCCCTCTTGAACAAAGATTTTTAAATACTTAACTAAATGTTAAAAATCAGATCCAACAATAAAAAAAGAATAATATGTAACAACTAAGTGAAGTTCATATCAGAAATATAAGGTGGTTTGCTATTTGAAAATCAATCAGTGCAATCCAACATGTTACGAGTAAAAAGAAGAAAACTATATGATCTCATCAACTGATGCAGAAAATTATTTGACAATAACTAACAAATTCAGCAAATTAGGAATAGATTTCCTTAGCAGAAAGATTTCCTTAATAGATAAACCTCAACAAATGTAATAGAATTGAAATGATATAAAGTATGCTTTCTAACTGCAGTGGAATTAAACAAGAAATCAATAATAAATAACAAAAAAATCTCCAAAACCAAAAAAAAATAGATAGATTTCCTCCATCTGATAAGGACATGTCAAAGTCACGCCCTTTATGTACTATGTCATTAGTATAGCTAATTGCATACTTCATATGACTGAATGTTTTCCCGCTGAGATTTGAAAAAGCTGAAAATGAGGCAATTTTTAACATAAAAAATAAATGAAGAAAGTCATTTTTCTAAATGAAAAAAGTCTTAAACAAAACAGCGTTTATTCTATTTATAAACCATACCATGTTTTAAATCAGGCAAAACTAACTTGTAGTGAAAAAAGTCAGAGAAATGATTGCCTCCGGATGCAGATGAGGTTTGAATGGGCAGGGTCAGAGGGAAATTTCTAGGGTACAGTCATATTATATGCTTTCATAAGGATTTGGGTAACACAGGTATATGTATTTTCTGCATTTTTCAGAACTCATCAAATTGTTTTCTCAAGACTCTGCACCTCACTGTATGTAAAATTTACCTTAAAATGATACTGCAAAAAATATTAAATTCTAATAATGATATGTATGCTGAAGTGTTTAGAAGTTGCTATAGACTGTTTGTGTTCACCCCAAATTTATGCTGAAAATTTAAAATTTTGAAATTCAATATGTTGAAATCTAATCCCTAATCCCCAATGTGATGATATTTGAAGATGAGGCTTCTGGGTGGTGATTAGGTCATGAGGGTGGAGCCCTCTTGAATGAGATCAGTGCCCTTATAAAAGAGAACCTAGAGAGTTCCCTTGCCCCTTCCACCAGGTGAAGACAGTGAGGAGACAGCCATCTATGAATCAGGAAGCAAGCCAAATCTTCTGGTACCTTAATATTGGACTTCCTAGCCTCAAGAACTGTGAGAAATAAATTTCTGTTGCTTATAAACCACCAGTCTATGATAATTTATGGTGGCCCAAACAGACTAAAACCACTGAAGTCTGCAACTTACTTTGAAAATGTGTGTGAAAAACTTTCCAGTGAGTGTGAATAACACAAATATTCATTTGTAACCTCAATGTGTACTGACAGGGAATTACTCCCGCCAAATCTGGTAGGTAGGCAGAAAATAGTTGCAATTGGGACTCCCTCCCCCTGCCTAGGGCCACATACACATTTAGGAATTGTATAAGCTACCAGGAAAGGTGTGGAAAGGCCCCCTAATCCTCCAGCTAGGATGATCACTAGGAGATTGTTTTTGTCCCAAGCCTGACCAGTCTCTGAATGTGTCTAGTGGTCTGCAGCTCCTGTGTCACTTTGTTGCACTGTAATTTGTGCCAATATTGGGAGCCTTGGAATACCAGGGCTTATTCTTATCATCTGGGACAAAACACGGGCAATAAAATGAATTTTTCTTAAAGGTAAATGTAAAGGAATTCAATGTAAAGTAATTGACTTTTAAAAGTATATCCTTGGCCAGGGGCAGTGGCTCATGTCTGTAATCTCAGCAGTTTGGGAGGCCGAGGCGTATGGGTCAATCAAGGTCAGGAGTTAAGAGACCAGCCTGGCCAACATGGAGGAAACTCCCATCTCTACTGAAAATACAAAAATTAGCAGGCATGATGGTGCATGCCTGTAATCCTAGCTACTACTCGGGAGGCTGAGACACGAGAATTGCTTGAACCCAGAAAGCGGAGGCTGCAGTGAGCCGAGATCATGCCACTGCACTCCAGCTGATGACGAAGTGAAATTGTCTCAAAAAAAAGAATAGCCTTTCTACTTTCTTGATGTCAAAATGTCTTTTATGAAATAACCGTAAGATATTTAAGATGTCCTTATTTAGCAAAATAAAGTGTTGGTACCTTTATGTCCAATTTTGGGTTACACAGGGGGTGGGGATGGTTGTCAAAGATAAATAAAGCTGGACATTAAAGTCCAGCTTAAAGTGGACTTAAAGTGGTGAAAACCAATTTTATTCAGTAATTACTAACAGTAGGGAAAGAGCAGTGTGCCATTAAAATGCAGAAGTAATTGGGCAGCTTAAAGAGAGAATAAGGGAGGGGGAAGAGCAAGAATCCATACAAAACATTACAAAGTCAGTCAGTATAAAAGTGATTAGACCAGTTGTGTCGGCTAGCTGGCAATTATCACTGAAGTCAGGATTCTACCCTCCCATCAAGAATGGGAGATAGCAACCTTCCAGACGATTAAATTTCCAAGTCATGGCTTTCAGGTTCTTAAGACACTCCTGAGTTGTAGGAGAGAAATTATACATGTCAAGAAGATAGAGGAAGGACTCACAATTATAAGCTCTTTCTTTGTAAATGCTCCAAGAAAGAGGGTCAAGGGCCTATGGCCAGGTGGGCAACGTTGAGCCTTCTCTGGGAGACATTTAACCAAGAGGTCTGGGGAGGGTACTGTGGTCAGCCTAGGAACAAGACCTTATGCTGCTACAAGCCTTGGTACAGTTTGGTGGTCTCTTTTTGCTGAGATTTGGACAAGGTCATTATGTGACAAGAGTTCTGCAGTTCTCATGGTCCACATGTCATTGTTAGGTAAAATCTGCTAGGTTGAAAATTAATTATCTAGTGTAATCTCTTTGATACATACATTGCTCCTTAACTGAGGCAATTAAAGACAAGGTGTCACAGATCTCTAGCTTCTAAAAGCCCATAGCCTCAGAGGGGCCCTGCCCCTCAAGGCTCACCCACACACACCTCCTCTTTCTGTTACCTAAAGAAAAAGACCAAGGCCTGACGACAAATTTTAGCATCAAACTTCTTAAGTGGTGCATGCCAAAGGTTAGAAAAGGAGGCTTTTCATCCAGAGAGAACTGCATTGTCCCACACCATTACAAAACAAACACCTTAACAAAGGTTTGATAGAAATTCTGAAACCTCCAGGTATAGGGGACAGGGAAAACAGAAGTGCAAGAAAGAACAGCAACTGTTTACCTGAAAGGCCTCTGGATAACTTCAAAGGAATTGGCTACCCAAATTAGCTACAGTAAGGTCTAAATTAAGTAAAATAGTTAGAATAAAACCTCCTGAGATTTCAACATAACTCCAAATGTTAACATAGTTTTTTCAGATCTACTTTTTGAAAGCTTCCTAGAAATGTATTAAGGTAAAATGTGGCAAGTTCCTGTCACTGGCTGCATTCAACTTAAAATTTAAAAAAAAAAGCCCTTTTTTTTTTTGGAGGCCACCGGCCTAGCCTTTCTTTTCAAGGTATATATTAATATCAAAAACTTTACGTATCTAATTTAATCCACTCATGGCAATTGCTTCTGGATACATTCCATTTATGCTAGTAAAATGTATTATTAAGCAAAGACGAAGTCAGATATTTGGATTAATCATTAAGTCTATCATTTTAGTAAAAAGCAAGGAACTTTCCTTCAGGGCTAACATATTAAATAGGCCAAACCACCGACTTGTCATTTCAGTATTTCTTAAGGCCACGTTCTTAAGTAAAAAAGTCACCCATGGCCAGGCACGGTGGCCCACGCCTGTAACACCAGCACTATGGGAGGCAGAGGCGTGCGGATCACCTGAGGTCAGGAGTTCGAGACCAGCCTGGCCAACATGGTGAAACCCCCGTCTCTACTAAAAATACAAAAATCAGTCAAGCATGGAGGCGCTTCCTGTAGTTCCAGCTACTCGGGAAGCTGAGGCAGGAAAATCGCTTGAATTCGGGAGGCAGAGGTTGCAGTGAGCCGAGACTGCGCCACTGCACTCCAGCCTGCGTGACAGAGCAAGACTCCCATCTCAAAAAAAAAAAATGTCATGCCTAATGGTTATTTATAAAATACTCGCATACATTTTACATGTTCATATTCTTACAAAATAATGTAAAGTTTATATAATTATTTTAACAGCTATTACTTTAAGTAATAATTGGGAAAATTTAGCGGCAAATATAAGAAAAAATTGCATGGCAAAGTTATTTTCCTTCACGATTCTGAGCACTAAACGTTACAAAAACAGATACTGGCTACAAATGTGAAGGAGAAACTGCATTTCCCCATTACTGCAAGAACAAAGGTTTTAAAAAAATTTTTTTTAAGGACTCGACAGCCGCCTTTTTCCTTGTTATCCCACCCCTGCCCGCCTCGGGTAACGGTTTTGGGGCCCGTTTTGATGCGTCTGGAACTCCTCAGGCGGCGGGCGTCTCCAAGAAAAAAATCGCCGAGAGGAGAGGCGCTGGTGGCCCTCGCCGGTCCCGTGGGCCGCCTCCCGCTCCTGCAGCCACTGAAGAAGCCATTCGGCCGCGTCGCTCGCCACCCGTCCCCGCCACTAGGCTGCCGCCTCCGCCGCTGCACAGGGAAGGGTGGAGACCCGCCCCTCCAGGTGATTGACGGGCAGTCTCCTCCAATGGTCAACGCGCTCGGCCCCGGCGGGCTGGGCAAGGGCCGCGGCTCGCGGAGGAATCTCTCTTGCCCTTTAGTCCCGGGCAAGGTGTTGCGGCCGGCGCCATTTTCTCGAGCCGCCTGTTTCGGGTGCCGCCATGTTGGTGAGGAGAAATCACCGTTACGGCCACTGTCCAAATCCCCGCGTCGCTGCACGCCGCCCGCCCGCTCCCACGCCACAGCCACCGGCGGCGAATAGAGACTAGAGCGGCAGCGCCGGCAGCGCGGGGCCGTTGCCCAGTGTTTGCAGTTAGAGCCCCACCTCTCTGGCGTGGTTGTTAATAGACTGGAAAGTCTGTGTCTGTGTCGCTCACTAGTAACCGTGAGTTTTTACCACTTCGTCACCTGTCGGCGGCGGCCGGGAGCAGGTTCCCGCAGGCGGCGCAGGGGTCTTCCCCCGCGCCCCGCCGCCGCCGGCCTCGCAGACCTGCCCTCCAGCCCCGCCCCGTTCTTGACCAAACATGACAGACTCTGAACATGCAGGGCACGACAGGTCGGGAACCCTTCTTGTCTGTCTTTCTGTCGGATGAGAGGAGGGGTCTGGGGCGGCGGGAGCGGGCCGGGGCCGGGCGCCTCCTGCATGACCTAGACGTCTCTGTGTGGCTCCATCAGTTCCATGACGCGCACCCTTATGTAAACCGCTGGATCGCGGCCGCGGGGGAGGTCTGCCCGGCCGCGCCCGCCTCCCCGAGTCGGGGTCGCTGCTCGCCGGCGCCGGCCCCGCCCCCGGCCGGGCACGTGCGAGCCCCCGCCCCCGGGCCGGGCTCCGTGTGCGCCGGGCTGCGGTCCTGCCTCTTCCCGTCCAGGGGTCGGTGCTGCCGGCCGGATAGGACCAGCCAGGAATTTTCAGGAACGGGTGTTTGATATTTGACTACTACCCGAGAACCGAGAACACCTCTGAAAAATAAACATGTTTGATTTTCAGGAAATTTTTAAACAGCCCCCAAAGGCCAGCTGTTGTATACAGTCTTATCCCTTGGAATTTGAGATGGCAAGTTTCTCAAGTTCAGTATGTTAACACAAAATGATTAGGCTTTGCAGAAACTTAGTGTAGCACAGTTTTATCCTAAAGGAAAAACTCCATAGATTATTCAAGCTAGCCCAGTTTTCTAGATGTTGTGTATCTCTTGAATATTTAACTGAGATTCTAATTTTTTAGTTTTGCTCTGTGCCTTAAGCGGCACATTCTTGATTCAAGTTTGGGGACATTTGCAAAGTATACTGTAGCATACTTAAATTTTGGTTAGATTTCAAATGTTCATTCGTATCGTTAATAATGAAAACGGGGGCTTTCATTAAACTTACTGAAACAAAATTCATTGCATCTGATTCTTAGAATATTCATTTGAAAATCTAGAACCTCATGGAAGTAATCGAAAATATACATTGTACTGTAGACTATCTACATTGCTGAAGTTTTTATCTGTAGTAATGTGATCTGCTTGGTAAAGCATCCTAAACACATTTTTAAAACCCAGAAGCAAAAATCACAAACACTGCTGAAATTTGAAATATCCAAATACCTAGCGGTCTTGAGAGGGATGAAAGTGATATTTCAACAACTTCAATACTGCAGTAAAAAAGTAGATTCCCAGAGGGCACGTCAGTCAAAAGTGTGGTAATTTTTAGAAAGTAAAATGCACTCTTAAAAATGATAGATGCATAAGGTTGCACTTGGTACATTTTTAATGATTTTTTTAAAACATTATCTTTTGTATTAAAAAGAACATTCTTAGAATGGGTTGACTAATACCTTAAGAAGTTTCCCACTCGAGTATCTATGGACAAACCATGATGGGGTTTTGCTAATGGAGCCTAAAATTCTTTCTTTTATGTGGAAGAAGGAAATCTGTTCTCTCTTAGTGTACAGAGTAACTTCAGTATACGGAGTTACGTATTGTACATTATGAAAAAATCATGTCAAATTCAGGTATCAAAATAATTTTACTAGTAAGGAACTGTGACGGTAGATCTTTTAAAGAGTTTGAAATTTTAAAATATTGATTTAGAGGTTAAAAAGGAAACTTTAAAGAATTCTTTGTAAGATATGTTAACAGTTTGGTAGTAAGAGCTAAAGATTGATTAGTCTATTTTATTTAAAATTAGGACTAAAAATATTTTCTAATGATTTCTGGAATAAAAAGGTTAGCTCCACTTTAACTTATCCAGTTGTTAAGTGGCATCATTGTTCTGAGGCGAAAGAGATGGTTTATTTTTTTCACACTTTTTTTGTCAACCCACATAAAAAACAAAACTACATCAAAAACAAAGTGAACTAGAAGTCAGGAGAAATTCTACAAGATCAGATCAATGGTTCTAAACCTTCCCCTGGGGAACTTTTTTAAAAAAGTATTGCTGCTATTTCTGTTGGTCTGGACCTCAGTCTGGGTTTTAAAAGTTCTAAAAGCCCCCCAGGAAATTCTAATATGTGCCCAATTGAGAACCGCTATACTAGATCAGTGTTTCCTAATGTTAATCATCAAAATCACTTTGGGGAATAAATTTTTGTTCTGCCCAGAGCAACTGAATCAGAATCTCTAGGGTATTTTTCATAGGCTCCCTGGATAATTCTTAAGAAATTTGGGAAAAAATGTACTGATCTGTGGGCTCTTCAAATATTCTGTCCTTCTACATTATAGCTATTTTATACTGTAGTGTAAGTTTCTGTGAATTAAGTGGAGAAAAATATATGAAACTTGGTATATGGAGCTAGGCTTTGTCTCAGGGATATTCTTTCTTTCTTTCTTTTTTTGAGACAGAGTCTAACTCTATCGCCCAGGCTGGAGTACAGTGGCAAGACCTTGGCTCACTGAAACTTCTGCCTCCTGGGTCTGGAGTAGCTGGGATTACAGGTACCCACCACCACGCCTGGCTTTTTTTTTTTGTATTTTTATTAGACACTCCGTTTCGCCATGTTGGCCAGGCTAGTCTCAAACTCCTGACCTCAAGAGATCCACCCACCTTGACCTCCCAAAGACCTGGGATTACAGATGTGAGCCACTGCACCCAGCCAAGGATATTCTTTTTATTACATTTTCAAAAATTAAGGTATATTGTGTGTGCAGGAAAAAAAAAAAATGAAGTCTATGATTTATATTTACAATTGCTTTGATTTTATACAAATTAAAATATTACTGTTTATGGGAGAATGAGATTCTAAATGTAAATGGAATTACAGAATGCATAATTTTTTCTCCTTTAAAGAAATACAGTCTCGCAGGCTGGGCGTGGTGGCTCACACCTGTAATCCAAGCACTTTGGAGGCCAAGGCGGGTGGATCACCGGAGGTCGGGAGTTCAAGACCAGCCTGACCAACATGGTGAAACCCCGTCTTTAAAAAGAAAAAAAAAAAAGAAATCGAGTCTCGCGATATGACCAGGCTGGTCTTGAACTGCTGGGTTCCAGCCATCCTCCCATTTCAGCCTCTCCCAGAGTGTTGGGATTACAGGTGTGAGCCACCATGCTCAGTCTTGTACTTGTTATATGGTGAACGTTTTGCTCAAGATTGTTTGCCAAATGCATAACTTTAAAAAAAAATCCATTTAGTGACTTTCCTTTAAATATTTTCACACCTAGAGGCAAAACATTGTATTTTATAAATTGTTAATAGAAAAATGCTTGTAAATAAACCTGTGGCTATGTAGAATGTAGTAGAGGACTTTTGCATAAGCCTGGAGCCTAGTTTCTAAAAGGTCTTTGGAAATAAATAATAGACATGGAGAGGAAGGAGTTGGGGGAAATCAGAGGGAGGTATAATCCTTGTCTTTTGTCATTCAGTTCTCTTTCATTCAGTTCCCTCAGTCACAACTCCAGCCGTTTAGTTTTATATTTCAGCTGGGTGTCGACCCAATTAGGACAATTCACAAACAGCTCCTGAAGATGAAATACTATGAGTCCCGGCTTTGGACACATCTACAGTAGAGTAGGGTGAGATAAATATAATCCGAGTAATTGTTACAGAATTTTCTGAAATATGCTAATAATAAAAGGTTTTATAGGGCCTGTACTGGGGAAAAAGAATTTTAACATGAACCGTTTAAGAGCTTGTCAGTCTCAGGAGTAATTGATAGGTGATATGGATAATACTCTCCTTTGAGAGGAGATTTATAGTGTATAAACAGCTTCCCCACCCTTCTCTCACTGCTTTCTGTCCTTCTGTACAACAAGAACAACAAAACTCCAACTAGTCAGAATTACCAGTGGTTTATGACCCCCCATATAGATTGATAACTTAAGAGACTGCACTGGAGAATCTGAAGGGATGAGGATGGAAAAGATGATTTTACTTTTCGTTTGCAACAGGGCTTTCATTTGATTCTCACATTAATTCCATGTGGTAGTTAATTAAGGTAGTATTACAAGGTTCAGTGAATTGTCTGAGATCTCACAAATACAGCCTAGATAAGAACCCAGGTATGCAAACTCCTACTTGCAATATTATTTCACTCTTCATTAAGTTTGCACAGCAAACTAATGGAATAAGTCCTGGGCTTTAATTCTTGAGTAGTCTGGAATTGTAATGTGTTACATTTGAGAGCAAGCTCTTCATTCTGAATAAAACCTTGGTTCTGATCCTGATCTAACTTGGGTAATGTTCTTCCCCTTTTCATGATTTTTCTCATTTGTGAAATGAGGTACCCTAGATCATTTTCAATTTTCCTTCCCACTTTAAAAACAATTTTAATTTTAAAAAGTTGCAGATGCCTTTTCTCAGATCAGAGTATACTTTTTGCTCTGCACGATATCTGGTTTGTAAATTAGTATGTTCCATGGAGTAATACCTCTCCTGACTAGCCATTAATTTATTTTTGATTCCTGAATCCACTAATTTATTGTTGAAATTACTAAAGGAAGTTTTTCTTTAGCAAATGTAAAAACTCATATCAGGCCTCAGGTTTGATGTTGGAAAGCACTCTGACTCTTAGGAAGACTTTTTTTTACCCAACCTCTCATAAACAAATTGTTTCATTCATTTTAAAATTTCATTCATTACATTTTCATTCTTCAACAGACTTACAGTGTTTCCCCCTCTGCTAAGTGTAATGTTAAGCACTGGCAAAACAGCTCTGGACACAACATCATGAACTTGCTCTCTGGAATCTTATACCGTAGTTACAGAAACAGATTGGTAAATACATAGTTATAGCACAAGTACTACAATGGAGGTATGAACTGAGTGCTAGGGGGGTACAGATGAAGGCTTTGGGAGACATCATGGCATAGCTAGATCTGGAGGATGAGTAAAAACTTTGGCCAAGTAAATGCAGAGATAAATGAAAAGCATGGAGAAATGGTGTAAGTTAGGTTCAGGGATGATAAAAGTGTTAGTATGTGGAGAGTGTACAGCTATTTTGGGGAATGGGGAAAAGGATTACATTTGGGGCCAGACTCTGAAGGATGTGGGGATCCCATTAAAGCCTTTTAAGCAGGAGAATGATCAGAAGCATTTTTTGGTATGCTACCTGGGGGATAGGAGGAAGTGGACTGCAGAAGGGGAGATCAGTAGAAGGAAGACAAGTTAGGAAGCTTTTCAGTCATATATATATATATATATATGTTAGCACTTAATATTTAATACATACTGTTCTAGGATCAGGAATACAGCAATACAGAAAATTCTTGCTGTAATGAAGCTTACATATTCTTGGGAGAGACAGAAAATAAACATGTGAAAAACAGATGTGTTAGATGGTGATAAAGCAGAAAGGGAGATGGGGAGTCAAGTGAGTATGGAGAGGGTGTTTAGGGAAGCACTTATGAAGGAGTAACAATTGAGCAAAGAGCTCTGAAATAAGAGAACAATCCAGACCCAAGACATTTGAGGAAAGAGTATCCAGATAAAGGGAGTGGGAGGTAGAGAAAACCTGGACCAGGAATGAGCCTGGTATGATTGAGGAAAACCAAGGGAGCAGTGTGGCCAGAGAAAAGAATGAGCAAGGGGGAGAGTAATAAGAGAATAAAGAGAGGGGTAATAGGCAATTGTATAGGGCCTTGTAAGCCATTGTATGGACTTGGATTTCACTCTTGAGTGACCTGGGAGCCACTGGGAGATTGAACAGAGGAGGGACAGGATCCTCTATGGTATATGGTAAATGAGTAGTATGGTAAGTGAGTAGTAAAAGGAACTGCTGTGGTAATTTAGGTGACAGATGATGATGGTTTAGGTGAAAATGATTGGATTCTGGATATGGTTCGATTGGTGTTAGAACCAGTAGGATTTGCTAGTGGCCGGATGTGGACAATGAGAAAATAGAATAGGCCAAAGCTATTGTAAACATCTAGAAATCACATGAAGACTTGACCAAAGGTATTGGCAATGAGAAAGTAGACAGATAAAGTTCATGAGGTATTTCTTAGCATTGATAGAGTTGGATATAAATATCTGGAGTTTCTAGCTGATTGAAATGTTAGTTGAAATGAATGATACCACTCAAGGTATGTGTGTCAAGAGGTTATGGAGAAGAGCACAGAAGGTTTTGGAAGCCAAGGGAGGACAAAAGAAGGGGCAGTTACAGAGCAGTAAAGAAAAAGGTTAAAAATAGGTCACAGGTTATATGTTATCCTAAGTTAAAATATTTTAAGATTTGAATGAAAGGGTGCTGTAGGGTTTGCAAACTGGTGGCCTTCAGGCTTAAAATCTGCCTGTACTGTTGTTTTTGCCTGACAGGATATTTTTAAATATCTGTATTTGAAGCATTTAAGGCTTGACTTGTGCTCTCTGCCCTCCACGGCCTTGTCACTCATAGTTTCTTGGCATACTCACCACTCAAGGTGTGCTTCACTTATTTAGGGGATCTTCCTCTCTGTGGTAGACATTTAGGTTTATGACTCTTTCTTATATATTAAGTCAATTTTTCACCTGGACAGATTGGCTACCAAAAAGAACCTCATGGGTGGGTGACCTTGAATTTACCAGGTCACGTCTTCAGTTCAGAGCTGCCAGGGAATTCTGTTCTCTTGTGCATTGATGCCCTTGGAGTTATACAGCACAGTAGCCCTACTTTAGTTTTTCAGATTTAGAAACTGATGAGTGTCAGAGTGATCAGACTTAGAAATATTAATTCATGTTCAAAAATAATAACAAGGCTAGCATTTGTTTAGCGCTTGCTGTATGACAGATACTGTTTTAAGTGCTTTACATGAAATTTTTTTTTGGATACAGACTCTTACTCTGTCATCCAGGCTGGAATGCAGTGTCACAATCTCCCCGCCTGCCGGATTCAAGCCATTCTTCTGCCTCAGCCTCCCAAGTAGTTGGGATTACGGGTGCTCACCACTGCACCCAGCTCATTTTTGTATTTTTAGTAGAGATGGGGTTTCGCCATGTTGGCCAGGCTGGTTTCGAACTCCCGACCTCAGGTGATCCGCCTGCCTCGGCCTCTCAAAGTGCTGGCATTACAGGCATGAGCCACCGATGCCTTGCCACATGAATTGTTTAATCCTCATAACAGCTCTGGGAAATAGGTCCTGTTATTAGACCCCCTTTCTACACATGAGGAAACAGACAACAGATTGGTGAATTTCCCAAGATCACAAAGTAAATTAGTAGAAACTCAAAGTAGCCTGACTACAGAGCCCACACTCTTATCTGAGCATATACATCCCCATCACAAGAGAATGCCAGTTTATTCAAGTAAAATAAAGACTAGAAATTTACATCAGTGAATATATTCTTTCCATTTAGAATGCTGAATGGAAAACCAAATTTCAATAGTTGCCTACTGAACAGGATCATGAGATAACAACAAGGGAGTTGATTATAAATGACTAGAAGTTTGAAATGGCATCAACTCTGATAAAGTGATAATCCCATCTCCATAATATACTTGTTAAGCAGTTACTTACATCAGTCTGCCTTACAGGATATCCTTTCTCCTGGGTAGTGCTTACGTGATGGTGTTTTGTACCTTTCCTTTTTCACTGCTTCCGTGGCTGACCAAACTACTCACCTCCATATTTCTGGTAGATATATTTCTTTTCATTGCATGTTAATATCTTAAATTTAGTCCTATCTTTTACTTGGTCTTTGTGCCTGACTTCCTAATCTATGTTCTGGTTTATACAGTTGAGCTTTCTGAGGACGTTCTTATTCCTGATATCTTTTTTTGGTGATTGGGTTCTAGGAGGTGTTACTTGACTGCTGCTGGTGTGTACCAACCAAGAAAGTAGTCATTAAGTGACTAACAATAACAATTTCAGCAGATTATTATTACTCTTGGCAAAGAAGAAGCTTTCTCTATTATAAATGATTTTATATTCGTTTTCTTTTACTGAGTTTTGTTTGTAATTTGAGTTCTAGCTTAACATTAATACTTGAGATAACTCTTAATACACTTTTATAAATCATACCCACATTCTTGAGTGGCAAATAAATAACCAAGTCCCAAGTAATTTCTAAAGAGAGTAAACATTAAAAGTAAACATAAAACTACATAAAAATCAATCACAGTCTATTCATAAAGTTGGTATGAAAATAAAGAATCTAGATTTGGAACCCTCATGCTACTCAGTATTTCACATATATCATAGTTTATAATTTCCATAACTGCATTTGGTATGTATAGACAGAGACGATATTAATATATTCATTTTATAGTTTAGGAAACAGGCTTGGAAGGGCAAATAACTTGTCCAAAATGACTAAACAGCTGAGTGAGAACCACAATCTATCTCAGTACTCTTTCCATTGCCTCATAATGACAGTTACTCTGGTATCAGATGCTGTACTGGGATATTGGACATTTATAAATGTTTTTCATTTTGGATATTACTGAATCACAGACAATTTCATGTTAATTACAAATTTGTCTTGTGACACTTTTGTCTAAATATTAAAATATACCTTTTTCTAAATCTTAAAATATTAAAATTTTAATGTATAAGGATGTTAATAATCTTTACGTTATATTTTAAGAGAATGTGAAATCAGGTCTAGCTAACTTAGATCTGTAAGTTTTTAGCTATAGAAAGCAATTCTATTGTGTACAAGTTTTAGCCTGTGAAGGGAATTCATTGACAATGCATAGAGATCAGAAGAACTAATGCCTTTCTTGCATGGATTTTTCTTGATTATTGGTAGTTAACAATAAAATTGTTGTTTGATCATTGGTGCTTCTGTGTGGGGTTGAGTTTTTTGTAATATCTCCTGTTAGACCCATAAGGGAGGCTGTTAATTGATTTCTGCGCCCTCGGAATATATAAGATCCTCTTTTAAAATTATATTTTGTGTAAGCACATGAAAATGGAGGTAAATAATGCATTGATATAGGAAGTACCTACACATTTCGGCTGTACATATAGTGCGCCAAATATCCCTTTTTTGAATGCCAAATGGCCAAGTGTGAAAACCAGTATTTGTCAAAGCTGGAGCAGAAGATAGTGTCTTCATCATAAACTTCTGGCATATGTGAAAATATGAAATGTTATCCCTGAAGTTATTATAGTTTATTCTTAGAAATATTAGTAATCTTATTTTAAGAATAGGACATTATAGTGCAGTAATGATAATTTCTCAGTGCTGCCTCTTGCTACATTGTTCCTGTGATTACTCTAATGCACATACAGACACTAAATAGAAGGTCACTTTCCACTAAAGTTAGTGGAATACAAAATAAGTGGAGGAACTTTCTTCCTCTAACATCTTTCTATGTGTCTGTGTTTATATATGTGTGTATATAAATATGTATACACATATATCTAGAGCAAAAATGATTGTGTTGTACATAACTTTGGATTTGCCTCCTCATGAAATTCTGAAGTGACAGAGTTAACATTCTGCTTTTGTCTACAAAAAATGAAGAATCCCCAAATAAGATTTTCTATTAGAATATTCATGGATTTTGAGTGAGTCTCAGAAAAAAAAGGAAGAAGAAAAGATTTATGGAATAAAATAACTAAAAATTAAATATAGTCTTTAGAAATGATTTTGTTTAGTGTTATGAATACTGGTATGAAAAACAACTGACTGCAGTTAAAATTATGACATAAAGTCTCTATTATTCTGCTTTGTATTTTTCATTAAAGTTTTTATAATTATTTGTCATCTGAAAAAGAATTTAATATTCTTCCTAAAGTCACTAGCTAACTCTCTCAATATTATTACACTATTATTTGCCCATTTGAAAATTGTTAATTTCTTTTGTATATAAAATAGCAAAAGAAAATGTCACAATGATTCATAATCATTGTGACATTTTCCTCTTGCATTAATGTACATTTATACTTCATCTAATTGAGAAAATTCCAACATATACAGTCACACAGAAAGATTTTAATTCCAAGTTCTATCTAAAATAAATTGGAAAGTGAATATTTAGATAGTAAAAAAAATTTTTTTTTTTGAGACAGAATCTAACTCTGTCACCCAGGCTGGAGTGCAGTGGTGCGATCTCGGCTCACTGCAACCTCTGCCTCCCAAGTTCAAATGATTCTCCTGCCTCAGCCTCCCGAGTACCTGAGACTACAGGCGTGTGCCACCATGCCTGGCTAATTTCTGTATTTTTTGGTAGAGGTAGTTACACCATGTTGGCCGGGCTGGTCTCAAGCTCCCACCTCAAGGGGTCTGCTGGCCTTGGTCTCCCAAAGTGCTGGAATTACAGGCATGATCCACTGCACCTAAATGACATCAGTTTTTCATACTTGAAACAATATTCTTGGGCTGGGGTGATGGCTCATGCCTGTAATCCCAGCACTTTGGGAAGCCTAGGCAGGTCGGTCATCTGAGGTCAGGAGTTCAAGACCAGTCTGGCCAATGTGGTGAAACCCCGTCTCTACTAACAAAAAGAATAGCTGGGCGTGGTGGCGGACACCTGTAATCCCAGCTACTTGGGAGGCTGAGGTAGGAGAATCTCTTGAACTCTGTAGGCAGAGGCTGCAGTGAGCCAAGATTGTGCCACTGCGCTCCAGCTTGGGTGACAGAGTAAGACTCCGTCTCAAAAAAATAAATAAAATGATAAAAAAAAGAAAAGATATTCTCATTTTGTTGTTGTTTAATGATTAATAGACGATTTAGTTAAGTAAGACTACATATAGTCATCATTGTCAGACTTAATATGACAGGTTAAATGTTTGATCTAATTTTCCTTCCTGGATAAGTTTTTCTTTCCTATCCCTGTCAGTTTTGAAAACGTAGTACCAGAAGAAGATACCAATTCCACACAGAGCTCCCAAGAGTGAGTTTTTAGGAGTGGGTCTGAAATTAGGTTAGACATTTGCTGGTCTTGCATAGGTCTAACGAATCAAGGCAGGATCTTCGATGAGCCCTTGGCAGTTAGGGTCGTTGTACTGAAGCAGGTTTCAGCTGGGCTCTTAATAGCCAACTGCTTGGTTTGCGGGTGCTGGGTTTGCAGGTACTGGGTTTGCGGGTGCTGGGTTTCCAGAAATGTCCTGTTCGGCGGGGTCGAGGGCATAGTGGCCAGGCGCAACGGAGTGTACTTTGAGAACGACATCTTGGCGACTCAGTGCACAACTCTTTTTTTTTTTTTTCTGAAAGGAGGGTCGCTCTTTCAGAAAGGCTGTCACCCAGGCTGGAGTGCAATGGCGCAGACTTGGCCCACTGCAGCCTCCGCCTCCCCAGTTCAAGAGATTCTCCTGTCTCAGCCTCCCAAGTGGCTAGGACTATGGGCGCACACGACCACGCCCAGCTAAATTTTCTATTTTTGTTAAGAGACGGGGTTTTGCCATGTTGCCCAGGCTAGTCTTGAACTCCTGGGTTCAAGCAATCTGTCTGCTTCAGGCTTCCAAAGTTCTGGGTTTACAGGCATGAGCCACTGTGCCTGGCTAGATTTTAAATTATACTGTTTAGATATCCTGGTAACTGAATGATGCAATCTCTAACCATGTGACATTCAGGGATACCAAAAATGACTTGAGATGGACCAAGGCAGAATTGAAGAGGCATACTTTGGCTGAATTGCTGGGCCAAAGTAATAATTTGGAACATTTCTTTTAAAAAGCCTACTCTCCCACATCCCCCAGTTACAGTACCTTATAATTATAGTTAATCTAGTAGCAGATACTGGATTGGGATATTAGATATTTACAGAGCAAATGCCCTTTTGGGATATTACTAGATAATAGGCTGTTTCACTCTGGTTCATTGTAGATTCATCCAATAAGCATTTCTAGAAAACTGCTATGTGAAAATATTGTGGAAAGTATCAACTTTTAAAACTTTTGTTTTGATATCATGACACCTAGAAGATTATTTTCTGATACTCTTATTCTAAGGGAATTTTGTTTTCTGAGATTTGTTTCTGTGAAATTTCTAGTTCTCCAGTCTGCACTGGAAAGCCTAAATCAAGAGGATAATTGGAAAGATAATGAAAGTAAATCAGTTCTAGCTTAGATATCAAAGAGAGTAAATGAAATATAAAAAATAATTTTCAAAGTGTCTCCAAAAAAACTATGGCAAGCTAATTCACAGTTTGGTTTATTCACGTAATAGTCTGTTTCTGCTTATGATGAAGTATAATGTATTTTAGGAATAGTGTGGTTTTCTTCATGATGTCAAGCATACAAGCTTATGGATATATTTTAAAATTCTTAATTTTCTAGATTAATGTTCAGCACTACTGCTTCCATCTTGCATTGGATGGGGGCAGAGAATTAATAATTACCAGATATTTTCTTATCAAAACCCAATTTGTTGGAAACATTTTGAAGGAACTCTTTGTAAATAGAATACATAGCATACCTTTCTGTTTTCCTAAACAGACAGTAGCTGATTTATCTTTTATTTGGTTACTTTGAATCATCATTAACATCTATTGTCACCATATCCCTGTGAACACTAGATGTCATGCTCCATTTTATGTTTTTTTATTTGACTTGGGGAGACTGAGAATATGGGAGGTGTTCATGCATACTGCTGCTGAGTGTTGCAGAGAGATGGAATAAAGTAGAAATCCTTCAGGAATAGACTCCAAACTTGGTCTACTCCAGCTTCCCTTTTTTTTTTTTTTTAACCTATTCCAGATAGTTTTTCATTGTTATTCTCTGAAGGAAAATAAGACAAATTTCCTCGGAATCCCTTCTCCTTGGATTTATAACCTTTCCCAGTTCATTTCTGTGGAAGTACTTGTAGTCCAGCATAGTAATTCTATTCAAATATGTATAGTTCAGGTAAGTCACAAGGGGAAAGGAAGCTTTCATTGAGGGCTATCTATTAGGTGGTACAATGCTAAGTAATTACTTAACTTTATCTCACTTAATCCTTAACCCTGCAGTGGTAAGGGTGATGAATTCATCCCATTTTGTAGAAAAGGAAACTGAATGTTAGAAGGATGGCATAATTTGTTCATGTTCATATAGGTAGTACATTGGGAAGCAGAATTTAAATACAGATCTTTCTGGTTCTAGAGCTTTTTGTTCTTCTACCTTACTATGATGTTAAGTAATTAGTTTTAACATGCCACTTAAGTTTAAAGCCTTAAGTAGTCCTTTTAAAAAATCTTTTGTTGCTGGTTATTCTTGTTTAACACTCCTGTTTTAATTTCCAGGTTCAGGTGACCTCACTTTGCCAGAACCGTAGGTCTTCATTAAATAAGAGAGTTCATTTGGTTTTTGTTTCAGTTTGGATCCTCTTTAGGTAGAAATTCCTTTTCTGGCAGTCGCCTACCTCACTATATTCCACTCTCTCTTCTCGATATTGGTGGTGCTCAGCCCTTTTTTGAACTGCAACCCTTATTAATCAAATAGTTTTCATTTCCTTGAGCATTTCTCTTCTCACCACCTCCTGGCCCCCTACCCCTGTCCTACTGGCTTTGATGTAGAGGCTTTTATCTGGTGGGCTGTTCCCTGAACTGAAACACTTTTTTTTTTTTTGAGACAGAGTCTTGCTCTGTTGCCCAGTCTGGAGTACAGGGGCACAATCTCAGCTTACTGCAACCTCCGCCTCGTGGATTTAAGCGATTTTCCTGCCTCAGCCTCCCGGGAAGCTGGGACTACAGGCAGTGCCACCACGCCATGAAGAAACGCCATCTCTACTAAAAATACAAAAAATACAATAATTTTTGTATTTTTAGTAGAGATGGCGTTTCATCATGTTGGCCAGGCTGGCCTCGAGATCTTGACCTCAAGTGATCCACCCACCTCGGCCTCCCAAAGTGCTAAGATTAGAAGCATGAGCCACTGTGCCCAACCCTGAACCACTGTGCCCAACCCTGAACCACTCTTTATCAACTTATCTGGGACCTTGAAATGAAATAAGGACCCATTTTCTAGCTTTATATGATTTTCTAGCTTCATATGGTTAAGTCTTTTTACCTCGTTTTTGTTTTTTTTTTTGAGACAGCATCTCTGTCATCCAGGCTGAAGTGCAGTGGCCCAATGATGGCTTACTCTAGCCTTGACCTTGAAGGCTTAGTTGATTCTATCACCCCAGCCTCCAGAATGGCTGGAGCCACAGGCATGTACCATCACACCTGGGTCATTTTGTATTTTTTGAAGAGATGGAGTTTTACCATGTTGCCCAGGCTGGTCTCAAGCTCCTGGGCTTGACCAGTTCACCTTCCTCAGTCTCCCAAAGTGCTGGGATTGCAGGCATGAACCACCGTGTCCAGCTTTTGAAAAATATGTACAATAAGAAGCTTGTACTAATGTTCTTTGAGCACTTAAAAAAAAATGCTATTCGATTTAAAAAAAAACACACAAAAACAAACCTATAGCATCTTATAACTCCAAATCCCCTACCATCACCCAACTGGTCTGCCCTGGTGGCCACCATTTCCTGACAAACATTAAAATAACTCCTGAAGAATTGAAGTAATTCACATTTATGACCCAGTGACACTGGCCTTGTCTCAGTTCCTATATGTCATACTCTCTCTGCATAGAAGTTTTGCTCATCCTATTCCTTCATTTGCAGAGGTCCCTTCCCTATCCCCTATCTCTCAAACTCCTCATCTCAGTTTATTCATGACTTCCTCAGGGAAAGCCTTCCACACTTCCCTGACAGATGACTTTCCCCTGTTGTGTGCACTTATAGCACCATTTACCTCTTTCATATACTTGTGTGGTTATTTTATGTTTATTTGTGTGGTTCTTTGATTGGTGTCTATGGTACCCCAAGATTAAAAGCTCCATGAGAGAAGAAACCATGTTTTTTTCTTGTTTTTGTTTACCATTGTATCCCCCTAGAACGTGGTGAATAAATGCATGTTAAATGAATGAATGGTTTTTCTTTGTTTTGTTTTGTTTTTTAGCTGGAAGGACATAAAATTCTTACATACATATACTTTTAAAGAATTGCAGCTCTAGATATTTTGGATTTCATCTCTGGATTAAGTCTGAACATCAGACGATTATGTCCTTGCACCTTAGTACTTTCTTCATTTACATAATTGCTTTTTCTTAATTGAACTTTGGTAGTGTGCCCTTGGCTCAAATTGGCAAATGCTGTTAAGTAATAAAATGTTGCATTGATTATATGGACACTCTTGAGGACAGTGTCTGTCATATCAGGTACTGTCCATTATATCAGGTAATATTGTCATTATGAGGACTCAGAGGAGAAGTTTCTCCCTGATCTTACTCCCAGAAAAAAAGTGTGCTGCTTTGGAGCAACTGGTCTGTTTTTGTCTTGAAAGCACTGTTGTCTTAGGCCTAATTTTTGTTTCCTGAAGCTCAAAGCCAGATTTGACAATCACATCTAAAAATTACTTGGGGGTTTCTGGCATACCCTATGCAAACTAATCTCAGTTTTAGTTTCATCTTAATCTCTAGAATTTTAACTGTGATTATTTTACATATTTTATAGTTTGTTCAATAAAATACTTTTTTTTTTTCTTTGAGACAGAGTCTCACTCTGTCAGCCAGGCTGGGGTGCAGTGGCACAATCTCAGCTCACTGCAACCTCCACCTCCCAGGTTCAAGAGATTCTCCTGCCTCAGCCTCCCAAGTAGCTGGGAGTACAGGCACCTGCCACCACACTTTATTAATTTTTGTATTTTTAGTAGAGATGGGGTTTCACCATGTCGGCCAGGCTGTTCTTGAACTCCTGATCTGAAGTGATCTGCCCACCTTGGCCTCCCAAAGTGCTGGGATTACAGGTGTGAGCCCCCATGCCCAGTTCTTGGCATTAAGTTCTGATTAGTTCATTTGGAGACTGGAAATTCTCCCTTTTGTTTTATTTTCTGCTTATGTCAGAAAAGCACAGACATTGCTTAACAAAGAGATTTGAGTTGGGATATGAGTGTTTGTTAAGCTCCGGGACATATGGTCAACACTTTTGAGTGCACAGACTGGGAACTTGGCAGAGTTTTAACAGTCACTTCCCCTGTTTTGACCATCCCTTGGTCCTGTAGAAATATAGCAGATGATTATGTATTCACTGTTGTATGGCCTATTACCTTTGTAGGAATTCTGACTGAAGGACTTGGCATTTGGCCTGACTGACTGAACATCCGAATCTCTTTATTTTTCCTTCCTTTGCAAAATAATTTTTTGTACCATCAGTGAAATAACATCTGTGCATTGGCATGTACAACTCTGGAGACCAGGCATTAGAAGACCGTGAGACAAGAATAACCAGGATGATGATAAGGAGAGACTGGAAGTCACTTTAGATTGATCACCAAAGATTTCCTTAATTTAACCAGGAGATTAGATCCCAAGGGTCCTTCTGAGTCCACTTTTGATTAGCCAAATTGTCTTTTCTTTCAGTTTGACTATAGGATAGTCAGTCTTACCTCCACATTCATCAGGGAATGTTAGCAATATGTCATATTTTTTTCTTGGCGTGCCATTAAGAAATCTAAAGCTATGCTGTTAACCTGTAACCACTTGGATTAATTGTTTTAGGTTAGTTTGTTATACTTCCAGGGCTTTATGGCTTTATTTATCTTTTCAGTCGGCATTATTAACGAAGTTTTGATAGTTTTTTCAGGTTTTGTAACCCCCATGCAGGGAGATCAGTGTCCCTTCAGACACTTCCAAGTTAGCATAATCTCCTGGAAGACATCAGAAGGAAGAATCTTAAATCATCTAATTATTACATTGTTACATAGAGTTACTATGTGTATATTCAAGTTAGGTTCTAATGAGGCAAATATGAGTAAATATGTTGTTGATTCAGGAAATAAAAACTAGGAGAGCCACATGTAGTTTCAAAAACAAAAGAGGAATTACTTGTAACAAAAGTGAATAAATAAGAAGGGAATTCTCAGTTATCTCTTGGGAAGATACCTTGCATAGAGTTCAGCAAAAATTGCAAAGGTTGTCATAGGACTATGGAGGACATTACGGTAATTAAAATATATAATATTGCCCATATATTTGTACTAAGTCTCATTCCTGAAGGATTTTGTATTTGGGTTGAGGCTTTGACAAATTCTAAGACTGGCTTGATGAGTAAAACAACCAAGTAAAAATTGCCATGTCTCTAGATAGTCAAAAAGGGGTAAGCTAAGTTTCTGCAAACTAAATAATTCCAGAGGGTGTAAGAATGTATTGGATAAAAAGACTATTGATACTCATCAGATTTTACCACTGATAATTTTTAAAGAGGAACTGTTTCTGAAACTATAAAGTGAAAATGGAGGTACAAAAAGCCATCTGAGATATAAATGCCCAAGGCCAAGTTTTGAGAGAAACAGAAAATCACAAAAACTCCTATCAGGTGGATGGACATGGTCCAAGTGTGACCAGACAGTATTTTCCTTGAGGGGAAATATCTAGTTTGGTAGGGGTAAGGTAGGGAGTTAGTTTAAGGATTAATCAAGAGGACTCTACATATGCTATTTAATTGAGGGAAAAGATGAGAATAGGCATTGGCAAAGCCTAGACGCAGTCAAGTTACCTGTCAAGCATACTGACAGATTCAGTTTTTATTGATTACATAGACAAATGGATGATCAGCATGGTATCAGCTTATCATATCCCTCATCCTGCAGGATAACACTGAAACCAAACGGGGCCAGATAGGTAACATGAGTGGTGGGTACTCTATTGCTGAGGAACGGTTTCCATCCTGTAGCTAAGCAACTTTTTAACCTACAGCTATATCCTGAGGAGTGGGCAAGGTGGTGAATCTCAGACCTCATGGAACAAGGGAAGGTGAATGAGAAACTGCCTTCTAGCAGGCTCCCACAAAATATGGAGGTAGGTAAGAAATAGCCTTGTAGCAGCACCTCACAAGACTGCCTATCTTTCCACATTCTGAAGGAACACAGGGCATTCTGTCAAGGCTGACAGCCTGTCGTTGGGCTTACCCAAGTGGCCTTTGTGGAGACATGCAAGTTTTCCAGGGCACCAGTACAGAGCAGTTACCCTACCATATTATCCATAGTAAGGAAGAAATGACTGTGAGAATTAGTACAAAAGCATGAAAAGAAAAATGTTACAAATAATCTTTTCAAACATCTAGGATATTTTGTTCTGTTGGTTTTAGAATAAGCAGTCTACTTATATTAAGTTGTTTGCTCCTAGACTGGAAAGAAATCCTAGAGATTCTGACATGGTCACTTGGTATGGTCTGAAATTGTCTTTTTTATGGTGTTCATATTATCCCAAGAAATTTGCATTCATGAGTAATGTCTTTGTGCTATCATCTATCAGGAGTACTTGTAATAGTCTTTTATAGAGGCTTTTGTGTTTCTTCCAGAAGACTCAGTTTCTGATCTGTAGCTTGTAACAGGAGCCTTTAGGCAAGCATAAAGAAAAAGCAGAAACTACCTGTGGAGGTAAGACTGAATAGTTCAGGTTAATTAATTTTATTAGCCAGCAATATCAGAATGGAAAAAAGTAGAATCCTCTATTAAGGCACATCAGTTTATAAAGATTTAGTGAATAATTACCTTAGAATAAGAACATCATGGATGATGAGGGTACTGACCATTTTCAGAGTCTTGAGTTGTTATACCATAGTGAATTATGATTTTCCCCCGTTTTCTGCAATCTAGATATTTAAATCTAGAGAAAAATATTTTTAACTGTTTTTAAAAATAACAGCTTTATTGAGATATATTTCACTTTTAAAGTGTACAGTTCACTGGTTTTTAGTATATTCATAGTAGTACAATCATTACCACTATTTAATTTTAGAACATTTTCACCACTCCACAAAGTAATCCTGTACCCATTGGCAATCATTCCATTTTTCCCTCTAATCTACCTGGCAACTCCTAATCTACTTGGTATCTATATAGATTTGCTTAAGAGATAAAATATTTTAAAATTAATTTTGTTTATTAACTGGAAGTTATTTACTAGTCATTGGTACAAGAACACGAATATGCTCCTTTTTTGAAAAGGACATGATCACTCTATTATGTTTATGTTAATAAATATCACCTAGATATAATTAATTGACTTAGGAACTTATCTGTTTGATGTATTATGTTTTTAATAAATCTTGTGTTTAGTAAACAAAATAGCTCTTACATAATAGTATTAAGTTAGTTCAAAATCTAGAGAATGATAAGCACTCTTAATTACTTCTGTTATTCTTCTATTCTTGGAATTTCTCAGTATCACAAGGTTAGTATCTGATACATTACTAGGTGCTCAATTAAGAAAGCTTTGTTTTATTTTGGTGATAGAGCTGGAATTGGAATCCAGCTTTCCTCCCCACAAAATCTCCTTCTCTTTCCATTATACCACATATGCTTTCCATATGTGTCCAAAGCTGACTTTTTAAAGGGTTTGGAAGCAGTTCATAGTCTGAATCAGTGTTCTTTATTTCCTCTCTTTCTCTTGCATTTTTTGTAGCCATACAAAATTATACACGTTTAAATCTGCTATTATATGAATGCTGAAATGATAAGTAGGCTAAGGGAAAAGAAATAAAAAACATTTTTAAAGCTTGCAATGTTTTATGTCTCATAACAAATATAAATGGCCCATATTTCACACTTAAGTAATGTATGTAAAGTAGGATGTGAACTTATGGGCATTTTTAGCATGTATACTTTGTTTTTAAATGGCTCTAGTTAAAATGCTAAATATGAAGCAGTTATTTCCAGATGTATTTTTTTAATGCTTTAAGGAGCTCAAGTTGAAGGAGAGAGGTAGTAAAAGAAAGGATAGACACTCATAGACTTTTTTTTTGTCATTTGTGTTTTAAATTTTATTGTATAAATATAGACAACAAAGTACACAATACTTAAATGTATAACTTGATGAGTTTTTACAAATATATGTAATGTGTATATAGTAATCACCACAAAAATCAATATATAGAATATTTAAATACCTCAGAAGTTTCCTTAGTACCTCAGTTTTTGTCACTTGCACTCCTGCAAGAGGTAATCGCTATTTTGACTTCTGTCGTATATTGGTTTGTCTGTTTGTTTTTGAAGTACATGTAAAGGAAATCACACAGTGGTGTCTTGTATCTGGTTTCTTTCACTCCTAATATGTCTATAATATTCCTTTATATTGTTTTTTGTAGCAGTTGTTAATTTTTTCTTTGTAGTATTCTGTGATATAAATAGAGCATTATATATCGATACGCCTGTTGATAGAGATTTGTTGTTTATAATTTTTTACTATTATGACTAGAGCTGCTAAAAACATTGTTGTCTTTTGGTGAATATGTGCACTCATTTTCTTGGACTGTAAGGTTTTATAGTTTATAAAAGTTCAAAACATTTTTTTTTACCCCCGCCCCCTCCAGTTCAAAACATTTTAATTGAAATAGCTAGAATGCCAGGACTGCCTCACAAACAATTTTCAAGTCTGAGTGAATATATACTATACCTCTTTGATTTATAATAGAACCTGGGGAAAATTCTAGTGACTTTACAGCCACTTTAGAATGGTATCATATGCCTGTTCAAGAGTTATGGCTATTATACAGTCAGACAGTAAATAGCAAGGTGCCATGCTAGGTGCTAGAGATGCCTCTGTAAAAGACAGTCATACACCCTACATTCACCAATGAGTAAACAAGTCATTTGAAATAATGTACAGAGTGCAATGATAAGAGAAGTGAGAGCTATGAGAGGAGTACTTGGAATGAAGCATCTCACCTACACCTGGGTAGTAACGGGAGACATCTTGTAGGAAATGACATCTAAACTGCATCCTAAATAACAAATTGGAATTAGCCAGGTGAAGGAGGTATGGTGAGGCTGGTGAAGTGAGCTACCTAAAATTGAGAGATTTTAGGCACTTTTTAAGGCTTGTAGACTTGAGAAATTGAAAGTAGCTGGGTAAGTAGAGGGAACCATTGAAGATTTTTTTTTTATTATGGAACACCTCAAATGTATAAATAATAGAATGAATCCTTGTATACACATCCCACAGTGTCAGCAATAACCAACTCATGGTCAGTCTTATTAAGACCATGCCCATTATCCCTAGAGGATTCTTTTGAAGCAGATTTGAGATATTATATCATATCATTGAAGATTTATGGCAGGAGAGTGACATTAGTTTTGTATTTTAGAAATTACACATACCTGGTAATTCTAAATTACCTTTAAAATGCACACATCATAGTTTAGGTGTTTTTAATTTGCTGCCATTTATACATAGACATTCGCCTTTCTGCATGTACTATTTGCAGTAGTTTGCATTTTTTCAAACTATAACGATTGGAAAGTATGATTAAATGTTAAAATTGTTTTATGTATTCATCTTTCCATGTGTATCGGTTGGTTTATTTACATTTTAAAATACTATTAATGAATATTTTGGTTTCTGTCTTTAAAAATGTCATAATATAAAAGTCAGTTTGTTTCTAGGATTCAGCCTTGATCATAGCAAAGATACTAGTATTTGGAAAGGAATTAGATTTATAGTTTTACTATGAATCTTTTTTACAGATTCAAGTTGAGGAATTGTTTTGTGGCTTGCATTTTGTTACTATCTATATATGAAAATTTGTTTGCTTACTGTTTTCTTTGTTGGTAAAAATTAAATATAGATTGTCTGGGCATGGTGACTCATGCCTGTAATCCCAGCATTTTAGGAGGCCAAGGCAGGCAGATCACCTGAGGTTGGGAGTTTGAGACCAGCCTAGCCAACACGGTGAAACCCTCATTTCTACAAAAATACAAAAATTAGCCAGGCGTGATGGCGTGCACCTGTAATCCCAGCTACTGGGGAGGCTGAGGCACGAGAATCACTTGAACCTGGGAGGTGGAGGTTGCAGTGAAACAAGATTGTGCCACTGCACTCTAGTCTGGACAACAGAGTGACACCCTGTCTCAAAAAAATATATATATAGATTGCTTTTATTTTATTTTTTTAAAAATTGTTTTCAGATTAGGAAAAACATTTGTATTAAATATGACCAACAATAATTAGTTTTGAATAAAGTGTTTTATACAGATAAGTTTAAAAAAATAGTATGACCTGAATCCAAAAGAAGGACAGTGACACAAACAGGCAAAGTATACAAGCAATATAACAGGCAGGGAAAAATTCAACTTCACTAGTCATCAAAGAAAGTAAAATTTTAGACCTATTAAGCTAGCAAAAAAATGCAACTGAAATTCCACCACCAATATTAGTGAAGTTGTAGTAAAACTAATCCACTCATTCCCTGCTTAAGATGCTCTGAATTGGTGCTGCCCTTGTGCAAAGCGTCATGGTAATATGTGTCAAAATTCATGAGCATGGTCATTGCTGTAGACCAGAAATCTCACTCCTAAATAAGCCCCATATCAAGAATAAAATTCAACCAAAGAATAACTTCACGCTAAAAAATGCGTATTGCTGAGTTATCGGCAGGCAGTCAAATGCCCAGCTCTACGTGAATTATTTATGATATAAAAGAACTTGATCAAATAAATATACAGCCATGAAATGTATAATATTTAAGTACAAAATACAAATTGTGGTATGCACACCAACTAAAATTTCTGAAAATACATAAGCACAGGAAAGGGAACATACAATAAAGAAAAAAGAAGTTAATGATATTCAAATGAAGAAATGTTTAATTATTTGATACTGATACAGTATTTTTTAACTTAAAATGAGACAAATCCTTTTGTGCCTTTTGAGGTTTCCTTTCAAGCCACATGCCTATCTATCTTATCTATTTAAAGAATTATTTTTTAGAAATAAAAATATAAGAAAGAATAAGAACTGTATGCATAGGGACAGGCCATAAGCTGCATCAACTGGATCCTAGATCCTCTTTCCCCAGCAGCAGCCCGTTTTTGGTTTTTAGATTGCTTTTATTTAAAACTATTTAGCTATCTCTGGGCCACTAAGTTAAAAATATCTTCCTGTAAGTAGAGTGTTTCTTACAGCATTTTAGTTTAATTCCTTTTTTTGAAGGAAGTTTAGTAGATGGTAACTATTGCAGTACTTTGAGATAGCACTGTATTTATTCATGCATCCGTCTTGTGAGAATCAGTGATTTTAATCTGAATTAGAGGTTTGCAAACTTTGGCTGCTGAGAATGGTTCTTACATTTTTAAAGGAATGTTAAATGAAGAAGAATTCGCAACAGAAACCATATGTGACCTGAAAATGTAAAATATTTACTATCTGTGCCTTTATAGAAATTTTTTCAATCCCTGTCTAAATGAATATAACATACATTCTTGGCATATGCCTTTTTTCTTTTGAAAATATTAGTATCATATTTGTTTTAGAATTAATATTTGAAAATTAAAAATTTCCTTTTCTTCTATAGAGAAGATGGCGAATTAGAAGATGGTGAAATAGATGATGCAGGATTTGAAGAAATACAAGAAAAAAGAAGCAAAAGAGAATGAAAAGCAGAAAAGTGAGAAAGCCTACAGAAAATCAAGAAAAAAGCACAAGAAGGAAAGGGAAAAGAAAAAATCCAAGAGGAGAAAACGTGAGAAACATAAGGTTAGAATCTTTTTATTCTTTTGATAAATTTTTATGAAATATAAAATACTAAAAATTACAAAGTAGAAGTCATTATTTTATTATAAAACATATGGATTAGATATTTTTATTTATGTGATTAAGCTTTCTAAACAAAGATTATATGAATTATCTTAAAGATTTAAAAAGTAATTAAGTTAAATCTTTTTTTTTTTTTTTTTTGTGACAGAGTCTATTGCCCAGGCTTGAGTACAGTGGCCCAATTTTGGCTCACTGCAACCTTGACCTCCCAGGCTTAGGTGATCCTCTGCTTAGCCTCCTGAGTAGCTGGAACTACAGGTGCACGCAACCACACCTGGGTAATTTTATATTTTTAGTAGAGACGGGGTTTCGCCATGTTGCCCAGGCTGGTCTCAAACTCCTGGGCTCAAGTGATCTGCCGAACACAGCCTCCCAAATTGCTAGGTTTACAGGTGTGAGCCACCACGTCGGGCTTCAGGTTAAATCTTAATGCAGATTAAAATAAACAGTATTTTAATTGATGGAAGATTGTATACATGGATATTGGAAGGTTAAGGAAAGAGAGTTTCATTCTCTACAGATACAGATTAGCAGCATTGGCCTTGTCCATCTGTTTATTTATTTACTTATTCATTTATATGTATTATCGAGTGCTTACTATGGAAACCTTTATACTGTATGCTGAGGGTTATAGTAGTGAGTGAAACAGCTGGGTCTTAAAGAGATTACCTTGCAATGGCAAGGAGAGAGGCAACACACAAATGAAAAACAAATGCTGTCAAAAAAAAAACAACAGAGTACTGGGTGGAGAATTATGAGGATTTGGGATAGGGAAGAAGGGGAACCTATGCTGACTGAGAAATCAAGGAAAAGTTGGCAGCAATAGAGGAGCAGGTTTTGAAACTCCCTGGATTTCCTCCGTTAAAAACACATCAGTTAGGATAACACAACCAAAACCTATTGACAACATCTACAAAAAAGGAAGAAAAAAGTTATCTCTAATAAACCTAAAAAATATAAATGATTAGGGCCAAACCATGGATAGCAACAAGACCAGTGTAGTAACAGCATCGGTGCAAATGAAGCAGAGGGAAAATAAAGGGACTTCCAGAAACCAAGTTGCCAACAGATATTCACCTCAAATCGTGCATGTCTAGCACAGAAACCTCATGAGCCTATCTGAGAACAGCAACAGTAACTGGGAGGGGGCTGTACTACCACCAGTTTATGTTGGGAACCAGCCCAACCCCGTACATGGGTGCCCTTAGTCCCAGCGGTGACGAGGGATTGAGAAAAGGAAATAAAGACAGAGACACAAGAGTAGAATTTACAGCATGGGTCCAGGGGACCAATACAAGTGTGGGAACTGCATTGGTCCTGAGCTCTGGGCTCAAACACTTTTATTATGTGCACAATCTCATTGATCTTATGGGAATGGAAGGGGAGGGTGAAGGTGTAGGTAAGATAGCCAGGGTGGGGAGAGCACTTGAGATCCTTCTAAGACGTGCTAAACTAGTACTTTGAGTTGATCACTGATTGTTAATTGTTATCAGAGTGCAGCTGCATCAGAAGTATAGCGGATTTTAGGAGCCACCAGGTCTGAGCACTCCCAGTGCATCAAGGGGCTTTTATCTCCCAAGCATTGAGGACATAGAACAATTAAAATTACTCCATATTCTGAGAACCTAGGCAGAGCCTGAGGTGTTCCGTGATCTCTGCCCTGCAAGGCTTTTCTACTTGCCAGTCCCCATCTGCAAAGACCCTCCCGGATCTTATGAGCAGAGGTCGCCTCCCTCCTGAGAGATATTTACATAAGCCTTCTTTAGGGGGCCCTTATATAGTCTGCATGTTGAGAAGACATTTGTGGGACCAGAGCAGTATTCCCTGCTCTGCAGCCACCCCGAGGTGTTCCCTGGTGTTACTGCGCTCTCAGATGGTCCTTACCTTAGGCCTCCTGTTGCCACTTGATTTCCAATTAACTGCACCAATAATCTAGTTTAGTTCAGTGTATAAACTTAACTGTTCTCTGAGCCAAGCAAGCTTATAGCTGTTTACATTTAATTAACACAGTTCTCCCCTGGGCCATCTTGACCCACAAGTTTATGCATGAATGTAAGGTGACCACAGAAATTGAATCGTGCTGATAAGGTCTGGATCTAATGACCCCTTAATAAGAATCAACCAGATCCCTTTCTATGACACAGTCCCACACTGAGGACGTAACTGCTGGAGGTAGAATCTACACTGAGAGACAGGCATATAGGACCAAGGAAAGAAATTGTCAGATAACAAATGGGGGAAAGTAGCAGAAGAGACATAGCTCAGAAAATAGCCATGTTTTTGAATACTTCATGCTAACATCAGAAGAGATAACCCTAGAGCCATGAAGCCAGGAAAGCTTTCTTGGCCCATTCCATCTATTTTTTTCACATGAGCAGCAAGATAGGATTGTGGTCACATTCCATAGTTGTTATTTTAAAATAAAAGAGGATAATGAAGAGAATAAGTCTTCTGGAAAAGAAAGCATACCCACAAAGCATATGAAAAATTTAACCTAATATTTTAAAATGACAAAAAATTAAGAAAACAATTTAAGCTATGATCAAACAGCATAGAATAATAACAAAACAAAGCAAACAAAAAGAAAGTGCTTAATAAAGTTATGAGCAGAAGTAAATGAATTAGAATGAAAACCAGTAGTTTTTAAAAAAAGATTAACAACATATTTATCATTAATTGACCAAACCAATTAATAATAAAAAGGAAAGGAAAAAATGTATATGCTGAGGGTGAAATAACTATCAAAAATAAGAAATTAAAATAGGAAATTCATGTATATAATTTTATGAAAATAAATATAAAAACCAAGATGAAATGGAAAATTTTCTAGAAAAGTACTACCTAACAAAATTAATTCCAGAGAGTCAAAAAATCTGAGACTTTCTGCAGTTTGTAATCTGTCCTACCAAGAAACACAAGGACCAGATCTTTTCAGGGTATAATTCTATTAGTATTTTTTCAGTGAAAGGTTTTCCTTAGAGCTGAAGCTGACTTCTGATAATGACTGAGCAAACTGGGCTTTTAAATAGACACTATTTATTTTAAACCCTAGCCAAGAATGATTAGATATTAAAGTTGAAGCATTTGACAACATAATTATAAAAAGATTTCTTCATATCACCTATCAAATCAACAAAGACAAAAGCAATAAAACCATAAAAAGCAAACTCCAGACCATTTAGGAATAAGATGGAGGAAAGCAATTTGTCTTTCCTAAAAGAATATTTAAGGATGGGGTAGAGAAAAACAAATCCTTCTCTTATAAGAGCATCGGAGTTCAGTCATTTCAGCAAATTTGTACTGAGTTTGTACTAGATCTAGATGCTGGGAATGCAAGGATGACAGTACACAGAGCCAGTGTCTTCACTGCCAAGAAATTTAAGAACTCTATAAAGAGAATGCTCAAGTTGGGAAAGCAATCATTTTGACTAGATGGAGGAGATTTGGTCATTTTTTTTGGAAATTATATTAATACTTGAAAAAGCTTACTCTTGATATTTGTTAGTCATTATCAATTACTTATGCTTTTCATTTCATTTTTGTTCAATTTTGTGGACCAGATTTAATTCATTTTTATAATTAGTAATGTTTTGGTATCTTTTAGTTTTCGGGTACTCATGCAATAGAATAAGAACTCCAAAGCCATTTTAGGTAAAAACAAATTAATACATACTCTACTCATATTCTAGGACCCTTTTGGTGATCCAGGAGCCAATTTTACTTTATTTAGGGTTAGCTTAAATGTAGATAATTTTAGAGCACATGGGGAGAGTATTTCTCTTTAGGTCAAAGGGATGATGAGGAAAATGTTATAGTCTCTGAGCAGAGAGGAAGATGTACTTTCTTCTCAGGAAACCTTAGCAAAGTTAGAATGGTGGTGGCGTTTGGAACAAGAATTTTTCAGTAGTACTTCAGAGTCTTCTGGAATAATATAATCTACTGGTTGGTACCTCTGGCTGAAACAAGCTTATCTAATTACTTCCTTTTGCAAATGTAACATGTTTGTCTTTTGCCTCTCTTCAGCATAATTCCCCATCTAGTGATGATAGTTCGGACTACAGCCTTGATTCAGATGTTGAACATACAGAAAGTTTCCATAAAAAAAGAACTGGTTTCTACAGGGATTATGACATTCCATTTACTCAGGTATTGGCATTTTGTTGTTTTGTGATGAAACATAGATAGCATAAAATGTACCATTTAAACTCTTTTAACTGTACAATTTAGTGGTATTAAGTATATTCACAGTGTTGTTCAATCATCACCACTTACCCATTTCTAGAAATTCTTGCTCATTCCAAACAGAAACTCAGCACCCATTAAGCAATAACACCTTATTTCCCCCAGCCCCCAGCCCCTGGAAATCACTATTCTATTTTCTGTTTCTGTGGATTTGCCTATTCTAGGTATTTCATGTAAGTGGAATCATATAGTATCTGTCCTTTTGTATCTGGCTTACTTCACTTAGCATAATATTTTTAAAGTTCCAAGTTGTAGCATGTGTCAGAATTTCATTCTTTTTAAAGGCTGAATAATATTCCATTATATGTATATATCACATTTTGTTTATCCATTCATATATGGATGGACATGTGGATGTCCATCAAAAAAAGCTTCTGCCTTTTGCTATTGTGAATCATGCTGCTTATGAACATGGGTATACAAATATCTTTTCAAGACTTATTTCAGTTTATTGGGGTATATATTTAGAAGTAGAATTGCTAGATCATATGGTGATTCTATGTCCAACGAACCATGAAACTGAGGAACCATGTAACTGTTTTCCACAGTGGCTGCACTATTTTACATTCACACTGGTAATGCCTGAGGGTTTCAGTTTGTCTACATCCTTGCCAACACGGGTTTTTTTTTCTTCTGGAAACAGCAAATGGGTATGAAGTGACATCTCATTGTGGTTTTGAGTATTGCCCTTTTAAGAGAAAAAATAAACTTTCAATTTTATTCTTTCTGGTATTTTTTCAGACATACACTATAAATTTGAAATCTTTGCATATAAAGAATACGTAATGTATTCATTTGCTAGAGCTAATGTAACAAAATTCCATAGACTGGGTGGCTTAAGCAATAGAAATGTATTTTCTCACAGTCTGAAGTCTAGAAGCCCAAGATCAAGGTGCCAGCAGCGTTGGTTTCTTTTGAGGACCATAAGGGAAGGATCTGTGCTAGGCTTCTCTCCTTGAGTTGTCGATGGCTTCCTTCTCACCGCTTTGTCCTTACATGGTCATCCCTCTGCGCACGGGCACCTCTGGTGTCTCTCTGTGTCCAAATTTACTTTTATTGTAAGGACACCCGTCAAACTGGATTAGAGACTACTTTAACAGCTTCATTTTAATTTAAGCGCCTCTTTAAAGGCCCTATCTCCAGATACACAGTATTTTGTTCTAGGCAAGTAATGATGCTGTCAGAGGCAGGCACTAGGAAGTATTCCGATCAGTGTGCACTTATCTGAAAAGACCCAGAGTTTGAGTTCTCATTTTTGCCAGTCTGTCACTGTTCTGGTCTGCAAGAGCACTGTTCTTTCTCCTAACTTGGTGTTGCTAATCTCTTGTGAGTTTAGAAACCAAAATACTATTTTTGTTAGAGTTATTTCTATTGTCTGACTCACTGTCGCTGCCTTTATAGTTGAGATTGCTAAGTGACAATTAAATAAATGAGGTTTTATTAAAATATCTTCTCTTAAAATTTGAAAAGAATTCTACACTAGTTAATAATTTTAGCTAGTTAGGTAAATATCAGAATGTTTATATAGTCCATATAGCTAGCGATTTTAGAATCAGTGCTTGTTGTTGTTTCTCAGAACATTTTTATAACTATTCATTAAAAGTATTTTTCCACAAATGACAAAACTTTTAATTCAGCAACACTGGTATGGTACCTTCATTTCATCATTTGCAGTTAGATTTATTCTTTAGAAATATTCAAAAGTCAAAAAGACTCTTACAATGAATGAAAAGATGCTCAGGATAGACATTATTATTTCATGTAAGAAGACATTTGAAAATGTCAAGGTTCTGGATTGATAAGTTGTGACTGAAAGTAACCCCAAAGAGGAAGTTCCAAATATTTAAAATAGTGGCAGCATTATTGTAATAAGTACATAGGCTTCTTTGTGGCCACTGTGGGAGACAAAATCAATTTGTATGTATAAACAATAGTACATTTGAAATAGCTTATGTTGGGAAAGAAAGAAAGAAAAAAACAAACACAAAAAAAAGTACAATTGTTTTAGGTATCTCACATGTTTTAAACATTATGCAGTTATTTATTGTAAATAAATATGTATTGTTAATATGACGTTGACTATCATATGTCCCTATAGACATCCTGTTATTTTTGCTTCAAAAAATCAGTTAAAGAAATTAAGAAAAAGGATAGTCTTTTATATTTATCTATGTTTCATTTTCAGTGTTCCTCACTTTTTTGTATAAATCTGAGTTTCAATATGATACCATTTTCTTTTAACCAGATGGACTGCATCATTTAGTCTTTGTTCAGCATATCTTATAGCACAATTTGCTATCAATAAATTCTCTCAGCTTTTATTTGTTGGGCCAATGTGTTAATTTTACCTTCATTTTTAATAACTTTTTATTTTGTCATAATTTCAGGCTTACAGAAAAGTTACAAGAATGTTACAAAGAACTCCTGTATATCTTTCATCCAGATTTCCCAGTTAACATTATACTAGATATGTTTAACTTAATCTTTTCTTCTCTAGTCTTTTCTTCCTTTCAGAGAGATCTAATTTGCCTTTTTAAAAAATTTACTTTTATTTTTTAGTGACAGGGTCTTCCTCTGTCACCCAGGCTAGGGTGTAATTTGCCCTTACCCATCTATTTAGTATTTTTCATATCTAGACATTTGATTCTTTTAAAATCTTCTAAGTCATTTTTATAGGATCAGCTTCCCTGGTGAAATTCTCATATTGTCTTTTACTTGAAAATAGCAGACTTCAGATATAAATAAATTTCTGTATCTGAAGTCTATTTGTTTTTTTTTTTTTTTTTTTTTGAGACGGAGCCTCACTCTGTCGCCCAGGCTGGAGTGCAGTGGCATAATCTTGGCTCGCTGCAACCTCCGCTTCCTGAGTTCAAGTGATTCTCTTGCCTCAGCCTCCCGAGTAGCTGGGACTGTAGGCATGTGCCACCTAATTTTTGTATTTTTAGTAGAGACGGGGTTTCACCATGTTGGCCAGGCTGGTCTTGAACCCCTGATCTCAGGTGATCCACCCACCTCAGCCTCCCAAAGTGCTGGGATTACAGGCTTGAACTACCATGCGTGGCCTGAAGTCTGTATTTCTATTGCCTGTTATTTTTTGCTGATTCTCTTTCATGTGATCCTATCTCTTCATAGGCCTATTTTTATTTTCAGTTTTTTCTATTCTGTGCTGAGCATTGTATTTGCAAAATATAGTACATTTTGTAGAAATATCTTTAGGCCTAGGATGATGTTTTTTTCACACAAAAAAGATTTTTGCTTCTGCCAGATTTCTGATGACCCTTACAAACTTTATTCCAATTTCAGGATTTGAGACTTCTGGGCTACCCAGATTCCTGAAGGCTGGGCTACAGTCTCTGATTCACATTTTGAGATCCCCTTATAATTGAGGATGGGGATTACTAAGCTTCCACCTTTTCCAGACTCTGAACTCCACCTTTTGTTTCCATAGACAACAGAGACAGTCAAACGTGCTGTTGGCTCTTTCAGCTGGTTTTTCCTGATGGGGTTATACTCTCGGAGCAAATGCAACTCCAAATACTGCCCACTTCTTAGGATTTTCATCTACTCCATGGGTATTGGTCTAGTAATCCTTCACTAATTTGTTAGCTGTCTGATGTCTACAAACAGATTTAAGAAAATATTTTGTCTATCTTTTCTACTTTTTTAAGCGAGACAATTAGTCTGAATTACCCAGTCTGCTATTATAAGAAGAGAAAGTTCAATACCATTTCTTCCATATATATATTTTAGAGTTGACTCATTGAGAATTAGATTATAACCTAACTACATCTAAAAATCCCATTTTCTTAGATAACGGGTATCTGCTATATAACTTCTACAGTTACAGGGCAAAAATAGAATATACTGTTAACATCTAGCAGTTAAATTAAAGGGCTTAATACATAGCTACCTTTTTCCTCATCTTTTTTCAGGGCCTCCTATTTCTTTGTTTCTAGTGATTGCTGGAGGCCCATTTTTGTTTTACAGAAACTAGATCTGTCACATTCTAGCAGTTTGTATAGCCTAATAATCAGTCGGTAAAGTGATTAGAAAAGCTATCTATTCTCGAAGAAAAAGAAAAACTATCTATTTTGGTGGAATTTATTCTCTTTTTCATGTATCTTCTCTTGGTTGGGCTTGAAAAATACTTGCTAGACTCTTGCCCTTGAATGCATTTTGTTCATCCCAGTGATGAGTATGTGAACCATAAGGAGGTATTCTAGAAAAGTGGGGCTGCTCTGTAACCCTTAATTCATTTCATGCTTCCTGGAAAACACAACCACATGGGTGGCACTCTGACTCAAATGTGAAAGACCTTAGCAGTCCACATTAGAAGTCTTTAACCACAGAAGAAGCCCTGGGATAGAATGTGCATCCTTAGAAGGATATTAAGAATATTTACAGTTGGGCAACTAGGGAGGAGGTAAATGAAAGTTTAGGGATAATTCTACTTAAAAAAGTAGGAACGCAGAGATTGTTTTTATAAACCCATGCAAATCAGAGAACTGAATTAATATTAAGAATTTAAAACTTCCTTTTTTTTTTTTCTTTGAGCTGGAGTTTTGCTCTTGTTTCCCATGCTGGAGTGCAATGGCCTGATCTCGGCTCACCACAACCTCTGCCTCCGAGGTTCAAGCGATTGTCCTGCCTCAGCCTCCTGAGTAGCTGGAATTACACACATGCATCACTATACCTGGCTAATTTTTTTGTACTTTTAGTAGAGATAGGTTTCTCCATGTTGGTCAGCCTGGTCTGGAACTCCCGACCTCAGGTGATCTGCCCACCTTGGCCTCCCAAAGTGCTAGGATTTCAGGCGTGAGCCACTGCGCCCAGCCAGCATTTAAAACTTCTATGAGAAGCATCTAATCTCCAGAGAAAAATTTATACTCCTCTATTAACAGAGTATTCAATCATAAAGCATTGAAATGTATCAAGTATCAATATAACCACAGTTTTAATAAAATAAAATGTAAACATCATTTAACTAGTTAATCTTCAACTAATCTAAGCAATTTTTTTTGCTTTAGTTTTCATAGTGGCTTTAAAAAAATGTCAGAAACACTGTGTTTTGGCTAGAATTGTAAATTCCCTTCTGAACTTCTGAAGTGCTAGACTAAGAACGAAGTTTATAAACCTTTAACAAGTAGTACTTAAAACAAATAAAAAATATAATAGTGTTTTTAAAATTTAAAATTGATAAGTAAATTGGTTTTCTTGATTAGTTATACATTTTTTCTCAATTTTATAATTAGAAAGATCTAATACTTTGCTGCATTTAATTAAATACATAGTCTCCTACTGGTATTTTGCCAGAGTAGTATTTTATTTATTTATTTATATATTTTGAGACAGAGTCTCACTCTGTCACCCAGGCTAGAGTGCAGTGGTGCAATCTTGACTCACTGCAACCTCCTCGCCTCCTGAGTTTAAGCAGTTTTCCCGCCTCAGCCTCCCGAGTAGCTGGGACTCGGGCGCACACCACCGCATTCAGCTAGTTTTTGTATTTTTTGGTAGAGACAGGGTTTCACCATGTTGGCCAGGCTCTTCTCAAACTTCTGACCTCAAGTAATCCACCTGCCTTGGCCTCCCAAAGTGCTCGGATTACAGGCGTGAACCACCATGCCTGGCCAGAATAGCATTTTCATATCACATTTAAAATGCACTAAGCTGGCCAGGTGCTGTGGCTCATGCCTGTAATCCCAGCACTTTGGGAGACTGAGGTGGTCAGATCACGAGGTCAGGAGTTCCAAACAGCCTGGCCAACACAGTGAAACCCGTCTCTACTAAAAATACAAAAATTAGCCAGGCATGGTGGCGCGCACCTATAGTCCCAGCTACTCAGGAGGCTGAGGCAGGAGAATCATTTGAATCTGGGAAGCGGAGGTTGTGATAAGCCAAGATTGTGCCATTGCACTCCAGCCTGGGCAACAGAGCGAGACTCCCTCTCAAAAAAAAAAAAAAAAAAAAAAATGCGCTAAGCTAAAGATGAATTATGGTTTGGATTTTTTTAGATCCTTAAGTTGTAATTATGTGCAAATTTTCTTCTTTTATTATAAAAAAATTCAGAGGATATGATAGAACTAATGAAAATATTTCAGTGAATAGAGACAAACCTGAATACTGTCATTAAATAAACATCTAGTACTAAAGTGTATTCTTTGTTTTCACATGCTTAAGTAAGGAAGCAATAAAATTAAAAATACTTATTGTAATAAACAGTTTCTAATGAGCAATTTATTCACTAGATGTTTTTCACTGTTAGGGAAAGCTCTGTTTTTTCTGTTAGACCCTTGATATACACATTTTCTTTTTACAAAATTTTCCACACGTTCAGTTTTTTATTAAATATAGTGTTATTTGAGAATTTTCCAGGGTTAGGAGAAATCATATGTTTTTCCCACACTCCCCCCACTCCAAGCTATTTTACTATCTTTTCCTTATTTTCAAAAAGACCTTTCATTTTCTGGAGGAAGAATTTATGTATGATGGTATGTATTTTTACTTTTTCCTGTGTGTAAGATATTGAGACACAGAACATAGAAAACAAAGGCTAAAGCATAAAGATTACAAGATTTAATTATTTCAGGGTAACATTTAGGCTTTTGAACTTAGTATTAAGTAGTATCATAGGTAAGTACTCATCAAGTCAGAACTAATAACTATCTTTTCTCCTTCTTTCTCCAAACTTGCTGAAGGGGAAAAGGATGTCTGTCCTGTGCTACTGTTAATTGCTATATATAATTGAAAACTCCTGATAACAATTGTCCATTTTCACTTAGCGTGGACATATATCAGGAAGCTACATGACATCAAAGAAGGGTCAACATAACAAAAAATTTAAAAGTAAAGAATATGATGAGTACAGTACTACCTACAGTGATGACAACTTCGGTAACTACAGTGATGACAACTTTGGTCACTACAGTCAGGAAACAGAGGAAGATTTTGCCAATCAGCTGAAACAATACAGACAAGCTAAAGAAGCCTCAAATACTGCTTTAGGGTCATCATTTTCTAAAGAATCAGGGAAAAAACAGAGAATGAAAGGAGTTCAGCAAGGTAAGTTTGAAATTACGGTCTGTCTTAGAATATGAGAACGTTATTAAAACAGGAAGCTATGGAGTAAAAACTTAAAAACTTCTTATCCCCTCTCAAGATTAGCTTATTCTTGTAGAACCTAAATTCATTTTCTTTTATTTTGTAGACCTTGAGAACAAAATCTACAAATATTTCAGTCTGTATGATATATGACTATTTTAGTGGGAAAGACATTCTAATAATTTAAAAATACATAAAAATTTAATACAACTTGTTTATGTTTTTCCCCTTGCTTTCTATATGATGTCAGTATACAGTTGTCTTGGCCACTGTATGTATGGCTTTAATTTTAGAGCAGTAAGAAGAGAATTCTGGGAAGCTATTCTTTTATTAGGTTTTAAAATACAGCAGTTATTTTTGCTAAGCACATATGCATGGACTATTAACATCCTTTAAAATTGGAGATAAAAACATAATCTAAAGACATTTTTTACACTGATCACCTGTTTATCTGCAGTATTGAATTACATGGTCCCTGGAGAGAGCAGGACAAGTTGCTAGCTGTTGACAATAAGTGAAGAAACTATGTATGGGTCATGTAAGGCTCAAATCAGCCTTAACTATTGGCTAGTCAGTATGTCTGCTTCAGGAAAAGTGGAGCAATATGAGACTGAAATGAAGTAGTGAGGAGCCACACTCTATATAACTACCCTTTAATTATCGTTGCATACAGGAATCAGTTATGAGTAAATTTGGTTATATCTATGACTTTATTTTTTTCTTGATTTTCTAGCAACATGTCTTTGAAAAATATTAACATAGGCTTTAGCTGAAATAAAGGGAAAAGAATTTTTCTACACATACATTGTTGTACTGAGCAGGTTTGCTCCTATAGTCTAGCTGTTGTGGGATCAGGGATCATCCCACTTGGAGAATAAGGGTAATGTAGAGAAGTCTTGCTCATCCCTTCTCACCTGGGGCTTTTCTTTTCAAGCTGCTACTTGTTTGTCCTCTTAAAGAACTGAGTATCAGCCAGGCAAAGTTGCTCACATCTCAAGTCCCAGCTACTCAGGAAGCTGAGGAGGGAGGATTGCTTGAGCCCAGCCAGGAGTTTGAGGTTACAGCGAGCTATGATTTCATCACTGTACTCCAGCCTGGGTGATAGAGTGAGACCCTGTCTCTAAAAAGAAAAACATGATTTTTGTAATTTGGGTATCTTTTTACATACTTTTAAATGTGAAGTTTTTCAAAAACAAAAAAAAGTATAATTTTTCCTGGAGATATATGTGTATATATCTACTCAAAATTATCAGTGGAAATTTGATTTGCTGTTAATTAACCACTGATATCTGCAATGTCTTTCTTAAATAGGAATATAATATTTGATTCTCTTAAAAACAAAAAGTCTTGTTAATGATCTTATGATAAGGAAAATTAAAAAGAATAAAATCTGATTTTGCTTCTCTAGCCATGTGGATCCTGGTTCCTTGCCTTCCTGTATTGTTAACGTCCCTTAAGGAACAGTACCAAGGAGATGTATTAGGATTTAATTTGTTTTCATTGAATCTAGAAGGAAAAAAAAGAATGCACTGTATGTTATAGACTATTAAAATATGCTGTTCCTTATAAACTAATAAATTGACAGGTATGCTGTTTTTCTTTTAAATTTGAGTACATTTTAACTTTTCTAGGTATTGAACAGAGGGTTAAGAGTTTTAATGTTGGTCGTGGACGTGGCTTGCCGAGAAAATCAAACGAAAAGACCGTGGGGGGAGAACCAATAAAGGGCCTAATGTTTTTTCAGTATCGGATGACTTTCAAGAGGTACTGAGAATTTAGATATAAGGAAGGAGAAGCTTTTTCATCTTTTAATTTATTTGGTGGCAAAGAAAGCATTGTGCTTTTAATGATACATTCCTAGTAAATGAAAAATTAACCAGCTCAGATAAAATGCGGTATCTATAACCTCCAAAAAGTAGTTGTTAATTAGTTGTGATACTAGTATAGAAGTACAAATTTAGGTGACTTTGAAATAATATTGATGTGTTTGAAAGAACCTCAAAATAAAGTTGATAAATTTGAAAGCAAAAATATATCCTCTATTAGTCTTCTTTTGTGCTTTTCTTTTCTAAGAGTCATCTTCCCCAGATGTAATTGGCAATAAAATGTTAATAGCTCAATAAGTATCGGGGACAGAAAGGGAGGAAGTGGTAAATTAACTTTCTTGTTAGAGTTGAAAGCATTAAAGAGAAGAAAGGGAGATGTAAATGGTTGGAAAGGCGAACTTATGTGTGTTACATGTGGTAGATGTTCAATAAATTTATGTTAAATTGAGTTGAACTCTGAACATGAACATTTTAACCTTGTAGCGACTCCCTAAATTACAGTGGTCCAATTCCTGTATTCTACTGCTGTTCCAATAAGATTTGATTGAATTATAGAGGCAAGGATTTGTCATTAAATGCTGCAGCTTTGGCCAGGTGCGGTGGCTCATGCCTGTAATCCCAGCACTTTGGGAGGCCGAGTCGGGCAGATCACTTGAGGTCAGGAGTTCAAGACCAGCGTGGCCAACATGGAGAAACCACGTCTCTACAAAAATACAAAAATTTGGCAGGCATGGTGGTGCATGTCTGTAGTCCCAGCTACTTGGGAGGCTGAGGCAGAAGAATCGCTTGAACCCAGGAGGTGGAGGTTGCAGTGAGCCGAGATATGGCTGCACTACACTCCAGCCTGGGTGACAGAGTGAGATTCCATCTCAAAAAAAGAAAAAAACAAAATAATATAAAGCTGCAACTTTGAGTGAGAGCTAAGTATATAGCTAAGCTGTATAATAATTTGAAAATATGTGGTTTTCTGATCTCTCGGTTTAAAGATAATGGGCAGAGATTTCTTAATATGCACTCCTTAGTATACTGTTTAAGGAGATGTTAACAGGTGTGACCTAAAAAAAGAAGTTAGGCCCAAATAAATTTGCAAAACCCAGCATATGCCATCTTCTTCTGGAGATTCTCAGTTGACATTAATGTAGTAAAGCTTCTAAGCAGCTTAGGCAAAAAGAAGCCTGTTTTACTTTGTTCATCCCATCATTGACTCAGCCACAAACTATTTTTTCCCTGCACACCTACTGACATTCACTGAGCCACTCACTGTTCCATGGAACAGCAGCTTTGGAATTATTATAGTTATTATTTTAGAATTTTGGGGTGACTAAAAACCTGCCCTGTCATCTTCTTAGGTGTAGACCTTTAGAATATGCTGATTTTCCTAACCCAAACTAATACAAATGCTTTCTAAGTAGGCCTGCTCCTATACCCAGTTCTTACACCCTATACCTTTAAAAAATTGGTTTCCAGGAAAGTGTGACTTTCAGCAAGTTATACCTGTCTCTGGCCTCAATTTGCTTAATCTGCAAAATGAGGGCATAGTATTAAGGGTCCCTTCAAGTACAACATTTTAGATGTCTGTAGACCTGGGCTATACCTAAAAGATAATCATGTAATACAAAAATCAAGATAAAAATACATTACTAATCATGTCAGTTTATTCGCTATCATGAGAGACATTTCTTACGATTCCAAGAAACAACTAGGAGTGCACCAGAGCCCAGGGAAGCAGTTCATGTTCAGGAATGGTCTGTAGGTGGCCCATCCAGAATAGCGTGAACATGCAGGCCAGAGTGGCCAACATAGATCCATCTCTATCCTAGGCATTTCAGAGACTATGAGAGTCTCTAAAGCCAAATCAATTCAGGAGTACCTTCAGATTCATCATAATTTTTTAAAAAAATCAAGAGTTGTCACAGAAGAAGCAAACTTTCACTGAATTTTAAAGGCTTCTTCATTTTATTGGCCATAATACTCTTAAATTGTTTTAGTGTTTACCTATTATAGTTTTTGTAATAAATGTTCTTTTCCTGGTAGATCCTTACATTTCCTCTACCTCTTACATATATTAATATATTATGCTCTTGTCTCTTGTATCAATATATCTTCTAAAGTAAATTTTAAAATGAACAAGTACAGTAGGTAGCTTGGTTTTTCCTCCCTCCATCCTTGTAATGCAAAGAATATGGAGTTGCAAGGCACAGTTCCTGAGTTCTGTCAGTCTGGTAACTCACCATGTGACCTTTGGCAAGGCGGTATCTTCTCTAATCATTCATTTCTCATGTTTGTCCAGTGAGGGTGATGAACTACATTACTTCTATGGTTCTTCCAGCTCTTATATTACTAGAGATTTCTTTTGGGTAGAAGACATTTGTGAGTCTTCTTTAGGCTCAAACTTAAAAGGTTTATCTTCTAGGCACTTAATTTTGCCCTAAAAGTTTATTTGTTAAAGTTGCTTTAGATTTTCTATAGTACCTTGATTATAGTCAGGTTTCCCATAGCTGTGGACACTGTGATACTTTGTACTCATTTAAATGGAACTAAACTAAAAAACGAAACACCTCTCCCCCTACAATCCTCTATTAAATACCTCCCCCCCCCAACAATCCTCTATTAAAACAATGAAACATTATTTGAAAGTAATATATACAGAAAGAGTAAGTTATTAATGAAACATAAGTACAACTTGCATTTTTCAGGGTGTGTGTGTGTGATTACCTAGCTCTTTTACTTACTAATTTCAGAATTATATTCCTCAGGTTGGCTCATTGATTTTGCATAATGCAATCTCTTTGGCTGTTTATTTTATTTTGTAACAGCCACGATTCCTTATACAGAATACCTGTGTGAGCTGGTCATTATATCTGCTTATTCTAAACAAATCTATAAACATAAAAAATGTTTGTGAATCAAATTTGTATAGATTTGAGACACTTTAAATAATTCTATCAGTATAAGTAATTTCATTGTGTTTTCCTGGGGTAAATTAGGTATATTATATTTTTTAAATGAACCTCTAGGATTATCTGTTTACTTGGTATTCTTGTACCTTTTTCAGAGTTCTTACAGTAAAATGTGGTTTTAGCTGTGAGTGCTGAGGATCAAATTTCAATGTAGACATCTGTTGCCTCAATATTTGCTGTGAGGCAAGTTCTTGTTTTCATTGAACTTTATGCTCCATCTTTTAGCAAATAAAGAGAAAAGGGAAAACAGAAATCAAATCAGAAGAGTAAATAGTCATTGAACTCCCATGGTGTATAGGGCACAATGCATGCTGGTGCTTGAAAAATAATGTTGATTTTTTTAGAGTTGATGAACGTAACTCATTTCATTTAGCATGGCTAAGCCTCATACTCTGTCTTGTTACTCAATCTTATACTTAAAGCAGAAGTTGAATAGGGGACTCAGAAGAAGTAAGGAAAACGAGTAGGGCTATGAGATTTCTTCCTTAAATTTTCTTAATTTTTTTCTTAACTTTTAAAATTTAAAAGTTAAAGGTAATGCATGCTCCCGTCTATTTGACCTTTTTTGTTTTCCCTCTAAAGAGACTACAAAATAACCATACACACATAAAATCTCTAATCCTGCCATATAGAGATGTACACTGTAAAATATGGGGTATATTCTTTTTGTCTTTTTTTTTTTTGCCTTTATTATTGTAGGATTGGGATCAATTTTTTACTTCATAAAATATTGTAAACATTTTTTTTTTAGACGGTCTCACTCTGTCGCCCAGGCTAGAGTGCAGTGGTGTGATCTCAGCTCACCGCACCCTCAGCCTCTGGAGTTGCCAGGATTACAGAGGCATGTGCCACCACACCCAGCTAATTTTTTTGTATTTTTAGTGGAAACAGGGTTTCACTATGTTGGCCAGGCTGGTCTCAAACTCCTGGCTTCAAGTGATCCCAAAGTGTTGGGATTACAGGCGTGAGTCATCATGCCTGATTTGTAAACATTTTTTTATGATTCAAAGTTGATTTTTTAATGACTGTGTAATATTCTACCACCAAAATGTATTTGATGAGTCTTCTAGTTTTAGATGTGTGTAGAGTGTTTCTGGTTTTGCTGTTTGTTTTATTGTGTCAGTATTTCTGCAGTAATTGTATGAATAAATCTTGGTGTGTCTCCCTGATAATTCTTTTAAAACAGTCCGAAAAAGTACAAAATTGTGTGTCAAACAATATGAATATTTTAAAGTCTTTTATAACATACCTATCAATAATATATGAGTGCATATTTTATTGTACCTTTGCCCAAATTGAGAATTATTGTGAATTTTCAATGTTTTTTATAATTTTATTTAAAAATAATTATGCATCTTCATTAAAATAGGAAGAAATAGGCTTTTTTGCAACCACTAGTAGTATAAGTAGATTACCAGATGCATATCTCTCTCCAAATAAATGAATAGCATCAGAATGTTTAATCTTGATCACTTTTTATAGTCAATATGTACTTTTTTCCAGATCAACTTAATTATACATTTTAACACCTATTAATATTTCATATGTTGCATTCAAATGAAATTTTTTTCTTACAGTATAGTAAACCCGGGAAAAAATGGAAGGTTATGACTCAGGAATTTATTAATCAGCACACAGTGGAACACAAAGGAAAACAAATCTGTAAATACTTCCTGGAAGGGAGATGTATTAAGGTAAATTTATAGGGGTATCATAAATCATTTTAACTTCCAAAATAATCTGTAAAATTAAAGTCTTTTGGGAGATGATTAGTTTTTTTCTCCTCTCAATGTGGTTATAATAAAACTGGGTCTTCAAAATGTATCTTATATGGAAATACTGTACATTAAAGCTCATTTAATTATGTTTTGGGACAGTAACATAATTTGTTGAAATCAGATTTAATTTAAAAGACACATAATGCTGTGTGGCAAGTACTGTTCAAAATACAACTAATATTAAATGATTTAATCTTACAGTGACCTACAAAGTAGTTAATGTTATTATCCCCATTTTTTTCATGGCACTAAGAGGTAAAGTAAGTACCCATGGTAGCTCAACTGGAAACGGTGAGTGCTGGTTGAATTCAGACAGTATTCTCTGAGGTCTTGCTCACTGTGCTGCCTCAGTGCACATAGCTACATCCACTGTCTTGGGCAGGAATTCTAAGGGGTCATTGGAGTTATTATTTGTTCACTATTAAAGACTGAATTCTAAGGGGTCATTTGAGTTATTATTTGTTCATTATTAAAGACTGAAGATAATGATCATAATTTTACCATGAGACACCATGGAGAACATTCAATTGTTGTTTCTTTGTTTCTCTTTGTTTCTTATCTTTTTTTTTCTCTTTTTGTGAATAGGGAGATCAGTGTAAATTTGATCATGATGCAGAGTTGGAGAAAGAAAAGAGATCTGCAAATTTTATTTACAAGGATATTGTACCAAAGGAGAGAACTGCATTTATATGCATAATATCCTTTATTTAAAATCTATGGTAAACAAAATGCTGGGATTTTAAAGCATCATTGAGGTTTTAAAAAATAATAAATACACCCTAGAAAGCCTAGTTTGGTTTTAAATTTAAAACAATACATTACATAAACCCAGTCTAGTCAGAATTTATACTTCAAAAGAGCAAACTGACTTTTATTCTTTAGGGAAATGAGATAACTGCCCTTTGGAAAAAATTCTGTGAAGTGAAATTACTTTATATTTCATATAATCAGCTTAAAGTATTTCAAGAGACTGTACTTCCTGAAGGAGTAGTTGGCAAAATACTTATTCCATAATTATTTTACTTAAGTTCATGAGTAATAAATTATCATTGTGAAATTATAAAAGTCTTATCAGATCTTCCACTCAATGATAAATGTTGTATATTCTTCCCCACTCTCCCTTGGGAAATATATACATTTAAATAGTGTTCCTGCTCCTACCCAAATTGGAATTTCACTATATATAGTGTTCCTGTCCTTTTTTTAAAAAATGTATTCTGCAATTTTCCGTCTTAATTTCCCCTCAAATATCTATCCCCTCACTACCACTTATGACTAATGAGATTTTCCCCCATGGAATTGAACCTCTGTCAGAGACAAGATGTTTATATATATGGATTTTTTTCTGGACTTCGTGTTTGGCTCCATGGATTTGTGCACCCTCATGTCTGTGTTGCTTTGCTGTGATTATTTCTGCCACAACAGCACACTGTGATATTTGGTAGATTTTCATGTTTATTTTTCCAGATAAATTTTTAAATTCTGATGGCATGTTCAAAAAATGTGAAAAAAAAGGAAGTGAATAAAATGGGAAAAAAATGCCTGTTATGGTAGTTCTAAATGTCAGAAAATGGAACTATGCAATCACCAGAGGAATACATGAAGAATTCCTGTATAACTTGGGAGAAAAATTTCCTGTGTCTCAAAATCCAGAAGCAAAAAGGCAATAGATTGAAATTTTGACTCCATGAAAAAGCTTACATTTGCAAAACAAATACATATAACATGAGCTAAACAAAAGATAATAAAGTGGGAAAGATTATGTGTAATTTATATCACTTAGGAAGAGATAATACCCTTAATATATTAGTTTCTAAACATTGAGAAGAAAAATGAGGCAAGAGATACAGATAATTCCAGGAAGGGAAATGCAGATAGTCCCAAAACATATAGAAAGATGTTCAGTGTTCCTAATAAGTGGAATGTAATTTAAGTTACACTGAGATAACATTTGCAGCTGTGTCAGGTTTGCAAAAATAAAAAAACCATGACAGCAAAGTTTGTTAGTAAGGATGTGAGAAAATAGATACATTCCTACCTTGTTGCTGGCAATGTCAAAATGGTGCAATCCTATGGAGGAGAGATTGGCAATGTCTGGCAAAATTACACATGCATTTACCCTTTAACCCAGCAATCCCACATTTTGCAAATTCTTACCAATAGACCTGGGCAGTGATTACTGATGGCTGCTAAAATCATGAGGTGAAAAGTTAATTAGTAATTTTACAGTTGATGGATGAAGCTGACAACATCTGAAAGAACTGATCAAGTCTTAACATCACTAAAAAGAAACAACCAGATATTAAATGCCTTTTGTTATGATACAGTAGAGAGTATTCAGATATCATCTATGACAAATATTAAAATTAACAAATAATATAAACATAAAAGGGAAAGCGGAACTTCCCGAGATCAATAAAAGTAACTTGAGAGATATATTAACTAGTTTCAATTTGTGGATCATCTTTGTATCCTGATCTGAATAAAGGAATTATAAAAACGTTTTTTAAAAGTCTGGAAAATTTGTATATTGACTGGGTACTAGTTGAAATTAACACATTAATTTCATCAGGTTGGTAATGAAGTCGTGATTGGTAAGAAAAAGTATTCCTGGCCAGACATGGTAGCTCACGCTTGTAATCCTAACACTGGGATGCCGAAGGGAGGATTGCTTTTGGCTAGGAGTTCAAAACCAGACAGGGTAATATAGTGAGACACCTCTCCCCACCCATCTCTATAAAAACTAATTTTAAGAGGAAAGGGTGTGGCCACGCTGGCTCATGCCTGTAATCCCAGCACTTTGGGAGGCAAAGGCGGGTGGATCACCTGAGGTCAGGAGTTTGAGACCAGCCTGGCCAACATGGTGAAACCCCATCTCTACTAAAAATACAAAAATAAGCTGGGTGTGGTGGTGTGCACCTGTAAACCCAGCTACTTGGGAGGCTGAGGCAGGAGAATCACTTGAACCTGGGAGATGGAGGTTGCAGTGAGCTAAGATGGTGCCACTGCACTCCAGCCTGGGTGACAGAGCAAGACTCCATCTCAAAAACAAAACAACAAAAAAAGGAAAGAAACAGTATCCCTTATCTGTTCAAAATTGGTATGGAAATATTTACAGCAAATGATGAAAGTTGTTGAACCTATGAGGTCAGCATGAGAGGGAGTTCATTTTATTATTCTCTCTACTTTGGTGAATAACCTTCAGACAAACTTGAAAAACAATTCTAAGTTATGTCATCCTGTAGAGGTATTAACCATGTTTACAGTATGGCATAAAGCCTTTCAGACTTTTTCTATGCTACGGTATGTATGTATGAATGGATATGTATATGTTTATACACATAATTTTTTACATAAATCTATAATGATTGTGAATATTGTACTTTTAAATTTAACATTTACATTAATTCACATGGACTGTATTTTAATATACTATGCGTTATAGGGACCTAATTTTTTTTCCAGATGATTAACTCATTGTCTCATCTTTACTGATTTAACATGGCATTTTTACCAGACCCTAAATTCTCATTTTTACATAGTTCTGCTTCCATACTACTCTTACCTACTGTGGTATTTGATTATTCCCCTCTGTAAGAATATGTTTGATATTTGGTAAGGCAAATACGCCGTCCTTCTTTATAAAAAATGTTGTAATATTCTCAGGCGAGAAGTGATTTGGCAAATAAAAATAAAAACAATTAAGATGTTGTAATAAATTTGTCCTATTCAAGAAAAATAAATTTTTTTGGATTTGACATACTTCTTTAGAAAACAAATATTTTATTGAATTCTGTATCTGAAAGCTTTCAGTCTAACAGTTTTTGTTACATAGTCCTGCTGTTTGTAAATAATAATTTTATTTCGTTTTCAGTATTTATGCCTCTAATTTTAATTGTATTGGCTACATTTCCAGAAATATTAAATAGTAGTGATTGTGGCAGACATAAACGTGTTTGAATGATAATGCCTTTTTGTTTTAGCTTGTGGCTGCAGTTTTAAAGTAGGTCTTTAAAAATCAATTAAAGTATACTTTTATTTTACTAAGAGGATTTTTTAAATATAAAAAGGATTTTGAATTTTATCATTTTCCTTTTGCATCTGCCAAAATGATCACATGATTTTTTTTTACCTCATCAGTGTTTACAATAATAGATTTCCTAAACACATCTGGCTGTTCCCTGAACACAAACCACCTGAGAGTGGTATATTTTTCACTATACTTCTAGATTTAGTATTTTCTTTACAAGTTTGTCTCCAAAATCTAAAGATTAGTCTGTAGTTTATTATTGGGGTATTTGCCTTTAACATAACATATTAAGCCTCTTAATTTTCTTTATAAATATAAGCTCTTCCTACAAAATTTACATACTATTTTATTTCATTGTGGAAAGTAACAGAGCTTATGTAATTAAAATATAATAGTGTTTGCTGTAATAGTTATAAATTTTTTTTTTTTCCCATTAAAAAGTGGCTTTTAGGGCCAGGTGAAGTGGCTCATGCCTGTAATCCCAGCACCTTGAGAGGCCAAGGTGGGCGGATCATTTGAGGTCAGGAGTTCGACATCAGCCTAACCAACAAGGGGAAACCCCATCTCTGCTAAAAATACAAAAAAAAATTAGGCATGGTGCCCCCCGCCTGTAATCCCAGCTACTTGGGAGGCTGAGGAAAATCACTTGAACCCGGGAAGCGGAGGTTGCAGTGAGCCCACATTGTGCCACTGCAATCCAGCCTGGACTCTGTCGCCAAAAAAAAAAAAAAAAAAAAGTGGCTTTCTCGTTTTAATAGAGAAAAAAGCTGTTTGAATGTTTTTGTATAATTATCTAACCTTAATAGAATAAAAAATAAGCTGATGTGATTATAGTAAATTCAGTATAATGTATTATAATACAGCCTTATTAATTCAGCAGAATTATGGTTGTGTGTGTGTGTGTGTGTGTATTAAGAACACTTAACATGAGTTCTACTACCTTAACAAAATTTTAAGTATACAATACAGTATTGTTGACTAGAGGTACAATGTTATATAGCAGATCTCTAGAACTTAACCATTTTGTCTAACAGTTGTGGGTTTTGGTTTAAAAAAAATTAGAACTTGATTTTACTTGGTGTTTTCCTTAATGTTTTCATTTACATGAATTTCCATGCAAGTTCTATCATAGTGGAGCAAAATGTTACCAGGGGGACAACTGTAAATTTTCCCATGATGATCTGACTAAAGAAACAAAGAAACTTTTGGACAAAGTGAGTAATATTTTTGTACCTTGATTAGGTCTCTCCACAAACATATTTGACCTGAATCATATTTTATAAATTACATTTTATGAAACTGCTGAGAAATTGAAGGTTTGTTTTATATTTTATTCCATTGGAGCAATATTCTTTACCTTTTTGAACTTCATTCTGTTTATAAAAAATGAGGAGTTAGCTACCTCCAAACGATTTCAACTGTTTTTTCTTTCTCTTTCTTTCTTTCTCTTTTCTTTTTCTCTCTTTCTCTCTTTCTTGCTTGCTTTTTCTTCTTTCTCTTTTCTTTCTTTCACTCTCTTCTTTTTTTTTTTTTTTTTTTTTGGCAGGATCTCGCTATGTTGCCCAGGCTAAGTGTAGTGGTGCAATCTTGGCTCAGCTTACTGCATGCCCTGCTCCATGCCACCACCACCACCTCCACCCCCCACCCTGTGCGTCCCACCCTGCCCCTGGGGCCATCCTCCCACCTCACTCTCCCTAGGCAGGCATTACCATGCCCAGTTAATTTTTGCATTTTTGGTAGAGACAGAGGTTTCTCCATGTTGCTCAGGCTGGTCTCTTGAACTCAAGCAGTCCACCTGCCTCAGCCTTCCAAAGTGTCGCGATTATAGGCATGAGCCACTGTGACCAGCCCATTTCAACTTTAATGTAATTTTTTCTACTAACAAAACTTAAGTCTTCCTAGTTTTAAATGTGAGGAAAAGAGCTCGCTTTGAAATAGTAATCTTTGCCAATTATTTTTAGGTGTTGAATACTGATGAAGAACTCATAAATGAAGATGAAAGAGAATTAGAGGAACTTAGAAAGCGTGGCATAACTCCTCTTCCCAAACCACCTCCAGGGGTTGGGCTTCTGCCAACCCCTCCAGAGCATTTTCCCTTTTCTGATCCTGAAGACGATTTTCAGACAGATTTCTCTGATGATTTTAGGAAAATTCCATCTCTTTTTGAAATAGTTGTAAAACCTACTGTGGATTTAGCACATAAAATTGGGAGGAAGTAAGTGAAAACTTTCAAAATGACATCAATTTTTTTTTTCCTGAAAACTATCATTAAGAAATTAAGACATATTACAAGTTAATCATGTAATTAAACTTGGGTAGAGATAGCACATATCTGGCATGCATTGCAGATGGCTGCTTCCCCCTTTGTTTTCCATTCCCACCCTCTGCTACTTGCCGTCAGTGCTTTCCCATATGGAATCCTTATACGGCTTCTGAAACCTCTCATCATAGTAATCCTGAAGGACCCTGCCTGGTGGGTGGATTTGGCCTTCTTGATTATGAGGCTGCACTGTCGTTGATAATGCCTTCAGATTGTGGGAAATAGGCCTCCACATATTTCATTCTTTGTGAAGAGCAATTCCTTTGGCTATTGGAGGAAGACCTCTGGATCCAGATTTTCATTTCTAACACCACCATTCCAGCCCAGCTGCCTGTCCCCTAGGGTCTGTGCATCTGGGCCCTAAGTCACATTGTTAAGTATTTGTTTAGCCTTGACAACTCAGGAAAGCAAGGAGGTCTCAGCCAATGAGGAGCAAGAAATTTGTAGCAAATACCACAATTCATTTGAACCATTAAAAGTATTTCTGCTAATGTCAAGAAGATAAGTATGTCCACTATTTTGCTAATATTACATATTGTATCCTGGTCAATCAAATAAGAGAAAGAGAAAAGTTACAAAGATTGGAAGTGGAGTGGCAGCCTCATTGTTTGGGAAGTTTCCCTCAACCCAAAGGAATCAACAGACAAAACTATTGGAAATAATAATTAAATTAGCAAGATGTCAAGAAGAGCAACATTCAAAAACTGAAGGTCTTTTTATATGCCAACGATAACCAATTATAAATTGTCATAAAAAGTTGTATGTTTATATAGTAGATTCTAATTTTATTGTAAAAGGTTATATATGCCTTAAAAAAAAGGACTAGTAGAAGAGAACCAATCAAAAATTTTATCTGTGGGTAGTGGGATTAGGGTTGATTCTTACTTATCTTTGTACTTTTCTGTATTTTTTCAAAAAAGTAAATTTTAGAACAGCTAACAGCAGGCAGGCTAAAAGGAAAGTAAGAGGTCTATTTCGTGTTTCTACCTATAGACGATATGGAACAAATTGCTTCTTAAGCACACAGTATTCTATTCTGAAATAAAAAATTACTTAACCAATATCTGTTTAGAAGTATTAACATTCTCATCTCTTTTTCTTTGAACTAAGAAATATTATTTTTGTCTACAGGCCACCAGCGTTTTATAACAGTGCCTCACCACCAGGACCACAATTTCAGGGAAGCAGCCCACACTCTCAACATATCTATAGTTCTGGGTCAAGTCCAGGTCCTGGACCTAACATGTCTCAGGGACACAGTAGTCCTGTGATGCACCCAGGCTCCCCTGGACATCACTCATGTGCAGGACCTCCTGGTCTACCAGTGCCACAGAGCCCACCTTTACCACCTGGTCCACCTGAAATTGTAGGTCCTCAAAATCAAGCTGGAGTACTTGTTCAACCAGACACAACTTTGACACCACCAAGCATGGGTGGGGCTTACCACTCGCCAGGCTTTCCAGGACATGTGATGAAAGTACCCAGAGAGAATCCCTGTTCTCCGGGTTCATCATACCAGCAAAGTCCTGGTGAAATGCAGCTCAACACCAATTATGAATCCCTACAAAACCCAGCTGAGTTTTATGATAATTACTATGCACAGCATTCTGTACATAATTTTCAGCCACCCAATAACTCTGGTGGTAAGTTTACTTTTTGAAATAATTTATTCATAATTTAAAATACAGTCCTATTTTTCCTTAAGAGCATGATAGAAATGTATATTTTAAGTAATGCTAAGTAAAATTGGTAAGATTGAAATCTTAAAATGTTTTCAGTTTGTCAAACTTTTGGAACAATAGAACTTTAGATAAACTTTTAGAAATACTTTAAAATGACGTAATTTGATAATCCAGTGTGCCTATTATGAAAGCTTTTATTTCTTATGACACTGGTGGAGTTTTGTGCTCCCTCAATGTCTGTCTCTCCCCATGTTATACATGTAGATGGGATATGGCATGGTGAATTTGCCCAGCAGCAGCCTCCTGTTGTTCAAGACTCACCTAATCATGGAAGTGGGTCTGATGGCAGCAGCACCAGGACAGGCCATGGCCCTCTGCCTGTACCAGGCCTCCTCCCTGCAGTACAAAGAGCTCTTTTTGTGAGACTTACTCAGAGATACCAAGAAGATGAAGAACAATCCAGCACCCAACAACACAGGACACCAAGCAAGGAAGAAGGTGTGTTAGAAGTTATTAATAGCATCTTACCTATTTGGATGGGTTAAAATTTAAAAATGACTGAGGCGGGTGGATCACCTGAGGTCAGGAGTTTGAGACCAGCCTGGCCAACATGGTGAAACCCTATCTCTACTAAAAATACAAAAATTAGCCAGTTGTGCTGGCATGTGCCTGTAGTACCAGCTATTCAGGAGGCTGAGGCAGCAGAATTGCCTAAACCTGGGAGGAGGAGGTTGCAGTGAACTGAGATTGCACCACTGCACCCTGGCCAGGGCAACAGAGCAAGACTCTGAAAAAAATAATAATAATAATTAAAAATGAGCTCTCTCGTATTTCAAATTTATCTCGTAGCCACTATCTTCTTGTGATTGATTGTGGCTTCAGTGTCATTAATTGCATTAATAATTAATTGCAAAAGGTTTGACTTGAAGCAGTGAAAAGATCTGAAGCTAGAGTTTAAGATTGTGCAGACTTGCAAGCAATTAAGCTTTTTGCTATTTTTTTTTTTTTTTGAAGAAAAGAAATAGGAAAAAGACACCTTTCAGTTTGAGGATTTTAAATTCTAGCCCAATTTCAAAATGATTCAGTTATTAGAGACATTTTTATGGCGTAGGCTATATACTTAAGGATCTGCTATAATATTAAGAAATATTTTTAAATATAAAAAGATTATATGGAAACTGTTTACCTTATTATTTTTGATATTGGTAAGTATACAACAGTTAGTTAATTCAGTAATAGGTGAGAAAAATTTAAAGCATCCAGTTCTGTTTATGAATGATGTTGGCCACTCTTAAACATGACATTTATGAAAAACTATGTAAAACTATATAACACTACAAGCCATTATATGAACATTAAAATATATATATATATATATATATATATATTTTTTTTTTTTTTTTTAAGACGGGTTTCACCATGTTGGTCGGGCTGATCTTGAACTCCTGACCTCAGGTGATCCACCCGCCTTGGCCTCCATAAAAATATGTATTTATAATATTTTAATTATTAATTTTTGTGGGTACATATATTTATGGGGTACATGAAATATTTTGATACAGGCATGCAATGTATAATAATCACATCAGGGTAAATAGAGTATCCATCAGCTTAAGAATTTATCCTCTATGTTACAAACAATCCAGTTACAGCCTTTTAGTTTTTTTTTAATGTACAGTTAAATTATTATTGACTATATATTGTGCTATCAAATACTAGGTCTTATTCATTCTTTTTAACTTTTTGTGCACATTAACCATCCCCCACTTCCTCCCTATCTGCCAGCTACCCTTCCCAGTCTCTAGTAACCATCCTTCTACTCTCTATGTCCATGAGTTCAATTGTTTTAATTTTTAGCTCCCACAAATAAGTTAGAACATGAGAAGTTTGTCTTTCTGTTCCTGGCTTATTTCACTTAACATAATTACCTCCAGTTCCTTGTTGTTACAAATGAACAGGATCTCATTCTTTTTGTGGCTGAATAGTACTCCATTGTGTCTATGTGCCACATTTTCTTTATACATTGTCTATTTTTTTGTTTTGTTTTGTTTTAAGACGGAGTCTTGGCTAGGCACGGTGGTTTATGCCTGTAATCCCAGCACTTTGGGAGGGTGAGGCAGCTGGATCACGAGGTCAGGAATTCAAGACCAGCCTGACCAACATGGTAAAACCCTGTCTATACCAAAAATGCAAAAATATTAGCTGGGCATGGTGGCATGCACCTGTAATCCCAGCTACATGGGAGGCTTAGGCAGGAGAATTGCTTGAACCAGGACCCAGGAGGCAGAGGTTGCAAAAAAAAAAAAAAAGATAGAGTCTCACTCTATTGCCCAGGTTGGAGTTCAGTGGCACAGTCTCAGCTCACTGCAACCTCCACCTCCCAGGTTCAAGTGATTCTTGTGCCTCAGCCTCCTAAGTAGCTGGGATTACAGGTGTGCACCACCACACCCAGCTAATTTTTTTTTTTTTTTTTTTTTTTGAGATGGAGTCTCACTTTGTCACCAGGCTGGAGTGTAGTAGCTTGATCTTGGCTCACTGCAACCTCCAACTCCCTGGTGCAAATAATTCTCCTGCCTCAGCATCCTGAGTAGCTGAGATTACAGGCATGCACCACCATGCCCAGCTAATTTTTGTATTTTTAGCAGAGACGAGGTTTCACTGCATTGGCCAGGATGATCACCATCTCCTGACCTTATGATCCACCCGCCTTGGCCTCCCAAAGTGCTGAGAGATGCCTGGCCTATTTTTATATTTTTAGTAGACACGGGTTTCACTATGTTGCCCAGGCTGGTCTCGAACTCCTGACCTCAGGTGATCTGCCCACCTCTGCCTCCCAAAGTGCTGGGATTACAGTGTGAGCCACTGCACCCGACCATTGTCTGTTGGTGGACACTTAGGTTGCTTCCAAATCTTGGCTATTGTGAATAGTGCTGCAGTAAATGGGAGAGTACAGATATCTCTTTGATATACTGAATTTTTTTCTTTTGGGTATATACTTTGCAGTAGGATTGCTGGATCAGTTGGTAACTTTATTTTACAGGGGTGTAAATTTTATAGGTGTGTAAATTTTATTTACAGGCGTGACAGGGGTCTAGTTTTACTCTTCTGCATATGGATATCCAGTTTTTCCAGCACCATTTATTGAAGAGATTGTTCTTTGCCCAGTGTATGTTTTTGGCACCTTTGTCGAAAATCAGTTCACTGTAGATGTGTGGGTTTGTTTCTGGGTTCTCTGTTCTGTTCCATTGGTCTGTGTGTCTTTTTTTGTTGTTGTTGGTTTGGGTTTTTTTTTTTTTTTTTTTTTCTTGAGACAGGGTCTCGCTCTGTTGCACAGGCTGTAGTGCAATAGTACAATCTCAGTTCACCACTACCTCCATCTCCTGGGTTTGAGCAATTCCGGCCTCCCAAGTCTGTGCCTCCCAAGTAGTTGGGACTGCAGGTGCACACCACCATGCTCAGCTGATTTTTTTGTATTTTTAGTAGAGACAGGGTTTTTCTATGTTGGCCAGGTTGGTCTCGAACGCCTGGCCTCAAGGGATCTGCCTGCGTCAGCCTCCCAAAGTGCTGGGATTACAGGTGTGAGCCACCACGCCCAGCCTATGTGTCTGTTTTTATGCCAGTACTATGCTGTTTTGCTTACTATAGCTCATCAAATTATAGTATAATTTGACGTCAGGTAATGTGATTCCTCTAGTTTTGTTCTTTTTGCTCAGGATAGGTTTGGCTATTCTGAGTTCTTTGCAGTTCCATATAAATTTTAGGATTGTTTTTTCTATATCAGTGAAGAACGTCATAGGCATTTTGATTGGAATTGCATTGAATCTATAGATTGCTTTGGGTACTATAGACATTTTAACAATATTAATTCTTCCAGTCCATGAACATGGACTATCTTTTCAATTTTTGGTGTCCTCTTCAGTTTCTTTTTCAATGTTTATGAATGTTTTTTATTACGTTTTCAAAGAAGGTATAATTAATTCTTCGTTTACCTAACATCACAGGAGAATGAAAGATTCCTAGTAAGTGAATTTCCTGTATAATTTAAATTATAAACAATTTAATAATTTTAAATGATTGTTAAAAAACAATCATTTAATAGTAATTGTTCAGTGAAGTCTTACAGTTTTATGTTTTCATAAACAAGGAGATTAAAACTTTTAGATAATATAAAATTTTATACTATAATATATAATTGGAAATGTTCTATGAGAGTTGTTGGCCCTGATACACAAATATTTTGAACAACTAAGTTTACTTGTTTGTTTTATTTTTATGGATTTGAATGTTTTTATGCATTTTATCTCTGCTTTGATAAAAAGCTGCTAATTGTCATATTTTATCTAATATCTGTTTTCCACTGGCCTGTCTCTATTCTTCTACTCTCCCTCTGTTACTATATTCACTCTCATTTGAGAAATATTTTAAATATATGTTATAAATTATATATATAATGCTTATAAAATATATTGATGTGGGAATGAAAAGAAAGTAAGGATAGAAGTAACACAAACTATGAGGAGTGAAATTACTACACAGAAATACTTAAAATAACTACAGCAGGTAAAAGTGAATCACAAATCCATCTGTAGGTTTCCTTGATGTCAAAGAGAAGAAAAGAGATCCAGTGTCTAGAAGTAGTTTTTTGCAGATACTGAGATCTGAGTAAAACTTTGCAATTGAGACATACCATATGTTGTTTTAAACCACATTCTACCCTAAATACCAATGCTTGTTTTGTAAGCACTGCCTTGTTCAAACTAACCCTGTAACACTAAAGTTTCATGTAGCAGGCATGCATGAGTGAGCAGTGACATGAGGTAAAAATGAGAATATCTAGGATAGTCTACTGATCCAAGACACTCTAGGATGGAGATACATATATGCATATACAGTGTATCTGCATATCTGTATTCCATGTTCTAACTCTCTGATCTGGCAAGAATGTGAACAGTAGATACCTTGTGGCCAATTCAGAGTCAACCTGTGTATATTTTAATGGAGAGGAGGGGAGAATCACCCTTCTGAAACATCAGTTTGTAATTCCTTCTGCTAGAGAAAAGACTTATGATAGGTAGGCTTCTTAAACTTGTGTCTAACACTCTATAGAGTTATATAGGCTTTAAGAGGAAGACTCTAAAGTGTTCTCATAAAGTATGTAAGTTTTAGGGTGTTAGTTTTGTTATTTTTAAAGTTAATGTTTGAATAGCTAATATATTCACACAGGTCAAATATCTAAACATATAATAAAGAGTAAATGAAAAGTCTCCACCCTATTCCTCATTTGCTCAGTTTCCATTGCTACCTTAACCATCACTTTCGGTGTTTTGTTTTCTTTTTAGTCCATTTAACAGTGGACTAAAACTTGATAAATTCAGAGCTAGGAAGCTTAAGGAATACTTGGTTTGAAAAGACCTAGCACATTTTAGAATGCTAAGAGCATTTTCCCTTCTCCTACAATCCACCACACATGCAACACATATCTGAGCCAGTTATAAGGAAGATGTCCTGCCTTTCTCTAACTGGAAGGACATTACACATATTCTAGTATCACCTCGCTTCCTTTACAGGGTATAGTGACTGAATTGATAGTTTTCTTACCACATCTTATTTTGTTGCAGTATTGAAGTCTGTTGTTTTTGTTAAGCATTTTCTTGAAGTTAGACTATACTTATTTCAGAAATAGTATGTTTTTTTTAATATTAATTAAGGCTACATATAAATGTTTCATTCTTTATAATAAGTTTTTGTCTGCATTTAGATGATACAGTTAACTGGTATTCCAGTAGTGAAGAGGAAGAAGGAAGCAGTGTCAAGTCAATACTGAAAACGTTACAGAAACAAACAGAAACTTTAAGGAATCAGCCACAACCTTCCACAGAACTCAGTCCTCCTACTGATCCAAGACTTGCTAAAGAGAAAAGTAAAGGAAACCAAGTAGTTGACCCTAGACTTAGGACTATCCCAAGGCAAGACGTCAGAAAGCCTTCTGAGTCTGCCCCAGTGGATCTTAGACTTGCGTGGGATCCCAGGAAATTAAGAGGGAATGGAAGTGGTCACGTAGGCTCTTCTGTTGGTGGAGCAAAGTTTGATGTGCATCATGCAAATGCTGGCACTAATGTCAAACACAAAAAAGGTGATGATGATGATGAAGATACAGAAAGAGAACTGAGAGAAAAAGCTTTCTTAATACCTTTGGATGCCTCACCTGGCATAATGCTTCAGGATCCAAGGTCACAATTGAGACAGTTCAGTCACATTAAAATGGACATTATTCTAACCAAACCGAACTTTGCAAAACACATTGTGTGGGCTCCGGAAGACTTACTTCCAGTACCTTTACCTAAACCTGATCCAGTGTCTTCAATCAATTTACCTCTGCCCCCGCTTATAGCTGACCAGAGGCTAAATAGGTTATGGAATACAAAAAGTGATCTTCATCAAAATACAGTGTCCATTGATCCAAAATTAGCAGCCAAAGCCAAAATTAATACAACAAACAGAGAAGGCTACCTAGAACAATTTGGAGACTCACATAGTTCAGGAAGTAAATTAGGAGATCCTAGACTGCAAAAAAATTTTGATCCTAGGCTTCACAGACTGCCCAATACAGAGTCTCATCAAGTGGTTATGAAGGATTCACATACATCAAAGGGTACCCCTAACTTAGCCAGATCAAACCCTGGTTCATCGCAGCCCTCAGGGGCAGGAACTAGCAATTCTGGTTCCGGGGCTCTGCCTCCATATGCCCCTAAACTCTCTTCCTCAGCTGGCCTTCCACTGGGAACTCCAACTTCAGTTCTTAGTGGTATTAGTTTGTATGATCCTAGGGATCATGGTTCATCATCCACATCAGAACTTGCAACAGTTTCTTTAGGAGAAAACTCAAAGAACCAAAAAAAAAGTGGTGGCTTAAAAAGTAGTGACAAAAATGAGCCTTCTCCTGGAGAAGCTATCCTGCCACAGAAAACAACTCCAAATGTGGAAGTCCCTCTTGACGGGCCAGCTGACCCACAGGCAGATGTTCCCAGGAGTTCTGGTAAGGTTCAGGTCCCAGCAGTGCACAGCCTTCCTATTCAGGCGTTAACAGGCTTAATTAGGCCCCAGTACGGTGATCCAAGGCAGGCAAGGCAGCCAGGACAGGGGGAGCCCAACCCCAGATAATGATTCCGGTAGAGAAACAGATGACAAATCTCTGAAAGAGGTTTTTAAAACTTTTGATCCAACCGCTTCACCATTTTGTTAGCTATTGTGTAATTAAGCAGTTCTTTTCACTCTTGTTACTATCTCAGTCCTCTGCTGTTTTGTAACTGGTTTACCTCTATAGTTTATTTATTTTTAAATTATAAACACTTTTCAGCTGCTAGTATCAGAACCACATGAAGTTATAGCCTCTAAATCCTGTGGTATTTTATATAATATTTTTATAACTTTAAGAGACTGTAGTAATTGACCTAAAAACTTATGTTAGCTTCAGTAAAAGTACTTTTATTGTAAATAAACCATCATGAACTCAACACTCTGCTTGAATATATGTCAGTTGTCTTTCATAATCAATGTTTAGATAAATGATTGCCACTTTTTATATGGTTGTTTAGTTTCAAGCAATATGATGTACATTACTTTTGAGAAACAGTATTTTGACTAGGAACTCTATGTGTCAGCACAGAACTGATTAATATGTAATGCTAACTGCTAATTAAAATGTAAAATCAAGTAAAGAAAACATTTTAAAATCGCAATTAGCAGAGCAGTTCATGTTTAAGGGTATCACTTTTATTAGTATTGGCAATATTATTTGTGTAAATGAAGCATTTGAATGTCATATCTTTTTAAAGTATTTTATTGTATACTGTATCATAGAAGTTGGAGGTATATAAATAGAACATTTTGCTAAAGTGAAAAATTTCCAAGTTCTCTAGCATAACTTTTTAACTTTAATTTTTCATATGAAATAGCAATTAGTTACTGCTGTGTTACATTGTGATATTTATGTATGTCGGTGTTTTTGTCTTTGGCAGCATAGTTTATATTGCTTTTTCAATTGATGTAGCTGCAATAATTGTGTTCATCATGACTCTGGCAACTTTTAACAAAATTTTTAAAGATCCAGTGAGAGTCTGTAGTGATTATTATATGGATAATGTTTTAAATGTCTAGGTTCTGTATTTTTTCTTAAATAGCAAGAAAACACAGAGACTGCAAGTATAGTCAACAGCATTTGGCTATCAATAAAGAATCTCTTTCAGATCTCACTCGGCTGGCATTCTGTTACAGAGGGGATTACCTGGTGTTTTAAGTATTTAATGTCTTCATAGCGTGGAAATCTCCTAAACTGATTAGAAACTGTATTTTATGAAAAATAACTTGTATTCATTCTTGTGTATTTATTGCAATATATAAATAATGGCAACTCTTTGTTTTATACATACATAATTTATAACTGAAACTAAGTGTTACACTGCTACTCATTCTGAACTGGAGGTGTAGAACAGTGCTGGTAACAACTCCAATACATATTAATAACTTGAAAAGGACCATTTCTCTATAAAAGACAATGAAAGTAAGTAATGAAATCAGTCCTTGAATGAAAACAGCTGCCCTTCAGAAGTGATTTTTTTTTTAATGTACAGTAAAATATTTCATGGGAACCTAACACTCAGATAGCGTATGGTTTATTAATAATGCATATCCTTTCTAATCACTTCTTCAATTCTTTTTGCTTCAGTTCTGTGCTAAAATGGGGTTGTGGTTAAGTGAGCAAGAACTCTGCCTACTTAAGAAGTTCATTGTGTTCTAAGTGGAAGGAGAGTTACTGAAGGGAATGTGAATTTTTACTGTTTGTACTTCGGATACATTTGTTGTCTGAAATGACTCTGGATAACATTTTTGGGTTAAAAATGTAATTTAAAGCCACCATAGAAAGTATTTTCTAATTTACTGTCCAAATGAATTTTGTTGTTAATTGAGAAGTCAATAAAATGGATTGAACTGACAGAAAATACATATGTGTGTGTATATATATATATATATGTGTGTGTGTGTGTGTACATATATATATATATATATATATATATATATCCCAAAGTGTAATTTACTCTTTTGTCAGGATAAAATCAGAAAAATGGCTGATTTTCGTAAATCTTTAATTTATTCATGTAGTTTATAGTTATTGTGTCAAGTAATGCTATTTACGTTTTAAGCATCATACATTTTAAGCATAAGAGAATTTGGCTTGTTAAAGATCAAAACAGAATCCAAACTCTTAACAGAATATCTTTTTCACAACTGAAAGAGATATTCCAAGATTTATTAAAAAGTAAGATTTAAAAGTTACTAATGCAAATTATGTAATGCTCATTTGTTCAGTATTCTGAGTCCCTATTTTCTCAGCTATTGTCCGAGAGGCTATTTTACAAAAAAGTTTGAACTTAGTTTCAAATTTGACAATATATTTTATATGAAAGTGTTTATGTTTAAAATAATGATTTTTATTTATTATACAGCATTTTTATTGTGATAGCATTAGTTTATGGGATATTCTGTCATACCCTGTAAACATAGTTTATTTTAATATTTTTTTCCCACTTTCTCATACAAATTGAATAGGCAGCCATTTTCCGCTAATAAATAGCTCTTCTTTAAGGTGAATTCATGTTTTTAGAATCCATGTAATTTGAATTTCACTGTTAGATGGACAAGTAAGTTATGTTCCTATTCTTAGAAGCCACACATTTAGAGATAACAGAAATAACTTGAGTCTTAAGAGTCTGGATAGGCTGATCCATTGAGATGTAACTCAACTATTCATACTGTTTGTGATGAAAATTCTATACCTGTTGAGTTTGATGATTGATAGAGTGGATGTATCAGGGGGTTGAAATGGAACACACAGAAGATCATGGGAATTTAGATTCAGCCACTACTTTCGCATATCTTGGTTAAGCTTTCACTGTGAACCTTAAAAACAAATCAAATATTGGTGTGATTTCAAACTCTATTTCAAAAATTGGGTCTGTTTCTATCTGGAACCTCTGTATTTCCCAGCTGAATGTTTCAAACTCCCAAATTAGGCTGCAACTGAAAGAGCCTAATTGTGAAATGATGTGTGCTTAGGTTTCTGTTAATCCTTTAGCCATGGAACTTTAAATAGTAGTGTTCCTCCTACTTATTTTAAGAGTGGAAGAACAGTTGGGTAGTAAAGAAGTGTGAACTTTTAGCTCAGCCACACTGCTGAATTAATTAGAGAGAGGTAGGAGAGCTTTACAAGGGCTGGAAGTTTAAAGAGAATAAATTCATATTTTTGTTCTGAATTGATTTCTGTGCCATTTATATCAATAGTTGCTTATCTATGAAATGGGGTTAATTTTGATTGATCACATATTTGATGTAAAGAATAAATTATTTTTGTAAGGTATTTGTAAATATAAAATTGCTTTATAACTTGAACGAACATAATCATTATGCTCCTATTAGGGTGCGTTAAGTTGTACAAATTCCAAAATAACATGATATAGTTTGTGTGGTTTGCAATTTTACGAAGCTTCAGATGACATGCACAGAATACACAACAGTAGAATTTCCTGAGAAGCTGTTCAAGTGAATATTAACCCATCAAGTTAGCAATTTCCTTAAATGTGTATCAGGAAGACATAGGACTTCCCTACCTTAGAGCTATATAGACTTGTGTCTCTCCAAGATCTGACTTCCCTGCCCGTTTTATACAGGTTGGATATTGATGGAGGGTTAAAAATGCTATGACAGTTCATAGTGCATGATGTGTTTGTTTAAATCATAGCATATTTGGGCAGAGTGGCCGGCTCATTCAATATGAGAGCCACCAGCTCTTAGAAACAACACATCTGTTCACACCCAGTCTGTAATATGTATTTCTTCAGGCATGTCACATTGAGGTCTTCCTGAGTGACCCCTTAGTCGATACAGGTATTATGTTTCTTTAGTTAATGACCACTAGAAGTTAGGAAGCTCCTAGGGACCAGGATATGAGATCTTAGAGAGGCTGTGACAATCTTTCCATTTGCGTGACATGGAATCTGTAGTGGAGATGTTTTCCCTGATGTCTTTGGAGGGCTGGACTGTGCTGAAGGCTGTACCTTGGCGGGGTGGTCTGCAGTCATGCGTCCACTGATAGGGTCCCCCTCCCCACAAGCTTCAGTAATTTAGCTTTCTGTTAACTTCTCAAATTATCTTTTCAAAAATGGTTTGGCACTGCTTGCTGGTATTATGTTCAAAATTAAATCCAGTAGAATATATAAGCATTTGCAAACTAGTTTAAATAAGACTTAGTTTAGGAAATCTACGCTTTGACATATATAACCAAACAGGGCCTGAGGGTTCAAAGCCATTTTCTTCTTAGGTGTTATTCTTTAGCGTTTACATAATGCCTTTTCCCCAAGCAGTTTGATGTGGTTTGCAGAAAGTTTTGGCAGCTACCAATCACTGTATTGTGGAGTTTTGTGTTTGAGTATGTCATTTATCAGCAGTATCTGCCAGTTGTGACAAAGCCCATATTACCCTGCCTTTCCTGGAAAGGATACAAACCCAAGAAAGGACTTTTGGTTAACATCTACATAGTACTTAGAATTTCTAATTTTGAAATAAGAAACAAAAAGCATATTTAAAATACTATTTTATGCTTTTGGAGGCAGGATCTGTATGTATCTCCTTATTTTTATACTTCCCCATAGAAACAGGCCTATTTGTAGGCACACAGTGGGTGCTTTGTTAACTGCTTGTTGATGGCTTCCTGACATCCATCCAAGTGTCAGTTTTACAGATGCTGTCACCCATTACAACAGATGTGGCAGAAGCATTTGATGACTGCATTAGAAAGAATGCACCTTACAGGTTCTATCTCTTTTGATAGACCCAGAGAGCACACCTGCTCTTTTTGTCCTCACCTTCACCCCAAGCAATGTGAAGACAGGTTATGGCAACTTAGGAGCTCAATGTTTCTGTAATAATTCATAACTTTAAGAGTCCTCCAGACTTAGAAGATTACTTCATGGTGAAAGTTTGGATCAATCAATAATTTATTCCTATAAATGTCTGCAGCACTTTTTTTCCGTAACCAGAAAAGTAACTGCATAGCCAGTCTTTGTTTTCAGTAATTCTTATTTGCTGTTTGTTTGTTTGAGACAGTTTTAACTCTTATTGCCCAGGTTGGAGTGCAATGGTGCAACCTCAGATCACTGCAACCTCTGCCTCCCGGGTTCAAGTGATTCTCCTCCCTCAGCCTCCCGAGTAGTTGGGCTGACAGGCACGTACCACCACACCCAGCTAATTTTTTTTATTTGCTAGAGGCAGGGTCTCACCATATTGGTCAGGCTGGTCTCAAACTCCTGACCTCAGGTGATGCACCCACCTTGACCTCCCAAAGTGTTGGGATTACAGGCGTGAGCCAACGTGCCCGGCCTGTTTTTTGTTTTGTTTTGTTTTGTTTTGTTTTTTTGAGACAGTCTCACTCTGTAGCCCAGGCTAAAGTGCAGTGGCCCAATCTCAGCTCACTGCAGCCTCCGCCTCCCAGGTTCAAGCACTTCTCCCACCTTATCCTCCTGAGTAGCTGGAACTACAGGCATGTGCCACCACACCCGGCTATTTTTTGTATTTTTTGGTAGAGTTGGGGTTTCACCATGTTGACCAGGCTGATCTTGAACTCCTGGCCTCAAGTGATCCACCAGTCTTGGCCTCTTAAAGTGCTGGGATTACAGGCATGAGCCACCGCACCTGGCTCAGTCTTTTTTAAGTTATTATTATTTTTATTTATATATTTATTTTTTTGAGATGGAGTCTTGCTCTGTTGCCCGGGCTGGAATGCAGTGGCATGATCTTGGCTCACTGCAACCTCTGCCTTCCGGGTTCAAGTGATTCATCTGCCTCAGCCTCCCGAGTAGCTGGGATTACAGGCACACACCACCACACCTGGCTAATTTTTTATATTTTTGGTGGAGACAGGGTTTCACCATGTTGGCCAGGCCACTCCTGACCTCAAGTGATCCACCTGCCCCGGCCTTCCAAAGTGTTGGGATTACAGGCATAAGCCACTACACTTGGCCAGTCTTTTATTTTAAAATAAATAATTGGGCCTAACCTAGTGAATTATCAATAGCATTTAAAATTCCTTTTATCCAGACACCATGAACAATAATTTTCCCTTTCAAGTTATGATTTGACTCTAATTTTGGATCTTGTATCTGGTCTTTAAATGCCTTTCATTATAGAACAACCATGCTACTGTTAGCAAAATTATTGTAGGCTTAAAGAAGAGCTGTGAGTTCAAAGAAGATTGTGAGTTCTTGGAATAGTATTTTACAGCATTGTTTATTCTTGAGCCTCTTGTTTTTTAAGCTTAGGGTTTATAAGAAAAAATAAATATATAGCTGATTATAGTATTTTAGAAAAAACCAGCTCTGCAGATAGGCCCCATACTTCTTGGCTCATTACTGATTTTAATACCTTCATAAGAGTATTAAGATTGAAAGGAGTGGTGAAATTTGCATTATCAGAGGTCTGATATGTAATTTATTATAAAGAAATTATATACATAGAGGTCCAATTTTTAAAAAATTAACCATATTGTTCTCAAACCTCCATTACCACCAACATCTTGGGAGTTATTTATACTTTTTTTTTTTTGAGATGGAGTCTCACTCTGTTGCCCAGGCTGGAGTGCAGTGGTGCCATCTCAGCTCACTGCAACCTCTGCCTCCCAGGTTCAAGTGATTCTCTTGCCTCAGCCTCCTGAATAGCTGGAATTACAGGCTCCCACCACCATACCCAGCTAGTTTTTTGTATTTTTGGTAGAGACGGGGTTTCACCATGTTGTCCAGGCTGGTCTCTGAACTCCTGACCTCAAATGATTCGCCTGCCTCAGCCTCTTAAAGTGCTGGCATTACAGGTGTGAGCCACCACACCTGGCCTAGACTATACCTTTTATACACTTTTTAAATAGAGAAAGTCAAAAATGATAAACCATTATAAAATAGAAGTTTCAGTCCAACCGTATTTTACAGAAAGTTGCCCTCAAATGTTTGAGAGGGAAGTCACATATGATAGAAGAATATCTTTTCAAGAGGTAGAATGTTATTTCCTTACAAAAGTGGCAATCAAAAAAGAGTCATTTGTATACTTACTTGCCAAAGTTTAAAGATTTTTTACATTCCTTACCCTAAACCCACTGCGCCATCCACCCAGGATTCAGAAAGGGGTCAGCATAGATCCAGGGCTCCAGGGCTGATATCATTTTGTTATTAGTCTAGGGCTTTTGTGCATGCACAGTCTAAGTAGGGCATCTTTGTATGTGTGTTGCTGGTTGGGGCCAGGGATGGGGGTGGATGGGAGCTGTCCAGGTTTAAGATTGTTCATTTTCTGTTAGATCCACAAGCACTATCTGTGGGCTGAAATTCAGGTGATACCTATTCAGTATGACTTTTTTTTTTTAACTTTCTACTGCAATTATTTCAGTTCCCCCAAGTTGTATGTCACGTGTTGGGGAAATGCTGCCTTGACTATTTTACTTTAGAAGGTTTTACTAGATATCAGTTTAGTAGATTAATGACATTGTTTTAATCTACTGTCTGCTCAAAAGACACCAGCAAGGGGGTATACTTTGCTGAATTGATAAATTATTCTATTAAGGACTAACAAAGTACTTGGTAAAATTAGTAATAACTTTTCCCCTCCTTCTTTACCAATAAATTTTCCAAGTTGCATTCCATTGTTGCAAGTTTCTGTAATTTTTTCTGCAATACCTTTCTATTGTCTGAATTTAAATAAAAATGTGTCTAATAATATCTGTCTGGCAGTGTGATGCTTTGCTTTAATAAATCTTCAGCATTTAAAGACAGAACATAGGGGAACCATGTGCACATTTAAGAGCTTATAAACGGAACCCATCCCAGACTTTCCAGGAAAAAAAAGGGAGATAGCATTAAATTGTTCGGCCTTGGATTCATCCTTAGTACACAGAAATTGTGCTTCACTTAACTACATAGATGCTGTTAGCATTTAAAGCCCTATTTCCTGATATTACCTTCATTCCAGGAAGCATCTCTTACATTAGCCAAAGTTAATTTTCTGTTAGAAGATCTGAACCTAAGAAGTTGTTAGCAAATGTACTGCTTAATAGAGCAGGAACTCTTCAGGATCAAAATGGGATCTCTGCAGGAAAGGCTTTCTGAGAACTGCTCGTGCTTCCCTCGAAGTCAGGAAATGTCATTAAAAGATGCTTTCTGACCTCTGTTCTAACACGTTCAATGGTCAAGAACGCACTGTCTTAAACAGGGGAGCCTAGTAGATTACTGGATGTAATTCCTAGCAATTCTATCAGAAGCTTCTTCCTTAAGAGATAGCGTGGTCTAGACTTGGTACCCTCTATTCTGAGCAATGTAATATTGGGCAAGTCAGGACTTCACTGAGCATTGCTTTCCTCATCTACAAAATGCAGATTTATTCATTCGTTTAAGAAAAATTGAGCACTTGGCATATGCTATTAGGTGCTGAGATACAGAGCTGAGAAATAAGATGGATTGCGTTTTGAATACAGCTTACTGCGAAGTGAATAAAGTCACACTGCTTTGTGGTGAATAGCAAATGATCAAGCATACAAGGATATATTTTAGTAACTAAAGGGACCAAAAAAGTATGGTGGATGAAGGGTCGCATATTTTTTTTTCAAATCAAACAATGCCCATCTCTGCCATCCTCACATTGGTGTTGGTTTCACCCCTTTGACTTCATTCTCTGCAATGGCACATTACCCAGCATTTTTGAACTCCAAAGTGCTTATGATAATTACAGTAAATTATATTCGAATTGGGTGATGGTGTGCTCGAGGGCTTATGCACATCATCTTATCAAATCCATAGCTAGCATCCAGGACATACTTAGAATTCTCCAGGACAATCCAGCAAGGTGAGCCCTGGTTCCCATTTTAGAGATGGGCTAACAGCATAGTGAGAGTAGATAGCTTGCCTAAGGTCACAACTGATGTGTGACAAAGCTGGGATTTAAACACACCTGCCTGGGTCCAAACCAGTGTTCTTAACTACAACAACATGACTGCTTTTCAATACTCAGAAAACAGCATAAACTCTTAGAAGAGCGATTTCCAACTTTAGTTGCAATTCTCAAGACCTCATTCCATTGTCTGCAAGTGGCTTTTGGCAGGTGTTTATATTTATCATTACTTAGTGCAAAATTAATTTGACTTTGTTAATCCAACAATAACTTCTCAAGTAATGGTGTTCTCAGGTTTTACAAAATGAGAACTAGGATTGACCATTTTCAGTGGTCTCTCCAGGTTCTTTCCTGGGGCTTTAGAAGCATATTTTGTATTTTGTTGAAGTCAATGGCAAATAGATCCTTTGGCAGCTCAATACTTGAAAATAGAATCTGCCACCCTCACTCCTTCCACGTCTTCCAGAAGGGGCTAGTTTGGGTCCCTCTTGGATGACTGCGCAGATTCACTTTTGCTGTCCGAAGGCTGGGGTTTGACTCCTCCATATACAGCAAAACTTCTGTCCACTCAAGACAGGGTATTTACAGTCAAAGAATAGTTTAATTTTATCTAGGGAATAGTTAAAATCATAAAGGTTTCTTTTTAAGCTTTGAAAGGGACTTCAGACTAGATGACCTCAAATCCCTCTCTTTATCTGATAACCGAAGGTTTAGAAATGATAAAGAACTCAAATTTATGCCAGTGGTTACAATTGTAGTTTAAGCTAAAGTAGGGGACCAGATGGAGTTAAATAACTACAGACCAGAAGTACATATTCATTAAACATTCACCCTGAGATATACATGCAGGCTACTTTTATTTACTACAATGTTATTAGAAACCCCACCAATAAAGTGCTCACTATTAACTGAAAAAATTAATTTCAATTAAGAAAAAGCTTTGGAGAGGCGAGGCACAATGGCTCACTCCTGTAATCCCAGCACTTTGGGAAGCCAAGGTGGGCGGATCATGAGGTCGAGAGATTGAGACCATCCTGGCCAACATGGTGAAACCCCGTCTCTACCAAAAATACAAAAATTAGCTGGGCATGGTGGCACGTGCCTGTAGTCCCAACTACTCGGGAGGCTGAGGCAGGAGACTCCCTTGAACTCGGGAGGCAGAGGTTGCAGTGAGCCAAGATCACACCACTGCACTCCAGCCTGGTGACAGAGTAAGAGTCTGTCTCAAGAAAAAAAAAAAAAAAGCTTTGGAAAGGTTCACACACTTGCAATTATTTTCTACTGTACATTGAGTACTTAATGAGTAAGAAAGAATGCTGATTTTTTTTCCCCTGGGATTTCCAAGGCAATAAATCAATCAGCTGCTGAAGTTGGATTTGGAGCAAGGACACATGGGCAATGTTGTCATATTAATGGCTTCCAAGAAGCAAAAATACCTAAAACATTCCTACAAAGCAAAGCAGAATTCCAATATGGAACACATTAGCCACAACCAAAGACTGCAAATGTCTCCACCGATCTTACAAGCATGCAATACAGCAGGTCTCTTGAGTAACCTCAAAGTGCCTCTGGTTATCCATGGAAGCACTGCTTCCAAAAGTGAGCCAAGCCTCTCTCCATTCCTGATATCCACCTTCTACCCCTAAGTAGCAACAGAAACAGTCTTCAAAATATTTTTAAAATTATTAATGGATTTTCACTTTTGTTTTGTTTTGTTTTGAGCTTGCAAACGATTGCCTCATTGGCTTGTGACAACCATCCAACTGGGACAGTGAGGTGAAGGTAAGGAAGAGACTATTATGGTTTGTTACAAGGAATGCAAAGCAAAGGAACATAACATTCATCTTTGACACTCGAAAACCAGGCTTTGCAGCCTTATCCTAGCCTGGCTTGAAATGATTGTCTAAATTCCTTTATCCTCCTTTCAATGTACCAATAATTAGAGTTTTACCAAAAGGAGGGCTAAACTGTTGAGGAATGGGATGGAGAATGGAGTTGGGAAAAAAGTCTTTTTCTGCCTGTCCTTGGAGAATTCCAAGAAAAAGAAGAAGAAAAAAGGGTTAGGGAGCATTGACCAGGTGTGTGTCCAGAATTGTTTTTTGGAGGGTGCTGGGAAGTGTCTGAGACTCTGGGAGGAGACTGTCATGCAAAGGTCCCATGGCTGATGGAGGACAGCCAAGCTTAGGCAAGACTGTTTTCTCAGGGTGCCCTGATTCTCCTGGGGCACACTCAGTTCCTGTGTAGTGTGGGGTGCCTTTGTGATAGGATGAGGTGTCTACACAAGGGAGCGGGTTCCCAAGAGTCTTCAGCCCTAAGAGCTGAGGAGAAGCAAAGACAGTGAGGGGAAGCTGGCTGGCGCTCCCTGCAGGCACTTTCCATGCAAAAAGAAAAGAAAAAAAAAAAGGTCACCATTTCCCCAGGTATAGCCACAACATGAGAGACCGGCAGCTGTTGTGATTAGCGACTAGTACAATGATTATCAACCAGTAGTCACCCAGGACCAGCACAAAGCCACAGGGCTCCCTACCCTACCCCAATGCCATGAAGGCGTGAAAACCACTCCCGTCTTCTCCCTCATACCCAGATGCCCTCCTAGGGACAGATTAGATCCTACTAAGCTCTTAAACCAGTTTGGAATTTATTTTTTTTCTGACTAATCAGTGAGTATGAGCTAAGGAGGAAGGCCAGACACGTTATAGAGCAAATTGAGCAGGCTCTTCCCACATCTGAGTTTTGCAAGCTACCATAGTAGCAGCAACCCAATAGACACTTACTGAAGACTGGTCTACTTCCTGTCAAGCAGCCGGAGTTTGAGGTGCTCCAGAGCTCACTACAACAGACTGGGCGACAGAAGCTAAGTGTTTACTCTGAGACCTTCGCTGTTGTTATTTCCATTGAACACTGGCCCAGGGAGTCTTCCTGATGTCCCAAAGGGTATGCAATTCTTACACAGGGACCAGGGTTTACTGACAAAAATATCTCATTCAATGTTTCAGGAGGCAGTGTTGGTGATTTAGTTATTGCCATCCACTTCCAAAAAGGCAGACACTGAAAATGTAGCAATACTTTGCTCAAGAGGGCTTCCATATATGAAGAAAGGAAGAGAGGTTGGCACGGGTGAGGCTGAGCAGGCATGGTTGGACGATAACTTAGGTAGAAAATTAAAATGAGTCCCAGAGGAAAAACAGATGTGCAGGCTGAACTGTGATTTCATGTGATAAACTGAGTATAGAAAACAACTGAAACTGACATTATTGGCCTAGCTAGCAGTGGGGTGACCTCACCAAGAATTGCATTCTGTTTCATAATTGCTCTAAGACTCCAAGACTAGTTTGGAAATTTTAAGTTATTAACATTATATCAAGATCCCATCTATGAGATTTTGTTATCTCCTCAGTCAAATAGTTTGAAGGATAAAATTTATTATTTCAAAATCAAAATTATAAATATGTATGTTTTTGGGTCTATGGATGCTTTTATTGTTTAAGTGTGCATGTGTGTGTTGTACTGATATACTACATGTACCAGGTGTACCTGATACCGGATGTACCAGGGTTTAATTTGATTTTAAAATTGGTGCCGATTGCTTTTTTGGGTTCAGATAATTAGCATAAAAGTACCAGTTCAGTTCGGAGTTACATGCAGGAAGCTAAGAGAAACACCATACACTCATTGTGTGAATTAAGTGAACCATCTCAGGAGGCTGCTAAGTCTCATAATAATGCTAATACAGAAGAAAAATGTGTTTCTTCTCCTTAGTATATCAATACAAGCTTTCTGAGTATCATAGTTTGAGTGCTATTTTACCTAACCCTCAAAACGACCAGAACAGAGAGGGAGAGGAAGACCTGCCTGTGTGCCTGCCCAGTCCTCTTTTCTTTTCTGATCTTCAGACTTACCTGGGTTTTCACAATTTTTAACCGTTTTTTACCTTTCTTCTTTTTATTTCAGAGAAATGGGTGTCTGCCCTACCTCCCCTTCACCCCAACTTTTTTTGAAACTGGTCTCAGTTGCTCAGGCTGGAGTGCAGTGACACAATCTCTGCTCATTGCAACCTCTGCCTCCTGGGCTCAAGCGATTCTCTTGCCTCAGCCTCCTGAGTAGGTGGGAGTACAGGTGTGAGCCACCAACGCCTGGCTAATTTTTGTATTTCATAGAGATGGGGTTTTGCCATGTTTCCCAGGCTGGTCTCTAACTCCTGGGATCAGGGATCCACCTGCCTCGGCCTCCCAAAATGCTGGGATTGTAGGCGTGAGCCACTACGCCAGACCCTATCTCCCATTTTCAAACCGATTTAGCACCTCCTTCCCCTAAGAATTTGCTTTTCCAGGCATCCCTTTTCTGTTTAGTCTCTGTACTGCACTGATTTTACCTATACACAGGCCCGTATCCTTCCATTAAAACCACTGACCAGGACTGCTGCTTCTGGGTGAGATGTAGTAACAGGCATTGAATTCCTCTTCTTCAACTAGAAACAACTCAAAACCTGGACGAAATAAATTATGTTACTGTTAGGCACTGGATAATAGGCCATGAAAGACACTGATCTATTAAAAAAGGAAACCAATCAGGTAAGCCCTGCAATCACCCCAGCTTTTTCTCTATAGTTCCATTCTGGACCACAGAGCAGAGGATCCTGGGCAGAGCACAGCAATCTCACTAAATGCAGCAGAGGTGGAGATAAGAGGAGACGGGGCAGCTACGTGGGAGTGCTGGAGAGGAGAGCGCTACCAGACACAGACTCCAGATGTCTATGTAAGGGTCCGCTACAGTTTTTGTTGAATACTAAAATGTGAATTTGAACTGCCTTCCCATGCAGGATGAAGAGAAGGAGGGGTCCCACCTAGCAGGAGGCAGTACCCACCCAGCACTCACTTTCCCTCCCTGTCCCCTGGCAGTCATGAGGAAGACAGGCAGATAATTCTGGATGACTACCTGTCCAGGGTCCTCAAGATCCCTGCCTGCCAGCCACCAGGCATAGCCCACTACTACCTCCTGCACTTGCTCCCTGGACCACTACCACCACTACCACTACCATCACCACAACCACCACCACCACAATCACCACCATCACCACTATCACCACCACCACCATCACCACCACCATCACTGTCACCACCATCATGACCATCACCACCACCATTACCACCATCACCTCCCCCTCCGACCCCACCACCACCATACCACCAACCACCATATTACCATCATCATCACACCATTACCACCATCAGGATCACCACCATCAGCACTACCATCACCACCAGCACCATCATCATCGCCATCACCACCACCATCACCACCACCACCACCATGCCATCATCACCACCATCACTACCACCACCATAACCATAATTGCCACCACCATTACCAACACACCACCACCATCTTAACTACCACCACCATCACTACCACCACCACCATCATTACCATCACCATTACCATCATAACTACCACCACCATCAGCACCACCATCACCTCCACCACCATCATCACCATCACTACCACCACTATCACTACCACCACTATCACCATCATTGCCACCATTACCATCATACCACCACCACCATAACTACTAGCACCATCAGCACCACCATCACTATCATCACAACCACCATCATTACCACCATCATCACCATCACCATCATCACCACCATCACCACCACCATCACCATCACCACCATCATCACCATTGCTACCACCACCACATTGCCACTATCATCACCATCATTACCACCATTATCACCACTACCATCACCACCACCACCACCATCACCACAATTACCACCACCAGCATCACTACCACCACAATGCTGCCACCACCACCACCACCACCAATCACCACCACCACCACGATTGCCACCACCACGATTACCACCATCACACCGCCACCACCATTGCCACCATCATTACCATCACCACCACCATTGCCACCACAATCACCACCACCACCATCACTACCACCATCACCACCACTACCACCATCACCCACCCATCACCATTACCACCACCACCATCACCAACACCACCATCACCACCATCACCACCACCACTACCACCATCACCACTGCCACCATAGTGCCATGCCCTGCCCCTGCCACAGCCAGTATTCAGGTGCCTGCGCCCTCCTCAGGAACAAGAGCTTGTGACCAAGCAGACAACGACGAAGCACGGGCAGCACCTCTACGTCCAGCACCACGTGGTCGCCAGTGCTGAGGAGGACACTGCTGCAGAAGCCACCAAGGGTCCTGCTTCTGCCCTGATGGCACCGAGAATTGCTGCTCCTTGAAATGTGAGAGGCCCTCCCCCAGGGCTCTGGAACCCATGCCCAGTGGGCAGTGTGGCGACAGCAGAGGCAGTACTGTGCCAAAACGCGGTAGGAAAGGCATGGAGCAGGGCCTGGCCTTGCCCGTGGGCCCCGCAGCCTCTCAGGGAGGAAGGAGGCAGGTCGCAGGCTGTCAGGCAGTGCGTGCAGGACAGTGAGCGGCAGCACAAGCCCCCACAGAGCCCAAATCACAAAACAGGCCTACCCCTTGGAGTCGACCCACCAGTCCTCGGGCAAATGAGCCAGCCTGCACCGTCTGTGGGGGGGCAGCAGGGGCGTCCCAGCCCACCACCCCAGCCCCCGTGCCCACCCGTTTACCCAGGACCCTGCGATGCCTCCCTTGACCCCATCCAGCACTTGGGCTCCACTGGGGGAGGCCTGCCACAGGCTGGGGGAAGAGCAGAAGCCCCCAAGGCAGCAGTGCTGTGTGGCCAGTCCTCAGAAGGACAGGAATCGCTGGGCCGCTGTCCAGGTGGGAGCCATGCCCTTCTCCAACCTAAGCCTGGTCCCGGAAGATCAAAAGGAGCCAAAGAAACTGGCACGTGTCGGCGCTCTCCAGGCCAGCCAGCTGCTTGTCACTCATTTTTTCTGCTGAGAAGAAATTCCCTACAGGAGGAAGCTGAAGGCTCAGAGCTGGACCCTGGGCCACTTTAACAAGCAGCTCAGTAAAAAGGAAAATATAGGTATCACTTTAAAAAGGCATGAGAGTGCTCCTGATGTAGGAAGGCAGGATTCTGGGCAAAGTGGAGAGGATCGATTGAGCTTTTGGGGTCTGGCAACAGTGAACCGTTGGAGCACGAAGCTCTCCTGGCCTGTATTGGCCATGGGCAACCGCACAAAACGTTTTGAAGGAAAGTTAAACGAATGAAGAAGACAAAGTCTAGGGAAGAATTGGCCAGTGGACCTTTAGGAGAGTGATGGGAGGTTGATTTCTATTATTTATGAGTTGGGTAGAGAGATAAGAAATGCCTTTTTTTTTTTGAGATAGAGTTTTGCTCTTGTTGCCCAGGCTGGAATGCAGTGGCATGATCTCAGCTTACTGCAACCTCTGCCTCCTGGGTTCAAGCTATTCTCCTGCCTCAGCCTCCCAAGTAGCTGGGATTACAGGTGCCCGCCACCAAGCCCAGCTAATTTTTAGTAAGACGGGAGTTTCTCCATGTTGGTCAGGCTGGTCTTGAACTCCCTACCTGAGGTGATCCGCCTGCCTCAGCCTCCCAAAGTGCTGGGATTACAGGCGTGAGCTACCACGCCTGGCCAAGCCTAAACTATTTGTTAAAAACATGACCACTCTTGGCTATTGAAGATGCTGAGTGAGTTTGTTTGTTTATTTTAGACAGAGTCTCGCTCTGTCGCCCAGGCTGGAGTACAGTGGCACAATCTAGGCTCACTGCAACCCCCAACCCCTGGGTTCAAGTGATTCTCCTGCCTCAGCCTCCCGAGTAGCTAGGATTGCAGGTGCGCGCCACCATGCCCGGCTAATTTTTGTATTTTTAGTAGAGATGGGGTTTCACCATGTTGTCAGGCTTGTCTCGAACTCCTGACCTTGTGATCCACTTGTCTCAGCCTCCCAAAGTGCTGGGATTACAGGCATGAGCCACCGTGCCCAGCCAGTGCTGACTGTATTTCAGAGACACTGCTTTATGTAATATATGACTTCCTAGAGATCTGAAATCCATAAACTCACATAAATAAACTCTCCATAAATCCATAAAACTCTCCATAAATCCATAGAGAAACTGTGTCTAGCTTATCAGAACAGGAATCCTTACTGAAACTCATCCAACAGTTGATTCCCCCCATCCCCAGCTTATGGATATGCTGCTTTAAATTTGGAAGGGGGAGAGAGGAAGTTCTGTCTCAATTTAGGAGTTGAACCAGGAGTGCATTCATGGGTTTTTCACTAAAAGAGGAATTATGCTTTGCACTGCATTTCTCCAAGTGAAGGCAGACTTTTTGAAATGGTGCCCTACCATTGACATATGCAGAAAGTAGTGCATTTTTTTTTTCCAATGCTGCTCTATTTTGTCTGGAAGGTCTTGTGCGTTGGCCACATTGTGTCATCATTGACATTTTGGAGGTTGTCATGGTGGCTGGGATGATCCTTTGTGGAGGGGTGGGGAGCCTCATCCTGGGGCTCCAGGTGTATCCTGTGACTGAGGCGCCACATCTGTAGCCTCTGCAGGCCCAGGGCCCCATGGCTGAGGCCTGCCAGAACCACTACCTTGTGGTACAAGCTTGTGCTTTTATGGGAATGACAGTTCCTTGTTTGGTGGGCGGGGTTGTTTCTTTTAACTGGTCTGTGGACCACAGCCATTCAGGAAACTACACTTTTTCCCTGCAAAGAAACGAACAGTTGTCGGGAGACCTAGCAGCACCTTTCCTCCAGGAACCTTCATGCCGATGTTCCAGTTACTGCATTAAGCGATTCTGTACTCCGTTTGCCACTGTTACTTGTACTACACATCTGTACCTAGTGCCTGGCAAGAGTATGAATCCACTGTTTCTAGTGCTCGATTGTAAATCCATACAGTACCTGACCCACTCTGCGTGTCGCCCTATATTAAGGGCTCAAGCTTTTCATTGTTTTTTGAAAAGGGGTTTATATGCAAATATATTTTATGCCTTTTTTATTACAAGTTTTGTACTCAATGACTTCTGTCATGGTATTTTGTTCTACTTATACTGTAAATTATGCATTATAGAATTCAATTAAGGAAAATTACTTGTTATAATAATTGTAATTAAGAGATGTAGCCTTTATTTAAATATTATATTTTTCAAAATAAAAATAACAAGAATAAAATGTGAATTTAGTGAAACTCCACAAGGTTGGGTAAGGAGTGGCTGGGGCTGTGAGGTACACTGTTCCAGGAAGTCTGATAAGGCAGAGAATTGGTCAGGTTTACACTAGCCAGAGGGGAGGGTTCTCACCGATCACTCATACATTCAGCAGAGACTCCAGAAAAGCCACAAGTAATTTAATAGTCGGTTTAAATTACCAGCAAGGTAAGGGCTACTATATATCTGATATAACTTAGCTGAAAAATAAGCCTCAAAATAATAAAACTGACCACAAGTAACTTCAGTTATTGAACAAAGCTCAACACTTTTTAAAGGAAAACATTAAAATCTGTACATTTAATAACATAAATCCACAATGTCCAGCATCCAACCAGAACTGATAAACATGCAAGAAACAGGCAGCTGTGATCTTTTACCAGAAGACAATCATTTTAGAAACATATCCAGAAATTGTGACATGATGAAATTAGCGGGCAAGGATTTAAAAACAGAAATAAGTTCAAGTACTTAGGAGAAAACATAAACATAGTGAAGAGGAACTGAAAGAATTTAAAAAAAAAAATAATAGAAGTTTTAGAGCTGAAAACACAATATCTAAAATTAAAATTTACCTCATGGAATTAAAAGCAGATAAAAGACTGTGGAAGAAAATACTAATGAACTTGAAGATGTAGCAATAGAAAGAATCCAATATGGAAAACAAAGAAAAAAAATGAATGAAAATCAGTGATCTGTGAGATAATATCAAGCAGTCTGGTGTACATGTAATTGGACTCCCAGGAAGAAAATCAGTGGGGTGAGAGGTAGCAGAAAAAATATATTTGAAGAAGAAATAGCAGAAAATTTTGAGAACTTGCTGGAATCTATGAGCTCAGATGCAAGAAGCTCAGTGAATCCCAAGCGAGATAAAGACAAAACACATCGAGACACATCGTAATCAAATTCCTGAAAATCAGCCATCAAGAGAAACAAGACAGAAATAAAAGGCCCATCATGTACAGAGAAATAAGCCTCATAATAACTGCAGACTTCTTTTCAGAGACCAAGCAAATCATAAGGCAATGAAAAGACATCTATAGAGTACTGAAGGAAACTCAGTATAGAATTCGGTAGCCAGAGAACACATCTTTCACAAATGAAAGGAAAAAAAGATGATTTCACACAAACAAAAGCTGGGAGAATTTGTTGCCATCAGACCTGCACAATATAAAATGTTGAAGAACGTTCTTTAGGCAGAAGTAAATGATACAAAGAAATGAAAAGCATCAGAAATGGTAAATATTTAGGTGAATATTTAAAAATTTGTCAGACTTTTACATTTCTGTGAAAGATGCCGTGTAATGCAAATATAATAATACTGGATTGTGGGGCTTATAAAATATGCATGACAACGGTAACACATAGGAGAGAAGAGGGAAATATAAGTGTATTATTGAGAGCTACGCAACAGATGAAGTAGTAAATATCGTATGAAGGTAGACTATGATAAATTGATAATGTATAATGTAAACCCAAGGACAATGAATATAAAAATAAATCTGAGGAGTATAGCTTATAGAACAATGTGGAGGAAAATGGAACTATAAAGAAATGCTCAAGCAATCCAAAAGAAGGCAGAAAAAGAGGAGAAAAGGAGCAAAACAAACAATATCTATAATGTTATTAAATGTAATGGTTTAAACACTCCAATTAAACTACGAAGATAATCAGACTCACTGTAAAGCCACAATAATCAAGAGAGTATAGGACTGGCATAAGGATAAACACATAGGCCAATGGAACGGAATATAGAAATCAGAAGTTGGCCCACATGTGCATGGTCAACACTGAGACACTGATAAAATATTTCAATGGGTAAAGCATAGACCTACAACAAATGGTGCTGGGACAAGTGGCTATTTATATGCAATAAATAATAAATACACACACACACTTATAGAAAAAAACAGAGGAGAAAATCTTTGCAATCTTGGGGTAGGCTTACATTTCTTAGATATAACACACAAGCATGAATTATAAAGAAAAAAATAAATTTGATTCCACCAAAAAATTTTAACTCCTCTTCATAAGACATCTTTAGCAAAACAAATAGGCAAGCCCCTGACTGGAATAAAATACTAATAACTCAAAGGACTTGTATAAAGGATATACAGAAAAGTTTTATACGTCACTGTTAAGAAAATAAGCAACCAGGCTGGGTACAGTAGTTCACACCTGTAATCCCAGCACTTTGGGAGGTTGAGGTGAGTGGATCACTTGAAATCAGGAGTTCAAGACCAGCCTGGCCAACATAGTGAAAACCTATCTCTACTAAAATTACAAAAAATTAGCTGGGTGTGGCGGAGGTGTCTGTAATCCCGACTATTCAGGAGACTGAGGCACGAGAATCGCTTGAACCCAGGAGGCAGAGGTTGCAGTGAGCTGAGGTTGTGCCACTGCACTCCAGTCTGGACAACCGAGCAAGACTTCGTCTCAAAAAAAAAAAACCAAAAAACAGAACAAGAAGCAACCCAAAATACAGGCAAAGAAATGGCCAATAGGACCAGAAAAGATGCTCAATGTTATTAATCATTAAGGAAATGAAAATTGAAATCACAATGAGATGTCATTATACACCTTTGAGAATGAAAATTTACAGACTGGCAGTAACAGATGGTGTGAATGTCAAATGGAATAACCACTTTTGAAAATAGTTTTGTAGTTTCCCATACAAGTAAGAATGCAAGTAGCATTTTATTCAACAATTCCCCTCCTAAGCACAGTAGTCCCCCATTGCCTACAGTTTTGCTTTCATTGGTTTCAGTTACCCATGGTCAACTGCAGTCCAAAAATTCTCAATAGAGGCTGGGCGCAGTGGCTCATACCTGTAATCCCAGCTCTCTGGGAGGCTGAAGCGGGAGGATCACCTGAAGTCAGGAGTTGGAGACCAGCCTGGTCAACATAGTGAAACCCTGTCTCTAGTAAAAATGCAAAATAAATTAGCTGGGCGTGGAGGCAGGTGCCTGTAATCCCAGCTACCTGGGAGGCTGAGGCAGGAGAATCGCTTGAACCCAGGAGGCGGAGGTTGTAGTGAGCTGAGACCACGCCATTGCACTCCAGCCTGGGCGACAAGAATGAAACTCTGCCTCAATAAATAAATAAATAAATATACTCAATAGAAAATCTCAGGAGTAAACAATTTGTGAGTTTTAAATTGCACACAGCTCTGAGTAGCATGATAAGAATCTCGTGCCATCCTGCTCTGTCCCACTGGGGACATGAACCATCCCTTTGTGCAGTGTCTCCATGCTGTGTACACTACCTGCCCCTTACTCAGCAGCCATCTTGGCTATCGGATTGACTGTTGCAGTATGCTCAGGCTTGTGTTCAAGTCACTCTTATTTTACTTGTATTACAGTATATCGTTATAATTGTTCTATTTTATTATTAGTTATTGTTGGTTATTACTCTCACTGTGCCTAATTTATAAATTAAACTTCATCATAGGCATGTATGTATAGGAAAAACATAGTTTCAGGCATCCACTGGAGACTTGGAGTGTATCCCTCACAGATAAGAAGAGACTACTGTATTTACTCGAGAAATAATAAATATGTTTACACAATCTCTCATGCATTCATACCACATTCAAATAGGAAAAACCTGCAAAGAATTCAAATATCTATAACATGCAAATGGATGACGATAATATGTTATATCCACAAATGAAATGTTATTCCACCATAAAATGTAACAAGCTACTGACACACAGAACAACATGTAATATATAAAAAATGTGGATGAAAGAATTCTGGCGCAAAACAGCAGTTACCTTGTGATTCCTTTTATATAACATTTTAGAGCAGTCAAAACTAATCTGTGGTTATTGAAAGCAAGTCAAAGTTTGCTTGGGGCAAGGTATGGGGGAAATTTTCCTTTAAAGGGGCACAAGGAACTTTCAGGGACCTGGAAAACACTCCATAGCTTGAGTGTGGGTGGTTACACAGGTGTATCCATTTGTCAAGCTGCAGCTAGGGTCCATATCCTATTCTCTTTAGTCAGCAGCTCATGAAAGCATATTCTTTTTCTTTTTTTTTTTTTTTTAAGACAGAGTCTTACTCTGTCACCCAGGCTGGAATGCAGTGGTGCGATCTCAGCTCACTGCAACCTCCGCCTCCCAGGTTCAAGAGATTCTCATGCCTCAGCCTCCCAAATTGCTGGGATTACAGGCCTGCGCCACCACCCCCAGCTAATTTTTGTGTTTTTAGTAGAGATGGGGTTTCGCCAGGCTGGTCTTGAACTTCTGGCCTCAAGTGATCCACCTGTCTTGGCTTCCCAAAGTGCTGGGATTACAGGCATGAGCCACTGCACCCAGCCTGAAGGCATATTCTTAATGCAAAACACAAGAACATAGAAGGGTAAATCCAACTCTACAAGCACATTTCAAGACTCTACTCACATCACATCCACTAACATTCCATTGCCAAGGCAAATTACACAGCCAAGACCAACATCTCGCTCCAGACAAGTGCACTCTGCCACAGTGGAACTGGTAGCGGGGGTAATTGCTGAATAATAATCCACACTATCCCAACACTCAAATCAATTCCCTGCATCACATATTCGTATAAACTCATCAAATATTTATTGAGCACTTACTCAGGGCCGATACTTGGTTTCTTAGTGAACGAAAAGATTGTCCTCAAGGACAATTCTACGTTTTCCAAACAAAGCATTTCTGTGAAACCCAAGTGTACAACATGGATAACAGCGGGGACATTCTGTCTAAAGCTGGGGTGGGGGTGCTTAATCCCACTCCTGAATCACCTCAAAGGAGCAAGGAACACGGGAGAGAACACCATTTGAAGTCCTCTATGCAGCAACCGGTTCGTCATAAAATGCAGCTCACATCCCACCACTCCTTGGCTTAAAAGCCCTCCATGACTTCCTCATCTCTTTGGGAAGTCCAAACTCATTGGCTTGACAGGCAAGGCCCTTTTCTGGTGGCTTCTCCACTCAGACTATCACACATCTGGATCTGCCTGGGAGGCCTGAGTGTTCGCTGTGTGCTTCCATGGTATTGATCAGATTCCATCTTAACCGATTGTCTATCTGCCTCCTCTGTTGCACTGTGAGTTCTCTTTCTACTTGCCTCCCTCTCCCCCATACCTCACACAACATCTGTTCCTCAGCAGGAGGTCAGCCAGTACTCTCTATGACATGACAGACCAAGATTTCAAATCAGGGGCCTCTATCCACGGGCTGTGTGCACACTCCCAGGTCCTCTAGCTTTTTTTTTTTTTTTTTTAATAGAGTTAGAGATGGAGTCTCACTATGTTGCCCAGGCTGTCCTCAAACTCCTGAGCTCAAGCAATCCTCTTCCCTCAGTCTCCCAAAGTGCTGGGATTCAAGGCATGAACCACCACACCCAGCCTTCCAGCTTTTTCAAAAATCTACAACAATGTTTGAGACTTCAAAAAGGACTTTGGTTTCAAAATATTATAAGAAATTGTAAAGCACCTGTAATCCCAGCACTGTAGGAGTTCAAGGTGGGCGAATCACTTGAGGTCAGCAGTTCAAGACCAGCCTGGCCAACATGGTGAAACACCATCTCTACTAAAAATACAAAAAAATTAGCTCGGCATGGTGGCGAGCGCCTGTAATACCGGCTACTTGGGAAGCTGAGGCAGGATAGTTGCTTGAACCCGGGAGGCAGAGGTTGCAGTGAACCGAGATCGCACCATTGTATTCCAGCCTGTATTACAGGGAGATTCTGTATTACAGCCTGTATTACAGGGAGCCTACATTACAGGGAGATTTTGTCGCAAAAAAAAAAAAAGAAAATGAAAATTATAAACAAGGGTGTATGATTTCAAAAGCAAAGTTATTTTCGTAATGCTTATATATAATTAAGATTATATGTGTATATATGAGTGCATTCACAATGTGGAACATGGATGTACATGGTGTCACATGCTGTATGACAGAGTAGGGTCTCTGGAGATTAGAGTACCTAGGGCCTGTGGATGTCATTACATGGCCCAGCTTCCAATCCAGAATTTACATCCAGAAAATATACTGAAATAGAGAAAACAGGCCTTGCGGTTCTGTAAATCTGGAGCACTGCTACTGAGTATTAATTTTATCTTTTTTTTTTTTAGAGACAGGATCTCACTATGTTGCCCAGGCTGGTCTCCAATTCTTGGGCTCAAGCTATTCTCCTGCCTCAGCCTCCCAAAGTGCTGGGATTACAGGCGTGGGCCACCACACCCAGCCTGATTTTATTTCTGTTTACTGACAATACCATCAGGAAAAATGGGGTGTTTACATAGATTGTTTTCTGTACTCTGTACAGGAAGGTATTTTATGAGGATTCAGCAGCAAACAGGACAGATGGGCTTTGAGTTTACAGTTGTACGGAAGAGCCTGGCATGTGAAGCATGCAATTAAAGTGTGTTGAGTGCCGCTTCTCAGGGCTGCTGGCCACAGGCACCCTCCCCTTTCTCTTCTGATGATGGGCTTGGCTTGTGTTGGGTTGGTCTCTGCAGGCGGGACGGCTGAGCCTGCTCGCCCTCTGGAGGCCATGCTGCAGAATGCTCACACGTGTCTGCTAAACACCAGCTCTGCAGGTTCTAAGGGTAAACGAGTAAGACACAACAAAAACCAAATCCCAAAGCAGATACAGTCCCCATCCTTGTAGTTCTTGCAGTCTAGAAAGGCAAGAGAAGAAGTAACAAGATCACAACAATATGTATACAAATTGTGACAAGTGCTGAAAAAAAAATAGTGAGGGCATAGTATGACTAAGAAAAACATCCCAAGAAAGTGATTATTTAAAGCTGAGGTCTGAAGTCTGATGGGGGATACTTTCCAGGGAGAAGGAACAGCTGTTCAAGGGCCGTGAATCAGAAAGGGACGTTTCTATACCCGAGGAAATGAAATGAGATCACATGGTCAGATCTAAGCAAGAGAGTAAGAACAGGGTGGGGAAGGCTGATGGTGGCGAGGGAGGCAGGAGTGAGATCAAATGCTGTCTTGAGGACTGTGCTGAGAACTTGGAGGAGTTGGTGAAGGGCACAGAGAAAGCATCCAGGAGGAGCGTGTTGATTCTGAGTAGAGTTGTTAGTGTGTGTCAGGGTTAAAGAAATGCCTCAGGCCAGGTGTGGTGGTTCACCCCCTGTATTCTCAGTGCTTTGGAAGGCAGAGGCCAGAAGATCGCTTGAAGTCAGGAGTTCAAGACCAGCCTGGGCAACATAACAAGACCCCACCTCTACAAAATAAAAAATAAAATGAAATGGCTCACAGAGAAAGAGACAATTGATCTGAGTCCTGTAACATAAATATAAGCTTGCTAGGTGGATTGGGGCAAGGAGCAGGGCATTTTATGAAGAGAAAACAGTGAGAGCAAAAGCATGAAGGTATGAAATAGACATTTCTGTCCAGGCATCCACAGGTGGCTTGGTAATGCTAGAGCACAAGGTGAGAATTAAGTGAAACTGTGTGTGTGTGTGTCTGTTGGGCATGGGGAGAAGGGAAATCAGGGATGGTTCAAGGCAGGCTTGGTCAGCACTGCAGTTAAGGCCACTGAAGAGTCTTAAGCCAGAAGAGACATGCTCGAAGTTGTAAATTAGAGAGGTTAGAATGGCAACAGTCTGGAGAACATAATAGGTAGAGATAGGATGGAACAGAGGGAGTAAAAAGCTCTGGACAACACAGAAGAACCCTGCAGAGAGGAGGCCAGTAGGAGAGGATGGCAAGAGGAGGTCACTAGAATTGGATGGGTCAAGAGGTCAAAGAGTCTGAGTTCTGGAAAGAGACTGCTGGATCCAACAGGTGGGAAACAATGAAAAACTAAGCCATTGTTTTGAAGAATTGGTGGATGGTAAGCAAAACAACAATGATGGATTATAAGTTATAGAAACCTATGAATAGAGCAAGAGAGTCCAGAAAATGTAATAAATAAAAAGGAAACTCAAACGTGTCTATAGACAGAGGAAAAGTAGCTAAAAAGGTAGAGTGAGTATTTTTCATTACTGGCCAAGGTGGAGTAACAAAGACCAGATTTCCCCAGCACACCTACCCCTTATCTCAACCAACAAACACTGAACAAAACATTTGAAACAATGGTCTTCAGATATTGGGCATCAGGCAGCATGGGACAGTGATCCTTAAAGAGAGGAAACTAAAAAGATGAGTCCTTCCAGTAACCAAGCTTTACTTCATGGAGAATTTCTAAGTTTAGTGCAAGGTGGGTGTCCAGTCCGAGAGCAGCAATCTCCCAGGGCTGAGAAGAGTTGAGAGTCCAGGGACACAAGGTGGACAGAATTTGCCAAGCAGAGGATGAGAGGGGTGAGAGATACACAGAGAGAAAAACCTGGAGAGCCATCAAAGGGTCCTCCCCTCAGTCTCCAGCTAAGTACTGATCAGACACGTGTGATTAGGACAGGGTTAAAGGATACAATCCCCAGAGCAAACAGGGCTGTACCCCACAGTTTGCATTTCTACCATCCAGAGTGGACAGACCATGTAATAATGAGACATACAGTGGGATATTCAAAAAGGCCTTGCCTCAGTAGTGGGACAAAGAAATCCTAGAAGATGGATGAGCACGGTGACTGACACCTGTAATTTCAGCACTTTTGGAGGCCGGGGTGGGAGGATCACCTGAGGTGAGGAGTTCAAGACCAGCCTGACCAACATGGCGAAACCCTGTCTCTACTAAAAATACAAAACAAAACAACAACAACAAAAAAGCTAGCCAAGTGTGGTGGCATGCGCCTGTAATCCCAGCTACTCAGGAGGCTGAGGCAGGAGAATCACTTGAACCTGGGAGGCGAAGGTTACAGTGAGCCACGTTCGCACCATTGCACTCCAGCCTGGGTGACAGAGTGAGACTCTGTCTCAAAACAAACAAACAAACAAACAAAAAGAAATCCTAGACAAAATGTTGTTTTCATCCCATCCAAAGAAAAAGTTTAAAAGCAAGACTTGAAAGTATCAAACTATTTACAGATAAATTAACTGCATCTAAGAACAGCATTCAAGAATATTTGCAAAAATTTCCAGCATACATCAAGTTAGATTTCACAATGACTGGCCTCCAATCAGAGATTACCATGCAAAGAAGGAAGAAAACTGTGTTGGAAGATGGAACCCTACACAGGAGTGTGAAAGTTTCCCTGATTGAGGAAATAGAGCTGAAAGACCAGGGAAAACAAGGCAACTGAAGTTTGCAAGATAGAGTACTGGAGAGGAGAGAGCTGCAGTGGAAAAAAACTCTTGGGTGTCTGCAGAAGTTTCAAAGAAGTACTAATGAACACATGCACATGAGGAAACTACCGAGGCCAGGGAAAGAACCATCTGAAAGGGTCACTCAGGAGGCTGAGGCGGGAAGATCGCTTGAGCCCAGGAGTTGAGGCTGGCCTGGGCAACAGAGTGAGACCCCATCTCTAAAGAAATGGTTAAATAAAATAAGAATTTTTTGAAAAAAAATAATACTGCCTGGTACTCATACAGGGCCAAGAAAAGTACCCACCGGACAGAATGGAAAACCTCATGGTTCCAAGGTATTATGTAGAGTAAATGGAAGGGACTTGCCTCAGTAGTGGGAAAGATTTCCCCCTAGACCAAGCTCTGCTTTGATCCCCACTTAGCAAATCTTAAAAACAAGACAGATCCTGGGCGTGGTGGCTCATACCTGTAATCCCAGCACTTTGGGAGGCTGAGGTCAGCAGATCACTTGAGGTCTGGAGTTCAATACCAGCCTGGCCAACATGGTAAAACCCATGTCTACTAAAAATACAAAAATTAGCCAGGCGTGGTAGTGCATTCCTGTAATCCCAGCTACTTCGGAGGCTGAGGCATGAGAATCGCTTGAACCCAGGATGCAGAGGCTGCAGTGAGCCAAGATCACGCCATTGCACTCCGGCCTGGGTGACAGTGAGACTGTCTCAAACAAAACAAAATAAAACAAAACAAGACAGAAAGTAATTGCTTCTAAGTAATTTAACAGTCTCCCAGAACAAACTCAAGAATATGTATAGAAATACAAAAATTTAGCATTCAGCAAGTTAAAATTTAGTGTCTGGGATACAATAGAAATTACCAGGCATACAGGAAAACATGGCCTACAATGAGGAGACAAATGAATCCATTGAAACCAACTCAGAACTGACAGAAATGTAAAACAAAGACACTAAAAGAGTTACTAAAACTATATTTCACAAAAAGTTAAGTCAAAGCTTGAGAAATATTTTTGAAAATCTACCTTGACCTTTGAGAGATAAAATAAACAGTGGGTAGGATGACCAGCAAATTAGACATTACAGAATAAAATAGTAATAGACTTGAAGATATAGCAATAATGAAAACAGTCAGGGAAAAGATTTTTTTTTTTTGAGATGGAGTCTCATTCTGTCACCCAGGCTGGAGTGCAGTGGTGTGATCTCCTGCTCACAGCAACCTCCACCTCCCGGGTTCAAGCAATTCTCCTGCCTCAGCCTCCTGAATAGCTGGGATTACAGGTGACTGCCACCAGGCCCAACTAATTTTTGTGTTTTTAGTAGAGACAGTGTTTCACCATGTTGGTCAGGCTGGTCTCAAACTCCTGACCTCATGATCTGCCTGCCTTGGCCTCCCAAAGTGCTGGGATTACAGGCGTGAGCCACCGCACCCACCAGGGAAAAGATTTTTTTTTAATGGAAAGGGCATCAGGAAGTTATCGGAAAGCCTCAAGCAGCCCAGTAATATGTAATGGGAATTCCTGAAAGAGATAATGTCAATTACGTTTTTCTATGAGTACAGAAAAAAATATGAGAACAGAAAATAATGATAGAAAAATATTCAAAAATTGAGGAAAGATATAAAGTCATACATCCAAGAAGTTCAATGATCTCAAACACAACTCATACTTTAATCAAATTGTTCAAAATTGGGTAATAAAGAGAAAATCTTCAAATTGGACAGCAAAAACAGGTATGAGCAGAAGAACAAACATAAGGGTGACAATGTGTTTTTTATAGGAAATGATGTAAAGAGAAGAGAGTGGAACAACATTTTAAAATTCCTGAAAGACAAACACTGTCAACCTAAAAGCTGGGGAATTCATCACAAGTTGACTCACACTACTAAAAATTTCATAGGAATTAATAAAAATGTTTCCTTCAGTGAGAAGGAAAACAATACAAGATGGAAGTCAGGATGTACAGAAAGAATGAAGAGCACATTTTGATAACTACCTGTGTAGATATAATTTTTTCTCATCATTCAAATATCTTAAAAATAAAATAGACAATTTAAACACAGTTAATAAATTGTGACAACAATGGAATTAAATTGAGAACCAATAGCAGAATAAACTCTGGAAAATATCCAGTTATTTGTACACCTAAAGCATAATTCTAAATAATTAAATTCTGGAAAATGTAATTATTTTTATACTAAATAACATAATCCTAAATAGATTAAAGAAGAAATAAGCAGAGAAATTGGAAAATATTCTGAACTAAATGAACATAAAAGCATAATATACCAGAATTCAGGCTAACATGGTAGTTATGAGATAATTTATAGTACTAAAGTCCTACATTAGAATAGGAAAAGGTTCTTAAGTCAAGCATCTCAGTCTTCAATGAAAGAGACTGGAAAAAATAGCAAAATAAACTAAACGTATGTAAAAGAAAGGAAATAATGAAGAACAGAGCAGAAATCAGTGAAATAGAAAACAGAAAAACAGAGAAAATGAAAGAAACAAAAACATGGTTGAGAGCTCAATAAAGTTGATAAAGCACTAGCCAGACTGAGGAGGAAAGAAAGGAGTGAGAACACAAATTAGCAATATAGGAAATGAGAGATGCGCCACTATTACAGATCCTACAGAAAGTAAAAGAATACTATTATAAATAGTGCTGCAATAAACATATGTGTGCACGTGTCTTTATAGTAGAATGATTTATATTCCTTTGAGTATATACTCAGTAATGGGATTGCTGGGTGAAATGGTATTTCTGGTTCTCTATCCTTGAGTAATCACCACACTATCTTCCACAATGGTTGAACTAATTTACACTCCCACCAACAGTGTCAACGCATTCCTATTTCTCTACATCCTCTCCAGCATCTGTTGTTTCCTAACTTTTTAATGATAGCCATTATAACCTGGTGTGAGATGGTGTCTCATTGTGGTTTTGATTTGGATTCCTCTAATGACCAGTGATGATGAGCTTTTTTTCACTTGTTTGTTGGCCGCATAAATATCTTCTTTTGCAGCACTATTTACAATAGCAAAGACTTGGAACCAACCCAAATGCTCATCAATGATAGACTCGGATAAAGAAAATGTGGCACATATACACCATGGAATACTATGCAGCCATAACAATGAATGAGTTCATGTTCTTTTTTTTTTTTTTTTGAAAAAAATTCAGTCTCTGTAGAGACTGTCAAAAATTGTCAATGCCAACTGTATTTCAAGTCGTCATGGCAGGATATTGGGAAAATTTTTCAATTAGCAATAATCACGCCTTGGATAAACCTCAAAAATTGCCAATGCCAACTGTATTTCAAGTCGTCATGGCAGGATATTGGGAAAATTTTTCAATTAGCAATAATCACGCCTTGGATAAACCTCATTGCCTACGATAATGCCACTGCACAAAGCTGAGTTCATGTCCTTTGCAGGGACATGGATGAAGATGGAAACCATCGTTCTCAGCAAACTAACACAGGAACAGAAAAGCAAATGCTGCATGTTCTCACTCATAAGTGGGAGCTGAACAATGAGAATACATGGACACAGGGAGAGGAACATCACATACCAGGGATGGGGGGTGAATGGCAAGGGGAGGGATAGCATTAGGACAAATACCTAATGCATGCAGGGCTTAAAACCTAGATGATGGGTTGATGAGGGCAGCAAACCACCATGACACATGTATACCTACGTAACTAACCTACATGTTCTATACATGTATCCCAGAACTTAAAGTATAATTTTAAAAAAAAGAGAGATACTACAGATTTTTTTTTTCTGAGACAAAGTCTCACTCTGTCACCCAGGCTAGAGTGCAGTAGCATGATCTCAGCTCACTGCAACCTTTGTCTCCCAGGTTCAAGCAATTCTCATGCCTCAGCCTCCTGAGCAGCTGGGACCACAGACGTATGCCGCCATGCCTGGCTAACTTTTTTGTATTTTCAATAGAGATAGGGTTTCACCATGTTGGCAAGGCTGGTCTCGAACTTGTGACTTCAGGTGATCCACCCACCTCAGCCTCCCAAAGTGTTGGGATTAAAGGCGTGAGCCACCACGCCCTATTATGTCAATAAATTTGACAACCTGAATGCTTATTCAGAATAGCCAAAGAGTAGAAACAATCCAAATGTCCATCAACTGATGAATGGATAAATACAATGTGGTATATCCAAACAATGGCAATATTTGGCAATAGAAAGGAATGAAGTACTAATACATGCTACAATATGGGTGAACTTTGAAAAAAATTATGCTAAGACAGACGTGTGATGAACCAGCAGATCAGTCATCATAGGGACTGGGAAGGAGGTGGGGAAGGAGGCGTGTGATTACAAAGGGGCTTCAGGATACTGTGGAAGACAATGTATATGTTCATTATCTCAAGTGTGATGACAGTTTCATGGGGGCATGTGTGTCAAATCTCATCTAAGTGTGCCCTGTTTAAAAAAAAATGGAAAAATACTTCTCTTTATCTACTATAAATCCAAGCCACCATCCCACGCGACTGAGGGCAATTCAGTCTCAGGCAGCATCCAGTTGGCCCCTCCTCCCAAAGGACTATGGTAGACTCTAGGAGGCTTACAGCAGCCCCAGACAAGCAATACCCTCGCCCCTGCCTCCAGGGCCCCCCCACTCCCAGTCTGTGCCCCCAGCCTCCTTCCCTGACCGTTGGTTGGGACTCAGTCCTCTGCTCCTGGACGTGAGCTCTAGCCTCTGAGGTGAAGGTCACCAGTCTCTTTGCCCTCTTTCATCAATTGGGTTTTGTAAAAGGCGCTGAAGAACTGAAAAACTACTGCCTCAGCTAAGGCCTTAGCTCCCAGCTGTTCCTCTCCATCCCAAATGCTAAAGCCAGATTTACCAAATAGCACTGAAGCTCAGTGGCCCCAATGCACAGTCCTTGCATCCTGTCCCCTGACTAGCACACCTGTTTCCCATCAGTTCGGAATTTGAAATTCCGAACTGATGGGAAACAGGTGTGCTAGTCAGGGGACAGGGGACCTGAGCAAGGGGAACTCTGACTCACTGCCTCTATGTAACTCATACATCGTTCAGCTCCTGGCTCCCTGCAGAACATTCTGAGAATGGTCTCCCATCATAACACCTTAATAAAGGCTTAAGCTAATGGTACTTGGATGTTTTCCCTCTCCTTCCACAGTTTACATGTGCTGTTCCTTCCAAGCCAAGAAACATGTGTCCTTCCCAGGAAGAAATCAGCCTCACCAGGGGCCCAGGGATGTCCCCTAACAAGTAATGTTGTCAGGGCAGCCTTGTGCAAGGCTGGACCCTGGCCACACTGCACCCACCCAAACTGCCGTGTCACCCTGCGACCCCACAGGTGGATTCAACTTAAAAGGTACTTCCCACAGGGTGTGAGTGTCAGGTCAGAGTACAGGTCAGGGAGTACAGGTCAGGTCAGAGTACAGGGTACAAGGAGCTTGACCGGGAACTATCTCTTAGCTTTTATAATGCTTCCTGAACCCGGGCAGCGAGTGTTGGGGGAGTTTTAGCGCTTGTTTTCCGCAGGCCCAGCTCATCACAATCCATGTTTGAGGTTTCCTGAAGTCTGTGCCTTAGCAGCTTCCTCCTCCACTGCAGGCAGAAGGCAATAACTTCCAATTCCTCTGCATCTGGGGAAGGTTCTCTCAAACCCTGGAGGAGAGAAGATAATTAAGCACTGGGGGATGCTGTGTACTTGCCCAACTTCAGCTGATCGGAGTCTTCCTTATGGGATTCCTCCGAGTCGGGTGGGGACCAGGTTTCTGACCTCCTAGCCCTAATCCCTAATTGTACAGGGATCAGGGAATCATATTTGGAGAGGTGGCCTGAATTGGAGCCTACCCATTCTGGAAGAAGAAGCAAAACACACCAAAGGGCTTTCTATTGATCCCCAGTGGAAAGTTCTGAGAATGTAGCTGGTTTTTTAAAATTTTCCCTCTACTCTAAGTTCTTCCTCCCTTTGGATATTACTTTATTTGGTTTGTTTCATGCAGAATATCCATGGATCTTTAGGCCGGTGGCCCAAGCAGAGCCAGGACACAGGTGTATGCTGTGGATGCTCCACCTGGCTCTCAGGTTCTCTTGCATCCAAATGGTCCAGAGATGCGGGAAAGGCAGTAGTCCTGCCTCAGTGCTGTTCTTGGTTCTGTGGGATCAGTAGAAAGCTGTGGGCTGTGGCCAGGGCTCGTGTGGAGGGAGAGCCGCTGGTCCTCAGGGGCCAGGTCTGAGTTTCTCTCTCAGCTTTCTGTATATTCAAGGGTCTCTGAAACTTGTAGTTGAAATCTCCACACTTTTCAAATGCTTTTTTCACTGAGCATGTTTCGTCTATGTACTATGAACTTAACTGGTACAGTTTCTTTAAACTTGAAATGAAAATTCTCATTCTACTTTCAGCACTTCTACACACTGGACCACTAGTCCAGGTCTGTGGCTTCATGGAGTTTACATTCTAAAAAACAGGGCCAGATAAATAAATACATGCAAGAAATGAAAACAAATTTACATTTACAAACTGACGAGTGCTACAAAAGAATCACACGACATTCTAAGATAGAGGAAAATGAGTGTGATTTAGTTGCGCTATAGTGATGGTGTGTCATCCCTTCTGAGGAGGTGGAATTTCAGTTCAGGTCTACAGGATAACAAGCCAGGCAGGGGCGGTGGAAGTGCAGGGGCAGGGGTGGGTCTCGCACATGTGGAATAGCACACACAGAGGCCCCAGGCACGGTGTTCTGGCAGGCACTTAAATATTTTCTATTTCCAGCTTCCACTTAGGATACAGAAAGCTGGAAAGAGTGTTGCTCTCACTCTAACAAGGAGGAGAAAGTCCCATAATCCACAAAAATATAACGTTTCTTGAAACTGTTAGAGAGCTAAGGTTGAAGGGCAATTAACTAGTTAGAAAAGCCAACCACCTCCAAGGAGAGACAGAGATAAGCACCGGCTTACACAGAACAGAGCGTAGGAGGAAGATGGGCTGGCATGTAATCTGATAAGAAGTTTAGTCCAGGCCGGACACAATGGCTCACACCTGTAACCTCAGCACTTTGGGAGGCCGAGGCGGGCAGATCACAAGGTCAGGAGATTGAGACCAGTCTGGCCAACATGGTGAACCCCCGTCTCTACTAAAAATATAAAAATTAGCTGGGCGTGGTGGCACACACCTGTAGTCCCAGCTACTTGAGAGGCTGAGGCAGGAGAATTGCTTAAACCTGGAAGGCAGAGGTTGCAGTGAGTCGAGATGGCACCACTGCACTTCAGCCTGGTGACAGAGCGAGACTCTGTCTCAAAAAAAAAAAAAAAAAAATTTTAGTCCAAAACTGTAACAAATTGCTAACAGCCAAGAATAGGCTAGTGTGAGTGTTTAGAACCCATGGAGCCACAACCCAAGACAAGTCCACATCTATGCATAGGGTTCTGTCTAGGACTTCACTCATGAGAAGGACTTGAGCCAGGACAGGAACCTGGGAATGCCTCCCTGTGGCACAGACTTTGGAAGGAGAGCAGCCACCATTCCACAAAGGCATGAATTCCCCACCCAAATCTGTGTCCTTTATGGAACAAAAGCCTTAAGCAACTAAGGGACGGACAGCAAACTGAGTATAAGGTAATGGCTGTTCATGGTGGCTCATGCTTGTAATCTCAGCACTTTGGGCGGCTGAGGCAGGAGGATAGCTTGAGGCTAGGAGTTTGAGACCAGCCTGAGCAACATAGTGAGACCGTATCTCTACAAAAATTAAAAATTAGCCTGGTCCAGTGGCATGTGCCTGTAGTCCCAGCTACTCAAAAGGCTGAAGCAGAGGACTACTTGAACCCAGGAGTTCAAGGCTGCAGTGAGTTATGATTGTCCCACTGCATTCCAGCCTGGGTGGCACAGCAAAACTGTCTCTTAAAAATTTTTTTAAATAGGTTCGGGGGAAGATGTAGCAGCCTCTTCTCTGAACCACCCCTTTGCCTTCGGACTTCTCTGGGGCCAGCAGCCACCCGACCAGGGGCCTGGGGCCACGGGCTCAGCCGATGACCATGGGCTCCGGGTCCAACCAACAGTTTGCAGGTGGCTGCGCCAAGGCGGCAGAGGCGCCCGAAGAGGCGGCAAAGAGGCGCCCGAAGAGGCGCCGGAGGACGCGGCCCCGGGCGGCGGACGAGCCCCAGCAGTTGCACAGTGCAGGCATCTGTAAGTGGTTCAACGTGCGCATGGTGTTCGGCTTCCTGTCCATGACCGCCCGCGCCCGGGTCGCACTCGACCCCCCAGTGGACGTCTTTGTGCACCAGAGTAAGATGCACATGGAAGGCTTCCGGAGCTTGAAGGAGGGTGAGGCCGTGGAGTTCACCTTTAAGAAGTCAGCCAAGGGTCTGGAATCCATCCGTGTCACCGGACCTGGTGGGGTGTTCCGTATTGGGAGTGAGAGGTGGCCAAAGGGGAAGAACATGCAGAAGCGCAGATCAAAAGGAGACAGGTGCTACCACTGTGGCGGTCTAGACCATCGTGCCAAGGCATGCAAGCTGCCGCCCCAGCCCAAGAAGTGCCACTTCTGCCAGAGCATCAGCCATATGCTAGCCTCATGTCCACTGAAGGCCCAGCAGTCCCCTAGCGCACAGGGAAAGCCAACATACTTTCGGGAGGAAGAAGAAGAAATCCACAGCCCTGCACTGGTCCCGGAGGCCCAGAATTGAGCCCTAGTGGGTGGGGCTATTCTTTTGCTATCAGGAAGTTTTGAGGAGCAGGCAGAGCGGAGAAAGTGGGAATAGGGTGCACTGGGGCTAATTGGCAGTGCCATATATCTCAGGCTGGGGTTCAAACCATCACCCTTTCTTCCCTCTAGGTCGGGGGAAAGGGTGAGTCAAAGGAACTCCATCCATGCTCTGTCCAAATGCAAGTGAGGGTTCTGGGGGCGACCAGGAGGAGGGAATCACCCTACAACCTGCACGCTTTATCTGAGGCTCCATCCCCCAGAATTTCCAGCTTTTGAAAGTGGCCTGGATAGGGAAGTTGTTTTCCTTTTAAAGAAGGATATATAATAATAATTCCCATGCCAGAGTGAAATGATTAAGTATAAGACCAGATTCACGGAGCCAAGCCACTACATTCTGTGGAAGGGAATCTCTCAGGAATAAGGCATTTTTTTTTTTTCCACATCTTATATCCTCATACCCACTTTTGGGATAGGGTGCTGGCAACTGTCCCAAGCAATGGGTAGTGATGATGGCAAAAGGGGTGTTTGGGGGAACAGCTGCAGACCTGCTGCTCCTACGTTCACCCCGCCCCATTCTGGGTCAATGTGATCTTATTTATTTGCTCCCTTGGATACTTCACCTTGGGTCCCACTTTCTCCAGGATGCCAACTGCACTAGCTGTGTGCGAATGATGTATCTTGTGCATTTTAACTTTTTTTCCCCTTAATATAAATATTCTGGTTTTGTATTTTTGTATATTTTAATCTAAGGCCCTCATTTCCTGCACTGTGTTCTCAGGTACATGAGCAATCTCAGGGTAAGTCGGCAGCAGCTCCCAGGTCTGCACAGCAGGAATACTTTTCGTTGTTTTTGCCACCGTGGAGAGCAACTATTTGGAGCGCACAGCCTATTGAACTACCTCATTTTTCCCAATGAGAGCTGGCTTGTCTGCCATAGTGTCCTCTTGAAACCCCCTCTGCCTTGAAAATGTTTTACGAGAGACTAGGTTTTAACTGGGTTACCCCGTGACTTGATTGCCTCCTACTGGAAGATTGGAAATTAGTCTAAACAGGAAATGGTGGTGCAGAGAGGCTAGGAGAGGCTGGGCCAGGTGAAAGGCCCAGAGAGGAAGCCAGGATTAGGTGAGGGTTGTCTAATCCTAGGGCACAGGACGTGCTTTACATACCAGATCTATTCTTCACCAGATTAGACGAGGCCTACCATGCACAACAGGGTGTGTGTGTTCATAAAACCGGAGTTGGTAAGGATAAGTTTTAAGACCAGTACCCCTGTACTTAATCCTGTGCTGTCAAGGTATGGCTATATGAAGTAAGGTCTAAAATCCTTAACCTGTCAAAGTTCTTGGGTTCCAGGAAGACACACAAGCAGGGCTTTGTGCTGCCTGGGGCCCGAGTCCTGCCCTTCTGCAGTAGTGATTACTAGTGTCATGGTAGCTAAAGGAGAAGAGGGGGTTTCGTTTACATGCTGTGAGATCACCGCAAACCTACCTCACTGTGTTGAAACGGGACAAATGCAATAGAACACACTGGGTGGTGCGTGTCTGATCCTGGGTTCTGTCTCCCCTAAATGCTGCCCCCCCTCTAGTTATTGTATTTGTCTGGCTTTTGTAGGACTTCACTAATTTGGTGATTACTAGGTGGCCTACTTTGTGTAAATATAATGTATTGGTCTTTCTCCGTGTTCTTTGGGGTTTTGTTTACAAACTTCTTTTTATATTGAGAGAAAAATAGCCAAAGCATCTTTGACAGAAGGTTCTGCACCAGGCAAAAAGATCTGAAACATTAGTTTGGGGGGCCCTCTTCTTAAAGTGGGGATCTTGAACCATCCTTTCTTTTGTATTCCTCTTTACCTATCAGACCAGATCGTCTGTCCTAAAAACGTGTCTTCCACCCTGCCCTCTTTCTGTTCACCCCCAAAAGAAAACCTACACACCCACACTCATACACATTTAATGCTTGGAGTGTCTCCACAACTTTTAAACAATGTATGCAAAAATCCGGAAGAAGCTAGAAACCCTCCATTCCTTGTTCTAGCCTCCTGAATCAAGACCAATACATTTGTTTGGTGAGCCACCATGTCCGGCCGACCATTCCTTGATGTATTCATGACAAACACTTAAGACACTGCTGTAGGCCGGGCGTGGTGCCTCACGCCTGTAATCCCAGTACTTTGGGAGGCCGAGGTGGGTGGATCATGAGGTCAGGAGTTCAAGACCATCCTGGCCAACACGGTGAAACCCCATCTCTACTAAAATACAAAAAATTAGCCGGGCATGGTGGTGTGTGCCTGTAATCCCAGCTACTCGGGAGGCTGAGGCAGGGGTATCACTTGAACCTGGGAGGTAGAGGTTGCAGTAAATTGAGATTGCACCACTGCACTCCAGCCTGGGTGACAGAGCAAGACTCCGTCTCAAAAAAAAAAAAAAGACACCGCTGTATTTTAGATGGATCAAACCTACTTAATTTTTAATCCTAAAGTAGAGAGATGCAATTGGGGGCCTTCCATGTAGAAAGTGGGGTCAGGAGGCCAAGAAAGGGAATATGAATGTATATCCAAGTCACTCAGGAACTTTTAAGCAGGTGCTAGAAACTTATGTCAAAGTGGCCACGAGATTGTTTAATAGGAGATGAAGGCATGTAATTCCATGTTTACTGCTAGAAACCAAAACTTTGTGTAAAATCTTGAATTTATGGGAGGGAGGGTAGGAAAGCCTGTACCTGTCTCTTCTTTTCCTGATCCCTTTTCCTCATTCCTAAACTGCAGGAGATTGAGCCCCTTTGGGCTTTGGTGACCCCTTCACTGGGGTGTGTTTATTTGATGGTTGATTTTGCTGTACTGGGTATTTCCTTTCCCATTTTCTAATCATTTATTAACACATGCTGACTCTCCCCTTCCCTTTCTCCTTTCCCTGGGAAAATACAATGAATAAATAAAGACTTATTAGTACTCAAAAAAAATTTTTTTTTTAATAAAAATGAAACAAAAACGAGGCTGGGCATGGTTTATCATGCCTATAATCCCAGCACTTTGGGAAGCCAAGGCGGGCGGATCACCTGAGGTCAGGAATTCGAGACCAGACTGACCAACAGGGGGAAACTGCGTCTCTACTAAAAAATAAAAATAAAAAATTAGCTGGACGTGGTGGCACACGCCTGTAATTCCAGCTACTTGGGAGGCTGAGGCAGGAGAATTGCTTGAACCCAAGAGGCGTAGGTTGCGGTGATCCAAGATCGCACCATTGCACTCCAGCCTGGGCAACAAAAGCAAAACTCCAACAGAAAAAAAAAAAAACCCACAGTGTAACACTAGCAAATTTGATACTAGCGGCCCATCTACAATGACTATAACAATAAAACCCAAACTCAGATGATCTCCTGAGTATAGTGGCTCACCCAACACTCTAAAGGCCTAAATTTTCAGGCATAAATACTATTTATTTATTCTCTGCCAGTCTACACATAATGTCAAGTTTTGTAGAGAAAATTATGAGATGTGCAAAAAAAACAAAAAACAAAACCAAAAAAGCAATGCACTGTCAAGAGATAAAACAAACAAAACCCAGAGTCAGATATAAGCCACATCTTGAAATTATCAGAGAGAAAAATAAAAATAATATGAGTGGGAAAGTGGACAAAAATGCATGAAAAATGGAGAATTTTAATAAAAAGATAAAAACTATTAAAAACAAACAGAAATGCTAGAAATAAGAAAAAAACATGGTAACAGCTATAAAGAATGCTTTGATAGGCTCATCAGAAGACTGGATACAGCTGAAGAAATAATCAGTGAAACTGAGGGTAGGTTGAGAGAAATTAGTCAAACTGAAACACATAGGAATCATGTGACAGGTGCGGGGAAGGAATGAAATTGAATATAGCCACTAAGAAGAAGGTAGGGTATCCTGTGAATGTCTGCAGCTTTCCATGTGTCTGTGGGCCTGTGACCCTGAGTTGTGCATGCATGTGTACCCCAGGCTGGCACCCACTCTCTGAGTCAGCACTTACCCGGAGACTTGCAGCTTCTGCGGCCCTCATGGCCTTGAAGACAACCTGGAGGAGCTGCTGTGCATTTTCCACTAGGAGCTCTTCAGAGGACTTGCTTCTTGCCAGGGAGGCCTTTACACTTAGAAGTTTACAGGAGAAAAGTGGATCTTACTCCAGGTAAGAGATGCAATCTCAAATAAGTACTGGGAGGTTTTACAATGTGACTCTCTTCCAGAAAGCTGGGATGTTTCTGTGAGGACTGAGGACCATTCAGAGAATGAATATTCCTTTTTTTTTTTTTTTTTTTTTTTGAGACAGAGTCTTACTCTGTCACCCAGGCTGGAGTGCAGTGGCTGGAACCTCAGCTCACTGCAACCTCTGCCTCCCAGGTTCAAGCAATTCTCCCACCTCAGCCTCATGAGTAGCTGGGACCACAGGCATGCACCACCACATCTGGCTAGTCTTTGTATTTTTAGTAGAGGTGGGGTTCTGCCATGTTGGCCAAGCTGGTCTTGAACTCATGGCTTCAAGCAATCCTCCTGCTTCAGCCTCCCAAAGTGCTGGGGTTACAGGTGCGAGCCACCACACCCAGCACAGAAAAAGAATGTTCTAAAGGTCTAAATTAACTTTTTAAAATACAATTTTTATTTAAGAAAATATGACAGTGTCTATAAATTAACAAGAAGTATGTTTTCAATGAAAATAGCAGAATTAGAACAAATGCCAACTACCATATCTAATGAAAAGGCATGAGAAACTTTGTATAGAATTGTTTTCGGGGCTAAGATTAAAAGTTCTCATCAAAAATCAGGCCCGTACTTCCTAATTGAATTGCACATCTCAATGGTATTTGAAACTAAATGTAACTACATTTAGTTAAACAAGTTGTTCCCTACCCTTGAGAATTAAAATGCTATGAAACTTAAGTGCAAAATTTCAGGACTTCCAGATCCTTTAGAAGATTGACAGCTTGATAAATACACCTGTGTTTTTAAAAATCATGCCTTTTTATTGTCTGTATTTTGGAGACTGCCAGTTCCTAGGGCTAGTCAATTCCTAGGGATAGTAAATGATTCACCTGTAAGCACACCTTCCATAGGCAAACCAACCAGTCCAGAGCCCACACCCGCAAACCACCTCCGTCATCAAGCTCTGACATTCTGGGCTGCTAGTCACCTGCCCTAATCATCCCCCAGGCCAGGTTCCAGACAGCTAGAGGCAACCCCAGTACCCCAGAGCCCACTGAAATGATTCAAACTAACCAGTCCTAAACTGCTAAGCCACTTTTCCTGTCTCACCCATTCCTTCCTGTGAAAAACCACAGTAAATGCCCTTGCCCATGGTTCCTCCTGACTTCTGCCTTTTGACTAACCCTGGTGCTTCCCTGGTGGTCCTGCATGGCATCCGTGCCTTCCATTTCTAGGGATCTGTGAGTATAACAACTTCCTCCTTCATGATGGTCTTTTCCATGTCTGTGTGTTTCATATCCATGTCTACCTGATTAAAGCAAGTCTCAGGTACTCTTACAACAATACTCATATTTGCAATGCTAAAATTAATTGTAGTAGCTGTATCTTCAGTTGAAAACTTTTGGTAGCTAATTCTTTTTGTTTTGTTTGGTTTGGTTTTTGAGACAGACTCGCTCTGTCGCCCAGACTGGAGTGCAGTGGCAAGATCTCAGCTTACTGCAACCTCTGCCTCCCAGATTCAAATGATTCTCCAGCCTCAGCCTCTCGAGTAGCTGGGATTACAGGCATGCACCACCATGCACAGCTAATTTTTGTATTTTTAGTAGAGACAGGGTTTCACCATGTTGGCCAGGCTGGTCTCGAACTCCTGACCTTGAGTGATCTGTCCACTTCAGCCTCCCAAAGTGCTGGGATTACAGGCTTGAGCCACTGCACCCGGCCCGGTAGCTAATCTTAAGACAATGGTGTACCTAAAATATTATTTCCTGGAGAACAGAAACCAGGTTTTATTTTTAATTTTAAAACAATTTATATGTCTTGGTTTTGACAATACAATTTTTATGCCTTACAACAATTGATAACAATTTTAACTATTAAGCTCTTCCATAACATAAAAATATTACTAAATGAAGTTTGTTTTTGGTAAATGTGCCGTTGTATAAATGAAGGGACTCAGGTTGTAATGAAACCTGATTCCATAATTATGTTATGATGTTCTGTATTACCAATAAGGAAGTTGTTATAAAGAAACAATTAATGAAAATTGCTCAATTCCAGAGTTTGAGCATATCAAATAGATTAACCTTCACATAAGCACTGTGCTGGCATTGTTTTTCTTAGGCAGATGACAATTGCAGTACATTTACTTTGCAATTAATGTACTTTTTGTTAGATATAATTAGTAAAAACACAAATGAGAGGTAATGGTCAAAATTCAGACATTGTTTGTTTGAGATGGAGTCTCACTCTGGACTGGAGTGCACTGGCACGATCCTGGCTCACTGCAACCTCTGCCTCCCAGGTTCCAGCTATTTTTCTGCCTCAGCCTCCCAAGTAGCTGGGATTACAGGTACCCACCACCAGGCCCAGCTCATTTTTGTATTTTTAGTAGAGACAGGGTTTCACCATGTTGGCCAGGCTGGTCTCAAACTCCTGACCTCAAGTAATCCAACCGTCTCAGCTTCCCAAAAGTGCTGGGATTACAGGCGTGAGCCGCCGAGCCCAGCTCGAGCATTGTTTTTGTTTTAAAGTAAGCTCAGTCCTTTGTGTTTGTAGATTAACCCTGCAGTGTTGTAAACCAGTGGTATCACTGGAGTCAGTGCCTGGCATTTTGAAGGGAGGAGAAACCAGTGTTAAAGGACAGCATAAGTTCTAACATATTTCACTTTAAAAAATTTCTTATGGTTACTTTATGTTCACACTTGCTCAGAAACTAGTTTTCCAAGTTAAATCTTCTTTCCTTTCTTGTGTATATTATCAGATATACTGTAGTTGTGATAAAATTAGAAATGGCTCTAGCTTAAGTGTGTTTTTTGCCCTCTGTAATGTTTAAAAATATTGTCAATATTTGTTTTATATCTTACAAATAAATGTAAATTCTTGGAGAATAAAAAATTAAAAGAAGGCCGGTTGTGATGCCTCACGCCTGTAATCCCAGCACTTTGGGAAGCTGAGGAGGACAATCACTTGAGTCCAGGAGTTGAAGATCAACATGGGCAACATAAGAGACCTCGTCTCTACAAAAAATCAAAAAATCAGCTGGGTGTGGTGGCATGCACCTGTGGTCACAGCTACGTGGGAGGCTGACATGGGAAGGTACTTGAGCCCAGGAGATTGAGGCTGCAGTAAGCCATGGTAGTGTACCTGCACTCCAGCCTGGGTGACAGAGATCCCATCTCCAAAAAAATAAAATAAAAGGAAGTATATATTTTAAAGGAATTACCTCACCCCTACCTCTACCCCTACCCCCCCAGGTCTTGAGAAAGCAGAGCTGCTTCCTACCTGGAGATGATGCGGAGCTGGTTGCTCATTGTTTGAATCTGCTCCACCACACACAAAAGCTTCCTGGGAACATCTTTGATCTATGCAGTTCTTAGCAATGATGCAGATGAGTCTGGCGAAGTTTTGTCCAGAAGCCGCGATTTTCCTAGCAGAGGCAATGAACTGATCTTTGGTCTATATCAAAGAAATGAGAGTTAGAATATCAAGAAATTGGTGGCAAAAGTGTCTAAAACTTGCTTGGCACAGCTTACTTCAGCCCACAAAATGAACATATTTTAGCTTAAACCGTGATCTCCTGAACCTTCTCCAAAGGCATCAAGTCTTCTTGGGTTAGTAAGAAGTTTACTCTCCTGAAAGGCAGCAGAATGACGTAGCAGGGGCCCATCCATCTGTGTGGTGCTGCTGAAGAGAAGGCAGCCCAGCCTCCTGGTCATGGTCTAGCCCGTCCCCACATAGGCTGTGGCTTCCGCTAGGCTCAGAGTTAGTTTTCAGCAGGCCCAGGGCAGGTATGAGGGTGCCAGGGAGGGCCAGGTGTGGGAAACATCCAGGTTGAAAGGGGTAATGGCTGGAACCAAGGGGAAGAGGACTGCAGTCACATGTAAAGCTTACCAGCTGGGAACGGATGATTCAGAGACTGGTGAGAGAAGCCACCTATTCATTAGCTGATTTAAAATTTTGACCTTTTTGGGCCTCACTTTTCTTTACTTTAAAAGAAAGATTTGGAAAATAAATAAATGAATAAATCAATAAATAAAAAGAGATAAGAGAGATTTGGACTAAATCAACAGTTTTCCATTCCTTTTCTATTTTTTCTTAAGCAACAGAACCCTCTATTCAAATAAAATCTTGGCCGGGTGTAATGGCTCACACCTGTAATCCCAGCACTTTGAGAGGCCAAGGTGGGCAGATCATGAGGTTAAGAGTTCGAGACCAGCCTGGCCAACATAGTGAAACCCCATCTCTACTAAGAATACAAAAATTAGCCGAGTGTGATGGCACACCCCTGCAATCCCAGCTACTTGGGAGGCTGAGGCAGAAGAATTGCTTGAACCTGGAAGGCGGAGGTGACAGTGAGCCACTGTACTCCAGCCTGGGCAACAGAGCAACACTCCGTCTCAAAAACAAACAAAAAACAAATAAAATCTTAAACACAGCCAGGTGCAGTGGCTCATGCCTGTAATCCCAGCACTTTGGGAGGCCAAGGTGGGAGGATGGCTTGAGCCCAGGAGTTTGAGACTAGCCTGGGCAACATAGCGAGACCCCATCTCTACAAAAAAAGAATTAGCTGGGCACAGTGGTGTGCTAGTAGACCCAGATACTCAGGAGGCTGTGTTGGGAGGACTGCTTGAGCCCAGGAGGCTGAGGCTGCAGTGAGCTATCATTGTGTCACTGCACTCCAGCCTGGGCAATGGGGCAAGACCTTGTCTCTAAAAAAAAATCTTCAACATAATGGTGAATGTTGAGGCAACTAATGCAAATAAAACATAGGGTGCTCCAGCAAACACAGAGCCACACCCAAACCTCACCGCCTTGTCTGGGATGAGTGGGAAAGTGGCCCTTCAACAGGCCATAGGAAGTAGACATAGTCAGAAGAGGAAACCCCAGGAAACACCACAAGTCTTGCTGGTGAAGGCACCGTCACCCTGCAGAGAGGATGGACTTCCCCTCCCAAAATCTGGTTCAGATGTCAGGATTGATGATGCCATTTGTGAACCCAGAAGGTATGAAAAGGACTGTGACTCACAGAAGGAGGCTTTCCAGAAGAGCAGGGCAGCCTCCCAACCAGGTGAAATGGCTTGAGAGGGCAAGGAAGGGAGACTGGCTTGGCTTTTACACTGATTGGCTGGGAAGAGGGCTTCCGCACACAGGCCAGGGTTATGGAGCTTAAATTTCCCACTGGTGTCAAAGGAGGCGGTGTCTGGGCTTTCTTATTGGCTTGCCCAGATGGGGGGCAGGAAGGGGACAGGAAGGAGTGGGGTTTTCAAGCTGTCAGCAAGCATGAAAAGTGGCATCAGGTTATTGCATCTGCCTTCCTGAGGGGCCTCCTAAATGCCATGAGGAATGGACACTAACTTAGAGGGCAGAACTGAACTTTGCCTGCCCTGTGCTTTTCAGTGGCTGGCCCTGGTAGGGAACCACTTCTGGGCTCCCTCTTCTTTGTGCGGCATGCGGCCCCAGCTTGTCCAGTCAACAGGAAATCACTCCTAATAAACTCAGCATTAGAGGAATTTGCAATTCCAATCAGAAGGCAGTGGGTACAGCCATGTCCAGTACCTAATTCTAAGCAACTCCAACCCCATGGCGGGCCAGTGGGAGAAACCTCTGGAAACAGGGAATGCTTCTTTGAAATGCAGGATCTGTTCCCAAACTAGCCAGACCTGTGCCAGGTCATTTGGCACTGTGCTGCTCCTTCCTTTTTAAAGACTCATGTGGTGATCCCAAACCAACACCCACCCAAGATATCCAAGGCAGCACCACTTGTTCACGACCTCCTAGGAGAATGCGTGGGTCCTCATACCATTGAGAATCTGTTTTGAATTAGCAAGTGAGTCCTAAAACATATCTTTGGCTTCTCTTTGGATAAGTCTTGGGTCTGGGCAAGCCCGTGGCATCTACCAGCTTTCTTCCTGTACTAAATGGGGTTTGGTTGCCTAATTTCAGAAGCATCGGTCTTTAGGGTAAGAATGAAAAGGAATACTAAAAGAACAGGAGAAGGAAGGGTGAGCGAGACACCCCTCTGCCCCGTTTTCCTGTGGGTGTTTTATTTTGTACACATAACTGCTACAGTCCCCTAACCTGGATAATGACTGCAGGAGTGGCTCTTGCTCTCTGTTGGCACACAGGTGTTCAACAGGCTGATTGGCTGTGGTGGGCAGGGATTGGGAGGAGGACAGGACAAGAAAAGGTCTATGTCTTGGGCATGGTGGGGCTGCTGGGTTTGGCTTTGTAGTCACCTAGTCAGGGGATGCCTTGACACCTGCCCTTCTCTCCTGGACCCTCCTCTCTGCCAGGGTGAGAAAGTGGGGCCTCATGTGGCCCAGCCATGAACTTTGGAGCCAATTGTACCCAGCAGACCCACACTGGAAGGGGTTTCCTGAGTGGCTCTTGGTGACATTCGATTGCTTCCTTTTGGTCCACACACTCAGTAGATGGACTTCTTTTATTTTTTCCATGTTGGTGCACTGATACTAAACAATGTTTAAATTTAATCAAGAAAAGTGATAGAGAGAGATAGAACAGGCCACACATGATTGAAGGTGGCCCCCAGAAGCCAGTGGGAAGCAGCCCTCTCCCCCACCATGCTGTGCTGGCCCTAAATAGCTATCCTTGAGGTGGTTGCAGTCCTTATTTCCTCTATTTCGGGGAATTTAAAAAGATCTCAGTGGTTCCCTTCAGTTCATCCTTCTGGGATACGAAGAGACCTTGATTTTACTAAGTTGTAGCTTTTGGGAAATTATCCTTGCTGGTGGAATATAACAAAGCCTTAGTAACTGAGCCCAAAAGAAGAGGGGGAAAGAGACGTGAGGTGGACTTTATGATATGCCCAGCATGAAGACAGTACATAAAATGCTGAGTGCTGAATGGCCCCGCAGTGTGGCCCTTCCATCCCGGGAGCTGCCTAGGGCTGCCCCAGCTCCTGAAGGGCAGCAGTTGGGAGCCCCGACATCCCCACGCCACGCCCAGTCCTCCCACCACTACGGCTGGCTGAAGCCCAGGTACCAGGACGCATCCTCTCCTCCTCAGACTCTGAGCCATCAGGAACACCTCCATCGCCATTGCTCGAGTGATCCGGGTGATTCTGCTCTCCCCGTCCGTGCTGCCGTCCTCTGGGAGGGGCTGGTTCAGCTCAGTGGGCAGTGCTGCTGTGGCTGGGGAGCCGGGGTACGCGGATTGGGGGCTGCTTTGCTGCTGAAAGAAGACGACGGGCTAGAACTCATAAATTCCTGACATTCGGCCTTTAAAATACAGCGGGGAAATCAATTGCCTTTTTATCTTTTTTTTTTTTTTTTTTTGAGACGGAGTCTCGCTGTCTTGCCCAGGCTGGAGTAGAGTGGCGGGATCTCGGCTCACTGCAACCTCCGCCTCTTGGATTCAACTGATTCTCCTGTCTCAGCCTCCTTATTAGCTGGGACTACAGGTGCACACCAAGTCCAGATAATTTTTGTATTTTTAGTAGAGACAGGGTTTCACCATGTTGATCAGGCTGGTCTCAAACTGCTGACCTTATGACCCCAACCTTGGCTTCCCAAAGTTCTGGGATTACAGGCGTGAGCCACTGCACCCGGCTTTTCTTTTTTTTTTTTTTAAAAGAAAAATCTCAATTTACCGATCCCAGCAGCTCTCAGCAATCTTCTCTAAGCAAGAAGAGGAGATGAAATGATTCCCTATTAATTTAGGCTGCATTCACCCAGAATTTATATAAACAGAAATTTGGCACACTCAGATCCCAGTAAAGTTAAAATATTACATTTTGTTTTCCTCTGTAAAATTTCAGGCCTTTCATGGGAGAAAGGAGTCTGTAGCCTCTTGAAGAAATTAGGCATCTTTGAATGTTTCAACTTTGGGAGTCCAAATAGTTTCATGTCAGTTATTCTCCATGAAAGGGCTTTACAGCTTCGTTGTGAATTGTGATTTTTTCCCCCTGTTAACTTGGATTTTTGTTTGTTTGTTTGTTTTTGAGATGGAGTCTCACTCTGTCACCCAGGCTGGGGTGCAATGGTGCAATCTCTGCTCACTGAAACCTCTGTCTCCCAGGTTAAAGCCATTCTCCTGCCTTGGCCTCCTGAGTAGCTAGGACTATAGGTGCATGCCACCATACACAGCTAACTTTTTTGTATTTTTAGTAGAGACGGGGTTAGCCAGGATGGCCTCAATCTCCTGACCTCGTGATCTCCCTGCCTCAGCCTCCCAAAGTGCTGGGATTACAGGCGTGAGTCGCCACACCTGGCCGGTTGTTGTTATTTTCTAGTGAGAGAAAAAAGAGCAGCCTCTGATATCCAGCAGTGGGTCAGGCTCACAGGGAGGCCAGGTGATTTTCCTACTGAAGCTTTAGAGGAGCCTCCCTTAGGCCTTTTCTAGACTCTGGAATCAAGACTAGCTGCTCTGCACTTGGAGGTAAATCCAGTAACAAAGGGTCAAGAGCATCCTTGTCTCTAACTCACCCACTAGACCCTGAGTTCCTCAAGGTCAGGGGCTGTGCCCTTGTTGCAGGTGGGGCAGGGAACATGGGTGGAAGGCACCTCCAGGCCCACCCCCATTCCTGCCTCTCCCCAAATTGCCCAAGGTAGCAGACTCATGGCTCAGAAGGGGAAAAAAAAATAGCTGTTGTAAAGTGTAAGGTCATGAACTTGATGGTAGACTCTACCTAAATTGGGAGATAGAAGTTCATGATTCTATTTGGTCTGAGGCTACAAGCACAGCAAGTATTTCACCAAGAGAGGCATGAAAATCAAAGGACTCCTGTGCCAGCCGTGTGGAGAGACCTGCTGGGTGCGTGTGTCCCTCACCCACTCTTGTTAGTCACCGTGTCCTTGTCATCCTCCCTCGCAGTTGAGCACCCACGAAGAGCACTGCAGATAATGATTGTGGAATCGGAAAACTCATCATCCATGGATGGGTTAGGGTGCTATGGTTGGATAAAGCTGGTTTTCCCCACCCAAGCTCATGTTGAAATTGAATCCCTAGTGTGGCGAAGTTGGGAGGTGAGGCTGATGAGAGGTGTTTGGATCTGGGGGTGGATCCTTCATGAATGGATAAATGCCCTCCCTGGGGGGGACAGGAGGGGGGACAAGAGAGTTGTTGCTCCATTATGCCCTCCAGAGCTAGTTGTTTTAGAGAGTCTGGCACCTCTCTCTAACCCCTTCCTGGCTCACTGGTACTCACTGACTCCAATTCTGCTTTCCACATGAGTTGAAGCAGCCTGAGGCCCTCACCAGGTGCAGACGCCCAGTCTTAAACTTTCTAGCTACCAGAATCATGAGCCCAATAAGCCTCTTTTTATTATTAGTTATGGAGTCTCAGGTATTCTGTTACAGCAACACTCAATGGACTAAGACATGGATGGATCGTACACTTTGGCTGTAGCTACAGGGCTCAGATGGGTGTTTAAGTGGGCAGCTGTCATGTGATAAATGAGAGGACAAATGTGGGTCTGGCACCAGGACATTGCAGAGGATGGGATCTAAGTGACCTGACCTGGCAGGTGGGCACACCAAGTGTGGCCCAGGGACAAGAAAAGGAAAGGCTGCCAAGCGTCCTGATTTCTCGCACTTGACTCAGAAGTTGTCCAGATGCTGAGAACAGCAACCAGCCAGGTGCGTAACTGGCACTGGGTGAAGAGCATCCATAGAGAAGGCCTAACTGCAGGCTGCCTCCCTCTCCAACCACACAGTATCCACTTCCACATCAGGAGCAAATTGAAATCTCAGAAGCACTGGGAGAACCTCTGGGTCCAAGCTCATCTCAGAGCTGTTGTTGCCTGGGAAGTTCTTCCCATCCTCATTCGCAATTGCAGTCACATACTTTCTTTGAAGCTCAACTTAACACTGCCCTCCTTTTAGGAGACATTTAGAAAATCTGCCCGTGCCTTCCATGATCATTTTTACCCCAATTCTGAACCTCTTCTGCACTTCTAGCCTGTCTTCAGCATCCTAGCCAGCACTCAAAATCTCTACTGTGCACCAGCAATATGTCAGATACTGTGCTTGGCAGGAAGGATCTAAAGAAGCGGTACGAAGGAATCCATAAAGTTCGGTCGCTGAGAGTTGAGGCTTTCTGAGCTAGCACATGCTGAGAAGTCACCTGGATTTGCTATTGTTTTTGTGTTGGCTTCTTCAGTTAATCGTCCCTACCATCTGACACCTTTGCAATGTATCCTACTACTTTGTCGGCCTTGTTCTAGATGGAATGGGATGTCCCCTGAATGCTGAAAGGGCTGAGCTGAACCGTCTTCTGGGGTGAGGCCAATTACACTGAGGGCCAGCAAGCCACCAACACGGGGCCCAGGCATAGGCGAAGAGAAGGGGGAGAGAAATCTGACACTAAGACTCAACTGCAGTGACCAAAGACCAAGACGGGAGAAAATGGCAAATGTGATTTGGAGGTCTCTGAGCCAAGGGTTAGGAAACTAGAAAGTATTATTTTCAACTCACATCTCATATTTAACTGTCAGCAACCTCTTAAGGTCCAAATCTAGAAATGTCCCCAGGCTCTTGAATAATGAAAGAGACCAAGGCCTGGGTATTGGAGACCCTCATAACTGGAATAAAGGATTTCCAGATGGTGACCTACAAGTGCCCAGAAGATACACAAACCCCCTTGACAAACCCATAAGCTCCCTCAGCAGGTTCTGATGGCAGTGCGAACTGCTGTTCTGGGGGGGGAATGGAGGCTGTGTCTCTGCACCACAGAAGCCCCAGAGAATGAGAGAGTGGGTCAGACACACCTTATGGATGGCGATTCTCCCACACACCTAAGGGTAAACCCTCGAGGCAGAGTCCTTTCTCCTGTGGTTTTCATACTGGAACTGTGTGTGTACAAAGACAGCGCTTCCCTGGGGTAGAAACCGTGGAATTGTGAGGTTTTGCTCTTCATCCAGAAGAAACCTCCGACGGGAGAGATAATGTCCATGCATGGACAGGAGTGGTAATGGGGGCTGAGCTTGCTGTTCTCTCCCGAAGCTGGACGGCCAGCGTCACCCTGCCCTGCACCTATGAGAGATGTTCCCTCAGCAGATTTTGATAAGAAGGGGAATGTTTCAGGTGAATTGACAGAAACAGAATATGTTAAGTCAGTGAATCCAGTGGCTTGAAGTATGTGCCAGGAAGACCCTATGGAGAAACAGCTAAGAAAAGGAGGAGGCTGCATGGCACCTGAATTCATGAGGCCAGGAGATATGGAGTGAGGCAAGCCTAGAAGATAGTTAGGGTCTGAGCACAGAAGAGTCAGGCTGTAGGGCAAAGGGAACTGTGCCTGCTTTCCTCCCTGTCCCTTTGGGAATAAGGTCCCTTCATATGGTAATGACACTGTATTGAGGCAAGTGAAGTGAAGTGCAACCGGGTGGAGAAACACATGTTCTGGTCAGTTTCATCTCAGGAGAAGGCCCAGGCAACAGTTTGAGGGGGTCTATGCAGCCAAGCATAAGGCCATAACAGGTATAGCTCAGGTTGTGCAGCAATCGCTGGGCTAAGCATGTCTGCTTGGGAACTTCTCAGCCACTGCCAACCTATGGGAACTCCCACTGACTTTGGTCATGGGCAAAAATAAGTAAATCAAATGTGTGGGACCCACAGTGCCTAAGTATCCTTTCTGTTGCCCTGGAAAGAAACGAATGTGTGTGAATGGCGTTCAGTAGACCTGACATCCTTCCAATAAATCCTTCTTTTTGCCTGTGCTGATTCAAGTTGGATTCAAACAACAGAACCCTGACTTAGGAGGGAGGCAGCATCTGCAGAGGTCAAGGTGGCACACAGCAGCTCGATCCAGAGGACGTCTGTGTCTGTCACAGCAAGGGAATCACTTCCAGTTAGAGTCATCAGGAAAAACTTCATGGAAGACAGTAATAATTATAGCCACCATCTATACTTACTATATGCTAGGCAAGTGCAAATATTTTGCATGCTTTCATTAATTCTTCATCAGGAAATTATCAAAGTTCCCATTTTCTAGAAAAAATATTGACGTCCCAAATGGCTACAAAGCTTCTCTGAGATCTCACAACAAGGAAATGATAGAGGCAGGTGCAGCCCAGGCAGTCTCCTTCCCAAGTTTGGGCTCCTAAAGTCTGCATGTGCTGCCTGCCTGGTGTGAATTACATACATGGACACCAAGACCGCTTTTTCTGGAACTTGGCAGGGTCCTTGGTTACTAGAAAGAGAACTGAGGTGGGGGTGAAGGAAAGATGCTGAGTATCCTACCATGCCCAGGTCCACTGTGGTTGTCCCAGCAATACAGGTCCTCAATGAGCTCCCTGGAGGAGTTCTGGGGGCAGCACTCTGAGAATCCACACTGCCCACTGCAGCGGCTCCTGCCACATCCTCTTCACAGAGGAACAGGGGGTTGGATAGGATCCTGTTCTGGGGCCCTTCTGGCTCCTCCCCAGGTTTCAAGCATTGGGCCAGATGTCTCCAGGCCTTGGTGTGACCACCTTTCCAGGCCTGCAGCTGGGCCATGGCATGGTGAGCCTTGGCTGCCCACTCCCACTGAAGCCAGTCTAGGATGTGCGTTCCCCACTCTTCTGGGTGTTCTCGGAGCACAGGGATCCTCTGGGCCACCTCCTTGGTGAGGGTGAGAATGCTCTCCAGAGCCATAACGAGGTCTTCCTGGCAGGGCCCATACTTCTGACCTTCTACCACAATTCCTTGTACAGCTTGGATACTAGACACCATTCTTTCCGGGGAGCTTTCTGGTCCGGTCTGGGGGTCCTTGCAGACAGAGAGCCTTGGGCAGACAACATCTTGGAAGCCACATTCACAGTCTGCATTGATGGTGCTGAGGCGGCTAGTCAAGGCCTTGACTTGAAGGGTGAGCTCCAGACAGAGAAGTTCGAAGCGTGTGGACAAGCTGGGAGATGGTTTGGGGGAGGAGGCCAGGATCTGTGCCACGTCAAGCAGAGCATCTGTGAGTACATGAACTTCCCTGCGCAGAAAGGACACCTCACCCTTTTCCTGCTCATCCCCACACAGTAGGATGGACAGCTTGGCAGCCTCTTGTAGCCTCTGAGAAACATCTGCTGCCTGAGCCAACCCTTCCTGCAATCCCTGCTGGTTTTTCATTGCCAGCCGCAGGGGTAGTAGGAACACGCCTTTTTTCCCATTGAGCTGCTCCATGTACTGGAGCAGGTCTTGGACAGCCACTGACCATAAAAGGCACCCATCCTCAATGCTCTCTTCCCATGACTTGGGGGCTTGGAGATCATCAAAGGCCAAAACCTTGTCCAACAACTGTTTAGCATAGGTCTCTGCCTCCTCCAATCTACCTTGCATTTGTAAAAGCAGTTCTGGATCCTGAGTTGAATCAAGGTCATTTTTACCCAAATCCATGGGCCCACTTTTAGCTGCTAGTTGAACCACTGAGGCTAAATTCTGCTGAAGCTCCAGGAACACTGCTGTACTCTGTGGCAGATCAGCTGTTGGGTTGTAGCAAAACAGTTGTTGACACAGACAGTACCAGTCACCAGCCATGGCTACCAAACCCTGCCTGGTTTCCCTCGTCTTGCCAGACAGCTGGAGAGACACTTCCAGGAGCCTATCAGTTCTAGCAGTTGTGCAATGTGCTATCTCTTTTGCTAGGCCAATAATAGGAGGTGCCAGTGTTGAGATACCTTGAAGTCCCAACATCCTCTCTGGCCCCAGTGACCCCTCTCCAGCCAGGGCCTCTTGGGCTGCACCGACAGCGGCATCATGCTCTAGCAGGTCGGTGCAAGCTGAGGCCACTGCCTGGTGGTCACAGCTCTCTACATCAAGGATGAGTTTCCTGATGGCAGGGGGTGGAGAGCCCCTCCTCTTTGTACAGGTATCAGGAATCAAAGGGTGGGGAGAATGGTCCATTGGTGGATAGGAGGTGCCTGGGTCATTTTCCTCTAACCTAGGCACTCTCTGATATTTCAGTTCAGGCACTGCAGAGCTCTGGAAGCTGGGAAGAATGAAATAAGGTTGTCTCTTAGCAACGTCAAACCTGTGGACTTGGTTCCGAAGGGGGCTGAGGATATCTGGGTGGTTAGTCCCATCCAGCCCCTCTTTAAGGCTCTGAGCTGAAGAGATCAGATGTTTTGCCATGGTTAAAAATGCATCAGTGTCCGGAGATCCATATTCATGTGAACAGCGCTCAGCAGCTACACCCAAGACCAGTGAAGATTGCTCTAGTTGCTGGATCAAGACTCTCAGGCCATTTCGGAAAATGGGATCTCGTTCTTGGCCCACACACCTGCTCATTACCTGCACTATGTGTGTGGCCCGGCCCTGTAGATATGCCACACATCGAAAAGACTCACTGGAATCTCCACTCTCCAAAGCCCATGTAAAGAAGTCCAAGTGCTTGGTCATTTCCTGAATGGATACATTCAGGAACTCAGGAATATTGAGGACGTCATCAAAGCATGCCAACAGGTGTTCAGATTCCCTGGCCCAGGCCTGAAGCAGGGCCTGCAGGGTGGCAGGGCTCCAGTCCCGGCCAGATCCTTGGGGGCTTCCTGAGAAAAGCTGTTGCACTCTCACCACAAGTCCCCAAATGCCTGCCATGGCGACCTCCATGTCTCTGCCAGTTTCTTGTTGAGGGCAGCAAACCAAGGCCAAGTGAGCCACTCTGAGCATCTGTTTGGCCCGGTCATGGAAAGTAGCAAGGAAAAGCTGAAGGTTCTTCGGCAAGGCCTCGCCATCGCAAGGGGAGCTGTCTGCAGAAGTCGCCACGGCCGCCTGGACCAGCCTTAAGAGAGGACTTTGCGTGTCTGTGAAGGTGTCCAGGATCTGGCGCAGTAGCCCAGTGCAGAACCCCTGGGAGAGGGCCTCGGTCGCGGCCCGCAGCGCCGTGCGCTCCTGCCCTGGCTCCGACCTTCCCGGGCCTCTCCCGGGAGATCCCCCGATCCCCGCGAGGCGCCGGGCGACAGCGCTCCGCAGCTGTAGCAGCCGGCCGCAGCAGGCCACCAGGTGCAGTCTCTCCGGCGGCGCAGAGCAGGCGGCCAGGCGCATGCAGTGCCAGACCACGGCGGCCAGCGGCGGGTCCAGCAGGCAGAGGTGCAGGGGCTCGGACTCGGGCGCCACCAGCAGCTCCTGCAGTTGCCTCAGGGGCCGGGCGAGCGCGCCGTTCCACTTGCCGGCCGCCGGGGCCGCGGCGCCAGGATCCAGCCACACCAGGAGCTCGCCAAGGGCCTTCCTGGCCAGAGCGCAAACCCCGCGCGGGGACGCGCCCAGCTGCGGATCGCATGGATGCTGGAGGTGGCCGCGGACTGCCTCAATCAGCAAGGGGATGCAGGCCCGAAGCAGGCGGCCCGCGTGGCCCAGGCGCTCCTCTGGCCCGAGCGCTGCCAGGTCCCCCAGGCGCAGCAGCGCAGTGGCCAGGTCGGCGAAGGGGCCGCGCAGCGAGGCCGCATCTCCCGCCGCCTCGATCGCGTCCAGGCAGGTCAGGCACCAACCAGCCGCCCGCACCATCTTTCTCGCCACCGCCGCGTCTTCAAGGAGCAAGACCTGTTCGGGAAATAAGAGGCAGAGAGGTTCGAAGGTGCTTGGCGGTTCTGCAGCTATGACGAGAGCAATGGCAGCTACTCCCTTCCAGGTTTTACAAATGTGTTGTCCCCTTAACCTCCGAAGACTAAAGAGTATAGAATCTCACGGAGAAAAAAAGTCGCTTAGGAGTGGTGTTTATAAGAAACGTTTGCTTTTACGAAAATTTAAGGCCTCCTGCGTTTGAACTACATTTACTGTGGGTTCCAACCTGGATTTGGACTGCAGGTCTCTAGGCAGGGGTGGAGCAGTGGACGGGCTACATGGTAACCCGCACACAACAAAAGCTATTTCGGGAGGACTTACTATTTGGATGAGGATGGTGAGAGCCACAGGGGGTGGGAGGGGGTGGCCTGTCCAGGAAGTGTTTGTGAGAAGTCTTTCCCAGCCTGACCCTGCCATTCTCAGAAAGCTCTGTCTATCGCCTCCAACAGAGCTGGTACCAAGCACTTCCAAGAGCCTGCCCTTCCCGCCTGTCCTCTCATCAGCAGGTACCCAAAACCCTTCTGCACTCTCTACTGCCTATCTCCAACCTTCCTTTAATAATGACCTGTTAAAAATACCTTCGCATAACCCACATTACTAAAGTTTTAATGAACAATAATATTTGCTAATATTCAAGGCATATGGATTCTAATGGGAGCAACGTTGTGCGGTAATGATGGAATGTCAGGATGGAGAAGGGGGAGTATTTGAAGGCTGAGGCATCATCCTGGCCTCCTGAGATCCTTCCAGCTAGGCCAGTCCACCAGAGCCTTCACTTTGGAGCCAGGTTTGCCCAATAGGCTGACAGTTAGAGGTTTCAGTAGCCTCTCCCCATAGCTCCTGGACAAAGGCAGGATGGAAAATGACCCCTCTGAGGAAATCTTTTTATTAGAAGTTGGTGGCTAAGTGTGGGGGAGAAGGGGGGTTACACGTGGGTTGAAGATCATAGACCCTAACTCAGTATGTCCACCAAGGTTTCTAAATCAGGTTGTGCATTTAGCATATATTAAATTGGAACTGTACTCTGTGTTTCTGATTCTGGCAGAAACTTGGGCAGGTTTCGCTCTTGGGCAGGTGTCTGCTGCTGAGGACAGCAATGAGCTCTGTGTCCAGACTGACCAGCCAGCCAGCTCTGACATCAGCCTCACCTTCGTGGTGTTCACCAGGATCTGCTGAGCTGTGGTCACTAGCTCCTCCCGGTAGTGCTGACATTCTGGCTGAAGATGGAGTCTCTGAGCCACCAGCATGATATGCCTTCCAGACAGCATCAGAGACTGGGCAGCAGGCTCTATTTCCTTCCTGAGCCACTCCTCCTCAGAGTCTCCTGCAAGCCTGGACAGACACATTACATTTGCAACAGGTTACAAAAGAGAAACATACCTGTAGGAAATTATGATACACAGAAGTTACAAAGCACTAAGTCGCCATTACGATGGAACTGGAGGCTGATTATGGAATCCTCTCCAAGATGCAGTGTTGAGAAAACATAACGTAATGTAACATAATGTAACATAACCAAATTACAGAATAGCATGTATGGCAAGATGCCATTTGTTTTCAGTTGTATACAGGTGGACATAGAGAAGTCTTTCTAGAAGGATAATCCTCAAACTGGTTACCTCTTGGCATTTTAAAATATACTTTGTTTCAGTTTTAATTGCTCTAATTTTCTCTGCAATGAACATGAATAATTACTACAAAAAATAAATATTATTTTTAAAGAAAAAACAATGTCTAGAATCTCATTTCAATCCATGTTATCAAGAAGTGAGGTTTTATGTAACAAAAATCAGTTTCTATGAATGAACACAGATATCCACAGCAACTGGTTTGTTCACGTGATATCAAACATTTCTCTTTGAATAATAACCCCTACAAAATAAATAAATACATGTTAGTAGTTATTCTTTAGAAATGAGGCAGAGCTATGTGCCTTTGGAATTGTCGGCTAGGAGGACATGGGAGTGCCAGGGGGAGTGACTGTTGAGAAGCTCCTCCCAGCTTCAAGTCCCTTACAGAGTGGCAATAAATTTCAATGCCCCCTCATCCCTTCCTGCCCCAAACATCCCAGCCACCTTCACATGAAATGTCCGCTGAATTTTCAGTGCAGAGAATCACACTACTGGCCCCAAATAACCCAGCAAGGTGAAATGCCAAGACATTGGGAGATGGGGGAGAGGGGCAGAGAATGCATGCCAGCTGTCCTTTTCCTTCCTTTACTTTTGATTCCTGGAGGAGAATTTGTCCATCAGCTGCCGTTGACACTCAAGTCCCTCAGCCTATAAATATAGCTTTGTGCCACATCCTGACAACTGTTCAGTTGCAGAGCTGAGGCCTTCACCTGGCCAGCCTAGCTTTCTGGGTTTTCTCATGTCTGAACATTAAAATGGAAGAAACAAAGCCACTGAGAATCAGAGGTGCACATGTGAGAGACACCTTAGTGGGTTCAGCATTAAGGCAATACAATGGCTGTGTCCTAATATGACTTGAGTACAAGCTACATCATGTGAAGAAAGTCAATAGAAACTTCTCAGTAAAACTTCCCCACTCTCCTCCCTCTTCCTTCAGACCTTCAAAATGTTTCTGTCCTCTTTTCTCCCCCTCACTCCCACCTCTGCTTTTAGGTTTGGCTAAGATAGTTGAACGTTCTTCAACTAAGGCTGTAATTAGAATCACCCTTAGCTTTGCAGCTTCTCTTCTAAGAAATTTGACTCTTAACCCCCAGAATATCATACTATTATCCTGTCTCTTCTTCACCTTCTCTTATCTGGAGTCTCTGCTGTCTGTGATTTAGTTAGAGTTGTGTCTGGATATTTTCCTCAGTTGGGGAGATGCATTCGCTACATCCTTGCAGATCTGCATTTTTTCCTTCCCACCGTCTGCTTAACGATGAGCTCTCTGGGTAGAACATTCTGAGTTGCAGGCCCTTCCACTCAGCAGCATGGAGACTTAATTCCACATCTTCAGGCCTCCAGATTTGCAGAGGAGAAACCTGAGGCTAGTGTAAATGATTTCTCTCCATAAATAAATTTTCCTTTTGTTGAGAGCACTAGAAGTTCAGGAATCTTACCAATGTGTCTCACCTAGAACCCAGGTACAGTTATAATCTATAGATTCGTGTCAAAATTGGCTCAAAGAACTTTTCTTCTACCATTTGCTTCACTATTGCCTCTCCTGAATCTCTTCATTTTTCTCCTTCTAGAAGCTCCATAATTTTCAAGTTGAGTGTCCTGGATTTATCCTCCAATTCAACTATTTTTGTCATGCATAATTTCTGCTTTTACTTTCTGGTTTGCATGATATTGTTGGCTTAATTTTTCAGACCACTGATTTGAGATGTAACAGTGAATGTTCTCAAACTTCTGCTTCAAACCATGAAGGTATTAGATCAACTCTTCCACCAAGAACACCTGTGGAAGATGGCGAAATATTTTTAGGCCAGGCACAGTGGTTCATGTCTGTAATCCCAGCGCTTTGGAAGGCCAAGGTAGGAGGATTGCCTGAGGCCAGGAGGTCAAGGCTGCAGAGTCATGATCATGCCGCTGCGTTCCAGCCTGGGCAACAGTGCGAGACACTGTCTCTAAACAAACAAAAAAAAAATTTTTAATGTGAAATAAAGCAGTATTTTTCGCCGGGTGTGGTCGCTCACGCCTGTAATCCAAGCACTTTGGAGGCCAAGGCGGGCGGATCACCTGAGGTCGGGAGTTCAAGACCAGCCTGACCAACATGGTGAAACCCCATCTTTTTATTAAAAATAAATAAATAATAAAAAATAAACAGTTTTTTTGAGGTTTTAGAGAGCAACCAAGGCAGTCAGCACCCAGCACCTTCTCCTAAGAGGCAGAAAAACCATGCAGCCAGCAGCAGCTACCCTGAGACCAGTAGTATCACAGCATTGAGAAAACAAAAATTAGAGTGTAGGTCTCGTCAATGTGGAGGGAACCTGATAAACTAGGCTTTCAGTGGACACCTGAAAATCCAGCCCTTAGGAGGAGGAAATAAACATCTCACAAGACTGAAACTAGTCTTGAATTATTTCAAGACTTTAATTGGATAAGGGTGAGCTGTCCCTACTTTAGCTGCCCACCAGAATATAACAAAATTAATTTTAATTTATCTCCTTCTACTAGAAGGAGATAGTACTATCTACAGCCACTATAATTTTGCATATACACTTCTATGGTCTGAATAGCCGTATGTATCCCCCATTCACATGTTAAAATGTTAACCCCCAATGTGATAGTATTAAAAGGTGGGGCCTATGGAAGGTAATTAAGTTTTGGGGGGCAGAACCTTTATGAATGAGATTAGTGTCCTTCTGAAAGAAGCCCAAGAGAGACTCCTTGCCTCTTTCCCCATGTGAGGACACAGCTAGAATATGACATCTGTGAACTAGAAAGCAGGACCTCAGCAGACACCACGTCTGCTGGTAGCTTGATCTTGGACTTCCCAGTCTCCAGAACTGTAGGAAATAAGTTTCTGTTACTTATAAGCTGTCTAGTTTAGGGAATTTGTTATAACAGTCGAGACAGAATAAGGCACACACTGTACTGCATTCAATTTTTAAAAATTACTCCATATGAAAAGATAAAAGATAAAGGTGGCATCTCATATTGCCGGGATATGGGGTAGTCATTTAGAAAAATATAAAAGAGAGATCCATATCTCAAAACATATGTAAGAGTGAACTCTAAATGGACCAGGGATCTAAAGGTAAATTCAAAACCACTGAAGAGGAAAACATGAGATCCTCTTTAATCTTGGTGTAGACTGGAGTTTGAAGTGGAGGGGGATGTGTTAAAGCACCATCTTTCCCAGGGCTGTGATGCTTATGCTGTGCACTCTACTACCCTAGAGGCACTATTCACCTAGCCCTGGAGCAAATGGGGATGTGCAGTGCAGGGGCCCTTCCCTATCAATCAGTGTGACCTGTTTTATATATACACATATACATGCATATGCATGTTTGCATATGGGTAGAGACACTTACACAGATATTTCTTTTTTATTTTTTATTTCTTTTTATTTTTTAAAGTCAGGGGAAAGCGCGAATGCAGTCCCCCACTACCACAAATTATGCAGTCGAGTTTCCCACATTTGGGGAAATCTCAGGGGTCAGCACATCCAGAGTGCAATGGATAAGCCTCGCCCTGGCAAAACCACCTTCGTGATCATGGTATCTCCCCTGCCAGGTGATATTTCTTTATATGAGTTTTTAAAAAGGAAAATGAGAGATGAAGAAAAAAGGATGGGAAGAGGGAGTGAAAGGTAGAGCAAGAAAAGAAAACTGTCTGGAATGAATACTCAGTATACTGAAATGCTCACAATGCTTCTCTCTAGGTTGTGTAGGCTTTTAGGTAATTCCTTCCTTCAGCTCATTCATATTCATTATATGACATGCTTGATGTTCATCATATATTTTTATGCAAAGAAAACACATACTGTGTTGGCCTCATTTTGAAAGGCCCTGCCTAACGCCCCGCCCTACTGCCAAACTCTGGTCCAGGGACTGCTGGTGCGGCAAATTCCTTCTGGCCTTCTGAGAGCTTATGCAGCAGAAGGGAAGGCTCAGACTGCCAGCCAAACACTTAGCACGTTTTGTGCTGAGTGACTCCATTTGGCCTTCCCTGAGAACTGCTCAAGGAGCTTCTCTGAAAGTCAGAGGAACTAGACCAATATGCATTATTTGCAGTATTGCCTTAATAGATGGGCTGGATGGTTTCCCATGGTCATGAGCATGGATAATGCTGTGTATAAATAACTCATCTTGCCAGGAAGAGATCATAACAACAGAGGCATTTGCACAGAAACGGACAAAATGATGTTTAGCTTCTCTCAAAATTTAATGTACCTCTTTTAGTAATAACAAAATGCATTGTGTTAGAAAACTGCAGATGTACAAAGTAGTATTAAATTAGTATAAAATCACTCTGCTCTCTCACACCTGTAATCCCAGCACTTTGGGAGGCTGAAGTGGGTGGATCACCTGAGGTCAGGAGTTCAAGACCAGCCTAACCAATATGGTGAAACCCCATCTTTTTTAAAAAAAACAAAAATAAAATAAAATAAAATCACTCTGCTCTCAAACTCTTAAATAAATTATTATAAATATTTTGGCAATTTCTTTCTATGATTCTTTTTACATGGATCACAACATGTATAGTTTCCCCCACCTTCATCCTAGCACCATATCTTTTTTTATTATGGTTAAAATATACATAAGATAAAATTTACCATTTTGGGCCGGGCACAGTCGCTTGTGCCTGTAATCCCAGCACTTCGGGAGGCTGAGGAGGGCAGATCACCTGAAGTCAGGAGTCTGAGACCAGCCTGGTCAACGTGGCGAAACCCTGTCTCTACTAAAAATACAAAATTAGCCAAGCGTGGTGGTGCGTGCCTGTAATCCCAGCTACTTAGAAGGCTGAGGCAGGAGAATCACTTGAACCCAGGGGGCGGAGGTTGCAGTGAGCTGAGATCACACCACTGCACTCCAGCCTCGGCAAAAAGAGTGAAGCTCTGTCTCAAAAAACAATACCATTTTAACTATTTTTTAAGTGTATCATTCAGTGACATTAAGTATATTCACATTGTTGTGCAGTCATTACCACCCTCCATCTCCAGAACTATTTTCATCATCCCAAACTGAAACTCTGCCCCTGACCCCTGGGGTCTTTGGAAACTACCATTCTATTTTCTTTTCTTTTCTTTTTTTTTTTTTTTTTGAGACAGAGTCTCGCTTTGTTGCCAGGTGCCAGGCTAGAGTGCAGTGGCGAAATCTCGGCTCACTGCAACCTCCACCTCCCGGGTTCAAGCAATTCTCCTGCCTCAGCCTCCCAAGTAGCTGGGACTACGGGCATGAGCCACCACGCCCAGCTAATTTTTGTATTTTTTAGTAGAGACGGGGTTTCACCATGTTGGCCAGGATGGTCTCGATCTCCTGCCCTCGTGATCCACCCGCCTCGGCCTCCCAAAGTGCTGGGATTACAGGCGTGAGCCACCGCGCCCGGCTTTTCTTTATGAATCTGACGACTCTAGGCACCTCATATAAGTGGAATCATGCAGTATTTGACTTTTTGTGGCTGGCTTGTTTTACTGAGCATGTTGTCTTCAAGGCTCATCCATGTTGTCGCATGTGTCAGTATTTCCTTCATTTGTAAGGCTGAATAATAATCCATTGTTTGAAAACACCACACTTTATCCATTCATCCCCTCAATGGACATTTGTGTTGTTTCTCCCTTTTGGTCATTGTGAGTCATGCAGCTATAAACATGGGTGCACAAATACTGGTTCTAGTCCCTACTTTCCATTCTTTCAGATATATACCCAGAAGGGGAATTGTTGAATCATATATTAATTCTATTTGTTTCGAGAACCCATGTACAGTTTTGAATACTTTTTATCTAATTCTCATCACTTTTGAGCATAAATATTTTTCAACAATATTTTTGTAACTTATAATTTCCTGTAATTTAAAACTTATGAAAGTTGGAAGAATTGTGCAATATAGTCTAATAGAGGAGTCCCCAAACCCTGGGCTATGGACCCATACTGGTTGGTGGCCTGTTAGGAACTGGGCCACACAGCAGGAGATAAGTGGCAGGCAAGTGAGCATCGCCATCTGAGCTCTGCCTCCTGTCAGATCAGCAGCGGCATTAGATTCTCATAGGAGCTCAAATTCTATTGTGAGCTATGCATGTGAGGGATCTAGGTTGTGTGGTCCTTTTGGGAATTGTAAGGTATATTGTCGAGTCGAAATGAGGAAACTGAGGCCAGTATAAGAAAATGTAAGTCCGATTTATTCAGTTCCCGGGCGAGGTTCTATGGTCCAGGTAAGGGCCAGAGAAGTCGCACTTAACTTTTTAGGGTAAGGGGTTTTATAAGGAGTGAAGGCATTTGATTGGATATAGGGGAGACAAAGCATAAGGCACTTGACTGGATATTGGGACCCAGGAAGTGGAGTGAGGGCATTTGATTGACATAGGGAAGACAAAGCATAAGGCACTTGACTGGATATTGGGACCCAGGAAGTGGAGTGAAGGCAGTTATTACTGGTAGGTAGGTGGGATTTTTGGTGAGTAGGCTGCCTTGGGAAAAATGACCTTGACGGGGCAAAGTGCTTATCGGGCAAGGGAGTGCTATCAGGCAAGGCTTGTCAGGGCTTTCCGAAAATTTTTGAGCGGGGGTTTTCAGCGGGGGCTGGGTGTCGGGTGCAGAGCAGTGAGGTAATTCCCTGTTGCCGGAAAGAATGGGCGTGTCCGAGCTCCCCGGCGAGGCGACCGGCCTTACAGGAGTCTAATGCCTAATGATCTGAGATGGAACAGTTTCATTCCGACACCATCCACCCCCTCCCCAACACCCCCCAACACCCATCCATGGAAAAATTATCTTCTATGAAACCAGTCGCTGGTGCCAAAAAGGTTGGGGACCACTGCTCCAATATATCCTTTAACCAGATTCACAAATTGTTATGAATTTTCCACATATGCTTTTCTCTCTCTGTCTCTGCGGGGTGTGTGTGTGTACACAGTCCCAGGCATGATGCCCCTTTATCCCAGAATGATTTAGTGTGTATTCCCTAAATCCACACTAAATACCAGTGAAGGTATTCACTCTGACAACTACAGAACAATCATCACAATTATAAAATAAAACCTTAATTTGATGTTTATGTTCCAAAAGAAACTCATTGTAAGTTGAAAATATTGTAATTTGAAAATGCATTTACCAGCCTGGAAACACAGTAAGACCCTGTTTTTAAAAATCAAAGAGATCATGCCACTGCACTTCAGCCTAGGCAACAGAAACTCTCTCTCTCTCTTTCTCTTTTTTTTTCTGAGACAGGATCACCAGTGGCATAATCTCAGCTGCAACCTCCACCTCCTGGGCTGATGCAATCTCCCACCTTGGCCTCCCAAGTAACTGGTGCCACAGGTGCAAGCCACCATGCCTGGCAAATTTTTTGTATTTTTGGTAGAGACAGGGTTTCATCATGTTGCCCAGGCTGGTCTCGAACTCCTGGGCTCAACCAATTCACCCTCCTCAGCCTCCCAAAGTGCTGGGATTACAGGCATGAGCCACCACACTGAAACTCTATCTGTAAGAAAAAAATTAAAAAACAAAAACTAGAAATGCAAATACACCTGTCCTGCCAAACATCATAGCTTAGCCTAGCCCACCTTAAATGTGCTCAGAACACTTACATTAGACTACAACTGGGCAAACTCATCTAACACAAAGCCTATTTCACGATAAAGTGTTGAATATCTCATGTAATTTACTGAGTACCATACTGAAAGTGAAAAACAGAATGGTTGTAGGGATACTCAATGTACAGTTTTTCCTGAATGCATATCACTTTTGTCCCATCACAAAGTGAAAAATCATAAACTGAACCATGGTAAATTGGGACCATCTATACTATTATCTAATGCAAAGCCAATATTTCAAAGTTTGTTAACTTTTACCAATCTGAGAATGTGTACTACATTTAACCGTAAAGTGCTGCGATTGACAGAATTTTAAAGATGCATCCTGTCCCTGCCCTCGTGCCTACCCCCTCAAGATTCTTGTCACCTGGTTAGTCAAACAAGCTCAAATCTAGGTACTGCTGTGCAGGGATGTTGCAGATGCCATCGAGATTACTAATCTGCTGATCTTTAAATAAGGAGCGGATTCTGGTCTATCCAGGTGGGCCCAAAGTAATCACACGAGCCCTTAAAAGCAGAAAAAGATGGCAGAAGAGTGAGTAAGAGAGATCCAGCAGAAGGAGCGGTTAGAGAGTTTCAAAGCATGAGGGCAATTTGACCTGCCATTGCTGCAGGGGGCCACATGGAATGCAGGCAGCCTCCAAGAGCAAAGACCAGCAACCCCTGGCTGACAACAAAGAAATAGGAACTTCAGCCCTATAATGACAAAGAACTGCATTCGGCCAACTGAAACTGACCCAATATTCCCATAGACAATTTTTTTTTTGGAGGAGTTGGCGGGAGCAAACATAGAAATTGACCTTTCTGGTTTTAAAGCTTCAAACTTACATTTGTTTTATCTGAGTTCCTTCCTCAGGAAAGGACCCCCTAGGCCTTTCAAAAAGTATCTAAGAACAGAAACTCACAGATCACCACATCCAGACAAAGAGACTGCAGGCCTCTCATCATGATTGCTTCCTTGCCCCTCCCTAGTTCTTGTTTTCTTATTCATTGTTGTATTTCTTCCCTGCTATATAGACCCCTAATTTTAGTTGGTCAGGGAGATGGATTTGAGACTGATCTCCCATTTCCTAGGCTGCAGCACCTAATTAAAGCCTTCTTCCTTGGCAATAATTGTTGTCTCAGTGATTGGCTTTCTGTGTGGTAAACAGCAGAACCTGGAGTGAAATCCTGGTGTTTCAATAACACAACCACTGAAGAACATTATGTTGGTGAAATAAACCAGAAACAGAAAGTTAAACACCACATATTCTCACTCATATGTAGAAGCTAATAAAAAGTTGATCTCATAGAAGAAAAAGTAGAACTGAGGGTAGGAAGAGTAGGGGGAAGGGAGGGATAGGGAGGGATTTGTTAAAGATTACAGCTAGATTGAAAGACTAAATTCTAGTGTTCTGTTCCACTGTAGGATGATTATAGTTAACAATAACATATGGTTTCAAAAAGCTAGGAGGAGGATACTGAATGTTCCCAGCATGAAGAAATGATAAATGTTTCAAATGATTAATATGCTAATTACCCTGATCTGATCACTATACATTGTATCACATCACTATGTACCACCCATGAAAATGTATAATTATTGTCAATTAAAAAAATTAACAGCTACATTTTCAGAATGTTCCACAGGGATGAATATAAAACCCTTTGCTTTGCTTCTCTTTTAGAATGAGTCGGCTCCAATTCACAGGACCTCTTCAAACATGATTCCTTGATCCCTATGCAATTAGGGCTAGAACATCAGAAACCAGCCCCAATCCACTTGGAGGAATCCCAGAAGAAGCGCTCCAATCGGTTGAAACTAGGCAAGTGCACAGTATCCCCTAGGGCTTAATTATCTCTGGAAGAGTCCCTGAGATTTTCTCTTTCTTGACCTTTGATATTTTAGGAAGAGTACAAGCCAGTTATTTGTGGAAAGTCCTTCAATTCTGTTATGTCTGATGTTTTATTAATAGATTCAGGTCATACGTTTGGGAAGTAATTCTCCAGGAGTGACATTGTGTTCTTCTCAGTGCATCGCATCAGCAGGCACGTGATGCTGTTTTGTCCCAATAATAGCAATGTTAACTTAGATGACATGGATAAGGTGATACCTGGCAAGACTCTCCCTCTATAAAACTATTTTCCCCTTTTGTAAGTAATGAAAACCTTTCAGGAAGACACCGTGAGACAATATAAGTATCCAGCTCCTCGTTCAACTTTTGGCCACTAATTTTAGCATCCATAATAACATTGCCTAAAACAGTTATTATTATGATAGTTGCCAAATTATAATTATCTAACTGCACGATTCCCTCTACATTCATTTTTTGTCATTCTACTATAAGGAAGAGTGTCCCCCTTCTTTATTTATTCATTTATTAACATTATAAACTCATTGATTCTTACTTTATTCCATGAATTGTAATCCATTATCATCAATTTATTTTGATACTTATCCCATATTGGGCCATATTTGTCCTAAATTTGCCCCTTCAAGTTGACTCCTTGTGTCTTTTTGATGTGTTCCCATCAGTTTTTTTTTTTAAATCCTTTCCTTACTTTTTGCAAAGAAGATATTCCAGGCTCATCTTTTATTTTTTCTTGCCCCAGTCTTGGAATCAGCTGTTTCTCCAAAGATTCCAGGTTCTTTTTGGTAACAAATGGTATTTAGAAATGAAGATCTGGGTAACAGGTTTGCTCATGGCTCTCTGGGAATCATTGCCTCTGAGTCTCCCCAGTGGACAGAGGAAGGAAATACACATACACCAGGGTATAGACACACAAATATATTTAAATATGAGTTCATGCTGATACCTTCAATTTTAATACAACACCACAGGGTTCTCCCTATCCTTCCCTCATTCTATATTTATAATCTCTCTTCTCTGTTAGTGAGAAACCTGCCTTCCAATATCCTCAGTATGTTTACTCATTTGTTCTATGAGTATAGAACCCAGAAAGTAATTTAAGAATTTCTAACCCATACCATTTTTAAAACTCACAAAGCAGAGTTCAACATAGGTTTGCAGGTTTCACCTTTAGACTGAAGGCTGATATTAAAGTACCTTGTTTAAAAGTTATTTGCCTTCACTCTTTTTATTTTTCCTCAGTGTGATCATGTCATTAACTTATAATCTAATTAACTTAGATACATTAGTTTATGTTTTAGTTTTCCCCCATACTTGAAGATTTAAATGTTTTTGCATACGTAGAAAACGTTAACATGGTTCCCAAAATCAAAATTATATAAAAACATATAGCCAGAGAGTGTCCCTCTCTCCTGCTCGCCTCTATCCCAGCATACTGATTCCCTACAGAATAGGGAATCAATCTCAGTGTCGGCTTTACCTTTGCTGTATTTCTTTTGGCAACAACAAGACGATTGTATATATTTGCTAATTTCTTCCTTACTTCTTATCCAAAAGGTGCCATACTGTCAAAGGCTGGCTCTGGGATGCAGGCACTGAGATGGTAACTAGTGAGCAGGAGATTTACTAGAAAGTGTCCTAAGATTAACCCCTAAGAAGGGAAGGGACAGAGCAGGATTGGACAGAGGGAGAAGCTGAGCTGCCATGTGGCCTCAGCAGAGCCTCAGCTAACCTTATGGAAAATTCTGAAACTGGGATGGCCCTTCAGAGTTGTCCCATGTTAGGCGAAAAGTCAGGGGTCTTCATACCCTGCATTAATCAGTCATTAAACATGGGCCACCCTAGGAAAAAATGTAACCTTAGGCAAGGCAGTTCTCTTCAGGAGAGGTAGATGCCACAGTGGTCTGACATGTGAGGGCTTTAGGTCCTCAGTTCCCAAAGGGATGTGGGTTGATGCATCACAGTATCTACCATATACACTACATATTTCCTTTTTTTTTCTTCTGTTCTACCCTTTAAGTAGTTATTTCCTTTGTTTTTTCACATGCATTATATCTTGGAACTCACTCCAGATCTGCTTATAAAGATGATCCTTATTTTTTTTCTTAACAGCAGTGCAATATTATTCTAATGTGTGGATATGCTATTCAATGACTGTTGAATCACTAAGTGTTTATTCAATGAATCTCCTATGTGTGGGCATCTATGTTGCTCCAGATATTTTGCAATTACAATTTTTTGTTTGTTTTTGAGATGGAGTTTCGCTCTTGTTATCCAGGCTGGAGTACAGTGGTGCAATCTCAGCCCACTACAACCTCTGCCTCCTGGGTTCAAACTATTCTCCTGCCTCCGGCCTGCAGGCATGCACCACCATGCCCGGCTAATTTTTTGTATTTAGTAGAGATGAGATGGGGTTTCACCCTGTTGGTCACGCTGGTCTCAAATGCCTGACCTCAGGTGATTCACCCACCTTGGCCTCCCAAAGTGCTGGGATTACAGGTGTGAGTTACCACACCTGGCCTGCAATTACAATTAATGCTGAAATAAGCAACCTTATATATGTGTGTTATCATACTGATGGAGGCATCTTCAAGGTAAATGCCTGTGGCCTGATTCTGTATGCCCTTTACCCATCTCCCCTTACCTTATCATCATAGTACATTTATCAAAACTAAGAAATTGATATTGGTACACCATTCCTAACTAAATGACAAATTTTATTTGGGTTTCACCCATTCTTCCAGCAATATTCTGTTGCAGGATCCAGCCAGGATATCATGTTACATTTAATAATCATGTTTTCTCAGTCTTCAAACGGTGACTGGTTGGTTGGCTTTTCTTGTCTTTCATGCGTGACACTTTTGAAGTGTAGAATTCCCTCCCTATTGTGTAAAATGTTGTATGGGCTCATGGACATTCATTTTTTTCTTTAGTGATGTGCAATACTATTGTTGCTTATTTTACTGCTCGAATTGGTCTAGCTTTGGCCATTGGCTCTTTCAGACTGGCTCTGTGTCCTGTATTAGCTTTCCATTCCTGCTATAACAAATTGCCACAAATTTAATATTAATAGAAATTTATTATCTCATAGTTCTGGAGGTCAGAGGTCTAACGTGAATCTCAATGTACTAGAGTCAGATGTCAGCAAGTCTGGCTCCTTCTGGACACTCTGAGAGGAGAATCTGTTTCCTTGCCTCTCTCAGCTTCTGTGACTGCCGATGTAGTTTGACTTGGGGCCTGTTCTTCCATCTTGAAAGCAGATCACTTTGATCTCTGTTTCCATCGTCACATTCCTTTCTCCTCTCTCTGATTCTCCTGCATCCCTCTTATAAGGACCACTGTGACTCCTTCGGCCCACCCAGATCATCCAGGATTATCTTCCATCTAAGTGTTCTTAAACACATTTGCAAGGTCCGTTTGCCATGTAAGTCACATATTCACAGATTCTGGGGATTAGGACTTAGACATACTTTGGGGCCATCATTCAGCCCACCAATGTCCTTCTAACACGCCGCCTTCCTTTCTTTTCCTTCTGGTGCTGCAAGATGTGCCAGCCTTATTTTGTTTATTCCTGGCCCCAGCTCTAGAATTTCTCAGGCATTTCCACAGAAATACTGGGATGTCACTGCTTCTAGGACTTCTCAGAAGACAGAGTGAAGAAATATAGCTAAACTACACAGATTAGTGTATTAAACGTGTATACATAGACACACACACACACACACACACACACACTCTGATACATCCCACTCTACTCCATAGGACTCATTCTAACCTTCCCTGCTTTCTTTCTTTTTTTTTTTTTTAATTGTACTTTAGGTTCTGGGGTACATGTGCAGATCATGCAGGATTGTTGCATAGGTACACACATGGCAATGTGGTTTGCTGCCTCCATCCCCCCTGTCACCTACATCTGGCATTTCTCCCCATATTATCCCTCCCTGACCTCCCCCCACCCCCCACACTGTCCCTCCCTTGGCCCCCCACAACAGACCCCAGTGTGCGATGCTCCACTCCCTGTGTCCCTGTGTTCTCATTGTTCAACACCTGACTATGAGCTAGAACATGCGGTGTTTGATTTTCTGTTCTTGGGTCAGTTTGCTGAGAGTGATGGTTTCCAGATTCATCCATGTTCCTGCAAAGGACATGAACTCATGATTTTTTATGGCTGCATAGTATTCCATGGTGTATATATGCCACATTTTCCTTGTCCAGTCTATCGTCGATGGGCATTTGGGTTGGTTCCAGGTCTTTGCTATTGTGAACAGTGCCATTATGAACATATGTGTGCATGTGTCTTTATAACAGAACGAGTTATAATCCTTTGGGTGTATACCCAGTAATGGGATTGCTGGGTCAAATGGAATTTCTATTTCTAGGTCCTTGAGGAAGTGCCACACTGTCTTCCACAATGGTTGAACTAATTTACACTCCCACCAACAGTGTAGAAGTGTTCCTATTTCTCTACATCCTTTCCAGCATCTGTTGTCTCCAGATTTTTTAATGACCGCCATTCTAACTGGAGTGAGGTGGTGTCTCAATGTGGTTTTGATTTGCATTTCTCTAATAATCAGTGATGAGCATTTTTTCATATGTTTTTTGGCCTCGTATGGTCTTTTGAAAAGTGTCTGTTCATATCCTTCACCCACTTTTGAATGGGTTTGTTTTTTTCCTGTAAATCTGTTTTAGTTCTTTGTAGATTCTGGATATTAGCCCTTTGTCGGATGGGTAGATTGCAAAAATTTTTTCCCATTCTGTTGGTTGCTGGTTCACTCTAATGATTGTTTCTTTTACTGTTCAGAAGCTCTAGAGTTTAATTAGATCCCATTTGTCTATTTTAGCTTTTGTTGCCAATGCTTTTGGTGTTTTAGTCATGAAATCCTTGCCTATGCCTATGTCCTTAATGGTTTTGCCAAGGTTTTCTTCTAGGGTTTTTATGGTGTTAGGTCTTATGTTTAAGTCTTTAATCCATCTGGAGTTAATTTTAGTGTAAGGTGTCAAGAAGGGGTCCAGTTTCTGCTTTCTGCACATGGCTAGCCAGTTTTCCCAACACCATTTATTAAATAGGAAATCCTTTCCCCATTGCTTATTTTTGTCAGGTTTGTCAAAGATCAGATGGTTGTAGATGTGTGGCATTGCCTCCGAGGCCTCTGTTCTGTTCCATTGGTCTATATCTCTATTTTGGTATCGGTACCATGCTGTTTTGATTACTGTAGCCTTGTAGTATGGTTTGAAATCAGGTAGCGTGATGCCTCCAGCTTTGTTCTTTTTGCATAGGATTGTCTTGGCTATGCAGGCTCTCTTTTGGTTCCGTATGAAGTTTAAGGTGGTTTTTTCCAGTTCTGTGAAGAAGGTCATTGGTAGCTTGATGGGGATAGCATTGAATCTATAAATTACTTTGGGTAGTATGGCCATTGTCACGATATTGATTCTTCCTAACCATTAGCATGGAATGTTTCTCCATCTGTTTGTGTCCTCTCTTATTTCCTTGAGCGGTGGTTTGTAGTTCTCCTCGAAGAGGTCCTTTACATCCTTTGTTAGTTGTATTCCTAGGTATTTTATTCTCTTTGTAGTAATTGTGAATTGGAGTTTGCTCATGATTTGGCTCTCTGTTAGTCTGTTAATGGTGTATAGAAATGCTTGTGATTTCTGCACATTGATTTTGTATCCTGAGACTTTGCTGAAGTTGCTTATCAGTTTAAGGAGATTTGGGGCTGAAATGATAGGGTCTTTTAAATATACAATCATGTTGTCTACAAATACAAATCAATTTAACTTCCTCCTTTCCTAATTGAATATCCTTTTTTTTTTTTCTTGCCTAATTGCTCTGCCTAGAACTTCCAATACTATATTGAATAGGAGTGGTGACAGAGGACATCCTTGTCTAGTGCTGGGTTTCAAAGGGAATGCTTCCAGTTTTTGCCCATTCAGTATGATATTGGCTGTAGGTCTGTCATAAATAGCTTTTAATATTTTGAGATATGTTCCTTCGATACCTAGTTTATTGAGAGTTTTTAGCATAAAAGGCTGTTGAATTTTGTTGAAGGCCTTCTCTGCATCTATTGAGATAATCATGTGGTTTTTGTCTTTGGTTCTGTTTATGTGGTGGATTACGTTTATAGATTTGCATATGTTGAACCAGCCTTGCATCCCTGGGATGAAGCCTACTTGATCATGGTGGATAAGCTTTTTGATGTGCTGTTGCAATTGGCTTGCCAGTATTTTATTGAAGATTTTTGCATCTGTGTTCATCATGGATATTGGCCTGAAGTTTTCTTTTTTTCTTGAGTCTCTGCTGGGTTTTGGTATCAGGATGATGCTGGTCTCATAAAATCATTTGGGAAGGATTCCCTCTTTTTGTATTGTTTGGAATAGTTTCAGAAGGAATGGTACCAGCTCCTCTTTGTATGTCTGGTAGAATTCAGCTGTGAAACTGTCTGGACCTGGACTTTTTTTGGTTGGCAGGCTATTAATTGCTGCCTCAACTTCAGCCCTTGTTATTGGTCTGTTCAGGGTTTCAACTTCTTCCTGATTTAGGCTTAAGAGGGTGCAAGTGTCCAGGATTTATCCATTTCTTCCAGGTATACTGGTTTATAGTTCTTTGTAGTAATCTCTGATGGTAGTTTGTATTTCTGTGGAATCAGTAGTGATATCCCCCTTTTTTGTTTTTTATTGCATCTATTTGATTCTTCTCCCTTTTCTTTTTTATTAATCTGGCTAGCAGTCTATTTTGTTGATCTTTTCAAAAAACCAGCTCCTAGACTTATTGATTTTTTGAAGGGTTTTTTGTGTCTCTATCTCCTTCAGTTCTGCTCTGATCTTAGTTATTTCTTGTCTTCTGCTAGCTTTTGAGTTTTTTTGATCTTGCTACTCTAGTTCTTTCAATTTTGATGGTAGTGTGTCGATTTTAGATATTTTCCTCTGGTGGGCATTTATTGCTATATATTTCTCTCTAGACACTGCTTTAAATGTGTCCCAGAGATTCTGGTACGTTGTGTCTTCATTCTCGTTGGTTTCAAAGAACATCTTTATTTCTGCCTTCATTTCATTGTTTATCCTGCTTTCTTATTTGTAACTTTTTTCTCTGAGAGTGAGACCCTGACTTTCATTATCTATAACATATTTATCTATTTATTATACTTGTAGTTTCAAAATTGCTGACTGAGAAACCAATTTACTGTGTTAATATACAGTTTTGTCATTAGTTTTACAGTATCCAGTCAAAAGCCTGTCTTCTAAAGTTGCTGAGGTTAGCTCCTTCTCCCCCTAACCCTTTCAATGAGGCTGTATTATGCGTTTGTCATATAGTTAGATTCATTTGTTAAAGTCTATCTTTCTCCACAGGACTTCCTAACAGCTCGGTTCATTTTTTACATTTGCATATACTAAAGTCCATTCTTTGTGGTGTACAGATCCAGGTGTAGTTGTGTGTTTCTGGGCTTTTTATTCTGTTCCAGTAGTCAGTCTGCCTCTTCACATGACAGTATCACACACTTTCCTAATAGAGGATCTAGAATGTGTTTTAATACCTGGTAAGCTATTCCCACTCCACAGCTTTTTATTCCAGGATTCTCCTAGTTGTTCTTATGTTTAATTTTTTCATATGGACTTTGGTATCAACTTTTCAAGCTCCATTTAAAAAAGAAAGCTTGTGGAGTTTTTATAAGTTTGCATTAAATTGATGGTGGTATTAAGATTCAAACATAGGCAGTTTGCTCTAACATCTATATGAAGTTTTGGGCAAAAAAAGAAAAAAGTAACATTTTTGTGGTAGTATTCAGCTTTTATTAACGGAGTTTTGGTTTTGTTGTTATAACTAGGCTACTTTATATTAACCCTGGAATTGAAACTTAATATGAAAATAATTTGCATGCAGGTTTACTAATAAAGAATCAGGCCTAAATGCACTAAAAGACAGACATGAATATTGTGTTTAGACAACTCTGAAAATTCTAATCCCTATAATAGAAAATAATTCATCTGTGGAATGTAATGATAATCTAGAAATCCTCTGATGGCATGTAGAACTCCTTCTTAGTGGAAAACTCAGTCAACTAATTCTGAAATGTTTGCATACTTTAATTATACCCCAAGTAATAAATAACAACATATTAAATAAATTTACTTTGTGTCTTTGTGTTTTATCAATTTATTGTTTTCTCATCTGACTTCTTTCCAAAAGCACTTAAGAAGATTATAATAAATCTGTAGTTACACTTTCCTTCTTCTGCAAATTTGTCAGAGTAAAAATTTATTGTGTTCTTTGAAAGAATTACCTTTTGGCAACTTGCACAAAGTCTTCACTAGCTTTAGCCAATTCCTCAGCCATCTTCTCCAACGAGGCAAATACTTCATTCTCCACATCTTTCCTCTCCATTGAGATGAGTAGATGGCAAAGCTGAACGATCATTGGTGAGATGACTCTCTCAATGCCTTTGTTCTGTATCACAGAGCTGATATCATCCAAGAGGAAAGACTCCATCTTTTTCAGTCTGTGAACAGAGATTACGACATAGTTTAACTCACACTGACTGACATGTAAATCTACTTCTCTTTGACTTGATGTTCATCTAATTTTACTTCTATCATGAGGAATAAATTTACAAAATATGAAAGGGATAAGTTGGGGGAGATATTTTCAGGACCTCACAAATCTGGGATAGGTTGTGGCTTAGCAGAAACATTAAAAAATGGGACAAAGACATAGTGAGATAGATTCAGTGGTTCAAACGATGGTGAATGGACTCACAAACTATGAAATAGAGGCAGTTTAAGAAATGGTTAATATACAAAAAGACATTGGACTTAAATTGGACTTTACACACATTTACAGAATGCTCTACCAAACAACTGCAGAATATACATTCTTCTCATCAGCAGATGGAACATTCTCCCACACAAACCTATGTCAGGCCACCAAACAAATTTTTTAAAATTAAAATCATGTCAAGTTCACCTCAGACCACAGTGGAACAAAAACTAGAAATAAATACCAAGAAGAACTTTGGAACTATACAAATACATGGAAATTAAACAACATCCTCCTGAATGATCATTGCATCAATTGAGAAAGTAAGACGGAATTTTAAAATTTTTTTGAAACAAATATAAATGAAAAAAATATATATCAAAACCTGTGGGATACAGCAAGAGCAGTGCTAAGAGTAAAGTTTATAGTATTAAATGCCTACATCAAAAAATAGAAAGATTACAGTTAACAACCTAACATCACACATCAAGGAGCAAGAAAAGCAAGAACAAACCAAATGTAAAGTTAGCGGAAGAAAATAAATAACAAAGGTCAGAGCAGAGCTAAATGAAATACAGACAAAAAAAGTACAAAGGATCAATGAAAGGAAAACTTGGTTTTTCAAAAAGATAAACGGATTGATAAACCACTAGCTAGACTAACAAGAAAAAAGAAAATACAAATAAACAAAATCAGAAGAGATAAAGGAGACATTACAACTGATACCAAGGAAATGCAAAAGATCATCAGAGACTATCGTGAACAACTACATGTTCACAAGTTAGAAAACTTAGAGGAAATGAATAAATTCCTAGAAACATGCAACCTCCTAATATTGAACAAGGAAGAAATAGCAAACCTAAGCAGACCAATAATGAATAGCTAGATTGAATCAGTAATAAAAGATCTCCCAAGAAAGAAAAACCCAGGACAAGATGGATTCATAGTTGAATTTTATCAAATGTGCAAAGAAGAACTAACACAACTCCTCCTAAAACTGCTCCAAAAAAAATTTGCAGAGAAATGAGTTATCTCTAGCTCATACTATGAGACCAGTAATACCTTATACAAAAATCAGACAGACAATGACACATAAGGAAAGAAAACTCCACACCAATATCCCTGATCAACATAGACACAAAAATTTTCAAAAAATACTGGCAAACCAAATCCAACAGCACATCGAAAATGTAACACCCCATGATCAAGTGGGATTCATCCCAGGGGTACAAGGATGGTTCAACATATGCAAGTCAATAAATAAATGTGATAACATCTCTTTTCTTTTTCTTTTTTTTTTCTTTTTTCTTGTCTCATAGACCATTCCTCAAGATAAATGTGATACATCTCATCAACAGAATTAGAGACAAAAATCATATGATCATCTCAATAAATGCAGAAAAAGCATTTGATGAAATTCAGCATCTCTCGATGATAAAAACCCTCAATAAACTAGATATAGAAGGAATATACTCCAAATTAATAAAGGGCATATATGACAAACCCACTGCCAACATCATACTGAATGGGAAAAAGTTGAAAGCATTCTGTCTAAGTACTGAAACAAAACAAGATTGCCTATTTTCACCACTCCTATTTAACATATTAGTTAGTACTGGAAGTCCTAGCCAGAGAAATCATCTGAGAGAAAGAAATATAAGGCATCCAAATTATAAAAGAAGTCAAAATATCCCTGTTCACTGATGATATGATCTTATATCTAGAAAAACCTAAAGACCCCACCAAAAAACTCAGACTTGATAAATGAATTCAGTAACACTTAAGGATACAAAATCGATGTATAAAAATCAGTAGTATCTCTATAAACCAATGCGGATCTAGCTGAGAACCTAATCAAGAAAGCAATCCCATATATAATAGCTGCAAAAATAAAATAAAATAAAATACCAAGAAATATATTTAACCAAGAAGGTAAAAGATCCCTACAAATAAAATTACAAAACTCTGATGAAAGAAATTGTAGAAATAGAAAGATATCCCATGTTCATGGGTCAGAATTAATATCATTAAAATGTCCATACTGCCCAATGCAATCTACATATTCAATGGGATGTCTATCAAAATACCAATGTCATTTTTCACAGGATTAGAAAAAACATGCAAAAATTAGCATGTAATGAAAAAAGAGCCCAAATAGCCAAAACAATTACATAGCAACAACAAAGTTAAAGGCATCATATTACCTGACTTCAAATTATACTACAAGGCTGTAGTAATCAAAACAGCATGATACTGGTACAGAAATGGACACATAGATCAATGGAATAGAAAAGAGAATCCAGAAATAAAGCCACATATTACAGCCAACTGCTCTTTGACAAAATCAACAAGAACATACACTGGAGAAATGACACCCTTTTCAATAAATGATGCTGGGATAATTGGATTGCCATCTGCAGAATGAAATTGGAACACTATCTTTTACCATATACAAGAATCAGCTCTAGATGAATTAAGGATTTAAATGAAAGACCTGAAACTACAAAAGTGCTAGAAGAAAATATGGGGAAAACTCTTCGGGACATTGATCAAGGCAAAAAAAAAATTCATGACGAAGACCTCAAAAGCATGGACAACAAAAACGAAAATAGACAAATGGGACTTAATTAAACTAAAAGGCTTCTGCACAGCAAAGGAAATAATCAACAGAGTGAACAGAAAACCTGCAGAATGGGAGAAAATATTTGCAAACTATGCATGACAGGCAACTAATGTCCAGAATTTACAAGGAACTCAACTCAAAAACAACAACAACCCAAATAATCCCATTAAATAGTGAACAAAGGACATGAATAGACACTTTTGAAAGAAGACATACAGATGTCCAAAAGACACACAAAAAAATCAACATCACAAATCACCATCGAAATGGTAATTAAAACTACAATGAGATATCATTTTACATCAATCAGAATGACTATTATTAAAAAGACAAAAATAACCGATGTTGGCTAGGGTATAGAAAAAAGGGAACTCGTACACTTTGGGTGAGAATGTATATTGGTACAACCTCTATGGAAATCAGTATGGAGATTTCTCAGAGAACTAAAAGTAGAACTACTGTTCAATCTAGCAATACCACTACTGGGCATCTACCCAAAGGAAAAGAAATCATTATATCAAAAAGACACCTGTACTCATATGTTTATCACAGCATTATTCACAATAGCAAAGATATGGAATCAGGCAGGTGCTGTGGCTCACACCTGTAATCCCAGTACTTTGGGAGGCTGAGGCAGGTGGATCACTTGAGGCCAGGAGTTAAGACCAGCATGGCCAACGTGGTGAAAGTCCATCTCTACTAAAAATAAAAAATAAAATAAAAAATCAACCAGGCATGGTGGTACATGCCTGTAATCCCAGCTACTCAGATGGCTGAGGCACAAGAATTGCTTGAACCCAGGATGAGGAGGTTGTAGTGAGCCAAGATTGTGCCACTGCACTCCAGCCTGGGTGATAGAACAAGACTATCTCAAAAAAAAAAAAAAGAAAAAGATATGGAATTTTCCTATGTGTCCATCAACAGATGATTGCATAAAGAAAATGTACATATACACAATGGAATACTATTCAGTCATAAAAAAAAGAATGAAATCATGTCTTTTGCAGCAACACGAATGAAACTGGAAGCCATTATCTTAAGTGAAAAAAGACAGACAAATTCTGCATGTTCTCACTTATAGGTTGGGGCTAAATAATGTGTACACATGGACATAGAGTATGGAATAATAGACAATTTTGACTTTGGAAGAGTGAGGGAATAGGAGGGGGAGCAGATGGTGAGAAATTACTCAACAGGTAAAAATGTATGTTATTCAGGTGATGTATACCCAGCAAAGTCCTGACAAGGATTTTAAAGCAGCTATCATGAACATACTTCAAAAAGTAATTGAACACACTTAAATTTTAACAATTACAATTCAGGAAAAAAAGACATAGAAGGAAAAAATGGAAATTTTAGAACTGAAAATATAATTAAAACAAGTTCATTGAATGGCTCAGTAGCAGAATGGAGATGACAGAGGAAAATCAATTAATTTGAGGATAGATTATTACGAGTTTACCAAACTGAACAACAAAGAGAAAGTAGCTGAAAAAGAAATGAACAGAGATCCAGGAACTTCTGGGACAATAAGAAAATAGCTAATATTTTCAAGGGCTGAAAGAAAAGAACTGTTCATCTTAATTCTATATCCAGCAAAAATAGCTTCAGGAATGAAGGGAAAATAAAAACATTTCTTGTCAAAATATAAACAAAAGTGACCCAGAAGAAACAGAAAGCCTGAATGAATTATTAGCTATAGAGAGAGTGAAATAATAAAGGCCTATATTTTAAAAGGTCATAGATCCACATGATTTTAATCCCTGAATTCTTTCTGGCCTTTAAAGAAGGAACAAATCTTACAATGCCTAAACTATTTCACTATTTGGAAAAGGTGCAAAGCTTCATTATTTATCTTATAAGGCTAAAATTGCTTTAATTTAAAAAACTAGTAAGAAATATCCAAAAATGAGAGTATATACCATTTTTATATAGGGATACAGACATAAAAATTAACTAGTTAGGGTTTATTTGAGAAAAGAGAGGGTGCTTCAGCCTTAAAAACTCAACTGACCAGGATTCCTTGGAGAAATGGTCTGCAGCAGGAAATAGAGAAAGTAAGCATAGAACCTCTTGAAATGACAGAAAATAAAGAAGTGCTCCAAAACAAAACGAAACCCAGATTGATGGAGGTTTGTCAAAAGGACACAGGAGCAAGTGAAAGAACTTCCAGTGGCCACAGTGGCATGATTTGAGCAACAGCATAAGTAACATTGGATTCTAACCCAAAGTATGAAGTAAATACCCATGAACAATGATCGAGCAAATAAATAAATAGGGAGAATAGACAAATCTCTCATGTGGAAGAATTCTAAATAATTGATGTCAGTCAGGTGCGGTGACTCACGCCTATAATCCCAGCACTTTGGGAGGTCAAGGCAGGTGGATCACCTGAGTGAGTGAGGAGTTCGAGACCAGCCTGGCCAACATGGTGAAACCCCGTCTCTACTAAAATTATAAAAATTAGCCGGGCGTGGTGGCGTATCGTATGCCTGTAGTCCCAGCTACTTGGGAGGCTGAGGCAGGAAAATCGCTTGAACCCAGGAGACAGAGGTTGCAGTGAGCCAAAGATCGAGCCATGGCACTCCAGCCTGGGCAACAGAGCAAGACTCAGTCTCAAAAAAAAAAAAAAAAAAAAAAAGGGAAAAAAAAAGATTGATGTTGATATTTCACCCTCAAGGAGTGGAGAGCATAACTCTCCAGTCCCTAAGTGTGGGCAGTGCATAAGTGTTACAGGAAAGGGATCCCATCCAGACAGCAAGAGAGGATTCTTGGATCTCACACAAGAAAGAATTCAGGACAAGTCTGCAATGCAAAGCAAAAGCAAGTTTATTAAGAAAGTAAAGCAGTGAAAGTACAGATACTCCATAGACAGAGTAGGGCGTTCCTGAAAGTAAAAGGAGGAATGCGTCCACCCTAGGTACAGTGCTTGTATATATGAGATTTAAAAAAAGATCTTGGGGAGATGTGATCTGCTACAAGGGTTTGTGATAAGGGATTAATTTTCTTAATTACTATATTTTGCAAGAATCAATATTATTATCTTTAAAGCAGAATTAGGAATGACTTTGTTCTCCAGATATTGGGATATCTGGACACTCCAAGTCTGGATCTGTTTAGTAAACATTATTAATTTGTTCCCTTAACCATAAACATCTAGGGGCTAGGAATCCCTAACTTTCTGGGGATGCAGCCCAGCAAGTCTCAGCCTCATTTTCCTAGCCCTCACTCAAAACGGAGTCACTCTGGTTCAAATGCTTCTGACATAAGGACTTCTTTCCAAAGAGTACAGTAAGGAAAGAAAAAGAAAAGAGGGACTTTACTGTGAAGAAACATGATGGACACCATCTTAGCCAGGTGATCAAGGTCAGCATCAACAGGGATAAATCTAACCAGTATCCTCAAAACTGTCAAGGTCATCAAAAACAAGAAAAGTCTTAGAAACTGTCACAGCCAAGAGGAGACTAAGGACACATGAGAACTAAATGTAATGTGGTGTCCTTGACGAGATCCTCCAAAAGAAAATAAAATTCAGGGCTGGGCGTGGTGGCTCATGCCTGTAATCCCAGCACTTTGGGAGGCCGAGGTGGGTGGATCACAAGGTCAGGAGTTCAAGACCAGCCTGGCCAAGATGGTGAAACGCCATCTCTGCTAAAAATACAAAAATTAGCTGGGTATGGTGCTGGGCACCTGTAATCCCAGCTAATTGGGAGGCTGAGGCAGGGAATTGCTTGAACTGGGAAGGTGGAGATTGCCTCCCTGGTTTATATATAAAATATTTATAAATATTTATATATAAATATATTTTTATATATTTATATATAATATAATATATATATAAATATTTATATAAAATATATAAATAAAAATATAAATAAATAAAATTCGGCAAAAACTAAGGAGATCGGGATAAAATATTGACATTAGCTAATAACAAATCAATATTAGTTGAGTAATTGTTGCAAATATACTGTAGTCGTGTAACATGTTGCTTATAGGAGATATTGAGTACAGGGTATATGGGTGCTCTTTGTACTAATTTCTTAATTTTTCTGTAAGTCCAAAACCATCCAAAAAGTTAAGATATTTTAAAAAAATATTCAACTATCACAATATACTAAATCAACAATTTATACTAGAATAATATGATTAAATCAATAAATACTAAAAACGCTGTTTCTGATCTTTTTTCAAATTCCAAGTAAAATGATTAAATATGATAATGATTAGTCATCAAGAGAAAGCTTTATACTGAAGAGTAAAACACAGAGCCAATTTTATCCATCACTTTCAAGCTAGAAATATCATCTGCCAGTATTATTAAACATCTTTTTTCAAAATTCTACTCGATATAATTAGATCAAAAATTGAAATAATCGGGGCCAGGCACAGTGGCTCATGCCTGTAATTCCAGCACTTTGTAATTCCATCTAAGGTGGGCAGATCACCTGAGATCAGGAGTTCAACACCTTCCTGGCCAACATGGTGAAACACCGTCTCTACTAAAAATGCAAAAAGAAAAAATAAATTAGCCAGGCATGGTGTCGTGCACCTGTAATCCCAGCTACTCAGGAAGCTGAGGCAGGAGAATCACTTCAACTCGGGAGGCAGAGGTTGCAGTGAGCCGAGGTTGCACCACTGCACTCCAACCTGGACGACAGAGGGAGACGCTGTCTAAAAAATATAAAAAATAATAAAAAATTAAAATAATCAATTTAAATGTTGGAAAATAGGAAAAACCATCCAAGATATTTTAGAAAAGAAACAAAAACAGGCCAGGTGTGATGGCTCATTCCTGTAATCCCCGCACTTTGGGAGGCCAAGGCAGGTAGATCACCTGAGGTCAGGAGTTCAAGACCAACCTGGCCAACATGGTGAAACCCCATCTCTACCAAAAATACAAAAATTAGTTGGGTGAGCTGGCATGTCCCTGTAGTCCCAGCTACTCAGGAGGCTGGGGCAGGAAAATTGCTTGAACTCAGGCAGTGGAGGCTGAGACTGCGCCACTGCACTCCAGCCTGGGGGACAGAGCAAGACTCTCTCATAAAAAAAAAAAAAAAAAGATAAAGAAAAAGAAAAACAAACTTAAACTAATAAATAAATTTGGTTAAATAGTTGCACGTATTTTCTCTATGAACAAAAATCAGAAATGGAAAGGGAAAAACATGTCATTGAATAGCAACTAAATTCAACATGAAATAAAAATAACATCAAATACCTGAGTTGAATTTGAATAAAATTTTGTGGAGTACATTAAAACTAAGTAAATTGAGAGACACCATATCTGAATGGGGGAGACTCACTATCATAGGAGTAAAAATCCTCCCAATATTAATAATGTATGGATCGGCCAGGCATGGTGGCTCATGCCTCTAATCCTAGCACTTTGGGAGGCCGAGATGGGCAGATTGCCTGAGCTCAGGAGTTTGAGACCAGCCTGGGCAACATGGTGAAACCTGGTCTCTACTAAAATACAAAAAAAAAAAAAAAAAAAATCAGCTGGATGTGGTGGCGGGCATCTGTAATCCCAGCTATGTAGGATGCTGAGGCAGGAGAATTGCTTGAACCTGGGAGGCGGAGGTTACAGTGAACCAAGACCATGCCACTGCACTCCAGCCTGGGCAACAGTGAAACTCTGTCTCAAAAACTAACTAAATACATAAATAAATAATGTATGGATATTGCTGCAGTTCTTACACAATGTGTTTGAGCTAGCTATAAGGATTTCAAAAATTATATGGAAAAATAAATGCTTGAGAATCGCCAGGACACTAAATCAAAGAATAATAAGAGGGAATTGCCTTTAAAGCCACTATTTGGTGGAGAATACTAATTGCTCCCTGCATTCTATGTATATACAACCTAAAGTTAAAATCTCAGAAAGACCAAAGGATCATCATATTCAGTCACACAAAGGTCCCTTTAAAGAGATTAAGGGTGTTGCTTTCAGATTGTCTCAAACAATTAAATCTCTAGGGAGCTTAAGAGCATTGTTCCTCAGCCTCTCAGCAGGAGCTTAAGATAGTGAAGGGTTTATTCAGGGAGATTTGTAGCGTTCATCTAATGTAGTTAAAACATTATACAAGCACACAAAAAGACCCACACATTTCCTGAGAAATCTGTGTCAGTCAGTTTGGAATGGAAAAGGCAGACCCAGTACAACATGAAAAGGGATTGTTGGACCTCCAAAATTCTCACAGGAAGCAGGCTGAGAAAACAGATGCTACCTTTCCTTTTTATTTATTTATTTATTTGAGATGGAGTTTCGCTTTTGTTGCCTAGACTGGAGTGCAATGGCGCGATCTCCACTCACTGCAACCTCCGCCTCCCAGGTTCAAGCGACTCTCCTGCCTTAGCCTCTGGAGAAGCTGGGATTACAGGCATGTATCACCATGCCCAGCTAATTTTGTATTGTTAGTAGCGATGGAGTTTATCTATGTTGGTCAGTCTGGTCTTGAACTACTGACCTCAGGTGATCCACCTGCCTCAGCTTCCCAAAGTGCTGGGATTACAGGCATGAGCCACTGCGCCTGGCCTATCTTTCCTTTTTTTTTTTTTTAAGGATGATTCAGAGGGAAAAAATAAAGAGTCCAGAGGATGGAGCCAAGAGCCATGGAGAATTATTTTTAGCAGGAATAACACTGAGTTCTAAAATTTGGATTTCAGAATCGCTATGGACCAGTAACACCTGTGTGCCTCCTATTTGCCCCTTTGTTGAAAAAGACTATGTGTAGAGGTTATCTTGTGCCTGTCTCACCATTGTATGTTGGGTGATATGGTTTGTGTGTGTCTCCACCCAAATCTTATTTTGAATCGTAGCTCCCATAATACCCAAATGTTGCAGGAGGGACCCAGTGGGAGATAACCGAATCATGGGAGCAATTTCCCCATGCTGTTCTTGTGGTAGTGAATACGTCGCATGAGATCTGAAGGGGTTTCTCCTTTCATTTGGCTCTCATTCTTTCTTTGCCTGTCATCATGTAAGATGTGGCTTTGCTCCCCCTTGCTTTCCACCATGATTGTGAGGCCTCCCCCAGCCATGTGGAACTGTGAGTCAATTAAAAACCTCTCTCCTTTATAAATTACCCAGTCTCAGGTATTTCTTTTATTAGCAGCATGAGAACAGACTAATACATCGGGTGTGGAAGGTGGGCAGATATCTCATCTCTTTAGCTTCAGAAATCCACAGATCAATTGGAACTGTGCTCAAGGAGCTGTATTTGGGGAACTACACCCATGGCCTCAGGAAGGAAGTGGCCATGATGGCATAGATGGGGGCAGTGCAGAGGCCCAACAACACAGGCTCCTCTCACCAAGACTGGTGTGATTGTCCAGCCTGTCAGCAACAGAGACGGATGCTGATCCACCTGTGCTTTCCCCTATGGCAACCAGCCAATGAATTGATGGCAAGTTTATTACAATGGACCGTTTCTACTCTGGAAAGGGCAGCAACTCATCCTGACTGGAATTGATACAATTTCTGGGTAAGGGTTTGGCTTTCCTGCCTGCAGAGCCAGAGCCAGCACCACTATTTAAGAACTCACAGTGGGAATGATTTACCAATGTGAGATCCCACAAAACCTAGCTTCAAACAATGGTGATGACAAAGGAGGGGCAGCCATGGGGCCATGACAACAGGATCCACTGTTCCTAACATGTACTACATCCTCCAGAAGCTTCCAGCCTGACACAGCAGTGGAATGGCCTCTTAAAGATGCAGTTGAGGTGCTGACCTGGAGATGACACCCTATGAGGATGGGAAGCTGTTCTTCAAGATGCAACACACTGCTTAAACCAACAGCCGTTAGACATGTGGTGTTCCTGAAAGGTAGAATTCATTGAAATGGGGACTAAATGGTGGATAGGGGAACAGCTTCTCACCGTCCCACTTGGGAAATTTGTGTTTCTGTTCCTCACAACTTCAGATTCTGTGGGAGTAGAAGCCTTGGATTCCAAAAAAAGCATGCTTTATCAGGGGTATAGGAAGAGTCCTACTAAACTTAAAGTAGTAGATGCCACGGTGCCTACTCAGGTCCCTTCACCAGCCCATGCATCTGTTACTGCAATATAGGCTGCTAACAGCTCATGTCTATCTGCCCCCCTCTCCAGGGAATTGCCCTGAGATGATACAGCTACTTTCCCTGGGGGAGTGATCTTTCCTCCAGGTGTAGACTACAGCCAATGACCGAATGAGACAGATGATAAAAGGTAAGCCCATTGCCTCTAGGGGAGGTCAACTATGATGCAGTTTGTCTGCAATGCTTTTATCTTGCAGATCAGACCAGGTTCAACTTGACCTGACACCACATCCTTGCTTAGCTCCTTCCCCCGCCCTCTCCCGTTTCTCTCCTTCCCCTATAGGTTGTTCCTGAAGGGCATTTCTTCAATAAGTCATATGCCCCCAAACCACTGTCTCAGGCTCTGCTTCCAGGTAAGCTGAGCTAAGACCCTTCCCCCAGCTATATGGATTGCTTCAGGGAAAACCGATAACTTTAGCTTGTCCAATTAGGATTAACCCCAGAAATCTGTTGAGAGCCAGGTAATGTGACTGGAGGTGCAGCCACTTTGCCCCCATGATGGGGGCCTGCTTGTGGATAGAACCAGCCGTGAGGAAAGTGTGGTGAGAGACAGAGAGAGTGAGACCAAGTCCTAGGACATTGCTTACGCCCTGCACTCAGGCAAGCATTTGTCCTTCAACGCACACTTTTTGTTCGGCTTAAACCATTTTGATTGTGTTTGGGAGGCCCAACTGGCACACCTGCACACACACCCCCTCCCCGGATCTCTCTGGGACCTTCCTTTCTGCACAGCTACAGTGGTCGACATGAAGTGCTTACAGAGATGGAAGGAGGACATGTCGGATCCTAACATGCCTTAATTATCCAATTACAGAGGTGTCATTGGATACAGAGTATTGTTTTTGTTTACTTTAGTAGCCCTTACTTTTCGTTTTTAAATGGCTAACTCACACTATGTTGTTAGCATGAACTCTTAATGAAACACATGAAGACACTGAAATGTATTATCAAATAAACGATCCCAGTTAACAAAGAGCTTAACACATAGGGAAAACAGGAATGTGATTATTCCTATTTCTGAATACATCTAGAGATCAGCCAACACCATCACATTCAGAGCATAAATTGTAAAAATCCCATAATCCACCTTTGATTGACAGTCATGAGAGAGTAGCCAACCACAGAGTATCAACAAGGAGAAAAACATGGACTGTTTTACTTACCTTGTTGGGAAGATGCTTTTCACTCTCCAGAGGAACAAACAGACAATTAGATTCACCCTAAATGTAAGAAATCCAGATGGTTTACCAAGTCACAGGAATCTATGTCCATCTACAGTAGAGTCCTGGAGTGTGGCATCTCCCAGCAACTGTTAGCTGACTCTGCTGCTGATGTCACAGAGAGTATTGCTAACAAGCAGACATCATAATTTATGCATGGAGCTAAGAGAGGTCTACTGTTTCTGCTGTACTGAAGGTCCCGCTTATTCACAGAAATGAGAACTGGACTAAAGTCTGTAAAAAAAGCTAAAAGTTTTAATCAATTTAGGCATAAAACATAAGGCTCAACCATGAGTCTTCAAAAAGTCTTGTTGTGAGAAACTGAAAGGAAATTAGACTCCGGAACTAATGAAACCAAATGATGAATTACCGAGCACTTTAATTTGGCTTTTTCTTTCCAGTTATCTCACATGTGGATTTTCATAAGAATTTGATTCCTGAGTGAATTTTCAGTCTGCTGTTTCAATAATTCAGGCTTCTGGAACAATAAAAGGAATGGGTGCTTAAATTGGAGACAAAACTGATTTAAAGACATATTTGGTATGTATTGTGTCTCAAGTGTTTTCCATACGTCATCTCCATTCCCCAGAATGATTTTATTAGGTAAGTATTTTTTATTTCTTTTTTAAACTGACAGATAAAAATTGTATATATTCGTGGTATGCAACATGGTGTTTTAATATTGTGGAATGATTAGGCCATTTAGCAAGTGCATTATTAGATAAGTATTATTAACTTTACAGTTGAGGAAACCAAAGCTCATGGAGGCTCAAACTTGTGCCCACAACTTCAGAGCTGATATGTAGATTAAGACTGGATTCAAATCTACACCAACGTGATACCAAACTCTTGTCTTTTGTAAGAGGGTGGGGAACATCAAGGCATATGAATGGTGTCAAATCTTTGAGGATTATTTCCTGTTCAATTATCATCCATTCCTTGACTTTTAATACATTTCTAAATATTACGGTGTTTGAGTTGTGTCTGATCAGGAATCAGAAACCACCACTCAAGGTATTTGAAACAGAGGCAATTTAATTCAAGGAATTAATTACAAAAGTGTTAGGAGGGATAGTAATTCAGGCAGAACTTCTGGCTGTGGTTGAGTGAGGAGATCATCAAATCATCTTCTCTAAAAGCAACAACCATAAAAATGGACAAAGTTGCCAAAAAAAAAAACCATTTCAGCAGGTTGGAAAGTGACCACAGGCAAAGGACAATCTGAGAAGTGTTTAAGTGTTTATGTTTGAGCCCCTGCTAGTCTTTGTGGAGATCTGAGGAATAAATCTCAGTCATTCCAGTCATACCGCCACCCCCCCACTTCCAGCTAGATCAATACAGGGTTTCTGCCAGGGAGGGCAGCCCACAAGGACCAGCAGCTTCTCAACTGCCACTGAAGGAAACTCCCTCCATTAGGAGCAGTGGATAACACCCACAGTCAGGATCAGTCAGTGAAACTGATTTCCCAGAGGCAGGAGAGTGGGGAGAGCCAAGGTCAAATTTCTACTAGTCTGCGGTTGAGGTTGCGATTGGGGCAAGCATATTCCTGTATGATGTTGTGCACATGTATGGCAGAGACTGAGAATCCTCCAGCTATTCACACACTCCTAGCTGACACGAAGGCTTTGTGTAAGCATAGAACACTCAAAAATGGCATTAGAAAGCAAAACATGGAAGACCTGAGAACAGCCTAATTTTTTTTTTTTTTTAAGATGGCATCTCACTCTGTCACCCAGGCTGGAGTACAGTGGCAGGGTCTTAGCTCGCTGGAATCTCCGCCTCCTGGGTTCAAGGGATTCTCTTGCCTTAGTATCCTGAGGAGCTCGGATTATAGGGGTGTGCCACTACGCCTGGCTAATTTTTGTGTTTTTCATGGAGATGGGGTTTCACCATGTTGGCCAGGCTGGTCTCGAATTCCTAGCCTCAAGTAATCTACTTGCCTTAACTTCCCAAAGTGCTGAGATTACAGGCCTGGCCCCAACAGCCTAAATTTTTAATGTGGTCCCCTATCCATACTCAAATGCATCAGCAGAGGATGCAAATATTATTGGCTTGAGGTATTTGAACACTATGTAATAATTGACTGACCGCTAAGCTATGCATAGCAGTTGAACACCAGCCTGGGCAAGATGGTGAGACTCCCATCTCTAAAAAAAAAAAAAAAAAATTAGCCAGGTGTCATGGCGTATGCCTGTGGTCCCAGTTACTCAGGAGGCTGAGGCAGGATGATCCCTTGAGCCCAGGAATTTGAGGTGGCAGTGAGCTATGATAGTGCCACTACACTCCAGCCTGGGTGACAAAGCAAGACCCTCTCTTTAAAAAATACATAAAAAATAAAAATGTGTTGTTGAAGAGTATAATAACCGAAGTAAAGAATTCATTAGAGGAGTTCAACAGAAGATTTAAGATGGAAGAAGAATGAATCAGTGAACTTGAAGATAGATCAAGAGAGATTATTCGTCTTAGACAACAAAGAGAGGAAAGACTGCAGAAAAGTGAACACTGCCTCAAAGACCCGTTGGATATCTAGTGTACCTGTACTTAATGGGCATTTCAGATGAGAGAGGAAGAAGAGCAGAAAAACATATTTGAATAAACAATGGCTGAATGCTTCTCAAAATAATGAAAACATTAACCTACAGATCCAAGAAATTCAGCAAACTTTGCCAGGCACAGTGGTTCATGCCTGCAATCCCAGCACTTTGGGAGGCCGAGGCAGGTGAATCAGGAGGTCAGGAGTTTGAGACCAACCTAGCCAAGATGGTGAAATCCCGTCTCTACTAAAAATACAACAAATTAGCTTGGCATGATGGCAGGCACCTGTAATCTCAGCTACTCGGGAGGCTGAGGCAGAGAATTGCTTGAACCCAGAAGGCGGAGATTGCAGTGAGCCGAGATCGCACCACTGCACTCAAGCCTGGGCAACAGAGCGAAACTCCCATCTCAAAAAAAAAAAAAGGGAAATTCAGCAAACTTCAAGTAGGGGAACCACACATTAGACACATTATAGTCAAATTGTTGAAAGCCAGTAACTCTTTCATTACTGAAAGCAAAAGGTATAGGGGACATTAATACCATTAACAGCTACTTCTCCTCAAAAATAAGGCCAGAAGGTAGTTGTACAAAATATTCAAAGGGCTGGGGAAAATACCAGCAATTATCCAAGGATTCTATATCCAGAATTTAAAAGTATCCTTCAAAATGAAAGTGTGGAGCCAGGCGCAGTGATGTGTGCCTGCCGTCCCAGCTACTTGGGAGGCTGAAGCGAAAGGATTGATTTTCAACAAAGTTGCCAAGAAAATTTAACATAGAAAGGAAAATATTTTAACAAATAGTCTGGGACAACTGGATATTGACTTAAAAAAAAAGAAATTAGACTCTATCCTTTACACAAATATTCACTAAAATGGATTATATACCTAAATGTACAAGCCAGAATTACAAAACTTCTAGAAAGAAAAGGAGAAAAACTTCATCACCTTGAGTTGAGCAAGGACTTAAATATAACACCAAAAGTACAATCTATGAAACAAAGAATAAGTAAATTAGAATTCATCAAAATCTAAAATTTTTGCACTATAAAAGATACCATAAAGATTTTTTTTAAGCCACAGACTGGGATAAATGTTTACCAGACATATATCTGATAATGGGCTTGTATCCAAAATATATAAAGAACTCATACAACTCAACAACAAGAAGTCAAGCCAATTAAAAACAAGCATAAAATTTAATAGACATTTCACCAAAGAAAGACGACACAGATGGCTAATAAGCAAATAGCCATGAAAAGATACTCAATAGCAACATAATCATCAGTGAAATGCAAATTAAAACCACTGGATACCACTACACAGATGCTTGTCAACTATAATAAGAAAGACGGACAGTACCAGGTCTTATCAAAGATGCAGAGAAACTGTACCCCTTGTGCACTGCTGGTGAGAATTTAAAATGGTAGATCCACTTTGGAAAATAGTTTGGCAGTGTCTTAAAAAGTTACACATAAATTTGCTATATAATACAGCAATTCCATTCCTAGGAGTTACCCCAAAGAAATGAAAATGTGTGTCCACATGCAGACATACCTGTGAATTATTTCTAATAGCCAAAAACTAGAAACACAAAGGCCCATCAACTGATGAAGAGGTAAACAAAATATTATATTTCCCTATACTGGGATACTATGCCACAATTAAAAGGCACAAACTGCTGATATGTGCTAACGCATGGATGAACTTTGAAAACATTATGCTAAGTGGTAGAGGCCAGGCACAAAAGATGACACTTTGTAAATTCCATTTATATAAAATATTCAGAAAATAGAAATATAAAGAGGCAGAAAGCAGGACAGTAATTCCAGAGGGCTGGAGGTGAGAGTGGAAATTAACCATAAACAGACATGAGGAACATGAGGAAATTCTTAGGGAGTGATGAAACATCCTAAAACTAAGTTATAGTGATGGTCACATGAATTTGTCAAAATATTTGCAAAGTTACTTATAATGGATAAACTTTATCGTATGTAAATTATATCTCAATAGAGTGTTTTTAAAAAATGTTGGAAGGGCTGAAGGATTAAAAGGGGAAATGAGATTCCCAAAGATCAGTAATTGCAGGGTGCTACCATCCACCTAAACTGGAGAAAGAAAAGGAAAGGTGTTTTCCAGGATGCACAATCACGGGGCTACTGAGGCTGCTGGGATACACTGCTGCCTCAAGAATAAAAGAAAAAGCCCGTGACTTTCATCATCTTCCAATTGACTACCAGTGAGTGACTCCCACTGGCAGAACCTAAAATCAACTGAAAAGAGAGTCTAGGAAATGTGGTTTGCAGGCTTCCAGCCGTCCTGTGATACAGAGGCACACGCAAGGGACGCTAATGGAGTTAAGAGCAGCCGGGCGCGGTGGCTCACGCCTGTAATCCCAGCACTTTGGGAGGCCGAGGCGGGCGGATCACGAGGTCAAGAGATCGAGACCGTCCTGGTCAACATGGTGAAACCCCGTCTCTACTAAAAATACAAAAAAATTAGCTGGGCGTGGTGGCACGCGCCTGTAGTCCCAGCTACTCGGGAGGCTGAGGCAGGAGAATGGCTTGAACCCGGGCGGCGGAGGTTGCAGTGAGCCAAGGTCGCGCCACTGCACTCCAGCCTGGCGCCTGGTGACTGAGTGAGACTCTGTCTCAAAAAAAAAAAAAAAAAAAAAAAAGAGCAAATAGACAACTGATTGACACACTTGGGAAATAGTTATACCCCCCAAAAAAAAAAACTTTTGGGATGAAAGATTTGCAGAAAATTAAAAAAAAAAAAAAAAAATGCCAGAAGGTCACATATACCCTTTTTTCAGTTTTCCCCAATGGTAACATCTTGCATAGTTATTGTACAATATCAAAACTAGGGCTCGACCTTGGAGGCAGATGAGCGTTAGGGAAAAACTAGGTAAAAGAGATGCTGATGCCTTTGGATTTTTCTTGGGTCAATGCATGTTGGAACCAGCTCAGATGGTATTTTCAGTTGCCTTCCATTCTAAATCTGAATCAAAACCGATTTCTTCTAAGAAATTTTTCCTGATTATTCCCCTTACCCCACATTCCTATTTCCTTAGCACCTCTGATCATTATAGCTTAAGGGAGTAGGGAGCACAAATTATCTCCAATTTGTATTTTCATTTGTAATTTTTCTCTAATTGTTTCCTTTGTGCATGCTTCATCTCACTAACTAAATTGTAAATTGCTTGGGTTCTGATTTTGTTTTGTTTTGTTTTTTTTTTTGCCACAATTGCCCTACACACTGAGAATGACTAGGAGCATGGACTTTGGAGTTAAAAGAGGTTGGGACCAACTTCTGAGCAAGTTACTTCACTTTTTGAGGCCTCATTTGTAATAGTTATAGAATAATAATGGTATTAACCTCATGGGTCTATAGTAAGGACTAATTGGAGAAGTACTTGTAAGGTGCCTAGCACAGTGCCTGGAACATATTTTAGCCACTGAATAATAACAAAATATTATTGTAGTTATTACAACATGGCATCTGATTTCCCCAGAGAGAGTTATGACAGAGGGGGAGGGAGATGGAGGAGAGAGAGAGGGAAATAGGGCCCACAGTGTATTTTTAACCTAATCTTGGAAGTGACCTATCTCACCTCACCATATTCTATCTGTCACAAACACTAATATGCTTATAATGTGGAAGGGACACAAAGGTGTGAATACTAGGAGATGAACTATCTGAGGACAACTTAGAGGCTGGCTGCCCCAATCCCCATAAAACTGGACTGCTCTTGGTTGGTGATGTGTGCTCAGTACAAGGTTGGCCTCCCTGGCCTTCTTTGTCTGGCACCGTGCCTAGTTGTGACAAATCACCAACATTGTGGCATATATGTTACTCTTTCTCTTTAATGAGATGGATTTACTTTTTCTACAGGTCAAGAACAGTCTGAGGCCAGGTGTGGGAGCCCATGCCTGTAATCACAGCACTTTGGGAGGATAAGGTGGATGGGTTGCTTGAGCCCAGGAGTTCGAGAATAGCCTGAGCAACATGGGGAAACCCTGCCTCTTCAAAAAACCAAAATTAGTCAGACATGGTGGTGTGCACCTGTGGTCCCAGCTACTCAGAAGGCCAAGGTGGGAGGATCACTTGAGCCCAGGGGCAGAGGCTGCAGTGAGCTGAGATCTTGACACTGCATTCCAACCTGGGCAACAGAGACCAACCCCGACTCAAACACACATACACACACACACACACACACACACACACACACACACCAGTCTGAATCAATAAACCTTTAGCTAGACTGAGAAAAAAGACAGAATAAATAAAATCAGAAACAAAAAAGGGGATATACCAACTGAGAACACAGAAATACAAAGAATCATTAAAGACTATTACAGACATCTATATACCAACAAATGGAAAACCACAGAAAGAATAGATAAAGTCCTGGACACATACAGTCTACCAAGATTAAACCATGAAGAAGTAGAAAATGTCAACAAACCAATGATGAGTGCAACAGAATCAAAGCTGTAATAAAAGGTCTCCCACCAAAGTCAAGTCCAAGACCTAATGGCTTCACTGCTGAATTCTACCAAACATTTAAAGAAGAACAACGACCAATTCTACTCAAACTCTTTTTAAAAACTGAAGAGGAGGAAGTTCTTCCAAAATCATTCTACCAGGCCAGCATCACCCTAATACCAAAACCAGACCAGGACACACAATAACAACAAAGAGCTACAGGCAAATATAGCTAATTACCATAGATGCAAAAATCCTCAACAAAATACTATCTAACTGAATTCAACAACACATTGAAAAGATCATTTACCATGATCAAGTGGGATTCATGCCAGAGATGCAAGGATGGTTCAACATCAAAATTTGTGATTTGTATCACAAATCAACAAATGTGATACATCATATTGACAGAACAAAGGATAAAAACCATATGATCATATCAACAGATGCTAAAAAAAGTATTCAATAGAATTTAACACCCCTTTATGATAAAAGCCTTCAGCAAACTGGGTATGGAAGAAACATACCTCAAAATAATAAAGGTCATATATGACAAACCCGCAGTCAACATCATACTGAAAGGGGAAAAATTGAAAACCTTTTCTCTAAGATCTGGAACATGACAAAAATGCCCACTTTTATCCAGCATAATACTGGAAATTCTGACCAGAGCAATTGGACAAGAGAAAGAAATAAAGGGCATTCAGAATTGTAAAGGAAGAAGTCAAATTAGCTTCATACATAGACAACATGGTCTTATGCTTAGGAAAGCATAAAGGCTCCACCAAAAAGCTCTTAGAACTGATAAATGAATTCAGTAAAATGCAGGATACAAAATCAACAAATAAAAAGTGGTAGCATTTATACACACCAACAGTGAACAATCTGAAAAAGAAACCAAGAAAGCAATCCCATACAAGAGCTACAAAGAATATAAACTACCTAGGAATCAGTTTAACAAAAGATGTGAAAGATCAATATAAGAAAAACTGTAAAACACTGATGAAAGAAGTTAAACAGGATATCAAAAATTGGCAGAATATTCCATGCTCATGGATTAGAAGAATTAATCATGTTAAAATGACAATTCTATCCAAAGCAATGTATGGATTTAGTGCAATCCCTAACAAGATAACAATTACATTCTTCATAGAAATAAAAATCAAATCCTAAAATTTATATGGGACCACAAAAGACACCAAATAGCCAAAGCAATCCTGAGCAAAAAGAACAAAGCTAGAGGCATCACACTACCTGATTTCAAAATATACAACAAAACTATAGTATCCAAATCAGTATGGTACTGGCATTAAAAACAGACACATAGACCAACCAATGAAACAGAATAGAGAACCAAGAAACAAATTTGCACATTTGCAGCCAACTGATTTTTGACAAAGGCACCAAGAACATATAGTAGGGATAGGACACTTTCCTCAATAAGTAGTGCTGGGAAAACTGGATATTCATGTGCACAAGAATAAAACTAGACCCCTATCTCTCACTATCCACAAAACTCAAGTCAAAATGGACTAAAGACTTAAATCTAAGACCAGAAACTTTGAAATTATTAGAAGAAGACATGGGGTAAATACTCCAGGACATTGGTCTGGTCAAACATTTTTTGTGTAAGACCTCAAAAGTACAAGCAAAATAAAGTGAAAATAGGCAAATGGGATTACATCAAGCTAAAAACTTCTGCACAGCAAAGGAAACCATCAACAAAGTGAACGGACAATCCATAAAATGTGAGAAAATATTTACAAACTATTCATTTGACAAGGGATTAATAACCAGAATATAAAAGGAGCTCAAACCATTTAATAACAAAAAAAATGAAATAATCCAACTTAAAAATGGGCAAAATATCTGAACAGATATTTCCTAAAATATGGCCAACAAGTAAAACATATTCAGCATCACTAATCATCAGATAAATACAAATCAAAACCACAATGAGATATCAACTTACCCAGTTAGAATGACTTTTATCAAAAAGATGGAATAGCAGATCCTTGTGAGGATGTGGAGAGAGGGGGACCCTCGAACAATGTTGGTGGAAATATAAACTAGTACAGCCACTATGGAAAATAGTATGGAGGTGCCTAAAAACAACAACAACAACAACAACAAAAAAAATCCACTAAACTAAAAATAGAACTACCACATGATCCAGCAAATCTGCTACTGGGTATACATATGAAAGAAAGGAGATTAGTATATCAGAGAAACAGCTGCACTCCCATGTTCCTTTGCAGAACTATTCACAATAGCCAAGACAGAGAACCAACGTAAGTGTCCATCAATGGATGAACGGATAAAGAAAATGTAGTATATATACAAAATGAAATATTCTTCATCCATAGAAAAGAATGAAGTCCTGCTGTTTGCAGCAACAGGGGTAGAACTGAAGGTCATATTGGTAAGTGAAATAAGCCAAGCACAGAAAGACAAATATTGCATGTTCTCCCCTCATATGTGGGAGCTAAAAAAAAAAGTAGATCTTATAAAGCTAGAGTAGCCTGGTGGTTACCAGAGGCTGGAAAGAGTACTGGGGGGAGGAGGATGAAGAGAGGTTGATTAATGGGTACAAATATACACTTAGAAGAAATATAACTTGGCATTCTGTAAGTCAGTAAGATGACTGTATTAACAATAACATTAGGCCGGGCGCGGTGGCTCACACCTGTAATCCCAGCACTTTGGGAGGCCGAGGCAGGTGGATCACCTGAAGTCAGGAGTTCGAGACCAGCCTGGCCAACATGGTGAAACCCTGTCTCTAAAAAAATAAATAAAGAAAGAAAGAAAGAAAGAAAAAAAGAAAAAAAAAAAAAAACAATAACATTAATTGTTCATACATTTCAAAATAGCTAGAGGAGAATAAAAAGATAAAGTGTAAAGAAAAGATAAAGATGTAAGGTGATGGATATCCCAATTAAACAAAAAGAGCAGTCTAGCATATTTTTTCCTAGAACTCTGTGTATATGCCTTCCTATGGTTCAGGCTTTCTCCCTTTGAAACCTGGAAGCGTAGAGTCTTTCCTGGAATGCTGAGTGGTACTTCCTGGAAGTGTTTGAAAAGATGCTACCAGTTTCTAGTGTGTGTGTTGCCGAAGTGAGCACAATGCTACCAACTTCTAATTAAGTTGGATTTTTACATTGTGTGCAGATCCTGAGCAGGCATCGCATTGCAGCAAACATGACCCTGGCAAAAGGAGAGTGTGGGACTTCATCAGAGACCTCTGGAAGGAAGGCATGGGCGTCACCTAACAGTCACCAGCACCCTGTGACTCCAGTAGGTTTGGATATTATCCTTTGAATGCAATCCACTGAGTTACTTTCCTATTTTCCTCTATGTTTGAACCATTGCATCCACCCTGGAAAGAACGGGAAATAAGAGGAAAAAAATGACTCAGGTGACACATGGACATAAGCAGCTTTCTCCTACATAGTGAGATGTGAGGGTTTTCAGGAGGCATTCCTGTGTCCACAACCATCACTGCAAACCAGAATTCCAGCAGCCAAGACTGTGGGAATATGTGCTCCTCCAATTAAAAATTTGTCTAACTAGGCTGGGCACGGTGGCTCATGCCTATAATCCCAGCACTTTGGGAAGCTGAGGTGAGAGGATCACCTGAGGTTCAGGAGTTCAAGACCAGCCTGGCCATTATGGTGAAACCCTATCTCTATTAAAAATACAAAAATTAGCCAGGTGTGGTGGCACATGCCTGTAGTCCCAGCTGCTCAGGAGGCGGAGGCAGGAAAATTGCTTGAACCCAGGAAGGAGAGGTTGCAGTGAGCCGAGATCACAGCACTGCACTCCAGCCTGGGTGACACGGCGAGACTCCATCTCAAAAAAAAAAAAGATTTTCTCTATCTAGCGTGCACTAAAATGTAAGATCCCCCGAGTTTCATAAGTTTTGTGAGGGCGAGGGCTTTGTCTTAAACCTCCACACTTACAATACTGTCTGGAACAAGTACGTGTTAAATGTTGAATGAATGATGCATGTCTTAAGAGTAAATCATTCCAAAAGTCTCTGTCAACAATCCTTACCACTAGGAAAAATAATGCACCCGTCACTGAATCTCAGCATTAATAAGTTCATTCAAATGGAAAATCTTTTTGCCCTAGTTTTGAGAAATACTTGGAGGAACATAAAGTCAAGGCATCTGCCTCAAGGGACCTCACAACCTAGTACATCTATGTGGTGTCTGTTGGCTTCCTGCGTGAGCTGGCTGACAGCAGTGAAGAAGGGTGACAGAACACAAGCAGATTGGTTCAGTAAATATATGTTACTTAACATATTATATATATTAAGCAGCAGAGACATCTTGGCACCTGTCTCAACATAAAATACAAAGAAACAACCCCCAATTCCTGCATTATCAACCAGTGATAAACTCTGTAGCTTCTTTCAATCCTTCTGTTCCATGGACATGATTGAAATACACCACCACAAACCCTCCTGTTCCCAATTCTGTTGCCCTGTATGATCCTTTCCATAGCTGGAAGTAAGTATCTTCCTTGTCCCTGTTCATGGGACATGACCTGCCTACTCAGCTCACTCTCAGAGTCAGGTGCAATCTGATGGGGGGAGCTGTCCTGTGCAGAGCTTGCCTGGCTGTCTTAAAAAGACAGCACTGGCCAGGTGTGGTGGCTCACGCCTGTAATCCCAGTACTTTGGGAGGCCAAGGTGGGCGGATCACCTGAGGTCAGGAGTTCAAGACCAGATTGGCCAACATGGTAAAACCTCATCTCTACTAAAAATACAAAATTAGCTGGGTGTGGGGGTGCATGCCTGTAATCCCAGCTACTTGGGAGGCTGAGGCAGGTGAATCACTTGAACCCAGGAGGCAGAGATTGCAGTGAGCCAATACTGCACCATTGCACTCCAGCCTGGGTGACAAGAGCGAAACTCCACCTCAAAAAAAAAAAAAAGAATAGCACCTGGGACATACATTCAGTGGGGCCCTGGTGGCATGGGGTAGATGAAAGACATTGTTTAAAGACATGACGTGTGAAGGCCGGGTGCAATGGCTCATGCCTCAAAAGTTTGAGACCAATCTGGGCAACATGGTGAAATCCTGTCTCTAAAAAAATGCATAAATTAGCCAGGCATGGTGGTGCATGCCTACCCAGCTACTCAGGAAGCTGAGGTAGGAGGATCACCTGAGTCCAGGGAGGTCAAGGCTGCAGTGAGACATGATTGCACCACTGTACTTCAGCCTGGGTTTCAGAATGAGACCCTCTCTTTCTCTCTCTCTCTCTCTCTCTCTATATATATATATATATACATACACATATATGTACACGTGTGTGTGTGTACGTATGTATGTAGTTGAATTTCACCAACTTAACTATGTGCCTGGGGGGCAGTCCCATTTGCACAGAAAATGAAAATGTTCCTGCTCACCAGCAGGGATATCCCCCTCCACAGGCTGCTTTCCTCCTAACAGAAATGGTATTTTTAGTCAATTATATAAGTGCAGCATCTAAACTTGGGAACTTCTTATTTACAAGGAGTGTATTTATTATAGGCCAGGCGTGTACTAGGCACTTTATATGTCATTTCATCCTCACAATTGTCACATTATGATTCCATTCTTGAAAGATAGAATTTGAGGTCCAGAGTAGTCAAGAAACCTGTTTTGAGTCACACAGAGAGTAACTACAGATATTGGATGTTAGTCCAGGCCTGGTTGGCCCCAGAATGCCAGAGTCTTCATCTCTCTGTCACATGGCCTGTGCAGAATTACAAGGCCAGACACGGTCACTTTACAAAGAAAGTGGCCACAAGCTCCATCGTCCCCATGGAAACCTCAGTTCTCATGATTTCTGAATGACACTGTCACAAAACTCAGGTCCTGGTTCTGGAGTTCAAAGCCTCTTTCTATGTCTGGAGCTCTGGGTGGCCTGAAACACACTCTTGGGAAATTCCAGCCCCTCTTTGGGGAATTTTAAATGGTAAGAGAGCAAAGAGTCCAGGGGCGGTGTCTCATGCCTGTAATCCCAGCACTTTGGGAGGCTGAAGTGGGCAGATCACCAGGTCAAGAGATAGAGACCACCCTGGCCAACATGGTGAAACCCCATCTCTACTAAAAATATAAAAATTAACTGGCGTGGTGGCACGCATGTGTAATCCCAGATACTCAGGAGGCTGAGGCAGGAGAATTGCTTGAACCTGGGAGGTGGAGGTTTCAGTGAGCCAAGACTGTGCCACTGCACTCCAGCCTGTGCAACAGAGAGAGACTCCATCTCAAAGAAAAAAAAAAATAGAGAGAGAGCAAAGAGGGAAGGGAACTGGTTGCTTGAGCTGATGAAACTGTCTCCAGAGGGGCTGAAATATTTGGTAGAGGTGCATGTGGGTGTTTGTCGAGGGGTGGGGGGGCTCCCCCATTCTTGCTCTCGGATGTCCATATTCAGGTGTACTCCCATTCCACACACCATTGATAACCTGGCTGCGTCTCTTCCCTGATACTTCACTGGAAGAAGTATGTTCCAGGAACTGCATACAAAACCACCCTCCCTTCCAGAGGCTTTTCCTGCTGAACAAGCTCAAGCTGTCATTAAAAGGCTCAAATCCACTCTTCTGGCATAGCTGGGATATACAAGGTGAATAGGGGAGAGCTCATGCAGAATCCTGGTATTAAAAAGACAACCATTGTCCATAAACATTTGTGCAGCAAGATATGCAAGGGGGCCAGGCATGATGGCTCACTCCTGTAATCCCAGCACTTTGGGAGGCCAAGGTGGGAGGATCACTTCAGGTCAGGAGTTTGAGACCAGCCTGGCCAACCGGGTGAGACCCCGTCTCTACTAAAAATACAAAAATTCACTGGGCGTGGTGGTATGCGTCTGTAATCCCAGCTACTCAAGAGGTTGAGGCAGGAGAATCGCTTGAACCCAGGAGGCAGAGGTTGCAGTGAGCCGAGATTGTGACACTGCACTCCAGCCTGCACGGCAGAGTGAAACTCCATCTAAAAAAAAAAAAAAGATATGCATGGGGAGTTTGCTGACATCAACCCACCAAAGAAAGGCAGAAAAAACATCTTCCTTTAAACTCTTCTTTTCATGAGAGCTTGTAATTGTCTTGCTTAACTTCCTGGTTGTAAAAATTCATTTTACCAAATGTTTATCATTAGAACTTTTCTTTCTCTCCTTCAAAAGATCTTTAAGTATCTTCCACGGGACAGGCCCTTTGGGAGATGCTGAAGTGTAGAGCTGAACCAACATGGTCCTTGACCTCATGAGCGAGTAAATGTAACAACAGGAGCTTAACACTGTGAGGCTAGCACACAGGTGAGTTCTCCGAGGACAGAAGAGTGGCCCTGGGCATCTTCCTTGGGGTGCGGATTGAAAGGTTCCAGCAAAGGGTGAGGCAGTTCTACCTCCAAAGTGCTTAAGAGGGCCAGACACAGTGGCTTACGCTTGTAATCCCAGCACTTTGGGTGGCCAAGGTGGGCTGATCACCTGAGGCCAGGAGTTTGAGACCCCGTCTCTACTACAAGTATAAAAAATTAGCCGGGCGTAGTGGTGGGTGCCTGTAATCCCAGCTACTCAGGACGCTGAGGCAGAAGAATCGCTTGAACCCGGGAGGTAGAGGTTGCAATGAGACGAGACTGTGCCTTTGCACTCTAGCCTGGGCGACAGGGCGAGACTCCGTCTCAAAAAAATAAAAAAAGAAAAAAAGTGCTTAAGAGCAACCAAGCTCTCAGGCTGAAGAAATAATAAATATTTAATTCAGTGTTACTGTGAGATAGAAAATGCTGGCTAATTAGAAGCTTTGATGAACAGAGATTTTTATGATCAACCTAGTACGTGGTTCATCCATTTTGGAAGGGTTAATACATACTCAACATTAAAACTCCATCTGACAAACCATGATTTGACCTTTGTGATGATTAGGGCATTTCAGTTTGGTTGAGGGAATGTGGTAGATGTGGCAGGAAAGATACAGTGGAAAGCCCTAATGAAAAGCCATGAATTCGGACAGGTACAGTGGCTCACGCCTGTAATCCCAGCACTTTGGGAGGCTGAGGTGGGTGGATCACCTGAGGTCAGGAGTTCAAGACCAGCCTGGCCAACATGGTGAAACCCCACCTCCACAAAAATTAGTCAGGTGTGGTGGTACATGCCTGTAATCCCAGCTACTTGGGAGGCTGAGGCAGGAGAACTGCTCAAACCCAAGAGGTGGAGGTTGCAGTGAGCTGAGATCTCGCCACTGCACTCCAGCCTGGGTAACAAAGTGAGACTCCATCTCAAAAAAAAAAAAGAAAAGCCATGAATTTGAAACAGGGCTCTGGCTTCAATGAGCCCCTGCAGTGTTTATGTGTGGACATAAGGGGTGAATGCTGTGCTTTAGAAAGATTAATTTGGTGGGAGTGTTCAGGGAAGGTGGGAGGGGTGGAGGGGCTAGACAAGAAGAGAAGCTACAAGGTAATTACAGTAACCAAGGCATGGAGTGATTGTGGTGGGGGCAGGGGGTGAGGGAAAACCCATTTTAAGTTGTTTTGGGGTCTAAGTATAGGATACCAAGAAAAGACATAGGGGGAGCAGTAGTTCAGGAGTTTGAGGCTTGCTTCCTAAGAGCACCACTCTTAGGCCCAGGTGAAAAAGCTTTAGAGGCTCTCACTCCAGCCCTGCTCTAGCCATGCTCTTTCCTACAGATGAGACGTTCTTGAGGTCAAGGAGCTATGGCCCCCTGGAGACTCTCACCCTCCCACTTTCTAGGCTATGCTAGATACCAGGGTGCCAGAATTCACTGTTCAAAGATCAAAGCCTATTTCCTGGCCCTGTGCAAGTTTCCTCCTGGGCCCATGTCCCAAGGGTCAATGGCGCTGCTAGTGTGTACACCCCTAGCCCTGGGCAGTGGCCAAAGGGCGACTGTTTGTGGGGGGGTGATGGGTGGTTGGAGCTTGGACTTCCTGGCTGTGGGGACCCCATGCATGCAAGCAAAACCTCTGTGGTGCAGGCTGGAGTTAGGGATGGAAAGAAACAGGGGGTGAACTATGGTCAAGGGCCAGGGTCATCTTTTCCAGTATTACCAGGCTTTGGCATGGAACTCCTATGAGTCTGAGAATTCTAAAAACCCTGGCCTTGCAGGTCAGCCTTATGCAAGTATGACTGTAAAACAGGAAGACAGACATTTTATTTAGCAGCTTATTGGCTTGGTCTATAACTTTTGAATACTCAGACATATGGTAGACACTAAGACATGTGGCTCTCACGTGTATACAACTATTAGATGTGGGCCTGATTTTTAGCCATACACATCCCTTATTGACTTTCTCAGTATGACTTCTCCAAATCTCTTTGCTCAGGGCTTATCTCTTAGGTTGTCCCTTATGAATATTCAACTCAGTTTTGTTCATTGGCTTGCTAGTTTTTAATTATTAATTTGTTATCCCTTTTATATCGCAGGTATGAGTCCTTTGTCATACATATATGTACATATATACACACATACATATATCCTATTATACGGCTTTCCTGTTCATTATGTTGATGGTGTCTTTCGATGAATGAAAGTTATTAATTTTAAGGCTGACAATTCATAATTTTTTTCCTTTATTAATAGAGATTTTTGTGTCCTCTTTAAGAAATATTTACCTAGTGTAAGATTATAAAGATTTTCTCCTATTTTCTTCTAAAAGTCCTTTTTTTTTTTTTTTTTGAGATAGGGTCTTGCTCTGTCACCCAGGCTGGAGTGCAGTGGAGCGATCAGAGCTCATTGCAGCCTTGAATTCTTGGGTTTAAGCGATCCTAACACCTCATCTCCCAAAGAGCTGGGATTATAGGCATGAGTCACTGTGCTCACCCAGCAAGCTTTATTGCTTTACCTTTCACATTTAAATGTATTTGATCATAATGCATTTGCAATTGATTTTTGAGTCTAGCATGTGATAGCGGTCAAGTTTAATTTTGTTTTCCATATGGCTATCCTCGACTCACCAACATGTGTAAGCCCATCTCTGCCCCTACTAATCTGCAATGTCACCTTTGTTATAAACCAAGTTGTTTATAATGTACATAAATGCAATTGTGAGTTCTGGGGCACCTTTTTGGGGAACTCAAGCCAGGACACTGTATCTGTTGCTCTTCACAGCTGACATCCATTCCTCCCTAACCACAAATAGCCGCCCCTTGGCCACTGCCCAGGCCTATGGGCATGCACACTAGCAGTGCCACTGACCTTTGGTACATGGACCCAGGGAGGAACTCTGCATACGGCCAAGAAATAGGCTTTGTTCTTTGGACAGTGAATTCTAGTTCCCTGGTATCTGGCATAGTCTAGAAAGTGAGGGGGTGACAGTCTCCAGGTGGCCATAGCTCCTTGACCTCAAGAACGTGGCTAGAGCCCGGCCAGAGTGAGAGCCTCTAAAGCTTTCTTAATGGGCCTAGGAGTGGAGCTCCTAGGAAGCAAGCCTCAAAATCCTGAACTACTGCTCCCCACATGTGGTTTCTTTGTATCCTATACTTAGACCCCAAAACAACTTAAAATGAATTTTCCCTACATAGGTTACATTCATCTGTTTGTTACATTGGTTAATTTGTCTCTTCTTAGGCCAAAATCACGCTTCCTTAAGCTTTGTACTTACATACTATACAGCTTTGTACTTACATACTATAACTTTGATAGTCAGTTCAGGTCTTGATACCTGGCAGTGTTAAGTCCCTCTAACTTTCTTCATGGTCACTTTTGCTATTCTTGGTCCTTTGCATTTCTATATAAATTTTAGAATTACCTTGTCAATTTCCATGAATAGCCCTGCAGAGATTTTGTTTGGGATTGTATTAGATCAATTTGACACCTTAACAATTTTGAGTCTCAGTCAGGAACATGGTACATTCCTCCATTATTTTGTGCTTTTAAAATTTCTCTCAATTTTGCTTTGTAGTTTTCAGTGTAGAGGTTATGCACAGTTTTCATTAGATAGTCCTAATTATTTCACATTTACATTGGTGCTACTGTAAATTGTATCTTTTTAAAATTTCTTTTCCTATTTTTTTGTTGTTGACATATAGAAATACAATTCATATCTGTATATTACCTTGTATCTAGTGACTTTCCTATGTTCAGTTATTCATTCAAATTGTTTATAAATTCTTCAGGATCCACTATATGTTATAGAACCATGTTATATGTGAAAATGACAGTTTAAAAAAAAAATTTCCCTAAGTTATTTGATGGTACTATAAATGGAATTGTTTTCTTAATTTTTTTCTTGGATTGTTTTGGACTCTTCCAAAAGTTTGCTGAATTTGTTTATTAATTCTAACATTTTGTGTGTATGTATGTGTGAGTAGTCCTTGGGGGATTGTTTGGTAGGATTTTCTACTTAGATGTTATCTGTGAATAGACTCAATCTATTTAGTAGGTGTGAAATTATTCAAATTTTGTATTTCCGTGTCATTTTTGGTAAACTGAATTTTTCAGGGAAGTAGTCTATTTTGTCCACATGTCCAATTCATTTGCAAAAATTGTTTATAGGATCTTATTATTTAAAAAATCTTCAGGATCTCTAGTGATGTGTCTTTTTTCATTAAAAAATGTGTTAAAGTTATTTTTAAATCTTCTTGCATCTGACTTTTTCATTTTAACTTTGTTCTTCCTTTCATTTGTTGGTCTTAAAATGCTTAACAATGTAAAATGTTTTTCTTAATATATCTCCTTTGCCTTTGTTGATTTCTTTATTGTACATTTATTTTCTACTTCCTTGATTTTTTCCCTTATGATTTATTTCCTTCTACTTACTTTGGGTTTTACTTATTATTCTTTTTCTACTTTCATGAGATGGAAACTTAGATAATTGATTTTCAGTCTTTTTTTAAACACATATGTACTTTAGACTGTAAATTTTTTATTAAAAACAGCTTTAGCTGTATTCTACCAGTTTTGAGATGCCATATCTTTATTGTCATTCAGTTAGAAAATATTTCCTCATACTGTTGTGCTTTCTTCACTGACTCATGGGTTATTTAGCATTGTACAATATCACTTAATCTCCACGCAACTTAATTCCACTATTGTCAGAAAAGTGTTTAGAATTATTTCAATCTTTTGAAATTGCTGGAGTCTACTTTATAATTCAGAATACAGTCAGTTGTTAAAATGCACGCTCTGAATGAAGAGACCCCTAAACAGGCTTTGTATGAGCAACATGGCTGTTTATTCATCTGGGGTGCAGGCGGGCTGAGGCTGAAAAGGGCGTCAGTGGAGGGCAGTGGGATAGGAATTGGTTTTATAGGTTTGGGGTGGGCAGTGGAAAGTTATAGAAGTTACAGTTGGTGGTTTCTTGCAAGCTGGGAGGGGATCATAGGTTTGCAAGCTGGGAGGGGGTCTTAGGGTGTGGAGCCATGAGGTTGGCTAAAGTCCAATGGCCTTGTCAATTGAGGCTGGAATAAGAAACAATAGAAGAATGTCTCAGGTTAGTTAGGCCCCACAGGGGTTGATCTTCTTCCAGGATCTCATCTGGGGTGTACGTGCAGGTCACCAAGATTACCATGCCATTCATGGAGCGGTCAGACCTTACACCAGTTTGGGCAAATTCCTTACATTTTTTTAAAAAATATTGCTGCTGACTGTATGTCCTGTCTCCAGGACACACCCAATTCTAAGAAGAAGGCACACCCATATTCTAAGGTCTAAATTAGGAAGTGATACATATCACTCGCTCACATTCTATTGGCAAGGACACATTCACATATCCACATGGCTTAATGTTAGGAGCTTAATGCTTAATACTAGGAGCTTAACGCTAGGGTGGAGGGAAAGCTGAAATTTTGGAACAGATTCTCCCGCTATAAAACAGCAAGATAGTGGCAAGCTGTCCCACAGATAGTGTTCCATCAGACTGGTCTGATTTGGATCACTTGCCTATGTTTTACCTGTTGCTGTGGCAAAAGGGATGGAAAGTAATCCTGTTGGACCAAGCCCAGATATTCATTTCCTTTATCAATAACAGACACTGTTAATCCCACAAGAGCCACAAAAAATAGGTTCCAAGGAGGTCAGGCGCTGTGGCTCATGTCTGTAATCCCAGCACTTTGGGAGATCAAGGTGGGCAGATCATTTGAGTTTAGGAGTTTGAGATCAGCCTGGCCAATACGGTAAAACCCCGTCTCTGCTAAAAATATAAAAATTAGCCGGGTGTGGTGGCATGTGCCTGTAGTCCTAGCTACTCTGGAGGCTGAGGCAGAGAATTGCTTGAAACCCAGAGGCGGAAGTTGCAGTGCGCGGAGATTGCACCACTGCACTCCAGCTCGGGCCACAGAGCAAGGCTCCCTCATACAAAAACAAAAACAAAACAAAACGAAAAGATTCCAAGGAGGAAAGACGAGTTACTTTACAAAGAAAAGGGAATAAGCTGGGTGTGTGGTGGTTCACGCCTGTACTCTCAACACTTTGGGAGGTTGAAGTAGGAGGATGGCTTGAGTTTAGGAGTTCGAGACCAACCTGGGCAATATGGTGAGACTGTCTCAAAAAAAAAAAAAAAAAAAAACAAAAGAAAAAATGGGGGGTAGGGAATAAGTAGTACCATAGAAAACCTAAAACTAAAACAAACAAAAATGGTGCTCACTACAAAAAGTGAGAAAAAGGAAAAAGGTAGCTTCTGGATTTGGAAATTCAAAGGTCACTGGTGTTCCTAATGAGATCCACAGTTGTGGAGTGACAGAAGCCACCTGTGGCGCAGGAGTCATCATTGGGTGGGGAGGAATGGATGCAGCATGGTGAAAGTGGACGTCACTTTCAAGGTGATCAACTGTGAAGAGCGGCAGATACAGCGTCCTGGCTGAGTTCCCCAAAAAGGGAACAAGAATTTGAGCTCAAGTTCAGTTTTTTGGGAGGTGATCCCAAGAAACATCAGTAGAAGATTGGGGTAGTGAGTCTGGGAAAGGAAGGAAGCCAACAGAAGGTGCCTTGATGAGCAAGTTACAGCTGTGGACAACTGCAGCACGAGCCTACAAAGGATGACCGCAATACGCCTAGGACATATGCCTCCCCCGCAGGGCATGTGCGGAGGACAAGGAAGCCAGGGCATTCTCGACCAACTTTATCCCTTGTAGAGGGAGAGCAGCTGGGAGGGAATCCAAGCACCCAGCGCCTCTGAGCCTGCCCCATCTCTGCTCTAAGCAAGCTCTCTACAGCCAGCGAATGCCTCCAGGTGAAGGCGGTGCGCAAGACCGGCAAGTGCCTGCCTGGAGGCCGGGTGGAATTTGGGCAATGATGGGAGAGAGAAGGGCGCTTTTACAATATGCTCGGTAGATACCGTGAGCACCGGGAAACAGGAAGGGGAGAGGACCCAGGGTGTTCTTTCTCTAAAGAAGAGTAAAAGATGCGAGGCGCAGGGCTGATATAGGTAATTTATGAGGGAGTATAGGAAGTTTGTGGGAACTCTGATGATTATTGTCCTCTTTGTACCTCAAATGCAGCAACATGGTCTAAAGGAAGTTAGAGTGGCAACCAGAACCGAAGGAACTTTTAAGAGCCACTCCCCGCCGCTCATAAGGGGAAATCGAGGTCCGGAGAAGGGAAAGCAAGTGGCCGAATGCCGGTAAAGGGCAGGAAGAGAGCGGAGCCCAGGGGTCCAGGGGGCCGGTTCGGGACCTGCTTCCACCAGCGGTGTCTAAGGTCATCCCCTTGGCCATGCGCCACCCAGGTATCGGCCGAAGGAAGGAGCACTCGACCCAACAAAACGGATGCCCCGAGTCTCCGTAGTCGTTAACCAAAGAAGGGGGAAGCGCATCTTCACTAGGCCACAGGACCAGGCCTTAGAACTTTTGGGTTTTATCCATAAAAGGTCCTTAGGAAACAGAAGAAAAACCCAGATCTAGCCTTGCAAACAGGGATCTTCCGCCGGCACCGCCTCCCGGCTGCGACCTAGGCTCCGGAGGAACCGCCCCAGGCCCCGGCACCGCTCCACCGCACAGTCCGCGCGCGGCGGTAAAGCCGCACCCACGCAGCGGGCCCCTAACCCTGCTCCCCTGCCGCCGCCGCCCCAGGGAATGTACGGAAACGGCGCGCCGCGGCCCACGAACCCCCGCAGAGCGCGGCGGAGGCGAGCCGCGCGGAATCACGGGCCGGAGGCGGGGCCGCGCCGGGGTGGGTGGGCGGGCGTGCGGGCGGCGCTCTCCACTCCGGCAGACGCGCGGGCGCCCGGGCGCGGCGCCGCCGGCATCGGAGAGGCGCTGCTGCCGGCGCGGGCAGCGGGAGCCGGGCCGCGGCGGGCGCCCGGGCGGGGTCGCGGGCCCTGCCGCCTCGGCCGGCTGGTCCCTGCGGCGGCTGCCCGGAGGCCCGGGCGGGCGACCCTTCGCCATGTACACCTTCGTGGTGCGCGACGAGAACAGCAGCGTCTACGCCGAGGTCTCCCGGCTGCTCCTCGCCACCGGCTACTGGAAGAGGCTGCGGCGAGACAACCCCAGGTTCAACTTGATGTTGGGAGAGAGGAACCGGCTGCCCTTCGGGAGACTGGGTGAGCCCTTCCCCATTTCCCGCCTGCCGTCCCCGGAGCGGCCCTGCGCGCCTCCCCGCGGCCGGTTAGAACCAGCGCTTTTGTTTTTAAAGGTCACAAATCTTCCCTTCTGTCGCTTCTCGTGCATATCAAAACAGATCCAGAAAGATCGAAACCTTTCGTTTTTAATGCTTTCTTGTCTCCTAACTTGGATTTAGAGTCGGAGTCGTGGTGCGGCCACTCGGGGCGACAGCTGCCTCCTGACAATGACCGGTCCTTGCAGCCCGGGAGACGTCGGCCGCCGGGGCTGGGACCTGAGGCGCGCGTATCGCGGCTCCCCGGATCTGACGCCCCCAAATCGGGCAGGTCCGCCTGGGCGGGGCGCGGCTCCACAGAGCCGGAGGCTGGCGTCGGCTGGAGTCATCTTGCAGCTTTTCTGCACTGAGGATTTCTGCCTGCTTGGCGTGGGCGCAGGAGGGAGAGCTATAGGTGTTGAAACCGCTAAGGCTTCTGCCACCCAAAGGCGCGGAGGAACGGTCGGGGGTTTGGAAAAGACCTCTGGATATCAAAAGCAGGAGCTGCAGAAGAGACCCTAGCCCAGGGAAAAGATGTCTGATTTTAAACCTTTCCTTAGTTTCACCAAAGAACATGTTTTCGCAGTTCTGCATTGGATTATGGTCTTAGACGAGGCTGGATTCGCCCTGCCTCTCTTCCCTGCTGTCCCCGAGGGAATTACCATCATCCACGGGGTTGAAGCTGGCTGGGCACCACCGTACCCACTTGTCCGCGGGTAGGAAGGTGCAGGAGATAGGAGGGGGACTAGATGCTCCTTTGTAAATGATGTCATCCAGATGTTGCCCAGATCGGTTCAACTCGCATTCCATTGACCTGAGCATAGTCTCATGGCCTGCCCTCACTGCACAATCTGGGAAGTGCAGCTTATCTGGGGGAGCCATGTTCCCTGCCAGAATTCACCAGAGGTGGGGGCCGGTTGTATTACAAAGACAAGGAGAGAATTGATATGGAGGAAGAGTCACTTCTGCCTTGGAGGGCAACCCAGAGAGAGCAGTGTTCTATGTCCAGAAGAGGAAACAGTTTTTAGAAATAGGTGTGGTCAGAGTTCGAATGGGTAAAAACTGAATATAGGCCATTTGGAATTGACTGGTCATTGGTGAGCTTCCAAAGATAGAGCCTTTGAAAAAGGGGTTGTGTAAAACTCTAATCATTGGAGGAATGAAGAGCTACCGTGTAAAGCTACTGAATTTTTAAATTTTGAATAGTACCTGGGACAACTTTTCATTTGTATATGTTTATGATGTAGAATGGTGACTCCATGGAAGGGCGCATTTGAACACCCAGAAATCTCAGAATATGGAGACTGTGCCTGGAGAGTCCCCTTTTGTTAACCGGTCTCAGGAAGACCTTAGCAAAGAGAATACATGACCTGAAAGGAGGAGAAGAATTGCTTATAGTTCAGAACAATTATTTCTTCCTTGCATTGTCTACTTCCCTTCCAGACTTCCTGACTTCCCTCTGTATTCTTGGCAGTGCCTGGCTGTGAAAGCTTAGGTGGAATCCTAATATTAAAAACAAACATGGCTCCGCCCAGGTGGAGATAGGAGTGACTGGCATTATTACCCAGGTGCTTAAGTCTAGGAATGAGAAGCAGAAGCCTACAGAATTTAAATCCTAAACAGGTACCGCAAATTCAGCAGATGATCAGTAAACATTGGTTTTGTTTTTGTTTTTAAGACAGACTCTCTCTCTCTCACCCAGACTGTAGTGCAGTGACGCTATATTGGCTCACTACAACCTCCACCTCCTGGGTTCAAGCAATTCTCCTGCCTCAGCCTCGCAAGTAGCTGGGATTATAGGCACATACCACTATGCCCAGCTAATTTTTGTATTTTTAGTAGAAATAGGGTTTCGCCGTGTTGGTCAGGCTGGTCTCAAACTCCTGACCTCAGGTGATCTGCCCACCTCAGCCTCCCAAAGTGCTGGGATTACAGATGTGAGTCACCATGCCTGGCATACATTTGGTTTTTATGGGAAAGAAAACAGCATGCTACAACGAAGTTGGTTATATGCCATCACTGTTAAGGAATATTTACTGTTTGCTTAAAGTGCACTACGTGAAAGCCAAGGAGAAGATTTATAGAGCTAGGTAAAGGCTTAGGAAGGCTGGTGCCCTGTGGATAAGAAGGTAGACAGTTCAGGTGGGAATCAGGCCTCTCTGTCCAAGGGGACCAGTGAGAGCCAGCTGATGCCTACCTGAAACTTTTGATTTGACTATATGCCATTCTCAGATAAATTATTCTTGCTTTTGGCATTTTCAACTGAAAATTCCTTTGTTTGGGCTTACTTTGATTTCTGTTACTGGAAATGCAATGCATTTTATTAAAATTTGAAACAAAATGCTTTTTATTTTGTTATTATTTTTTGAGATGAAGTCTCATTCTATCGCCCAGACTGGAGTGCAGTGGTGCGATCTCTGCTCACTGCAACCTCCGCCTCCCGGGTTCAAGCGATCTTGTGCCTCAGCCTCCCAAGTAGCTAGAGTTACAGGCATGTGCCACCATGCCCAGCTAATTTTTATGTTTTTAGTGAAGATGGGATTTTGCCATGTTGGCCTGGCTGGTCTTGAACTCCTGACCTCAGGTGATCCACCTGCCTCAGCCTCCCAGAGTGCTGAAATTACAGGCATGAGCCACCGTACTCGGCCGAAAACACTTTCCATTTTAAATAAAAATTTGTTTTTCTTCGTATTCTTTCTGCTCTAATTTTATTTTAAAAAGCCACATGTAATAAGAGCTGTTGAAAATGAGTTTTCCTGTGAAATGAGGCACAGAAGAAAGCTCTCAGGCCTTCTGATTTTATAGACATGACCTCTCCACTACCTTCCTTCACCTCCTAGATGCTTGCAGAGATAGACTTGCTTGAGAGCAGCGTCATTCTAGTTATCCTTCCTTTCTTGGTGTAGAAAGCCAGGTTACGGATGTGGAAAGCATGACTCTATTAAAGTAGCCTTACTGTACAGAGTGACAAGTCTATATGTGTTAAGCCAGGAGGGCAATGCAGTGTGCCGTCAGGGAGAGGTGAAATGAAACTTACCCTCAATACCCTCCACCCTAACAAGAAAAAACAAAGGTAGCAGCAGTTTTGGCAGACCTATGATGCTGATATTATGATATCCACTGTGGGGGAGACTGAAGGTTGCCCCCAGGATACCAAGAGAAAGAGGGTCCTTGGGGACAGAAAAACAAAATTATTCCATTTTCTAACAGCCAATCCTGAGATGAGAGAAAGAAAAGCTGGGCATGACACAGCTGTCCTCTCTCTTGCTTGCTGGTGCTGAAATTGTCATTCCCCAGTGGTCCTGTGTCCCTTCTGACCCTCCTCTTTCCTTCGTAGGTCACGAGCCCGGGCTGGTACAGTTGGTGAATTACTACAGGGGTGCTGACAAACTGTGTCGCAAAGCTTCTTTAGTGAAGTAAGTGTTCTTTAAGACCGCTGTTTTCCAGTTTTTACCTAAATAAAAAACTTAGACAAAAATGTGGGGTTATTTAAAAGGCAAACATGTTTTTATTTTAAAAGCCAACAAATATCAGTTGAGAAACTTCCTCTAAGCCACTTGGGTTGCAGTCCAAAACACAGTGCTTGAAAAAGCCTGTCTCTGAGGTGAGGCTCCAAGCCTGACTCAGGGTTTCCTGTGTAAGTGATTTCTGGGGTAGGGTTCTTAAGAAACACCATCAGGAAGCAGCTGGGTGCAGTGGCTCACACCTGTAATCCCAGCACTTTGGGAGGTCTAGGTGAGCGGATCTCCTGAGGTTGGGAGTTCAAGACCAGCCTGGCCAACATGGAGAAACACCGTCTTTAGTAAAAAATACAAAGTTAGCCGGACGTGGGGGCAGATGCCTGTAATCCCAGCTACTCAGGAGGCTAAGACAGGAGAATTGCTTGAGCCCAGGAGGTGGAGGTTGCGGTGAGCCAAGATTGTGCCATTGCACTCCAGCCTGGGCAATAAGAGCGAAACTCTGTCTCAAAAAAAAAAAAAAAAAAAAAAAAAAACAACAGAAAAAGAAAGCAAGGGCACAACAGGGCAGGGGGGAGAACCAAGTAAAGAGGTGGTTTCAGCTGAAGTCTTGCCTCTCCTGACTCCAAGGAGCACTGAAGTGAATGGCACGTCAGCGTTGTCACATTTTGAGCAAGGGGACCAGGCCTCTGTGCCCCAGTATCAGTCAGTCATCAGCTGGGGGAAGAGATGGAGGGCCTAGTTTCACAGGCATTTCTGGGCATGGGCTGGTCCCTGGAGAAGGGCATATGTAGCCCTTAGCATCCATCTCTCATATTAGCAAGGGGACCCTCGGGAAGGATATCTGGGCAGGGTATAAGAGCATTCACTCCACTGCCCATCTCTGAACAGTTGGATTATGGCTGGGTATCACCACAGTATCACAAAGTGGAAAGTGACTATGTTCTACAACGATGAAGATCTAGGGTCAAAAGTGTAGGTTTTCATCCCGGCTCTTCCTCTCACTAGCTTGGGCAGATCCCCCTCAGCCCTCTAAGCCTCAGTGCCTCTCTCATAAGGCTACTATAGAATTAAATAAGATGATGCATGTAAAGTTCATATAGCACAGTGGCCTGGTATGTAATGAGTATTTGACACTGCCTTAATTTTCTTGGCTGTAAATTGGGGAAATAGTAACTACCTTAGGTTGTTATGAGGATTAATTGAGCTAATTTAGCTAAGGGCTTTCAATAGTGCCTGTGTCGTCGTTCACACTATATTAAATGAAAGCACTCCTTAGTATTATTATTGCTATTAGTATAGTTGTCGTTGCTATTATTGTTATTTCTGTAGGGAAACACTGGGTTGGGCCACTAAAATCACGGCTGTCGTGGGTCTCCAGTATTCTTTCCATGATGACTGTTGAACATGTATGTGTAGCCAGGTACTAGGAGGTATGACTCAATGCAAAATGCTCTTTTCCCACTAACATTTCTTTCTGGATGCTAGATATTTACTAGATTGGGTGCTCACAGGAACATTTCTGCTTTGTTCACTCATTGACCTTGGTAACTTATGTACCCACTCCTCTCTGTGATGGGTTTTCATGATTCATCCCACTCCTGAAGGAGAGTGAGGCTTCCTGAAGTCATCTTGTGACATATTTATATATTTAGAATGCAAATAACTGTTTCACTAGAATTGGGAATAGAAGTGGAACATGCTTGTTTATTCAGATTATTCACTTAGAAATTCTTATTAAATATTTATTAAACCTTTTCTGCTACGATTTTTCCCTAAAGACAAAGGGAAAAGTTTGCTTTTATAAGTAGGAAGCAGAGGATGCTATAAAAAAATAATGGTCTCCATATTTGCATGTTTTGCAGTTCTAGTGAAGCAGAGTGAGTACATGGCTGGAGTCATGACCAAGTGTGGTAAATATCTGTGACCTTGGAGAGCACCACTCAGAATCCCAGTGTTTCATCTGTAAAATGGGGATGGATGATGGTGACAATACCTGCTCCTTGCCTGTCGGAGGCATGCAGTGTGATCCGTGATAGCACCTTGTAACGCTGACATGACCTATGCAGGCTGGAGGTTGAATCATACTCATCAGCTTCCATCTTTGTCTCAGGTGTCCTGTGAGGGGCTTGTAGTAATTCCAGGATATGATGGTTCCCTTTATCCATTTGTCTCTCTCCCATGATTTTGTATGGCTAGAAAGGACTCCAGAGAGTTAGAAATATAGTCTGCTTAATTTTATAGGACAAAATGGCAGCTCAGAGAGGACAGCCAGGTTGCCCATGGCCATAGTAGCTCCTGTTAAGCCAGCACAGTTTTAATCTGCACAAATGGGACCCCTGGCCATTGTGACTGTGCACCCCTCGGGAGGCTTCCCAGAGCCTTGGTGGTGTTCAGTGCAGGACCCTGTCCAACCCAATCCTTCCTCCTGTCACTTGAGGGAGTTTCAAAAATTCATTAAGGGCTCAAGGGTGTAGTCCTAGAACCCTGAGGGGCTTTTCTTTTCCTGGTGCAGATCAGAGGCTTTCTTTTCCTCTCCTGAGCATTACTGTTTTGTAGATGTAAATAAATCTCCATTTCTAATTACTTCCCAAATGGGCCCATGAGGAAGCTGGACAAAAGCAAAGGACTTCCTGCAGAGCCTAGTGTTGGTTCTGTACGGGAAATGAGGGGCATCCAAACCTATCTACAGACCAGCAGTGTGCAACAGAAATAGGATACTAGCCACACATGTAATTTTAAACTGCCTAGCAGCCACTTAAAATAAGTGCAAAGAAACAGCTGCAAGCCAGGCATGGTGGCTCACGCGTGTAATCCCAGCACTTTGGGAGAGGTGGGTGGATCACTTGAGGTCAGGAGTTCGAGACCAGCCTGGCCAATATAATGAAACCCCATCTCTACTAAAAATACAAAAATTAGCCAGGTATGATGGTGGGTGCCTGTAATCTCAGCTACTTGGGAGGCTGAGACAGTAGAATTGGTTGAACCTGGGAGGTGGAGGTTGCAGTGAGCCCAGATTATTCCACTGCACTCCAGCCTGGGAGAAAGAAAAAAGAAACAGCTACAATTAAGTTAATTTATTATATTTAACTGAATAAATCCAAAATGTTATTTTGACATGTAATTAATACAAAAAGCTATTATATTTTACATTCTTTTTTTATTCGGTCTTCAAAATGTGATGTGAATTTTACATTTGTGGCACATCTTAATTCAAACAGTAAGTTTTCATTGGTAATCTTTGATCTGAATTTAGTTTACATAAAAAAATAAGGTTGAAGAAGTAGACTTATGTACCCAAGTTGTACATAAAAGTTTTTCAATAACTTTGAATGCCAAAAGGTCTATTTCCTTTAATATTACACACACATTTTCAAAACTAGTTCATTTTTTTTCCAGAAGAATTGATTCGACTATGAAGCAAAAGCTTATCATTTTCAAAATAATGTCCAAATTAAGTAAATTCACCAACTCTTCTGTCAGTTCAGTATTGTAAATATATTCAAAGATGTATTGAATATATTGAAAAGTAACTAAATTTATCAATATCAACAAAGCATTCTTTAGATTTCTGTTTTTACAGCCAATTTTCATAATGCTATTACAATTAACATTTTTTGCATACTGAGTCATGTTATAAAAATATGTGAAATCATTGTTATCAACTTGTATTATGAAGTTGGAACATAAATTCTCACACCTGTCTGGCTAAATCACAAATAAGGTCTTCTTTTCCCTTCCTTGGAGCTTTAAATTTAGCTTGTTCATATGCAGTATGAAGATAGATGAGAAGATGCAAATGGCAGTATTTTTTTTTTTTTTTTTTTTTTGGACAGAGTTTTGCTCTTGTCACCCAGGCTGGAGTGCAGTGGTGCGATCTTGGCTCACTGCAACCTCCATCTCCCGGGTTCAAGCGATTCTCCTGCCTCAGCCTCCTGAGTAGCTAGGATTACAGGCATGAGCCAGCATGCCTGGCTAATTTTGTATTTTTAGTGGAGACAGGGTTTCTCCATGTTGGTCACGCTGGTCTCGAACTCGTGACCTAAGGTGATCTGCTCACCTCAGCCTCCCAAAGTGCTGGGATTACAGGTGTGAGCTAACGTTCTTTTTTTGTGACAGAGTCTCACTGTCTCCCAGGCTGGAGTGCAGTGGTATGATCTTGATTATTCAGTAATAATCACAATTATTGAAATAATGAATTATTGAGTGAAAATAGTGATTTGATAAACATTCCTTTTATTTTCAAGAATATCTGAATTGGAGTTGAAAAGTAAATATTAAAAAAAAAAAATCTGTCCCTCTCTCAATCAGTGAACATTGGCAGAGAACACAGTATCATTAAATTCGTTGTCTTCTGTTTCCACAACTGGGGAATCATCATGTATATACAGAACCATTTCAACAACTGTATCCATGACACTTAGAGTCTGCTTCAGAAAACCTAACACAAGGCTGGGTGCGGTGGCTCATGTCTGTAATCCTAGCACTTTGGAAGGCTGAGGCAGGTGGATCATTTGAGGTCAGGACTTTGAGACCAGCCTGGCCAAACATGGCAAAATCCCATCTCTGCCATAAATACAAAAAATAAATTAGCTGGGCATGGTGGTGCATGCCTGTAGTCCCATCTACTTGGGAGGCTGAGGCATGAGAATCACTTGATCCCAGGAGGCAGAGTTTGCAGGGAGCTGAGACTGTGCCACTGCACTTCAGCCCGGGCGACAGAGTGAGACCCTGCCTCAGAAAAACAAACAAAAAGAAAATCTAACACAAATGTTTTCAATATGTATCACATAATGCAATGAAGCAAAAGTTTCCCATATGTAGCATACAATAAAATGAAGTAGTAAAGGAAACATTAGTCTACTAAAATCTTAGTAAATCCATATTTCAGTAAACCTAACTGGGGTCTTATCTGTCATGATAGAAAGTAATTTTTTGCATGTAGGTAAAATTCTTTGACAGATGTAAAAGATTAAAAAGTATACTATGCGTTTGATATTTTTTAAGCTGCTGTTTGCTGGCATTTTTTCATATATTTGGAAAATTTTTGAGACAAAACACCCAAAGTATTAATTGGACAGTATCTCTTATGTCACACAGTTCACCTAAAGCTAAAGAAAAATGCTTAATATTTTTCAAATTTTGAGTTAGTCTTTGATATTGTTAGAAAGGTTTTATAGTCTGTGGGCAATTGTGACTCAACTGAAGAGTGTTCATTTTTGTAAATTATGTTTTTAAGTCTTTTCCTTAAAATAGTGTTTTAAAACCACATTTGCATCTAAAATAGTTTTCTTTTTGTGTAAGTATCCAGGCTGTTTTGTAGTCGCCCAGAGTTATAAACTCAGACCCTGTTAAACATTTGCTTAAAAATGTGTTGGATATTGTGATTTCAGCCATTAGTTTTATTAATTTTTTTTGAGCATTGACAGGAAAATACTTATCAAGTTTATTATATATTTGCTAAAAATATCTCCTTTACACAATTGTTTTTCAGTTTACTTTAACCATAGCCTATTGCAGTCACCACTTCTTGTGAATCTGTGGCATAGCTCCTTTCAGGTGGAGTCTCTCTCTGTCACCCAGGCTGCCACCTCCACCTCCCTGGTTCAAACATTTTCTGCCTTAGCCTCCCGAGTAGCTGGGATTACAGATGCCCACCACCACGCCCAGATAATTTTTGTGTGTGTGTGTATTTTTTGTAGAGATGGGGTTTCACCATCTTGGCCAGGCTGGTCTTGAATTCCTGACTTCATGATCCACCGGCCTCGGCCTCCCAAAGTGCTGGGATTACAGGCGTGAGCTGCTGCACCCGGCCTTTTTTGTTTTGTAAATCTGTGACTATCCTTGTCGTAGTTCTAGCTTCTGTGTTCCTACTCAATTCCACATCAGTGGTATGCCTTTGTTTTAAATTTAAAATGTCCAAATTTTTTTTAACTAGAAAAAAATTCTGTTTCACGTTTGTTACCAATTTTGGTATACGTAGCTAACACTGTAACTCATGCTCTCCACATAGTAAACATACCATAATGTTTCATCAGTGCACAGAAAGAAATCGCTTGAACTGAATCAATCTATTGTCCTTCAATAGAATAGCGATGTGTTTGTGTGTGATACTAGAAATGACACATGGCCCTGACGTGCATGCTGCAGTACAACAAAGTGAAGTGTTACCCTTCAAATCAATAAAGCTGTGCTTCATGGAAAAATATTTTATAATGCATCCATTTTTAAATTAAAGGCAAATTAAACTTAGGCCAGGCACATTGCTCATGCCTGTAATCCCAGCAGTTTGAGAGGCCAAGACCAGTGGATCACCTGAGATCAGGAGTTCGAGACCAGCTTGGTCAACATGGTGAAAGCTGCCTCTACTAAAAATACAAAAATTAGCTGGGCGTGGTGGTGGGCACCTATAATCCAGCTACTTGGAAGGCTGAGGTGGGAGAATCACTTGAATCCAGGAGGTGGAGGTTGCAGTGAGCTGAGATCATGCCACTGCACTCCAGCCTGGGTGACACAGTGAGACTCCATCTCAAAAAAAAAAAAAAAAAATTAAACTTTAAATTCAGTTCCTGAGTCACACTGACCACATTTCAAATGATCAGTAGCGACATGTGGCTGCCTGGTGGCCACTGGGTGGGACCATACAGATAGGGGTTGAACTTGCAGTGAGTTAAAAATTTATTTTGTTCCTTCAAGTTCAAGTAGCTTTTCAGTTCTTTCCCTTACACTTTAAAATAGCTTTATTTTTAAACTCAATCTAAAATGTCATTATTTCCACCATTTGTTCACAGACTGGGGTTTTGTGGGTGAATCTTAATACGGAAGTGACATTAACAGTTCTGTTCTAAACAGAAGAGGGAGCACAGCTCATGGAAGGCCAGCGCATGTCTGTGGGCAGGTTCCTCCCTGGCTCTGATTCCTGGGGAGTAAGAGCAGGTTTCCATTTAAGACTGGGGGTTTTGGAGTAACTTGAGCTGTTAAAAAAAAAAAAAAAAAGACTTGGGATTTTGGGGCTTGTATCTTGGCTGGTCCTCACTACCTTTATGACCTTAGGAAGTTTACTTCTCTGTGACCCAGTGCCTAATTTGTGAAATGTGATGCCAGTGCCTCTAGCTTCAGGGGTCTGATTGCAGAGTAGATGCTGTGGGAAGCCCCTGTGTGCTAAGTGCCTTGCCTGACTTTATCTTCTGTGGTGTTATGGTATTTGGGGAGCAGGAGGTATATTTCACTATGACCACTGGTGTTCTGTGTCCCATTAGAAAGGTACCTTTTTTATTCTGTCACCGAAGCCAGCTTGAGCTAAAAGCAAGAAAAGAAGGGCTTTAAAAAGTCTTCAGATAATTCAGGTTCCTACATAAGCTTCTCTCCCATAGGGAGTTGGGCCAGGATAGTCTTTTTGCTACTTAAATTTTCCTCTCTTCCCCCATTTCATTTTTTAGTATGGGTCTGGCTCAACAACCTATTTGTTGAAAAGGTATTGGCTCAGAATTATGTCCAGTTAAGTTTCCTTAGAGATGCATTTTAAAAAGAATGTAAGTATTGAACATAAAGCCTTCTGAATTAACTGGGGTATGCCTTTAAAGTTGTATCTAACAGCTGTGTGCTGCCCAATAATGCATTTGGGCTTTGTCCATAGAGACCAAGAACAAACAGAGGTGTTAGGAGATTGGGTCATGCTTTGCCTCCCTGAAAATCTCTGGGGAAAGCAGTAGCCTTTCTGAAGGGAGTGACGAAGTGCACTAAGAAGGGAGGCTGACCTTCTTATGTCATCTGCCAGGCTAATCAAGACAAGCCCAGAACTGGCTGAGTCCTGCACATGGTTCCCTGAATCCTATGTGATTTATCCAACCAATCTCAAGACCCCAGTTGCTCCAGCACAGAATGGAATTCAGCCACCGATCAATAACTCAAGGACGGATGAAAGAGAATTCTTCCCTCGCTTCTTATAACAGAAAGAAAGAGGATGGGGGAGGGCAATGTTTGGATTGCAAAGTCATCAGCTGGTGCCAAAGGTGAGTTGACACAGCTTTCCCCTTCTGTATTCCTGGTAAGTTCCTATTGTGATGTATTTAGATGAATGACCCCATTCTAATCTGAATCATCGAAGGTAGAGACCGTGTCTAGTTACGTAGTTACAAACACCCACATATGTACTGATGCCTTCTAACGTGTATCTCCAGTATAGGTCTTTTCCTTTAAGCTCTAGATGCATTGACACCCTCACCATCTCTAAAAGGCATTTGCATCCGAACACATCTGATACAGAACTTTTTATTTCCTTCCCAACTTTGCCCACGCCAGCCTGCTCCTCCTTCATGCTTTCCACTTAATATATGATCCCACTATTCACTCAGTCTCTGAAGCTTAAAACCTAGGATTCATCCTTGACTACTCTACTCTTTACTGTCTACTCCTAATTCATTAGCAGTTCTTGCTAGCTCTACCTTCAAAGTACATTCTGAATAGACTATTTCTTGCTATTTCCACTGCTCCCCGTCTAAATCAAAGCCCCCATTCTGTTTAGTGTGAGTAACTGCAGAGTCTGCTCTCAATCAGTTCTCCTTCCAGACAATGTTTTAAAAATGTAAATCGAATCTTGTTTTACTTCCTAGTTGAGACTTACCAGCTGGCTTCCTGATGCAATTAGGATGAACTCCAGATTCCTGATGGTAGCCTGCACCATTTGACATTTGCCCATGTCTCTGATCTCATCTCCTGTCCTCAGCTTGGCTCTCTGCACTGTAGACACAAAGCCTGCCCAGTATCTCTCAAATACTCCAAACTTGTCTCTGTACCTAGAATGTGCTTACATGGATTGTTTTCTGTTTCTCTCAGCTCAGATGTCGGCTCCTCAGGGAAGGCTTTTCTAATCTAAAATAGCCTCTGTTTCCATTGTTTTCTTTCCCTTTTCCCTGCTTCATTTACCTCCTGGCATTAACCTCTTCCTGGCACCATACTACTTACCTGTCCATCTCTCACATTATAGGCTTCACACAAACACAGACTTTCTGTCTAATTCATCCTTGTACATTCCTCATAGGCACTCAACAAATATATATTGAATGAATGTGTAGAAGGGGTGAGGTATATAATACTAACTCAGGCTGAAAATAGAGGCAGTTCATTAACTCATTTTATGTGTAATGAACACATAAATGGTCTTGGTCTACGACTGCCCCTGTATGCTCTTTATAAAACCATTCCCTTTTGAACTCACTTCTTCTTGTATTGCCTTGGAAGACATCTGGCCATTAGTACTCCTTTCTATTCCAAGTCAAAGGGACATCACCTTCTTTTCCACCAGCCATAAGACAGGAGGCCTCACCTGGTGTCCCTGAAAGGGGGGAAGTTGAACTCTTGCCACAAGCCAGGTACCTCATCTACTTCTCTCTCCCCTCTTGTGACCTTTCCTCAAGTACTGCTCCCTAGTGTGGTTCCAATGGTAAATGGCAGAATTGGAAGTGGAAATACGTATCCGTGGTACTCCAGAATCCTGTGGGTTTGGGATTGGAGTCAGAGTGGCCATTCTGAGGACACCTGGGTGATCCCTGGACCCTCACCAGGATAAGACTCAGAGGGACACCAAACAGCAGGAGGAAGTCAAGAGAGAAAAAATGCCAAACAAAGACTTTTTGCTTTAGGAGTTGAGGAGATAGGTTTTTGTTTTCTTATTTTGTAGGTATTATGTTTGGGAACTATAAAATTAAACCAATAGGATGAATATTCATGTTAAACAAGTGTTTATTTGGTACCTACTACATGCTTTGTATAGTTGGCTCAACCTTCAAGCTCTATCCATTATGAAGCCACTGTTCACCATGTCCACTGCCCATCGTCTCTGAACTGAACCACCTTTACCTCTCACCTGGAGCATAGGAACACACTACATCTGTCATAGCAAATTATTGTTTAGAAACAACCCCATTGTCCCGCTGCTATTACAGATATCAGTAGTAAATGTTTTTGCTGTAGATCATGCTTGCTTCTTTTTCAGTTTTAATTTTTATTGTGTGTGCGTGTGGGTGTGTGTGTGCGCGTGTGCTGTGTGTGCGCGTGCGTGCGTGTATGCACGTGTGTGTGCGCGTGTGTGTGCGCGTGTGCGTGCGTGTATGCGCGCGTGTGTGTGCGTGCGTGTGTGTGTTGAACAACGTCTTGCTTTGTCGCCCAGGCTGGAGTGCGGTGGCATGATCTCAGTTCACTACAGCCTCGACTTCCCCAGCTCAAGCAATCCTCCCACGTCAACCTCTTGAGTTAGCTGGGACTACAGCCATGCACCACCACACCCTGTTAATTTTTTGATTTTTAGTACAGATGAGGTCTCACTATGTTACCCAGGCTGGTCTGGAACTTCTGAGCTCAGGTGATCTTCCCACCTCTGCCTCCCGAAGTGCTGGGATTACAGGCATGAGCCATCACACCCGGCCTTGACTCTTCTTTCTTCTTAAATATTTCTTTAGAGTTGAAAAACGAGATGACTTGCTCAAATGACATGAAGCCTTTATAGCTTTTGCTCTGTGTTATCCTATTGCTTTTTCAAAGGGCTGTGAGCTAACAGTCTGTTCATGACAAACTTTCACTAATAGTCTCATCATTTTTGTTTTCTTATTTTGTAGGTATAAAATGATACATAAAATTTAAATTGATTTTATAATTTTGGATACTGGTGTATCAAAAAATTTGAGTATGATTCCTAAGGGAGATGAAATAGCATGAGTCATGTGTGTAGGAAAAGAGAGGAAGGGAGTTTTTCTAGGGCTGATTTGCAGTTTCTTGTTCAAGAAGCTGACCAGATGGTAGAAAAAGTGACAGGAACAGGGTAGTTGAGAAGGGGGGTTAATTTTGGGGAAAGATGGATCATTTAATTAATGAACTGAATTAAATTCATTTACACTGAAAGCATGAGACCCAGGTAGAAATCAGCTGTAAATCTAAAGCATAGATCAGAAGGTTCTAGCAGCTTAAAACCACAATGAGCTGTCAATACACTTTTATTAAAATGGTTAAAATAAGAAATGGTGACAACTCACTAAAGGGTGAGTTCAGCAATGTTACAGGATATGAGAGCAACACACAAAACTTAATATACCAGCAATGAACATGTTTAAACCAAAGTTAAAAACACAATACTACTTACCTGGATGCAGTGGCTCACACCTGTAGTCCCAACACTTTGAGAGGCCAGGACAGGTAATCACCTGGGGTCAGGAGTTTGAGACCAGTCTGGCCAACTTGGTGAAACCCTGTCTTTATAAAAAATACACATATTAGCCAGGCTTGGTGGCAAGAGCCTGTAATCCCAATTACTCAAGAGGCTGAGGCAGGAGAATCACTTGAACCCAGGAGGCAGAGCTTGCAGTGAGCTGAGATTGCATCATTGCACTACAGCCTGGGCAACAGAGCAAAAACTGTCTCAACAAAAAACCAAAACAAAGCCAAAACCACAATACTGCTTACAGTCACCCCAGAGAAAATGCGATGCTGTGTATAAATTTAACAAGACATGTACAGGCGGTATATGCAGATAATTGCAAAATGATTATGAAGGAAGTCAAGAGAACCTAAAGAAATGGACGGACATACTGTGTTCATGGATTGCAGGACAGTAAAGATGTCAGTTTACCCCAAACGGTCTATAGGTTTATGTAATTCTCATCAAAATCTCAGCAAGATTTTTGTGTAGACATGGAGCTGCTTCACACGGAGGCCAGTCACAGTGGCTCACGCCTATATTCCCAGCACTTTGGGAGGCCGAGGCAGGTGGATCACCAGAGGTCAGATCGAGACCACCCTGGCCAACATGGTGAAACCAGTCTTTACTAAAAATACAAAAATTAGCCAGGCATGGTGGCTGGTGTCTGTAATCCTAGCTATTCGGGAAGCTGAGGCAGGAGAATCTCTTGGGCCCAGCCTGGGCAACAAGAGTGAGACTCTGTCTCAAATAAATAAATAAATAAATAAAATAAAAGTAAAATAAAATAAAAATTCACGTGGAAAGGCACAAGCCCTAGAATTGCTTAAACATCTTGAAAAGAAGAATAAAGTATAAGTAAACATGCTACTTGATACTCAGCTATATTTTAGAGCTACGGTACTCAATACACTGTAGTATTGATGGAAAAATAGAAACATAAATCAGTGGGGCCAGATGCGGTGGCTCACTGCTGCAATCCCAGCACTTTAGGAGGCCAAGGCAGGCAGATCACCTGAGGTCAGGAGTTTGAGACAAGCCTGGCCAACATGGTGAAACTCCAGCTCTACTAAAAATACAAAAAATTAGCCAGGTGTGTTGGTACATTCCTGTGATCTCAGCTACTCAGGAGGCTGAGGCATGAGAACCCAGGGGGCAGAGTTGCAGTGAGCCAAGATCATGCCACTATGCAACAGAGAAGCCTCTGTCTAAAATATATATATAAAATAAATCAATAGAAGAGAATAGAAAACTCAGAAATAGACCAAAACATATACGCCCATCTGATTTTTGAAAAAGGTGCAAAAGCCATTCAGTAGAGAAAGGATAAGCTTTTCAACAAATTGTACTAGATAAGGTGGATGTCAACAGGCAGAAAAACAAACATCAACATAAGCCTCGTACCTTATACAAAACTAACTAAAAATGGATCGTGGGCTTAATAATTTTTCAGGAAAAAGGAGATAGGGCTTAGCAAAGAGTTCTTGAACTGACTCCAAAAGTGTAATTCATAAAAGTAAAAATTGATAAATTGAACCACATCAAAATAAGACTTTTGTTCTTTGAAACACCTCATTAGAGGATAAAAAGGTGAGCTACAAACTGAGAGAAAGGATTTTTAAGTCATATATATGACAAGGGACTCATCTAGAATATAGAAACAACTTTAAAAACTTAACAGTAAACAACAATAGACACACAGTCCAATTAGAAAAAGAACAAACAGTAAGACCCCATCTCTACAAAAAATACAAAAAGTAGTCGATGTGGTGGCATACACCTGTAGTCCCAGCTCTCAGGAGGCTAAGGTGGGAGGATCACTTGAGCCTGGGAGGTTGAGGCTGCAGTGAGCCAAGATCATGCTACTGCACTCCCTCTGGGGCAACAGAGCAAGATCCTGTCTCAAAAAAAAAAAAAAAAAAGGCAGAAGACATGAATGTGTATTTTGTCAAAGAGGCTATATAGAAAAAAATAAGCAAATGAAAAGATTTTCCATATCATTAACCATTACAAAAATGCAAATTGAAACCACAACGAGCCATCACTGCACTTTTATTAAAATAGTTAAAATAAGAAATGGTAAGAACAGCTAATGCTGGCAAGGAGAAACCGGATCACTAATATATTGCTAATGGAAATGTGAAATGGTACAGCCACTCTGGAAAAAGTTTGGCATTGTTTTATAAAACAAAATGTGTAACTACTATGCAACCCAGCAATTTTACAGTCTTGGGCATTTGTCCCAGAGAGATGAAAACTTACATCCGCACAAAAACCTGTACACGGTTATTCGTAGCAGCTTTATTTATAATAGCCCTAAACTGGAAACAACCCAGATGTCCTTCAATGAGTTATTGATTAAACAAACTGTGGTGAATTTATGCCATGTGCATATGCATCAAAAAGGTATGAACTATTGATTAAAAAAACGATGGTAATGGTTGTAAAACTCTGGAATATACTAAAAACCATTGAATTGTGCACTTTCAAAGGATGAATTTTATGGTATATGGACTATACTTAAAGCTATTAAAAGGGATATATTGATTATTTAATGTTAATGGACAATGCCAATGTATCCCGTTTCTTCTGTTACAATGCTGCAAGGAACATACTTGAACATTGATCTTTATGCGTTAACCTTCCTGGTATTTCTACAAGATACAGTGAAGGAAGAGGATTTATGGTAGTAGTCTTTATTGTGGTAGCCAGTGACCAGTAGTACAATGCTATTTATTTTGAGTGCTTAGACATTTTGAATTTCTGTAAAACTGAGGTTTCATGGTTGTGGCCAGCCAAGACAGCATTGACAATCCCATGTGGAAAAAGAGTTGGAAGGATAATCCTGGGTGCTCTTGAGGGGAGAAGGGAGCATGTGAGACACTTGAATAAGGAAGGTAGGGAAATAGAAGGTGAGCAGGACAATGAAAGCCTCCTGTGGGGTTTTTGCTGTTCATACTTCCTTTCTGCCTTCATAGAAAGCTCTTGATTTGAATTGGACTGGTTTCTCTTTTGCTTTTTCCCTGTTAGGTGAAGGCATTCTCATCTCCTCAGAGGCTTCAGAGCTTCTCGATTTTATAGACAACCAGGGCCAAGTGCACGTAATCCAGAAGTATCTTGAGCACCCTCTGCTGCTTGAGCCAGGTCATCGCAAGTTTGACATTCGGTAATGCATTCGGCTTTGTTTTTATTCATCTGAAAAAACTGCCATGGTATATGGTGGGGAGGGGGGGGACATGGAATATGGGGAAGTGTTTGACCATGTTTAATGTGTTACCAAAATTGAGCACAGCTGAATGGAACTGAGCTTCTGTAACTAATTTTCTGTTTTTTTTTCAATACTTTTTTCTGTCTAGAAAATGTTACTAAGATTATGGATTTTCTTTTTTAAAAAATACTCTCCTCTGGCCAGGCGAAGTGGCTCGTGCCTGTAATCCCAGCACTTTGGGAGACTGAGGCAGGTGGATCACCTGATGTCAGGAGTTCGAGACCAGTCTGGCTAACATGGTGAAACCCTGTCTCTACAAAAAAATATAAAAATCAGCCGAGCGTGGTGGCACGCACCTGTAATCCCAGCTACTCAGGCTGAGGCAGGAGAATTGCTTGAACCCAGGAGGCGGAGGTTGCAGTGAGCCAAGATTGCATCATTGCACTCCAGCCTGGGCAACAAGAGCAAAACTCGTCTCAAAAAAAAAAAAAACAACCCTTCTGGATCTCTTCAAAATGCTTTGTCTTTTGATCAGTCTCCTTGTTATTTATGGTAAAATGTTTTATTTGTCTGATTGTAGTGATAACTCACTATCTTAGCTAAATCATAGTGTGCATCTTACAGTTTTAGAAACTTCCTCCTTCCCTAGTTGTCTCTCACTCCTCACCTACCCCCTGAAAGAAGTTAAGATGTGGGGATTGATGTATATAATATGCAGAAACGTTGGATGACTTGAGTAAAGCAGTGTTTTTTTTGAATTGCAGAAGCTGGGTCTTGGTGGATCATCAGTATAATATCTACCTCTATAGAGAGGGTGTGCTTCGGACTGCTTCAGAACCATATCATGTTGATAATTTCCAAGACAAAACCTGCCATTTGACCAATCACTGCATTCAAAAAGAGTACTCAAAGAACTATGGGAAGTATGAAGAAGGAAATGAAATGTTCTTCAGGGAGTTCAATCAGTACCTAACAAGTGCTTTGAACATTACCCTAGAAAGTACCATCTTACTACAAATCAAACATATAATAAGGTAACTTAATTGTGTCTTTTTTGCGGGAGGTGGGGGGGTTATGTGTTTCTCCTTGAAGGAGCTTTGGGTGTCTATGACTTTCAAAGAATTGTTTCATATAAGTTGTCTGATTTATGGGCAAAAATTTTTGTAATTTTTAAAAATTTTCCTTTTAATGTCTGTAGGTTCTCTAATGATATCTCCTCTTTCATTTTTGATCATAATAATTTATATTTTCTTTCTATTTGGCTTGGACAGATTGACTACATGTTTATCAATTTTATCAGTCTTTTCAAAAATTAGCCTTTGGTTTTATTGGTTTTCTCTATTGTTTTTCTTTTCCGCTTCTTTAATTTATGCACTTTGTTATTTTCTTCCTTTTGCTTTTTGGAGGATATAATTTACTCTTAATTTTCTAGTTGTGGTTTTTGTTTGTTTGTTTGTTTTTTAAGAGATGGTGTCTCATTTTATTGCCCAGGTTGGAGTACAGTGGTGTGTTCATAGTTCACTGCTGCCTCAAACTTTTAGGCTTAAGGGAATCTTCCTGTCTCAGCCTCCCAAGTAGCTGGGACTACAGGTGTGTACCACTGTGCCTGGCTAATTTTTTTATTTTTTGTAGAGTTGGATCTCACTGTCTTGCCCAGGCCGGTCTCGAGCTCCTGGGCTCAAGCCAGTCCTCCCACCTTGGTCTCCCAGAGTGCTGGCATTATAGGTGTGATAATAGGTGTGAGCCACCATGCCCAGCCTATTCCAGTTTTTAAGGTGAAAGGTTAAATAATTGATTTGAGATACTTCTTTTAAAAAAAAAATAAGCATGTCTCAGTTTCCCTCTAAATATTGCCAGCTGAATCCCACAGATTTTGCTATTAACATAGTTTTCATTTCCATTTTATTAAAATATTTTCTAATTTCCCTTATGATTTTATCTTTGATTCATGTGATTTAGAAATTTTTGTTTAATATCCAAATATTACATCAGGAAGATACTTTGTCTGGTTTCATCTTTAAAAGTTGCCAAGGTTTGTTCCATAGCCCAGAATGTGGTCTTTTAGTAATGCTCTGTGTGCACTAAAAGAATGTGTATTTAGCTGTCATTGGGCAGAGTGTTCTTTTTTACTTTTATTTTTTATTTTGAGGCAAGGTCTTACTTTGTTGCCCAGGCTGGAATGCAGTGGCACAAACATGGTTTGCTACAGTCTTAACCTCCTGGGCTCAAGCGATCCTCCTGCCTCAGCCCTCTAAGTAGCTGGGACTACATGTGTATGCCACCATACCCACCTAATTTTTGTACATTTTTTGTAGAGACAGGGTTTTGCCATGTTCCCCAAGCTGGTCTTGAACTCCTGGGCTCAAGCAATTCTCCCATCTTGGCCTCCCAAAGTGCTAGGATTACAAACATGAGCCACTGCACCCGGCCTTGTTCTGCTTGTTCTATTTATTACTCTTGTTCTTGCTTGTTGTGTTTATTATTGAAAAGAGAGGCATTGAAGTCTCCCCTCAGGTAATTATGGATTTGTGTATATCTTCTTTGTTTTATCTGTTTTTGCTTCATGTCTTTTGATGATCTTTTGTTAGATGCATAGGATTGTTATCTCTTCTTTGGGAATTGACCCTTTTATCATTATGTAATTTGTCTTTATCTCTGGTAGTATTTCTTTACTTTTCTTTGTCCTTTTTTTTTTTTTTTTTTTTTTTTTGAGATTGTCTGGCTCTGTTGCCCAGGCTGGAGTACAGTGGCATGATCTTGGCAAACTGCAACCTCTGCCTCCCAGGCTCAAGCCATCCTCCCACCTCAGCCTCCTGAGCTACGGGGACTACAGGCATAGGCTATCACGCCCAGCTAATTTTTGTATTTTTTTGTAGAGACAGGGTTTCACCATATTGCTGGTCTCGAACTCCTGGGTTCAAGCAGTCTACGCACCTCAGCCTCCCAAAGTCCTAGGCATGAGCCACCATGCCCAGCCAGTATTTCTTATTTATTTATCTAATTTTTATATAACCAATTTAGCTTTCTTTTGATTAATGTTTCAATTTTTCTTTTGAGTGTTTCGCTCCCTTTTTTTTTCTTTCTTTTTTTAGTGCTTGCTCTAGGCATTACAATATACATATCAATTATTTCACAGCTTTCTACGAGTTAGTAATTTACCACTTAAAGTAAAATGCAAAAACCTTATAACACAGTTCACTAAATCTTCCCCCTCTATGTTATAGTTATATGTACGTATCTACACATTGACATCTTTACCACATGATGTTATTTTTGCTATCAAATGTATTTATATTTATATATTTGCATAGGTATGATAGATTATCAGGTTGGACTCTTTTTAAACTATAAAACCAAACTCTATACTGTCTATAAGAAACCCACTTTTTAAAAGGAGAAAAATATTCTTTTGTATTTACCCAGATACTACTTTTGTTCTTCCTTCAGTTCTGAAGTTCTGAGTTTCTTCTGGTATCATTTCCCTTCAGACTTAAGCATTTCTTTTATAAAATATAAATCTATCTTTTATATTTACCCATATACTTCCTTAAATTTTAAAGTTCTGAGTCTCTCTGTTAAGCATTTCTTTTAAAACAGTTTTGCTGCTGATAAATCTTCTTAATTTTCTCTCATCTGAGAATATGTTTATTTCGCCATCTTCCTGAAGGATATTTTCACTGGATTGATACAAATATAATATTAAGCAAAAAAATGCAAAAAATACAAGCTATATAGAAGATGGATACAAATTTATTTTACTTAAAAAACAAGTAAAACTAAACAATGTATTATTTAGACAAATGCACGTGTATGGTAAAAATGTAAAGCAAAACAAATGATAAACATAAAATTCAAAATAGTGGTTATTCCTATTCCTAGAGAGAAGGCAAAAGGGACACAGGGAAAAGACTTAAGATAGTGGATGGTGGGTACATGGAAAATTATTAATATTACATATATTTAAAACTCACAGGACACCATTTCTATGAGTATAGACAGTTAATTTTCATTTAGCATTCATCACATGTTTTGACCTTTTATGTTGTTTCTCTTCCTTTCCTGCATTCCCTTGCTTTTGTCTAGGATCATTTTCTTTATTGTTAAGAGACTCATTTTTAGGCTGGGCATGGTGGCTTATGCCTGTAATCCCAGCACTTTGGGGAGGCCAAGGTAGGCAGATCACTTGAGGTCAGGAGTTCGAGACCAGCCTGGCCAACAATGGTGAAACCCTGTCTCTACCAAAAACTGCAAAATTAGCCGGGCATGGTGCTGCAAACCTGTGGTCCCAGCTACTTGGGAGGCTGAGGTGGGAGAATTGCTTGACTAGGGGGGCACGGAGGTTGCAGTGAACCGAGATCATGCCACTGCACTCCAGCCTGGGTGATAGAGTGAGACTCTGTCTCAAAAAAAAAAAAATATATATATATATATATATACACACACACACACACACACACACACACGCATACACACACATATATATATATATATATATAGTCTTTGTTTTTTAAGGACATGTGCTCTGTAAATAGTTTTCTAGATCAGCAGTTAATTTCTTTTCCCACTCTGAAGGTTGCATACCCTCATATTCTGGCTTCCATCTTTTCTGCTGAGAAGTCAGGTGAAATCTTAGTATTGCTCTAAATGTCTCTTTTCTCTATTTTTTAGATTCCTTTACGTTAGTTTTTATAAATTTTACAATGAGATGTGTGCAGTTTTCTTTGTACATATTCTTGCATTTGGGATTATAGCGCTTCTTGCACTGTGGCTTGATACCTTTCACCAGTTTTGGAATGTTCATGGACATTATCTTTTTAATTATGGCTTTGCTCCCATTCTCCTCTTCTTCTTGGTCTCTAATTACATGATTGTTAATGCTTTTCACTGTTTCTCACACTTCTATGGCATTGTGTATCATTTTATTTCTCCATGGTTGTACTCATTCTTTTCTTCTGATATCTTTGTTTGCTAATCCTTTCTTCATCTATTAAAACCTATTAGACATTTTTAAAAGGTAAAAGCTTTTAAGCTGCTGTTAAACTCACCTATTGAGTTCTTGATTTTAGTTACTCTGCTTTTTAGTTCTGAAACTTTGATTTGTTTCTTTTTTTCTTTTCTTTTTTTAACTTCACATTCTTGGAGTATGTCTTTTTTTCATATTATAGTTGTCTTATGAAATTCTCCCACTTGCCTCATATTTTCTTGAACATAATGGCAATTCTTTAACGTCCATATCTGATAACTTCAAAATCTGGATTACAACTGGCAGAGCTAATCTAGAAATCTATTTCCACAGCACATGTCCTTAAAAACAAAGACAAAATATATATATTTTTGAGACAGAGTCTCCCTCTATCACCCAGGCTGGAGTGCAGTGGCACGATCTCAGCTCACTACAACCTCCGCCCCCGCCAGTTCTACTTGAGATGCCGAGGCAGGAGAATTGCTTGAACCCGGGAGATGGAGGTTGCAGTGAACCGAGATCACATCACTGTGCTCCAGCTGGGCAACAGCAAGACTCCATCTTGGAAATCAATCAATCAATCAGTCAATCAATCAGGTGGCCGTTTATTGTGAGGGTCTGTTCCTAGGATCTCCAGTCTGTCCCATTGTTCTACTATCCACCATGTCAGTGCTATCCTGTCACAATGAGTGAGACTTTTTCCTTGCTATATTCTCACATAGAGCCCAGCAGAATAACTACAGGGCTTGGAGTCCCATTTCTGTAGGAAGTATAGGTGGTTGGAATTCTGACACCAGATAAACCAAGTATGCTGTAAAAAGAATTCCTGTTGTAGGCAAAAGCTTCATTGGAAGTTTGCGGCTCCCCCCTCCACATTGTTTGGTGCTGTTCAGAGTGTTGCTGCTGTGGTGCTATAAATGCTCCTGGCAGCTCTCAGGTTTTCTCTTTCCAGCTAGCCTCCCCCTAACTTCCCACTCCAGCCAAAAAAAAGATGTACTGTATAAAGTCCCTGATGATGGATAAAAATCCTTTAAAGTGAATTATTAACCTTGAGCTTTCAGCAAATAAAAAAAATTAAGTTTTGATTTGGTTCTGATTCTCAGTTTTTCCTTTATATGTTGGAATGTAATGCTTCTTTCAATTTTATTTTATTTTGTTTTTTTGAGACAGAGTCTTGCTCTATCACCAAGGCTGAAATGCAGTGATGCAATCTCAGATCACTGCAGCCTTCACCTCCCAGGTTCGAGTGATTCTCCTGCCTCAGCCTCTTGACTAGCTGGGCTTACAGGCATGTGCCACCACGCCCCACTAATTTTTTGTATTTTTAGTTGAGATGGGGTTTCACCATGTTGGCCAGGCTGGTTTTGAACTCCTGACCTCAAGTGATCTGCCCACCTTGGCCTCCAATGTGCTAGGATTATAGGCATGAGCCACCACACCCAGCCTCAATTTTATGTTTTAGTATTTTTTTCTCTCTCTTTTACCATGAGCATCTGTTAAACTTTTTAATCTTCCTTAATTATAATATTTTAAAGACTATTTTAATTAAAACAGGCTGGGTGTGGCAGCTTATGCCGGTAATCCCAGCACTTTGGGAGGCTGAGGCAGGTGGATCACTTGAGCCCAGGAGTTCAAGACCAGCCTGGGCAACATGACAAAACTCTGTCTCTACAAGATACAGAAAAAATTAGCTGGCTGTGGTGGTGCATGCCTGTAGTCCCAGCTATTCAGTAGGCCAAGACCAGAGGATCGCTTGAGCTCGAGGTGGTCAAGGCTGACTGCAGTGAGCCATGATTGGGCCACTGCACTCCAGCCTGGGCAACAGAGTGACAGGGTCCTGCTTGTTTTTGGAGATAGGGCCTTGCTCTGTTTCCCAAGCTGGATGCAATGGTGTGATCTCTGCTCACTGCAACCTCCACTCCCAGGTTCAAGCGATTGTCCTGCTTCAGCCTCCTGAGTTGCTGGGATTACAGGCATGTGCCACCACGCCCAACTAATTTTTTTAAGTGGAGAGTCAGGGTTTCACCATGTTGTCCAGGCTGGTCTCAAACTCCTGACCTCAAGTGATCCACCTGCCCCGGCCTTCCAAATGTGCTGGGATTACAGGTGTGATCTCCGCCTAGCCAAGAACATTTTAATTAAAGCAAAAGTTAAGGATATTCTTGTGTAGAACAGAGATTTTTTTTTTATGTGATGTGTGCTTGTCGATGCAGTTTGAATATGAATGGGAGAAGAAATTTTTTTTTTTGAGATGGGGTCTCACTATGCTGCCCAGGCTGGAGTGCAGTGGCTCTTCACAAGTGCGATGCCACTACTGATCAGCACGGATTCACTAAGTTTGCGATGCCAAACTTAGTGCAACACCCAATCGGCATAGTGCACTACAGACCAGAACTCCTGAGCTCAAGTGAACCTCCCACCTCAACCTCCCAAGTAGCTGGGACTACAGGCATGCGACCGGCGAGAGAAGAAATTTTTATTATAATTAGTTTTTAAATGGCTTATCTTAAAGAACCTTTTAAACCAAAATAGTTTTTAAAGGTTTAAATGTATCTATTAAAATATTTTTCTTTTTAGGAAAAAGAAAAGGAGATTGAAGTTTGTGGGGAGCTGAGGGAGGATTGACCCTGACTCCAAGTTCACAAAAGCCTCAGTTCTTTATTAAAAAGTCATGAGTCAAAACCTACATCTAGAGCTACATCTTAGCATCTTAGAATTAGTCACATGCATGCCAGTTCCCTGTATATTTGTCTTTGGCTTTTTTTTTTTTTGAGACAGAGTTTTGCTCTTTTGCCCAGGCTGGAGTGAAGTGACCCAATCTCGCCTCACTGCAGCCGGAACCTCTGCCCACTGTATTCAAGCGATTCTCCTGCCTCAGCCTCCTGACTAGCTGGGATTATAGGTGCCCGCCACCACACCTGGCTAATTTTTATGTTTTTAGTAAAGACAGAGTTTCACCACGTTGGCCAGGCTATTCTCTAACTCCTGAACTCAGGTGATCCACCCGCCTTGGCCTCCCAAAGTACTATGATTATAGGCACGAGCCACTGTGCCCAGTCGGCCCCTGTATCTTTTTCCTTCCGAATATACAGCTGTATAGGACCGTTATCTCTGGTAACCCTAGAGTCATTGTAGCACATTTTATTTACTGAGATAAATGTTTTGCCCCAGGATTCAGTTGGGTGAAAAATCAGGGAAGATCTTTACAAAACAGAAATTGCATAGGTTTCCTGGGATGGTTGTAGATAAGAGGTATTTATTATTCCTAAATAATAGATATATGGTTATCATAATGAAATATACTTGTTCATAAGAGTAACATTTATTAAATGCTTTTTAAGTTCCAGGAGTTGTAACAAGTTCCTTGTGTAACTATCTCATTGAATAGTCACTTGTCTAAGATTTTGGGCTGACCTGAGACCTCATGTACTTGTTCATTATATTTCTGAGATTCACTTCCATCTTTTTTCTGTGTCGCTAAAATCCCCGCCATTTTTCCATTCATTGGTGCTAATAATACTTCTGCATTTCAACATTTAGTTTCAACATGTATAGCTCTTAAATCTTTTAATCAGCAATACTTTGGCATTAGAACTGGAACTAGTGAAATCATGAGATCAGCTTTTTTTTTGCAAATCCTGCCCTTCACCAAATGGCAGTCCATTCTTTACATGGCAAAAATACATGGAAATGTTTTATCTTTTATAAATAAACATGGCAGCAGCCCAGCTGTTGGAGGAATCTTTCATTTATAGAGACCACGGTGCTTCTTGAGACATGGGAAAGCAGCTTTTGCCTGAAGAACATGAGTGGTTGCGGAGTTTTCTAACAAATGCTTGTTAAGTAACAGTCTCTTGAGTAACCTATTGGTAATAAGTTGTAAAGAGAGAAAGAAGTCAAAGCTGATATTTGTATTCGTCTCATGTAACATCTGTCAAGCTCACCTCATGTCTTCTTTCTTTGGCCACCCTGTTCTAATGAGCATTCCCCCCTCCCACCTCACAGGAACTGCCTCCTAAGCGTGGAGCCTGCCATTAGCACCAAGCACCTCCCTTACCAGAGCTTCCAGCTCTTCGGCTTTGACTTCATGGTGGATGAGGAGCTGAAGGTGTGGCTTATTGAGGTCAACGGTGCTCCTGCTTGTGCTCAGTAAGCCTGCACATCATTGTGTTTTCCCAAGTGGGAAGTTGGTTCTGCAGTTGGGATAGTCTGTGGGTGCAAGTGTAGACGCTTTGACTGCTGTGAGGGAGGATGCCACAGTGATAGGAGACCCTTGTTGAGGACTCTTTCTGGCAGGGGGCTTTGCTGAGTCATTTCCTTTCCCATTTTTCCATGTATTGTCAGCAGATAGGATAGTGCAATGGCTCATGCCTGTAATCCCAGCACTTTGGAAGGTCGAGGCAGGTAGATTGTCTGAGCCCAGGAGTTCAAGACCAGCCTGGTCAACAGGGCAAAACCCCATCTCTACAAAAAATACAAATTAGTTAGGCATGGTAGTGTGTGCCTATAGTCCCAGCTGCTCGGGAGGCTGAGGTGGGAGGATCACTTGAGCCTGGGAGGTTGAGGCTGCAATGAGCCATGATCATGCCACTGCACTGCAACCTGGGCAACAGAGCGAGACCCTGTCTCAAAAGAAAACAGTAAGCAGATAGCCTGTGCTCAGGTGGGTGGCAGATACCATGAAAGCGTTGAAGCTCATTACTGCCAGAGAGACCCCTGTGACAAGCGGAGTCAGCAGGATCCTATGATGTGGCGACCCAGAAGTTCAGGGGCTCCTGAGGCAGGAAGGAGTCTGAGAAGGCATCTTAGACATGGTGAATCTGGAGCTGGGGTGTAAGAAAAGAGGGCTCAGCTGCACCAAAGGGTGGTAAGGAGAGTCTTCTGAAAGGGGTGCAGCGTCCTGCAGGTCCTCGCCCTGTCCTGGGCTCTGTGCAGGTCTGGGAGATGCCTAGAGGAACAGAAGCTCCTGAGAACCTGCCCTCTGGAACTTCTGCTCCTCTTGGGAGAAGGCTGGCTGTAGCATGAGTGTCATGGAGTCATGAAGGAGGAAGGAAGGTAAGTGGGGACCTTCCGTGGAAGGCCTTACATGTCAGGGAAAGTCACTCGGACTCAATTTTCTTGTGCTGCAGGTTCCCCTGAAGATCCACGTTTATCATGTCAAGACCCTTTTGTGGTTTCCATCTACATCTTGAAGAAATTGAGTGATTTTTCAAAATGTTTAAGAGAGAGTCCTGTACCTGCAAGAGACAGCTTCAACATACAAGTTGTTCTTTGGTTAGAAGCTAGACCTTTGCCATTGCTGGATGGTTGTGACAGGCATGATTCCGTCTTGTTCCTCGGTCTCTGTAGCTGATAGTGCTTATTAGGTGCTGCCTACCTGGCCAGGCTCTGTACAAGGCCATGAGTTCACAGTGGGGAGCAAAGAGAGACAGTCCCTACCCTTCATGGGGAGAGACTGGGCAGACAGAGACCAGGCAGATGTCAATTACAAACAAGGACAAGTACTTTAACAGAGAAAAAAGGATGTTGAGAGATAATGTAACTGAGCCAGGGGCCCATGATGGGAAGTGAGGTTGGACTGAGATCTGAAGGCGGAATGTAAGTTAGATGAGCTAAGGGCGGAAGAAGGCAGGGCTCTGCACCTTCCCTCACCACGTTGGCAGTGCCCAGTCTTACCTGCTGTCCTTTCCATCAGGGATTTGGCCCTCCATGGTGCTCTAGACCTTACCCTCCTCCCGCTCCTGTCCTGTCCTCTGGCTCATTTACATTGTCACCTTTTTCCCTCTCTCCTGCATAGTTCCCATCAGCATATGCATTCCCAGTGGATTTTCCCAACTATTCAAAGAGATGTCCTCCCCTGATGCCACATCCTATTTTAATGATCACGCCTTTTCCAGTTCCCTTCACAGCCAAGCTCTGGAGAGCAGCTTCTGTACAAGTTATCTTCTCTTCCTCTGTTTCCATCCAGGCTCTGGTCCATTCCAGGCTGGCTTCCATCCTCATTGCCCCACAGAAGCTATTCTTTGCAGGTCCCCAGCCAAATCTTTATTGCCACCTCCAGCAGCCTCCTCCTGTCCCCACCTCCTTGGACCCGTCAGCAGCATTCGAGTCAGCTGACAGCCCTCGCTGAGCTGCTCTCTTGTTGTGGCTGGGCACTTGGTGCTGGGCAGGCTTGCCTGGGGAGGTGTGGGCAAGCTGGGCTCCGTCTTCCTCATCCAGTGCCTCTGGTCTTGGGCCTGGGTGTTCAGCTCCTCTCTATGTGATCTCATCGAACTTCATGATTTTAAAATTACAAATTACATCACAGCCCAGAGATGCAGACTAGTATCTGCACCTGCCTTCCCTGCCAGTATGTCCCCCTACCTACTTCCCAGACTTGTTGATCTCAGTCAGTGGCCACCCGCTATTCCCCCTAGAGCCTAAGCTGGAACCTAACAGTGATCCTGCCTCTGCCTTCTGTTCCCCTCAGGTCCTGTCCATCAGGGCCCCATGGGTTCTGCCTCCAGCCTCGGAGTCCTCTGCCCTCCATTTGCACTGCCATCACCCTTGCACAGGTCATCTTCCACCATAGCAAAGGCTTTGGCACAGAGCGTCATAAATGGGGTCCACCTCTGCTCTTGCCCCAGTGAAATCTATCTTCCCAGAGCAGCCAGTGTGTAAAGTGGACACCAGATCATGCCATTCTCCAGACTTCCCATTGCATGTGGGACACAAACCAGACTCCTCCCACCACCTGCAAGGCCACTGCCTTACCCACCTCTCCAGCTTCACCCTAAGCCACCATTTCCCTTGATCGCTCTTATCTGCAGTGGACCTTTGTACTTTCTGTTACCTGTGTGTGGAATCCGCACCACCATTACCACCACCACTCTTACCATGGTTGGCTGCTTCTTTACCAAAACAACATCTTAAGGAAGCTTTCCCTGAACAGTCCTATCTTGATTTTCTCTAGCCAGAGCCTTTGCAGTTTCCTTCATCACACTAACTGCCATCAACTGACTCATCAGAAGAAACTGTGTGTGTGTGTGTGTGTGTGTGTGTGTGTGTGTGTGTGTATTTCTACCATGTCATCCATTCTCTGTCTGCCTTCTATTCATCCCTGGGTCTTGACTTAGCTGTCACTGGAGAGTCTTCCCCTGTCACTGGGGAGTCTTCTCCAGTGTCCCTTCAATTATGCTGAGTTGATTCTTTTCCTGGGTAGGGCCTGCCCCTCCGTGTAATGCAGGATGGCTCTTACACACTCTTGAAATTGCCTGCCTTTCCTGCCAGTTGTCTGTCTTGTTCACCTGCAAGGCCTTTTGTCAGTGTTTGCTGAGGGAATGCTTTATCTTCATGCAAAGCCTTCTGGACCATTTGTATATACAGTGGCAACCAGTTTTAGAAATGTGGTCATGAAATAGAATTTCTAAGGCAGATCTTGGTAAAAAACAAAAACAGGAAAAACTGCCAGGCATGGTTCCAAGTGAACTGGCTTATGCCTATAATCCCAGCACTTTGGGAGGCCGAGATGAGAGGGTTGCTTGAGCTCAGGAGTTCAAGAGCAGCATGGACAACATAGCAAGACCCCATCTCTACAAAAAGTTTAAAAATTAGCTGGGCATGGTGGTACACACCTGTAGTGCCAGCCACTTGGGAGGCTTAGGTGGGAGGATCCCTTGAGCCCAGCAATTTGAGGCTGCAGTGAGCCATGATTGTACCACTGCATGCCAACTTGAGAGACAGAGCAAAACCCTGTTTCAAAAACAAACAAAAAACATTGATTTCTTCTTTTGCTTGCACTTTGATGAATGTCTTCAATGATGATTTTTAAAACACGTTTCAGGAAGCTCTATGCAGAACTATGCCAGGGCATCGTGGACATAGCCATTTCCAGTGTCTTCCCACCCCCAGATGTGGAGCAGCCACAGGCCCAGCCAGCTGCCTTCATCAAGCTGTGACGGAGGGGGCGCTCCCAGCTGCCTTAGAAAAGCACGGGTCCTGCTCCAGGGGATGGTGAAATGACTGGATTGCTCTTTATCCAGCCACAGCAGGGGAAAGAAAGGCAACTCGCAAAGATGGGATGGAAGAAGGCACTTGAGCAGAGGAGGCGATTCTCGAAGAGAGGGTTGCTCTAGGGTGCTTCCCTGGTGGAGTTCTCGGCAATGCTGTTGAGACTTTTGAAAACTGAAGCAAATGTCTCTGAGAAGAGAACAAAATATTCTTCTTCAGGGGGAAAGCAGGGATTTGTCTTTTTATGTTCTCATCCTTTAAAACAACTTTGGTACACAAAGGCAGCCTTGTGGGCAGAGCCCCTTCCCCTCTCCCTGGGAACAGCAGGGCACTGGGACCTCTGGTCGGTGCCTCCCACCCACTGCAGCCCTAGTGCCTTAGCTCCATGCCCGGCTGCAGCCCCGTTGCTCTGGGCCATGGATTGGACTTCAGAGCATTTTGGAGGTTGCCTACGTGTTCCCCACCCATCCCCTTCATAACACTCTGCCACACTAAGCTCTGGACAAGCATGCACCAACAGTCCTTAGTTTTGTGCTGGGCACTGGCCTCTCGGCGGAGGTGGTCCCTCATCACCTTCCTGATGGCGTTTGGTCAGTCACCTGTCAGGGTTTGTGCGGGTTGGGCCCCAGACAGCATATGCTGCTCTAAGTCTGCTCTCTGCATGTTTTAGAAACAAAGCGGCAAGTCTGCCCCTGAACCTGAAAGCATCAAATAAGCATGAGAGAGAAAAACATGATATATTGCTTTACTTGATAGGTTGAATGTGGTAGGTCTTTCAAAATATGATGATTCAATTTTTTCTTTGTTTTAACCAAAATTCTAAAGGCAAGTTTGCCTAGTTCCCTTTTTTTTTTTTTTTAAACCTTTGTTAAAACCTCTCTGAGGATCAGGAGACAGTAAAATTCCACTCCCCAAGTAGCCCTGCCCCAGACACAGGTTGCTTTCCCTCTTTTGTTCTTCTTGTGCCCCAGGCACTTTCTGCAGTAGCTAGAGGGGCAGGTTTCCTTCCAGGAAGGATTCTGAGTTCCTGTGCCTGTAGGCATCAGGAGAATATATATCCTGCCTGAATGGGAAAGTCCTCTAAAATGGGAAAAAAGTGGTTTCAGCTCCACACAGGGTCTTGTGAGTTTCAACAAATGTGTACTGTTAGAAGTGGCTTCCACTTACTGGATTAACTAATACTTTGTGGCTTTTCAGGAGGCCACATCACTAGCAGTAGGGAGAACAAGATGTCATCTGTGTTCAGTGTGAGCTGAGTAATCAGGCCTTTCCTAGAGTGTCGTGGAAATCACAGCGACCCATTGAAAACCACACTCCTCCCCAGAACGTGGCATGTTCTTTCCTCATGCCTGTGTGCACTCCATTCATCATTTCTACTTGGCTCATGAAAACATTTCTGCAGTCAGGTGAGACTTTTACAAAAGAGGAGAAAATGAATGCCTCCTTGAACGTGGTAAGATGTGAGAGCTTGCAATGAAAAAGGCAATGATGATAGCAGTTATTTCATAGGTGCCGCCCGAGTTGATAGGATGTGAGGGCATTACCTTGGGGTGAAGTAGGGAGGGTCCCAAGTGAATGGGCTCTCATAGGAATTGGGATTTACAATATAAATGTCCTGAGGGTTACCCAGAATACAGATTTAAAAGTCTGCCTGTAGAGCAAAATAAAACAGTCAGTTGTAATTGTTAATCCTTGAGGCCCAACGCAGCTGATGGGTTGGTGTTTGGGAACTTCTGAGAAGGGAGTGAAGTCTGATCAGATCCTGGAAAGATGTATACCCGGTTAGAACATGTAGGGTGCTGGGTTCCTGGCAAGTCTAGGGGGGCTGGTGACAGGGAAAGCATGGACATTTTTGTAATGTTGTCACATGCTAACACAGGTTTGTAATTATCTTTTGGACCCAAATTACAGTGACAGAGATAAGAATTCAGATGTTAGGAAGTCTGTGAATCTTGATGGATTTTCTAAGAAACCTGAATCGATGGTATATATATTAGGGAAGTAAGACTTAAGAAAAGAAAAAGTTATTCCTTATTCCTCATGTGGCTTCCAATAAGTATCTTATACACTTATTTCTTTTTTAAAAATATTAAAAAATTTTTTAAATTACATTATTTTTTATAGAGACGTGGTCTCGCTATGTTGTCCAGGCTGGATTGAGTGGCTATTCGCAATTGCAGTCATAGCACACTGCAGCCTCGAATTTCTGGGCTTGAGTGATTCTCCCATCTCAGCCTCCTGGGTAGCTGGGACTACGGGTGCATACAACCAAGCCTGGCTTTATTTATTTCTGGTTATGTGGAATGGCTGGTTCTGAACTTCCATGATGTCCTTGACACAGAAGGTCATGCCTGGCTCCCAGTCAGGCTTCATACTTTCGGTCCATGTAAGTGCTGTCCGTTGCTGGGGGAGGAGCTGTTGTTTATTTGGAAATGTCAGTTGCAATCATGGTTCTGTCATTCAACTGCACAGTATCAGAGGAGCCTGTTAACCTCTCTGTGCCTTAGTTTCTTAGCCCATGAAAGAGATCATTGCCTGACCCAGGGACTACCTCAAGGGCTTTTGATGAGGACAAATGACAGTAGGAAGACGCAAAGCCTTGAGTACCAAGGTTCTCAACACTGACTACATGCTGGAATGACTTGTGAAGATTTTAAAAAATGTTGGTGCCCAAAAGAAAAACAAAACAAAACATTATTGGTGCCCCACTCTTCCCCCGCTCCTCCTGGTCAATTAAATCAGAACCTCAGACAGCAACATCCTTTGAGATGCCTTGAACCACTGCTTGAGAAGGAAGGACACACACATTATTACCTTGGAAGAATTGCATAAGGCTTATGACTTTAAAAAAAAATTCTTTTTGGAAACAAGCATTTCTTTAAGAATGACCAGATATTGCCATATGTATTTATGGTGCAAGCAAATGTTGTCTAAGCAGTTTCTCTGTTTGCTTGTCATAGCAGCATTTGGAAACTCGAACATGCTTTCATTTATGTAAATAGCTTATGAAGCTTTGACAACAAATGTAAGCAGACATGAAATTACAAATCTGCTAAATATGTATTAAGGTTATTAATTATTGAGAGAAGTTCCCCTTGTCCCACACTCAACTCCTATAGCAGTTATGAACTCCATTTTACCAAGAACAATTAAGTGCCTCAGCATCTGTATGATATAGTGGAGCAGGTGCTGGCATAGGTACCAGCTGACATGTGTGTCACTAACTCTGTGGGATGATTGCCACATACATGGAACACCTGGGAGTTATGGAAATGTACTGGGATCGAAGCTACAAAGCAGGAGGAGGTCCAGCCCTCTTGCTGGTGTGGTGAGAGGCTCTACTAGCAAAGACGTGGCGCCAGAGTGGGTTCCATGTAGCCTGTGGGTGCTGTAGAGAAAATTCAGTGATGTACATGACTCATCCTGGACACACAATCTGTACTGGAGAGGAAATGACTGCTGAAATAAAGCAATTGTCTGAATATTTAAAATGCCTGAAACACTAAAGTAAAGTAATGATATTTCAAGTGTTTTTTGTGCCCTTTGGTTCTTGTTGACTGTCCTAGGATATCACTGGTCATTTAAATTCACATAATTAGCCAGGCATGGTGGTACATGCCTGTCGTCCCGGCTACTCCAGAGGCTGGTGGGAGGATCGCTTGAGGCTGTGGTATGAGGCTGCAGTGAGCCATATTCACACCACTGTACTCTACAGTGGGAAACAGAGCGAGACCCTGTCTCAAAAGTAAATAAATAAATAAAAATCCGTGATGCCATTACTCAGGGGTAAACAGACTTGCTGTAAAAGGCCAGACAGTAAATCTGCTAGGCTTTGCAAGCCATATAGGGTCTCTGTTGTGTACTTTTTTTTCTCCAGCTCTTAAAAAATACAAAAACTCTTCTTAGCTCTTGGGCCATATAAAAGCAGGCCAGATGTGGCACTAATTTGCTGATCCCAGGACGTTACCCGATACATAAGCGAACAGATTGTCCTTCAAAACTAACGAGCTGCTCAGTGAAGCACTGAGACAATTTCAGCTGCCAGAGTCCCAGCCCATCGTTTCTCATGTGTCTTGTGTATTTGCATCATGATACAGTTTGTTAAGTGAGGCCTGTGGTTGTGAAGGAGAGTTATGCGTGCATCACACATGGGGTAGAGCTGCAGAGGCTTCTGAAGTCAGGCTACCTCATATAGCCAGACAGCCAAGTTCTTACAAAGCGTTTCACCAAGGCCAGGTTTTTAAGTACCTACAAACCTCACACACTTCAGGTGCTTAGTCTTGTGGATAGAGTTTCATTAATGCAAACTGTCATTAACTTGTAACTTCTTGTGCAATAAGGCTGAATGCTTTGGACATGTTTCCTTTGTATGGCTGGCCTGCCTTCTGTGGCTGCTTCTACTTCATAAATATACCCTAGCACAGAGGAGGTTTCCATGCCAGAAGCCCTGGTATAGGCACCTCACTCTGAATAGGTTTCACATATAGCATAACACATTCCCTGTGGACCCAGCAGAGACTGCATGGGCAGGGTGCAGGGGGCAAGCAGACATGGACTCAGGCAGGCAGCTACTTAGGAGCCTGAGAGTGGACAGGTCCAAAGCCTTTGGAGGACTTCTCTTAAAAACTGGCCCCAGTTGCTGTCAGTAACTGCACCTTCTTAACTTGAAGTTCTTCCAAAGCCCAGAGATATAGTAATATTTTAAAGGTGTTTTCCCCAAAGCATCCCTCCACATTTTAGTCTATTTTGTATTGCCGTAACAGAATCCTACAGAAAAGTGTATTTGGCTCACAGTTCTAGAGGATGAGAAGTCCGATATCAAGGGGACATATCTGGTGAGGGCCTTCTTGCTGCCTCATTCCATGGCAGAAGGCATCACATGGCAAGAGAGAAAGGGAGTCTAACTCATCCTTTCACCAGCAGCTCAATCCTGTGATAACTAACTCACTCCTGGGATAACATCATTAATTTGTTAATGAGAGTAGAGCTCTCATGACCTAATAATCACCTCTTACAAGTCCCACCTCTCACCACTATCGTAAGAGATTAACTTTCCAACACATTTACTTTGAGGAACACATTCAAACCATAGCAATCCCTAAAGGCAAAGGAAAATGAGCCCGTGTCCAATGCAATACATAGTAGCACAACTTAAAGATTGTTGCAAGCATAATTCCTTTTAAAACTTAGGAGAGGACATCAGTAGGAATAATAAAGTAAGAACTTCTGAAAACCTCTCTTCCTTAAAGCAATGAGAACACTAGCAAAACTGTCTAGACATTAACAAGAGGCTTGCAGCCATCCATTTATTCAAGAAAAGGGTTGCATCTGGGTAAGAAGACGTTTCTGACATTTTAATATGCCCTATTCCCACTCCCGCTTTCCCCAGCTCTACAACAGCCTTAGCCACACAATCATGGTGACATCCGGCAGCTGAGCCACCACTGTAGGGCTCAGAAGGGGATTGGAGCTCCTCCAAAGCCTCATTACCAGGGAATTGCCATTTGACCTTTTTGGTAGCTCCAGGTAAGTGTCAGCTCCTAGGTCCTGTCTTTATTTGATGTGGCTAAGAGGTTACCCAGTGTGAACGACCTTTTCCCCGGGTGCATTTGTCAGAAAAAATCAACAGCAATTCTTTAACCTCTCAACTTCCTAAGGTGGCTGTAACAGTTGGAACAAACAAACTGACCAAAAGACTTAGAAGGAAAAGCTGGGAATGAGATGTCAATAGGATGTTTCGAGAAGCTTCAACCTATTCCTAAGAATACAGAAGGGCACACGTGTGTATGGCTGTGCACATGCCCAAAGAGACCTGAGAATTGCCTAGCTCTTAGGTCTGTCAGACCTTAAGGGTCTGCACAAGCAGAAAGAGAGGACAGAGGCAGAGGGAGGGAGGGAGGGGAGGAGGAAAGGGAGGGAGAAGAGAGAGAGGAGGAGAGGAAAGAAAGGCAAGCAGAAAGAGGGAAAGGGAGGGAAAGAGGAGGGAGGGAGGGGAAAAAGGAAGAGGAAAAGAAGGAAAAGAGAGGAAGGAAGCAAGGGAGGGAGGGAGGGAGAGAGGGAAGTTTATAAAAGGGAGGGAGGGAGGGTGGGAAGTTTATAAAAATAGAACCAAATAGAAATTTTGGAGTTGCAAAGTACAAAAATATGAATGAGAAATTTACTTGAGAAGTTTAAAAAAGGTTTGAACTGGCAAAAGAAGGAATTAGTGAATTAGAAGTTATTTGAGATGATCCTGTCTGAGGAACAGAAAAAAAAAAAGCGAAGAAAAATGATCAGTACTTCAGAGACCTGTCAGACACCATCAAACATACCAACATACACATAATAGGAGTCGTAGAATAGAGAAGTGAGAGAAAGGGAAGGGGATAAAATATATTGGAAGAAATAGTGACCAAAACCTTTTCCATTTTGATGAAAAACATTAAAGTGAATCCAAGATGCTCAACAAATTCTAAGCAGGAAAGACTCAACCTCAAGACACACCAGCCACTAAGAAAATAATTTTAAATATATAGTAAAAAAACGAAAAGACAAACTGAAATATTACACTAAAAAAATACCTATTTAAGAAAAGAGAAGGAAGTAATGAAAAATGGAGAAAAAAGGCGTAGGAAACAAACAGTAAAATTGTAGATAAATCCTGCCTTATCAGTGATTTCATTAAATGCAGACGAATTCAGCACTCCAATCAGAAGGTAGAGATTGGCAAACTGGTTTTTTTAAAAATCACGATCCAACTATATGCTAGCTACAAAAAAACACACGTCATTTTATTTTTATTATTTAGAGACAGAGTCTTGCTCGGTTTGCAGTGCAGTGGTATAATGATAGCTCACTGCAGCCTCAAACTTCTGGGTTCAAGTAATCTTCCCCACCTCAGCCACCCAAGTAGCTGGAACTATGGGTGCTTGCCACCATACTTGGCTAATTTAAAACAATTTTTTTTTAGAGATAGGGCCTGGCTTATTTCAAAACTTACCTGGCTGATTTCATTTCACATACTGATCTCCAGTTCATCCATGTTGTTGCAAGTGACAGGATCTCATTCTTTTCATGGTTGAACAGTACTCCATTGTGTATAAGCACTATATATTTTTTTGGCCATTCATCTGCTGATGGACACTTAGATTGCTTCCAAATCTTGGGTATTGTAAACAAGACTGCTATCAACATGGGAGTGCAGATATCTCCTTAAAAAAATTTTTTTAGAGATAGTGTTGTACTATGTTTCTCTGGCTGGTCTTGAACTCCTGGCCTCAGGCAATCCTCCTGCCTCAGTCTCTCCTGAGTAGCTGGGATTACAGGCATCAGTCAACACATTGGCAAAACACACTTTAGATTAAAAAACCCAAATAGCTTGAAAGTAAAATGATGGAAAAGACACATGATGCAAGCAGTAACTCAAAGAACTGGAGTGGCTATACTAATATTAGACAAAGTAGACTTTAAGAAAAAAATTGTTCCTACAGACAAAGAAGGACTTTTTAAAATATAGTTCCAACTTTTATTTTAGATTCAGGAGGTACATGTGCAGGTTTGTTACATGGGTCTTGAGGCTGGGGTACAGATCCCGTTGCCCAAGTAGTGAGCATAGTACCCAATAGCTTTCCAGTCCTTGCTCCCTTTCCTCCCTTCTCCCTCTTGTAGTCTTTGGTGTCTCTTGTTACTATCTTTGTGTCCATGTGTATCTAATGTTTGGCTCCCATTTATAAAGAGACCGTGTGGTATTTGGTTTTCTGTTCTTGGGTTATTTCACTTAGGATAATGGCCTCCAGCTCCATCCATGTTACTGCAAAGGATATAGTTCCATTCTTTTTATGGCTGCATAGTATTCCACTATACACACACACACACACACACACACACACACACACACACACACACACACACACACACACATTTTCTTTACCCAGTCCCAGTCCACCATTGATGGGCAGCTAGGTTGATTCTGTGTCTTTGCTATTGTGAATAGCACTGTGATAAACATAGGTGCATGTGTCTTTCTGGTAGAAAGAATTGTTTTATTTTGGATATACACCCAGTAATGGGAGGCTGAGTCAAATGGTAGCTCTGTTTTTTTATTTTTGTTTTTTTGATGGAGTCTCACTCTGTCACCCAGGCTGGAAGTGCAGTGGTGCAATCTTGGCTCACTGCAACCTCCACCTCCTGGGTTTAAGTGATTCTCCTGCCTCAGCCTCCTGAGTAGCTGGGACTACAGGTGTGTGCCACCATGCCCAGCTAATTTTTGTATTTTTAGTAGAGACGGGTTTCACCATGTTGGCTAGGCTGGTCTCAAACTCCTGACCTCAGGTGATCTACCCCTCAGCCTCCCAAAGTGCTAGAATTACAGGTGTGAGCCACTGTGCCCGGCTGCTCCATTTTAAATTGTGTGAGCCACCGTGCCCAGCTGCTCCATTTTAAATTCTTTGAGAAATCTCCAAACTTCTTTCCACTGTGGTTCAACAAATTTACATTCCTACCAGCAGTGTATTAAGCATTCTCTTTTTTCCCACAGCCTCTCCAGCATCTGTTATTTTTTCACTTTTTAATAATAGCTATTCTGACTGGTATGAGATGATATCTCGTTGTGGTTTTGAGTTGCATCTCTCTGATGATTAGTGATGATGAACATTTTTTCATATGTTTCTTGGCCACTTGTATGTCAAGGACATTTTATATTGATAAAGGGATCGATCCATTCGGTAAATATGACAGTAATAAACATATGCACCAAGTAATACAGCCTAAAGATACATGAAGTAAAAACTGAGAGAACTGAAGGAAGAAACAGACAATCTAACTACAATAGTTGGAATCCTCAAAACTCCATTTCAGTAATAGCTGGAGAAACTAGGCAGAGATCAACAAGAAAATAGAAAACTGCAATAAACTAACTAGACTTGACAAGTATCTGCAGGGCACTCCACCCAACAGCAGCAAAATACACATCCTTCTCAAGTGCACATGGAACGATTTCTCTGGGGTAGATCACATGCTAGGCCATAAACAAGTCTTAGTAAATTTAAAATAATTGAAGTCGTACTACACATGTTCTCTGACTATCTTGGAATACAATCAGAAATCAGTAACAAATTTTGTTAATTTCTGTATTAATGAAGAAATATACAACTAAAGAGGTTGGACTAATAATAATTCTTTTTTTTTCTTTTTTACCTACACAGCATGAAAATATATATATATATATATATTTTTTTTTTTTCTGAGACGGAGTGTTGCTCTGTCACCTAGGCTGGAGTACAGTGGCACAATCAGCTCACTGCAACCTCCACCTCCCAGGTTCAAGTGATTCTCCTGTCTGTCTCCTGAGTAGCTGGGACTACGGTGTGCACCACCACGCCTGGCTAATTTTTTGTATTTTTAGTAGAAATGGGGTTTCACTGTGTTAGCCAGGATGGTGTCGATCTCCTGACCTCGTGATCCCCTCGCCTCAGCCTCCCAAAGTGTTGGGATTACAGGTGTGAGCCACCGCGCCTGGCCCAATTAATAATAATTCTTTTAAAACTTCCCACAGGGAAAAGCCCAGGACCAGATGGCAACCCAGATGGTAAGGAATTAACACCGATATTTCACAGACTCTCCTAAAAAATAGAAGAGAAGGAAATACTCCTCAGCTAACTTTATGAGGTCACTCTTAATACTCTGATACCAATACCAGACAAAGATGTCACAAGAAAAGTAAATAGCAGACCAATAATCTCTTAGGAATACAAATGGAAAAAATCTTCAACAAAATACTAGTCAACCAAATCCAGCAACATAGAAAAAGGATTATACATTATGACTAAGTAGGACTTATCCTAAGATTACAATGTTTGGAATAACACATATTCTCTCATAAGTGGGAGCTAGGCTGGGGGTGGTGGCTCACGCCTGCAATCTCAGTACTTTAGGAGGCCAAGGTGGGCAGATCACATGAGGCCAGGAGTTTGAGTCCAGCCTGGGCAACATGGTTAAATCTTGTCTTTACTAAAAATACAAGAATTAGCCGGCCATGGTGGTGCATGCCTGTAATCCCAGCTACTCTGATGGCTGAGGCACAAGAATCACTTGAACCTGAGAAAAGGAGGTTGCAGTGAGCCAAGATCACAGCACTGCTCTCCAGCCTGGGTGGCAGAGCAAGACCCTGTCTCAAAAAAATTAAATTAAAAAGTGGAAGCTAAACATTGGGTACACATGGACATACAGATGGGAACAGCAGACACTGGGGACTACTAGAGCAGGGAGAGGAGGGGAGCAAAGGTTTAAAACTACTTATTGGATACAAAACTACCTATTGGAACCTGGGTGAAAGTTTCAACCGTATCCCCGACCTCAGCATCACGCAATATACCTTTGTAACAAACTTGCACATGTACCCCGATTCTAAAATAAACCTTGAGAAGGGGAAAAAGAATGCAAAGCTTGTTTAACTTACAAAATTTACTTAATATACCACTTTAATAGAAAAAAAGGGGCAAAAAGCACATGATCATTTCAATATACATTGAAAAAGCATTTGGCAATACACAACACTCTTCGGAAAAAACCTCTCAACAAACTAGAAATAAATTACTTTCTCAACTTGATAAAGAGCATCTTTGGAAAAACCCAGTCTACATCATATTAATGGTGATGTGAACGCTCCAGTTGGGAGCTTTCTTCCAATATCAGGCACAAAACAAGTATATTTATTCTTGTCACTTCAACATTGTACTAAATGCTGGACGCCCCCCTGCCCCAGCCTCTCCATCCGAGACCGCCCGACCCCTACCCCACCTCCTTCCCCCGGGCCTCCCCCAGGACTCCAGTCCAGAAGATGCGGGGGAGGTTAGCGGGGCCCGACCACTGCTTGGCCTTCCAGGGGGTGAGCCTCGCGAGTTAGGAGTTGGGTAAAGAGTCAGCCCGGGGCCCGGCATCCGATTTTTCGTTGAAGCAACGACTTTGTCCGGATGACTCCCCCAGGGTCGGCATCAGCGTGGGACTGGGAACAGGTTAAGGGAAATAGATGGGAAACTGAGAAGACCGCTCTCCTCCAATCCTAATTGACTGAGCCAATGACAGCCAAAGAGGTCACACGCTCAACTGGGCAAGGAGTGGGTTTCCACCTTCGGCATCTTTCGCAGAGGAGGGAGATGCGTGGGGCGGAAGATGGGGGAAGGGGCGGGGCCGCCACGCTCTGGCTGGATACAGCTTTAACCGGCCCGTTCACTCGACGGTTTTGGTTTTACGTCGACCCCATAAAAACCGTAGGGCCTAGGGCGGGCGGAACAAGAGAGAACTACATTTCCCAGCAGGCTGCGGAAGCGGGACTCCGGCCACTACTTCCGGCGCGTACTGAGCGACCGGCGTTAGACGTGCAAGTAGCCACATGGATCCCTGCAGCCGGTGGCGAAACCTCCCCGATGGGCCTAGCCTAAAGCACTTGACCGACCCGTCTTATGGAATCCCGCGGGAACAGCAAAAGGCAGCGTTGCAGGAGCTGACGCGGGCGCATGTGGAGTCCTTCAACTATGCTGTGCACGAGGGTCTCGGCCTCGCGGTGCAGGTGAGTGCGGCATCCGCTGGCGCCCTTGCAGCGGCGAGGCCAAACTCGAGGCAGGCGGGCGAGAGGGGCCAGTCAGGGCTGCAGGAGGGAGGGGCGGGGGTGAGGTCAGGGCCTTGTGGGGCGCGGGCGGGGACAGGGTCCCAGGTAAATGGCTGAGAGACCACAGTATGACCCCAAATGCGTGTGCTCCTTGATCCTGACAGGCTCAGTGGGTAAGCGGGATTGCACAACATGTTGAACAAGACGCAGAGCTGAGCCCCGTGGAACTTGTATTCGAGTCGTCTAAGAGACGTATTCGTGATTTCTGGATTGAAAAGTGCGAACCATAGTTTCTTGTTGGACAGTTCTGGGTTCTGTGAGAGTGAGGAAGTCCCTTATTGGGGGTGTGCTTCTCAACCATTCACAATGCACATGCCTTTGTATCACTTGAAGACACCTCTCCAAAACGTACCTCAAACAATTCTGAACTTATTTGTAGATACAGTGTAATGTACAAGGTTATTCTTCAGTTTCCTTCTCTTAGAGCTTTAAAGAGAGAAACTATTTGTTCTGAATTAAGTAGGTGCTAAAGAAGGTATAAATGAATCGTAAAAGCAAGATTGAATCGAAAAAGTATAATAGCATTACTAGCTTAGGGTAATGGTAGCAGAATTTAGGTGAGGATGGTGGGGGGAAAGTTTCGTTTAGTAAGCATCCCATGTCTCTAGGCACTAGGCTCTGAGGATGTGGAGGAGGCAGTCCCGTGTAAGAGACAGTTCATATATTTAAGTGCTCCCTGTCGTGTTTTGGGGTTGAAGGAGTGAAGATAGGAAAGCAGTCCAATACGCGAGCACTGCTCTGTCAAGGGATTGTATGGGCTACTGTGGGAGCATATGGGCGGCGCAACTAATCCAGGAGTTTGAGAAAGGGCAGGATTAGATGAGTTCAAGAGGTGAGAAACACACATTCTGTCCAGGGGGAAGAGTAGAGCAGAGTCACATGCTTAGGGGACGCTACCTGTGGTTTTGTTGCGTAAGATTTGTGTTGCGAGAGATAGGGATAGAGATAATGTGAAGAGCTTTGATTGCCAGTCTGATACTTGAACTCTATTCCACAAATAACACGGGAGGCATTAAAATTTATTTTTTAGGAAGACAACAGTGGTGGGGGTATTTGTATGTATTGTGCCTGGATTCTTAGAGTATCATGTCTGTGAGAAAAAATACCTAATTAAAAGTTAATTGGACCAGGTACAGTGGCTCACACCTGTAATCCCAGGACTTTGGGAGGCCGAGGCAGAAGGATGGCTTGAGCCCAGGATTTCAAGACCAGTTTGGGTAACATAGTGAAACCTCGTCCTCTACAAAAGTTAAAAAAGATAGCAGGGCGTGGTGGTGCGCACATGTGGTCCCAGCTGCTTAGGAGGCTGAGGTGGGAGGCTAAGCTTGAGCCCAGGAATTCAAGGCCGCAATGAGCTATGATTGTGCCACTGCACTCCAGCCAGAGTAACAGAGTGAGACCCTGTCTTTAAAAAAAAATAATCAAATTGAGAAATTTTAGAAAAGCACTAATTCATTTAAAAATAAACCAGTCGATTGGGTGTGGTGGCTCTTGCCTGTAATCCCAGCACTTTGGGAGGCTGAGGTGGGCAGATCGCTTGAGGTCAGGAGTTCCAGACCAGCCTGGCCAACATAGTGAAACCCCGTCTCTACTAAAAATACAAAAATTAGCCTGGCATGATGGCACATGTCTGTAATCCCAACTACTTGGGAGGCCGAGGCACGAGAACCGCTTGAACCCTGGAAGTGGAGGTTGCAGTAAGCCAAGATTGCACCACTGCACTCCAGCCTGGGCGACAGAGCGACACTCTGTCTCAAAAATAAATAAACAAAAACAAACCAATTATATGTTAACATTTTTACGAAAAACACTTTTCAAAGCAAAAAAGAAATTAGATGAATTGCATTATTAAAAATCTTTTTAATGTCTGGCTTAATGAAAAGACAACTGGATTCTCATGTCTGTTTCTGCATTCAGTTCCTTGTGATATATTGTTTTGGTTGAAGTAGATAAATAAAATTTGGCCCTACATGGAAAATGATGTCACAACTTAGCTAGGACTGTAATAATAACGTATTTGAAAATGTTCTGTAAAACACAGTAAAGTAAATGACTAATATTTATAAAGCGAAGGGAAAAAATAGTTTTATCATATTTTTATTCACTTACAAAATGTAATTTTGCCTACTTTCTTTGGAGTGAATTCCTCCTTTCTGTGAGTCGGAATTTATGTGTCTGTCTTTTCAAAATATTTTCAAAATACAATTCATTTTTATTACTTGGGGAGTCTATATTTGCAAATTCACCCACTCGCTAAAATTTACTTGTACTGCAAAAGCACCATGCCCAAAAGCAGTGAAAAAGTTGAGTTGCTCAGTGTCCATTTTTCCAGCTGAGATCCAACAAGGTGATGCTTGGCCTTCTTGTTTTAAGTTTATAAACTTTAAACAGGGGTCGTCTTCACTATCTATTTAGTGCTGTCTTTGTGCTTTTTGTTGGGAATTTTGTTGTTTAAAGTGGCCCCCAACCAAATATTAAAGTTCTGTATAAAGTTCCTAAGCACAAGAAGGCTGTGCTGTGCCTTTTGGGGATAATATTAATACATGCATTTAACATAGGCTTTGTGCAAGCATGATTTAGGGACTCAATAATATATATTAAATAAGCTGCCTTTAAACGGAAACACACATAATGCGAGATTGTGTATTGATCAGTTGATGAAATGTGACCAGAGGCTTGCAGGAAGCTAACCATGTATTTGCCCTAGGAGCAGTGGTTCAGTATTGGCTAATTCAGTGTTTATGGCAACTGTATAGAACATAACTATTGTGAATAACAACAATTCACTGTATTTAGATCTAAATAGTGCAGCTGTGTCTTGAGAAAGCAAATCTTCTAATCTTTCTTTTTTTTTAACTAATGCTCCATTCTTTTTTTTTTTTTGAGACAGGATCTACTTTGTCACCCAGGCTGGAATGCAGTGGCATGATTATAGTGTGGCATGATTATAGCTGACTGCAGCCTCGACCTTCCAGACTGAAGTGATCCTCCCACCTCAACCTCTCAAGTAGCTGGAACCACAGGCACACACCACTATGGCCGGCTAATTTTTTTATTTTCATTTTTTGTGGAGATAAGGTCTCCCTATGTGGCCCAGGCTGGTCTTGAACTCCTGGGCTCAAGTAGTCCTCCTGCCTCGGTCTCCCAAATATTGGGATTACAGGTGTGAGCCACTGCACCTGGCTTTTATTTTTAAATAAAATATGAAATTCTAAAATAATACCAGCTTTCGATAAAATTTAAAAATGTAGAAAAGGTCAGTTAGCTCACGTGAGGGTGGAGAACCTCATTGGTATTCTTTCTTGGCTCCATTTTTTTCATTCTCATTATTCTAAGACTAAGGCTAGGAGGTTGCCTGTGATGAATATGTAGGAGAGCTTGGTGACTCCTCTTCCTCAGAACAGCAAAGCTTCTCCCACAGATTGGTGCAAAGAACTAACTTCTGGGCCCTGGCCACCATCTTTTCCTTTGCATGGCTCTGGCTTCAGTATGAAGTTACCATCGTACATTAAGCATCTAGTCCTAAGTCCTAAAGGTTGTTTCCGTATCCTTGCTTTATTAGCAGCAGTGCTCATTTGTCTTGCTGTGCACATGGGCAAGGTAAGAATACACAAGGCTCTTGGTTTGGAGAACAGGAGCTTTGTCCTGTTCACAGCTGTATCCCTAGAGCCTACTACAGTCTCTGACACGTAGTAGGCACTCAAAAAAATCTTGAGCTAATAATGCATTGTGGTTTTAAGTATTTAGTGAAGTTATAAGTAGAATGGAGGTAGCCTTAACTGTCTTTTTGAGGTGTGCTATGGTGGCATTACAGGCATCAGTGTTTGTAGAACACATAAGATTTGGAAGAGTCTTAGAGAAAAAGTGCCTTGGAAATGCAAGCAATTTAATACTGTGAATTGCATTTCAGGCTATACCTCCCTTTGAATTTGCTTTCAAAGATCAGCGTATCTCTTTTACTATTCTGGATGCTGTTATCAGTCCACCTACAGTTCCAAAAGGGACCATCTGCAAAGAGGCCAGTGTTTATCCAGCAGAATGCCGGGGCCGAAGGAGTACCTATCGTGGGAAGTTGACAGTGAGTACTCTCACACTGCACATATTTGGGACTAGGGCAGGTGCCTAATAAAGTTTATGCCAGAAATTGCTTTCATGGTGCTGTTGTCTAAGAGATCCCACCTTCTAAATCTAAGGCATAAAATCATTTAATTGATCTTCTTCCTCAGTCTTTGAAAATACCATTTGTTTTCTCAGATGCAGATATTTCTGTTAAGTAATTTTTTCTCTCATTTTTTTTAGGCCGATATCAACTGGGCAGTGAATGGAATCTCAAAAGGAATCATTAAGCAGTCTCTGGGCTATGTTCCCATCATGGTGAAGTCCAAGCTTTGCAACTTACACAACCTTCCCCCCACAAGCCCTCATTCAGCACCATGAGGAGGCAGAGGTAATCACGGGCATCCAGGCGTGAGACAGTAGAGAAGGCCTGAGTTGGGAGTGGGAAGACTAGAAGTGTGTCAGTGGGGGCCAGATTTTCTTTCTCTGTTCCAGTTTCTGAATAGGTGAAAGAGATATCAGTATCTTGCCTGCATACAGTGTATGGCTCTGAATGGCTATCAAATTAGACTATGAAAAAGTGGCTATAAAATTAGAGAATATTATTGGTTGGGGGGAAGGTTTGGTAGGTTTTTCTGAATGATAAAGACATATTTCCATGAAATTTGTTTTTTTCAAGCTGTCTTAACCCACAAAGCTATTGGCAAAAATGTCTGTTTAGCTGGGCATGGTGGTGGCATGCACCATTAGTCCCAGCTACTTGGGAGGCTGAGGCAGGAGCATTGTTTGAGCCCAGGAGGCCTGACTGCAGTGAGCCGTGATTGTGCCACTGCACTCCAGCCTGGGAGACAGAGTGATACCCCATCACTAAAAATAAAATTAAAATGTCTGCTTTGATAATAGTAAGATTCTATGTGCATATTTAATGACTCCTGCCTTCCCTTCATCATTTCTTTCAGCTGTATTAGGTGGCTTTGCAGTGTGGAGTTGAGGTAATCAAGACATACAGACTGTGCCTACAGTAGAGGCAGATGGTGTTATGTGGCGGGAAGAGGGTTTTGGTGTCACACCTGGATTTGACACACAACTCTTCCACTTATCAGTCATGTGGTTGGGGAGGTTAATCTCCCTGAGCCTCAGTTTCCTCTGCTGCAAATGGCATAATAGTTATCCCACTCATTGTTACGAGAACTAAATGTTACGATGACGTAGAGCGTCTAGTGTAATGTGCCTGTTTCATAGCAGGCAATTCTTAAATAGTAGCTCTTCATTACAAAAATGTGACATTGAGTGGAGCTATTAAAAGTATTTTTTTGATCTTGTTTGGGAAACCATACTCGAGCATCGAAGCAAAATGGTTATGGTTTTTATCTTTCGACACCTCTTTGGAGTTTTTTTTAGCGTTATTTGAAGACTGAAATTATTTTAGGGGACAGAAAAGCAAGTTAGGTTGAACCTGCCTAATAGAAGTACCCTGTTTTTCTTCCATACTTTTCTCCCATGTCTCTCAGACCTTTGTAATCTACTTGAGAAAACTTAATTCACACAAAGGCAGTGTCTATGTACCGTGTTCTCAAGGGATCAGTAGTACCTTTCACCTCTGTGCTCCTGTTCTGTGTGTTGTACTACCTTGGGCTAGGAATGAGGTTCATGTTTACAGTCATGTATCTTTGTTTAACAAATTACAATTAATCTCTTTGGCAGGAAATGGGGGGCTATTTTATAATCAATGGCATTGAAAAGGTCATCCGAATGTTGATTATGCCTCGGAGAAATTTTCCCATTGCAATGATAAGACCAAAATGGAAAACCCGAGGGCCTGGTTATACTCAGTATGGTAAGTTCTGGAGTTTACTAGAATGTTTTTTAAGGAAAATTTAAAACTTTTTTTTTCTTTAAGGAGATGCATTTAAATAGTCTTTGATAATTTTCTTTCTTTTGTTATTTTTTCTTTCTTTGTTTTTTTCCTGAGACAGAGTCTCACTCTGGCACCCAGGCTGGAGTACAGAGTGGTGTGATCACAACTCCCCATGGCCTTGACCTTCACAGGCTCAGGTGATCCTCCCACCCCAGCCTTCCAAGTAGCTGGGACCACAGGCACGTGCCACCATGCCTGGCTAATTTTATAGAGATGGAGTTTCACCATGTTGCCAGGCTGATCTCGAACTCTTGGGCTTAAGCAGTCCTTCTGCCTCAGCCTGCCAAAGAGCTGAGATTACATGTATGAGCCACCATGCCTGGGCTTTCTTTTGTTGTTATTGTTTTTTTTTTGGTTGTTGTTGTTGTTGTTTTCTATTGAGCATTCCTGTGTTAAAATTTTCATAATGGGGATGGAAGAAGAAATGGAGCAATGTTAGTCAGAGGATACAGACTTGCAGGTGCAAGACGAGTAAGTTCTGGGGATCTGATGAATAAGTTCTGGGGATCTGATGTACAGCCTGGTGACAATAGTAATACTGTATTGCTTACTTAAAATTTGATGAGTAAATTTTAGGTGTCTCAACCACACACGCGTGCATACATACACACAAATGATAACTATGGGTGGTGATTGATGTTTTCATCAGTTTGATTGTGGAAATCATTACATGTATATGTATATTCAAGGTATTGTCTACTTTGAATATATATGATTTTTATCAATTGTAAGCATTTTAAAAATTACAAAAATTTCACAATGGAAAACCTGCTTTCTGTTATGTTTTACCTGTGCAAACTGAAAGAGCATGTGTATTTTTGTTATTGCTTATGAAGATGAAAGCTAGTCTGGCTTGGCCATAGGTGGGTGTGGGTCTTGGATGTCTTCAGGTTCAGGCTACTGTGGCACACCCCTCAGGGTCTCTGTCTCACAGCCACCTGGCCTCTGTTTGAGCACTCTCTGTGACGGTGCCTAAGATAGCATGTTGCATTCTTGAGCTGCCTTGAAAGTTAAACAATTTGTCCTGATAGTTGAGCTAAAAATCAGATTTTAATTGTAGTCATACATACTGTACCTAGAAAAAGAGCATGTCAGAATGTCATTTTCTTTTGCCTGAGTTGATATAGTGGTGTGTCTTAGCAGCCTTTGCCTGAAACTGAAATAAACTTAAAATCTAAAATTCTGCTTTTCTCCATTGGCACTATTAGATCAACACCATGTCTTGACCAGACTCCACATTTTAAGAGGGATATAACGTGCTAAAAGACGTGGACTCTGTCCTGGAGGAAAACTTTGAAGTTTGCTTAAATTCATAGCTTCAGTTATTTTACATTAATGTTTCACAGTCTGGGTAGATTTTGCATGCAAGAGGACATTTGCTAAGGTTTAGAAACATTTTTGATTGCCATTCTTGGCTAAACTTAATGATTTGGCTTTAATTGTGTCTAAGGGGGTAAGATTGTTCAGAAAAAAATGATTGAAGCAATTATAGAGTCACTGAGTTTCTGATTTTTTTGTTGTTTGGTTCAATAGGCGTTTCAATGCACTGTGTGAGAGAAGAACATTCTGCTGTCAATATGAACCTCCACTACTTGGAAAATGGCACTGTTATGTTGAACTTTATTTACCGGAAAGAACTGTTTTTTCTTCCTTTGGGATTTGCACTTAAGGTATGACTTAATGAATGCATTCTTTTGTTATGAAGAATTCATTGAAGGTAGTATCCTGTGCAGATTGGATGGATTCTCCTTATTAAAATAATGTACTAGTTATCTACTGCTTCAAAACAAATTACCTCAAAATTCAGTAGCTTAAAACATCAATAAACATTTCTGTCTCACAGTTTCTGTGGGTCAGGAGTTTGAGAGTGCTTTGGCTGGACATTTGTGGCCCAGGGTCTCAGGAGGTTGCATTGAGATGTCAGACAGGACTGCAGTCATTTCGAGGACTTCCAAGGTGGCTCACTCACATGGTTGGCAAATCAGTGCTGGTTGTTGCCAGGTGGTCTCCTCGTGGGGTTGCTGTCTATATGGCCTTTTATGTAGGCTGTTTGAGACAGCTGTCTTCCTCCATGTAGTTAGCTGAGAGAACAGAAAGCAGAAGATGCAGAAGGCAAAAGCTGCAGTGCCCTTTGTGACCTAGCCCTGGGAGTCTCCCATCATCTTTTCCACCACATTCTCTTGGTCAAGCAGTCCAGCCTTGAGTCAGCATGGGAGGCACTACACATGTTTATGAACACCAAGAGGTGAAGACCCTGGAGGCCATATTGCTGTCTGGCTATCATACAAAGAATGCTTTATTTTAGAGTTTACTTTGGTTCATCATTAGCAGAGTGCTAATTTCCTTGGGTATTAGAGAAGATAATTATTACTAAATAGGTGAAATATTTTAGTTATTAGTGAGAAATTAAAAAGAAAACCTTTTGTTTTCTATTCTAGGCACTTGTCAGCTTTTCTGATTATCAGATCTTTCAGGAGCTCATCAAAGGAAAAGAGGATGATTCTTTCTTTAGAAACTCTGTTTCTCAGATGTTAAGGATTATAATGGAAGAGGGTTGTTCCACACAAAAACAGGTCCTTAACTATCTAGGTGAATGCTTCAGAGTAAAGCTCAATGTTCCTGACTGGTACCCAAATGAGCAAGCTGCGGAGTTCCTGTTCAAGTATGTGTGCTTTGCCTGAACTGTTTTTGAAGGGGCAGAGGGCTGTCAGTGGTTCTTTGTATTCGTTGCAGTTTGGGTGGGTGAGTCATCTGGGAATGAGAATGGATCTTGGGGGTAGAATTCTGGTCTTTGCTAGCTGGGGGCTGCCTTTGTTTTTGTGGCTGTTCTCACCTTTATTTTTTTAGTAGTCGTGTTTTATTTTATTGTACTTTTTAACTTTTATTTTCAAATCATTTCTGACTTCCAGAATAATGTCCAAATAGTACATTGGACTCTTATATTCACAAATTGTGAACATTTCATTAATTTACATTTGCTTTTTTACTTGCTGTATACCCAGATGTACATTTTTCTTTCTGTACTATTTGAAAGTTGTAGGCCTTGTGTCTCTATTTCTTCAAAGCAAGGACTTTGTCTTATGTAACCATTGTATAATTACTAAAGGAGCCAGCTCCATACCAGTGCTGTCCAGTATGTAGACACACGCCACATGATGAGCACTTCAAATGTGGCCAGTGCAGGCCAAAAACTGAATGCTTAATTTTATTTAATTAAGGTTAAGTAAGCATGAATTAGGGATCTTGGTTAATAGAGCATTAAGTAGTATTACCAACTAGATTGTTTTAAGCTTTTTTTTTTTTCTATTTTGACAGCCAGTGTGTCTGTATCCACTTGAAATCCAATACTGAAAAGTTTTATATGCTTTGTCTCATGACGCGAAAGCTCTTTGCTTTAGCCAAAGGAGAGTGCATGGAGGACAATCCTGATAGTTTAATGAACCAAGAAGTCCTTACACCGGGTCAGCTTCTTCCTTATGTTTCTGAAGGTAAATGCGTACCGCATCCACCCTTGGCCCATGATACCACTTGTGGAATGGTGCGACTGTCCGGCAGTACTGTTTTCTGCATGTTTATAGTTTCTAGTTTTGGCATCTTGCGTGGTCTCTTTTTTATTTATTCATTTAGCAGTAAGGGAATCAAAAATCCTAGCTTACACCAGGTTTGGAAATTTGCTTAATAGTTTTATATAAAGACCATATCAAATCTTGGTCATAGTGTTAATGATAAAAAGCAAGTGGCCTGTATTTAGACATATGGTTGATCCTCATATTTGTAGGTTCTGTGTGAATTCACTCACCGACTAAAATTTATTTGTAACCCTAATGTCACTACTTGGTGCTTTCATGATTATTCACACACATGACAGAGCAGTGAAGAATTTGAGTCTCCCGAGGCAAACGTTACAACTGAGGTATGGCAGGGTAACACTCTGCTTTCCTGTTTCAGCTCATACTGTAAAGAGGGTCTTTTTTGAGGTGTATTCAGTGCTGTGTTTTTGATACTGTCGTACTTCTTATTGGTGACTTTTTTTTTTTTTTGAGACAGGATCTCAGCCTCACCTCCCAGCCTCAAGAAATCCTCCCACCTCAGCCTCCCAAGCAGCTGGGACTATAGACATGTGCCACCACACCCTGCTAATTTTTAATGTTTTTGTAGAAACAAGGTCCCACTATGTTGTAAAGGCTGGTCTCAAACTCCTGGGCTCAAGTGATCCTCCCATTTCAGCCTCCCAAAGTGATAAGGTTGCAGACATGAGCCACTGCGCCTGGCCAGTTTTTGCTGTTTATAATGGTTCCCAAGCATAGCGCTGAAGTGCTGTCTAGTGTTCAGTGTTAATGAATTAACAAGATATATTAAATAAGGTGCCTTTCAACAAAAGCTTGCATTAAACAAGGTTGTATAGTGATCCGTTGACCAGATGTTATGACCGGAGACTTGCAGGAACCCAGCTCTGTATTTCTCCCCAGGAGCAGTGGTTTTGTATGTGCTACTGCAGTGTTCACTAGAACATAACTACTGTGAGTCGTGGAATTTGCCTGCAAATGTATATAGAGAGAAAGTTGGCATAGCACAAAAATGATTTCATAAGCATATTGATTCAATGGCATTTTATAATTTCTATCTTACCCCCCAAATGATGTAATCTAAGGGGTAATGTAGTGTTATGGATGATGGAGAGAGCTGAGGTAAAAATCTTTTTTTTTTTTTTTTTTGAGACGGAATGTTGCTCTATTGCTCAGGCTGGAGTGTGGTGGTACCATCTCAGCTCATTGCATCCTCTGCCTCACAGGTTCAAGTGATTCTTCTGCCTCAGCCTCCCAAATAGCTGGGACCACAGGCACCCGCCACCACGCCCAGCTAATTCTTTTTTTTTGTTTGTTTTGTTTTGTTTTTGAGATGGAGTCTCGCACTGTTGCCCAGGCTGGAGTTCGAGTGGTGCGATCTCGGGCTCACTGCAGTCTCTGCCTCCTGGGTTCAAGTGATTCTCCTACCTCAGCCTTCCAAGTAGCTGGGATTACAGGCACGCACCACCACGCCTAGCTAATTTTTGTATTTTTAGTAGAGACAGGTTTTCATCATGTTGGCCAGGCTGGTCTTGAACTCCTGACCTCTGGTGATCTGTCTGCCTTGGCCTTCCAAAGTGCTGGGATTACAGGCGTGAGCCACTGCGCCTGGCCAATTCTTTATATTTTTAGTAGAGATAAGGTTTCACCATGTCAGCCAGGCTCGTCTCGAACTCCTGACCTGTGGTGATCTGCCCGCCTTGGCCTCCCAAAGTGCTGGAATTACAGATGTGAGCCACTATGCCTGGCTTCTGATTTCTTTAGTTTTTTTCAGTATGGAGTCTTGCTCTGTTGCCCATGTTGGAGTGTAGTGCCACAATCTCTGCTCACTGCAACCTCCATCTCCTGGGTTCAAGTGATTCTCCTGCCTCAGCCTGCCGAGTATCTGGGATTACAGGCGCTTGCCACCACACCCAGCTAATTTTTGTGTTTTTAATAGAGACAGGGTTTCACCGTATTGGCCAGGCTAGTCTCGAACTACTGACCTCAAGTGATCCACCCACCTTGGCCTCCCAAAGTGCTGGGATTATAGGCATGAGCCACTGTGCCCAGCCTTCTAATTTCTTATCTAGGCAGTAATTCTTATTTACATTCTTCCCAAAAGGTAATAATTTTTGTTTCTCTTTGCTCTGTCCATAAAATTAGATTGAAAAATTTTAGTAGCCTAGAATTTTCCTGACGAATACTGAAAGCAGGCAGCAGTTTTCTCTTAATTAATTTAATCTGTTATTAAATTAAGCTTTCAAGTAAAGGTTGATTTACGTTTCCCGTCTACTGGAAGTGAAGCATTGGTGGGCTCATTGTATTCCACACTTAGAAATGTGTCTTCATTTCACATCAATTCCTAATTGGGGAAAAAAAAAGAAAAGAAGTGAGACCGGGGGATACAGTGGCTCATGCCTGTAATCCCAGCACTTTGGGAGGCCAAGGTAGAAGGGTAACTTTAGCCCAAAGAATCTGAGACCAGCCTGGACAACACAGGGAGATCTCTACAGAAATAATAAAACTATTAGCAGTGGCTGGGTGTGGTGGCTCTTGCCCATAATCCCAGCACTTTGAGATGCCGAGGTGGGTGGATCTCCTGAGCTCAGGAGTTCAAGACTAGCCTGGGCAATGTGACAAAACTCTGTCTCTACAAAAAAATATAAAAATTAGCTGGTTGGGGTGGCGTGTGCCTGCAATCCCAGCTACTCGGGAAGCTGAGGCAGGAGAATTTCTTGAGCCTGGGAGGCGGAGGTTACAGTGAGCTGAGATCACGCCATTGCACGCCAGCGTGGGCGACAGAGCAAGACTCTATCTCCAGAAAAAAGCTGTTAGCTGGTCATGGTGGTATGTGACTGTGGTCCCAGCCTCTTGGGAGGCTGAGGTGGGAGGATCCCTGAGCCCTGGAGGTCAAGCCTACAATAAGGTATGATCATGTCATTGCACTCTAGCCTGGGCGACAGAGCAAGACTTTATCTCAAAAAAAATGCCTGATGCGGTGGTTTACACCTGTAATCCCAGCACTTTGGGAGGCCAACATGGGAGGATCACTTGAGTCCAGGAGTTTGAGACCAACCTGGGCAAATAGCCCAGAGACAAAATCTCGTCTCTACAGATAATTTTTTTAAGAATTAGCCAGGCCTGGTGGGCCATGCCTGTAGTCCCAGCTACTCAGCAGGCTGAGGTAAGAGGAGTGCTTGAGCCCAGGCAACGGAGGCTGCATTGTGCCATGATCACGCCAGTATACTCCAGCCTAAGTGACAGAGCAAGACCCTGTCTCAAAAAAGAAAAGAAAGGAGTCTTCTGTAGTAAGGCATTATTATTAAGGTGACCTGTTTCAGCAACGGTAGAAACAAAGGGAAAACTAGGGGGCTTTTTCAGAGAATTCATTGCTGAGTATCTGATTTCCTTACCGGCTGTGTTAAAGCTTTTAAACCTTTGAGTTTGGACCATGAAAACAATCTTCAGAAGATACATGATCGTGACATAAGATGAATTATAGACTCTTAAAAATTCATATTTTATTTACATTGAAATAAGCAATATAAAATTGAAAAATGGCAACCATATTTTCTGTGTTATTTGTAGATAAACCATAAAACACTTGAGTTAGCTTTTCCGGTTTTGATTTTAAACCCAAATAAGGAAGTAGACATAGTTATGAAAAAGACAGAACACAGATAAATCAGTTGTCAAGATCCAGGGCTTCTGATTCGATGTTGACCGTGAAACTGAAGTGTTCAGTGTATACCTGATAAAAGTGTTTATGACACAGGAAGATGTAGGCTCAAGAAAGGAATCTAAACAGCAACCAGCAGAGGTGGAGCAGCAATGCCAGGCTCTTCCATTCAAACTTAATCCTCTAAGTTCACCTGATAAAGACCAAACCTACGCTGACACCCTTGTTGGGTGAGCTAACAGTTTTCTTCACTCTCTGGTAATTCACTTACCTGAATGTTCCAGACTTTTAGCAGTCTACTTACAAGTTCTACCATTGTGTAGTCAGTTGTGAGATTCATTATAACATTTTATAAATGTATTCCTTCTCCCCACACCTCTCCAAAGTTTATTCCTTCGAAAGTACTGAAAATTTAATATCACTGCATCACAGTGATACTAAGTGCAGTGTCAGTGCCAGAGAATATACAGAAATGAAATGTGGCACTTCCAGTGCTCTCTCCTGGAAGAATAGTTAGGTCTTCCAAGGGAGAGTGTTCAAACATTTGTAGTTTAAACAGGTGGATTATCACTAGTCAATGGCTAATGTGTTGACTCGGGGGCCTGCAGGAAATGGTATTCAGTGATCAAGTGACCTATGTACATCTTCCAGGTTTTTCTTCCAAAAATCAGATAATAGGAGAGAACCTATTTCAAACATTTAGGCATTTTCAGTGATTTCTGAACCCCCCCCCCCCATAGGAAGTACTGGTGGTGTATAGTCTTTTTTTCTTTTATTTTTAGTTGACATGTAATAATTGTACATATTTATGGGGTATACAGTGATATTTCCATATATGTAAATAATGTATAATGATCAAATAAGAGTAATTAACACATTCCACCTCAAACTTACATCATATTTTTGTGTTGTGAACATTCAAAATCCCCTCTTCTAGCTTTTTGAAAATATACAATAGGGCTGGGTGTGGTGGCTCATGGCTGTAATCCCAGTGCTTTGGAAGCCAAGGTAAGAGGATTGCTTGAGCCCAGGAGTTTGAGACCAGTCTGGGCAACAAAGTGAGACCCCCATCTCTACAAAAAAATTTAAAAATTAGCCAGGCATGGTGGCCTATGGTCCCACCTACTTGGGAGGTTGAGGCAGGAGGAGCCCTTGAACCCAGGAGGTTGAGGCTGCAGTGAGAAAATATATGACAAATATAGTTAACTGTATTCAGCCTACAGTGCTTCAGAATACCAGAACTTATTCCTCCAATCTAGCTGTAATTTTGGAATTGCAGGCTTCTTTAGTCATTTCACTGAGTGCTGGCAGCATAGATTAAGATGCGCTGTGTTCACGTGATTGGTTTTGGGTGTGTAACAAGTATAACAGGTGAAGGAGTGTGTGACATTGAAGAGCTATCCTTTCTGCACCTGCAAAGCTCTCTTTCAGGTTTTTGGTTTTGGTGTTTTTCATATCCAGTGTATGTTAGTGGACCTTTTTGTTAAAAGTTGTACAGATTACATGGGAATAAATATGAAGTTTGTGATAATTAAAACACATACTATTTTATTTTATTGAGATAGCATCTTACCCTGTTTCCCAGGCTGGAGTGCAATGGCACAATCATGGCTCGCTGAAGCCTTAGACTCCTGGACTCAAGCGATCCTTCTGCCTTAGCCTCCCAAGTAGTTGGAACTACAGGCATGCCCCACCCCCTCACCCCACTCCCTTCTCCCTAATTTTTAAATTGTTTGTAGAGACGGGGTTTTGTTTCACCATTTTGCCCAGTTTCATATTCTCTTGGTGTCAAGCAGTCCACCCAGTCCTGGGACTATAGGTGAGACCACCACACCTAGCTCATATACTATTTTATATTAAAGTTTCTAAAATAAGTTTTTATTAAATGTTTTTCCTTATTTCAGGAAAAACTGGAAGGTTGGTTAGTGTCTATTAAAACAGCTTTTGATAAGAAGGCTCAGAAGACCAATATTTCCATGAACACTGACAATTTGATGAAGATTTTTACTATGGGACTAGACCTTACAAAACCATTTGAATACCTTCTTGCTACAGGGAATCTGCGTTCTAAAACAGGTGAAATTAAATAGATCGTTTTAGTTATGTTTTTAAAATTGTTTGCTTAATGTAGATTTGCCTGTCCCTAGGAGTTTCTTTTTAAAAGAAAAACTAAAAAAAAATAGTTAATTTCTCACAACTATGACTTTGACAACTATCAGTGTGAAGGGCGTTAGACAAGGTGTCTGTGTAGCTAAAATTTAATTCAGATAACCAAATACATTCCCTCCGCCTCCTTCTAGATAATGAAAGACCACTTAGACCTCTGAGGAAGGCTTACCTCTTAGGAATTCTGGATAGGTTACTGTACATTCCCATCTCTAAACCAGTTGCCTTGCCTCAGAGTGACCTGAGGGGCCAAGTGCGGTGGCTCATGCCTGTAATCCCAACACTTTGGGAGGCCAAGGTAGGAGGGTCACTTGAGCCTAGGAGGTCAAGGCTACAGTGAGCTATGATTGCACCACTACACTCCATCCTGATGACAGAGCAAGACCCTGTCTCAACAAAAAGAGAATGACCCTAGAAACTTTAAAAGTGGTAATTGGGAATCCAGAAATGTTTTTTTCTTTTCATTTTTGAGTCACGGTCTCACTCTGTCACCCAGTCTGGAGTACAGTGGCAGGATCATGGCTCACTGCAGCCTTGACCTCCCAGGCTCAGGTGATCCTCCCACCTCAGCCCCATGAGTAGCTGTGACTACAGGCATAAGCCACCATACCTGGCTAATTTTTGTATTTTTTGTAGAGATGGGGTTTCGCTATGCTGCTGAGGCTAGTCTGGAGCTCTTGAGCTCAGGTGAACTGCCCACCTCAGCCTCCCAAAATGCTGGGATTATAGCGTGAGCCACTGTGCCCAGCCTGTTTTGTTTTTTTTTTTTTTAACCTGTTACTGATGCTAATTCTTTCATTGGCCTGCTCACTTGCTTGCGTATTTTCTGACCCTCTCAGATGAATTTAATTACTTGCTATTTTATTAACTCATTTAATGTTTTCCCACAAAGGAGGCTCAGAAGTAGTAGAGGAGTTAGGGAACTAGTTGGGGCTAATACAGTTTGTGAAATCTGGGGATTATTTTACATATTTTTTTTTTGCGAACTCTTTCCACTCATCAGAGCTAGGAGAATAAATGTTGTAATAACTCATTCTGTGATCTGTAGAATGCTCTGAGGTTTTGTCATCATAAAGCCTCAAAAATTTCCATTTCTTAAAAGTTTGGCCCATTTTTTAGTGACTTTTGTTTTATTAAGGTCTTGGCCTCCTACAAGAATCTGGACTTTGTGTTGTGGCTGACAAGCTGAACTTCATACGCTATCTCTCCCATTTCCGCTGCGTGCACAGAGGATCTGATTTTGCCAAGATGAGGACCACGACAGTACGCAGACTGCTGCCAGAGTCTTGGGGCTTCCTTTGTCCCGTGCACACCCCAGATGGGGAGCCCTGTGGCCTGATGAACCACCTAACTGCCGTATGTGAGGTTGTCACACAGTTTGTGTATACGACATCTATTCCAGCTTTACTCTGCAACTTGGGTATGTAGTGTACAGCCATAAACATCTTGTTTGATTATGTGGTTTTTAACCTGTTAAGTTGTGCAGCTTTTGGAGATTCAGCAGAGACTTTAAGAATTCTTTTTTACTCTTCTGTGTAGGAGTTGGGCTGCTTTCTTGGATCCTCTATAGAAGGCTGAATGCGTTCTTTGAAAGTGAAAACAGGAGAAGCTAAGTGTTATAGATGTGGGGTGTTGTTTTCTTTCAACAAAAAAAAAGATAATGGAAGTGAGGATCGCTTGAGTCCAGGGGTTCGAGGCTGCAGTGAGCTGTGATTGTGCTGCCGCTGCACTTCAGCCTGGGTGACAAAGGGAGACCCTGTCTCCAAAATAAAAAATGAGGCTGGATGCGGTGGCTCGTGCCTATAATCCCAGCACTTTGGGAGGCCGAGGTGGGTGGATCATGAAGTCAGGAATTCAAGACCAGCCTGGCCAAGATGGTGAAACCCCATCTCTACTAAAAATACAAAAATTAGCTGGACATGGTGATGGACACCTGTAAACCGAGCTGCTCGGGAGGCTGAGGCAGAGAATTGGCTTGAACCCGGGAGGCAGAGGTTGCAGTGAGCTGAGATCACACCACTGCACTCCAGCCTGGGCAATAGAGCGAGACTCCATCTCAAAAAAAAAAAAAAAAAGATCAATAAGAATGATGCCAAAGTGTTTGAAAAAGACTAATCGTACATGTTGGAAGTGTAGAAGCTATTGAGTCGTTTTTTGGGTCATTCTCCTTGTGTCTAATGTTGGGTCTTTGCATTTCTAAGTAGAAAACAGTGTTGGTTTGCAGGAGGACAGTTTAAAAGGAGGTTTTCCAGTCTACCCTGATGTCATCAGATACATAACCTTTTTTCCTGATAACCTTATAGCTGTTGTCTCTGTCTCTGCTGTGGATAGAAAGCTATCTAATGCTTGGCCTCGTGCTTGATTTGAATTTACCTTCATACTTAAAGATGTCAGCCTTCTCTGCAGTCTTCTAGTCCCAGGGTTCTCCATTTGTGATTTAGAGACTAGAAATGTTCTGTCTTCGGTGATCTGTGGACAGGGTCTCCAGTGGGATTAATATATATACAGTAAAACTTCCAGTTCAGGGGGGATCAGGTGATAGGTATTCTCAAGCAACTAGAAGGGCATTGACTCAAGAAAGTTCTGCTTAAAAGTACTCTTTCAATTAGAGTGGCCTGGCCAGGTGTGGCTCACACCTGTAATCCCAGCACTTTGGGAGATCAAGGTGGGCAGATCACTTGAGGTCAGATGTTTGAGATCAGCTTGGCCAACATGGCAAAACCCCATCACTACTAAAAATTCAAGAGTGAGACTCCGTAAAAAAAAAAAAAAAAAAAAAAAAAAAAAACAGAGGGAGCGAGAGTGGCCTGTAAGAAGAGGGCCCCACAGAAAGTAATCAAGAAATACTAAGGATTTAGAAGATGTAATCAGTGTAATTTGAAGGGTTATCCTCTACGAGGAAAAGAATTTTGTTACTGGTGATTAAAAATGTCAAAGTCCAGGAGAGGGTAGAAAGGAGAAAAAAATAAAGTGGAGCAGTAGAAAATATATCCAACTGCAGAAAAAGAGATGGGGAAGGTATTTTTGCTCTGGCGCTGGAGAAGAAGACAGAATTGCTACCTAACTTTTGATAGAGATGTTCACATTGGGATGACAGATGAAACACGAAGTGGGTATCCTGTGACACTCTAACAAACACTTGATGTCTTCAGAATGCATTTATGGTTCATGGAAGAGTATTCCTTTTTTACTTAATTTCAGGTGATTCTCATTATTTGTAGTACTCGTCATCTTTAAAGTCACCAGTGAATATTGAACCACTGTGCCTAGGGGAAGTACAGAGTTAGGTTCCTGAGAGCCTCTGGTTTACATTTTTGTCAGTGGATCAATATGTAGCTTTGTTTTTTGTGTGTTTCTGTTGGAAGACACCCTTTGAAAATATATATTATAAATGTGGTGACATTGAATTCTCCCCAACAGCACTGTAACTGTAAGCTTACCTAACACACATTTTTTTCTGTTATGCACATCACAGCCTTTTTGCATATGTGAATGCTGTGCTGCACTTGGAGGCAATTTTTTTTTTTTTTTTGTGGAGATGAGGTCTTGCTATGTTATCCAGGCTGGTCTCAAACTCCTGGCCTCAAGCATTCCTTCTGCCTTGGCCTCCAAAAGTGCTGGGATTACAGGGGTGAGCCACCATGCCTGGCCTAGAGGCTATTATTAAAACAGTGAAATCACACCAACAAAAAGGACACAAATGCTAAAAACGTGCCACTGATCAGACTGAGCAAAGGATGCTTGTATACAGCATGAGCTGACAAAAAGGCATGGCATCGTCTTGTTTGACTTCAGCTGTGGGGGAGCATTCACATCAGGGGACTCTCATTTTTTGCTGCATGTCCTGGAATGACTTTGAAAGCATCCCTAGTATGAATTTTGTGGTTACAGATATAATGTAGCAAGTAGGCAAATGTGCACAGCATCACATGCTACAGAGAAATCTTTCTTGGAAGGAAGGCTCAATTGGTGTGGCAAACTTCTTTGTTTTATTTTAAGAAATTGTCACCAGGCGCAGTGGCTCACGCCTGTAATCCCAGCACTTTGGAAGGCTGAGACAGGCAGATCAGCAGAGGATCAATTGTAGGGTCAACTGTAATTACATTTTGGGGGTTAATGCATTTAATGCATTTACATGGCTTAGAAATCAAAATATTAAAAAGCTATGCAGTGAAATGCTCCCTCCCTTAGGCCCCTGTCCCCTAACTACTCTGGTGAGGACAGCGTTGCTAGTTTCCTGTATGTCCTTGCTGAAGTGATTTAAACTTCAGCAAATCCTTCAGGCTTTCCCTGGAGATACTGCAGGTTTGGTTCCAGAGCACTGCAATAAAGTGAGTCACATGAATTTCTTTGTTTCCCAGTGCATATAAAAGTTATGTTTACACTATGCCGTAGTCTGTTAAGTGTGCAGTAGGTTATGTCTTTTAAAAAATGTAAATATTTCAATTTTAAGAATACTTTATTGCTAAAAAAAAATATATTAAATCATGTGAGCCTTCAGTAAGTTGTAATCTTTTTTCTGGTGGAAGGTCTTGCTTCAGGATTGCTGGCTGCTGACTGATCAGGGTGGTGGTTGCTGAAGGTTAGGATGGCTTGTGACAATTTTTTTTTCTTTTTTTGAGGTGGAATTTCACTCTTGTTGCCCAGGCTGGAGTGCAATGGCATGATCCCGATTCACTGCAACGTTCGCCTCCCGGGTTCAAGCGATTCTCCTGCCTTAGTCTCCTGAGTAGCTTGGATTACAGGCACCCGGCATCTCACTCAGCTAATCTTTTGTATTTTTAGTAGAGATGGAGTTTCACCATGTTGGCCAGGCTGGTCTCGAACTCCTGACCTCTGGTGATCCGCCTGCCTCAGCTTTCCAAAGTGCTGAGATTATAGGCGTGAGCCACAGTGCCTGGCGACAATTTCTTAAAATAAAACAAAGAAGTTTGCCACACCAATTGAGTCTTCCTTTCCACAAAAGATTTCTCTGTAGCATGTGATGCTGTTTGATAGCATTTTACCCACAGAAGAGATTATTTCCAAGTTGCAGTGAGTCCCCTCAAACCCTGCCTCTGTTTTATCAACTAAGTTTATGGAATAATCTAAATCCTTTTTAAAAAAATTTTTTTATTTTGTGCCCCTCCCCCACACCAGTCTAAATCCTTCATTGTCATTTCAACAGTGTTCACAGCATTTTCTCATTTCTTGAGATCCCATCTCAGGAAACCATTTTCTGCTGAGTGCAGTGGCTCAGGCCTGTAATTCCAGCACTTTTAGAGGCCAAGGTGAGAGGATTGCTTGAGCCCAGGAGTTCAAGATCAGCCTAGGCAACATAGGGAGACGCTGTCTCTACAAAAATAAAATAAAAAATTAGCCAAGCATGGTGGCACACACCTGCCAGCTCCTCGGGAGGCTGAGGTGGGAGGACTGCTTGAGCCCAGGAGGTTGAGGTTGCAGTGAGCCATGATCATGCCACTGCACTGCAGTCTGAGCAACAGAGGAAGACCTTGTCTCAAAAACAGAACAACAACCAAAAAAAAATTTTTTCTTTGTTTATTCTCTAAGAAACAATTCCTCACCTGTTCAGTTTGGTTATGGGATTGCAGCAATTCAGTCACAGCTTTAGGCTCTACTTCTAATTCTAGTTGTCTTGTTATTTCTTTCTTTTTTGTTTTTTTGAGATGGAGTCTCACTCTGTCACCAGGCTGGAGTACAGTGGCGCGATCTCTGCTCACTGCAACCTCAACCTCCCGAGTTCAAGCAATTCTCCTGCCTCAGCCTCCCAGAGTAGCTGGGACTACAGGCGCATGCCACCACGCCCAGCTAATTTTTGTATTTTTAATAGAGGCGGGGTTTCACCATGTTGGCCAGGATGGTCTCAATCCCTTGACCTCATAATCCGCCTGCCTCAGCCTTCCAAAGTGCTGGCATTACAGGCGTGAGCCACTGCACCTGGCCTTGTCTTGATATTTCTACCACATCTACAAATACAGTAGTAACATCTGAGATCATTAATCACAGATCACCTTTACAGGTATAATAATAATAAAAATATTTGAAATACTGTAAGAATTACCAAAATGCCAACACAAAGAAACAAAGGGAACACATGCTGTTGGGAAAATGGCATTGATAAGCCTGCTTGAAATATCTTTGAAGTGCAATTAAAAGAAATAATGCCTGTACCTGTTTTAGAGACAAGGATAATTTGATATCTGAACTGATCCAGCAGCTGTTGACCCCATCTGGAGGGAATCTGGAATGTTGGGTAAAGCATTCTAATGTGATTGTGCTGTTTGTTCCCTTTACCAGGGGTCACGCCTGTTGATGGAGCTCCCCCACCGACCGTACAGTGAGTGCTACCCTGTCCTGCTGGACGGCGTCATGGTTGGCTGGGTGGATAAGGAGCTTGCTCCGGGCATCGCAGATTCTCTTCGTCATTTTAAGGTGGGCTTGAGCTTTGTGAATTGTCCTATCCCTTGACCTTAGGTTTTCAGTTCTTTTCTAGTTTTGGGGTTAACCCTTGGGCAGTCTAGAGTGATCAGGTGGTCAGGGGTCAGAATGTTCAAAATGCCTGTGCATTCCCTCTGGTGACAGAGGCTTGCCTTATACTGGTTTCATTGGTTGGGGTCAGTGACAGATATTTGACCCATATACATTCTTTGGTAGTTTCATTGAGGCACCCCAGTCTGCTTATCTAACTAATTTTAACCTTTTTCCCCCTTCTTAATACTAGTGGCATCTGAGGGATCTCAAAATACACATATTTCCATAATATTCAACATATGCAAGGTAGAAGTTACACTCCATTGCCTCCTAGGTTTTGAAAATATAGCTTTAAAAAGTAGAATGACATTCTTTGAATAACTTATCTTTGGGATTTCCTCCTAGTGATGAGTATTTATTGCTTTGATAATGGCCATTGAAAGAATTGTCCTTTGGCAACATGATGAGTTTGTGGTTTATATTCTGTTCTGTGTTATTTTAAAAAAATGTTTAAGCTAAATTTTAGTTTTAGTTTCAGTGCTCTGTTGGTCACTTGGGTTGTTTCTACCTTTTGGTCATTGCAAATAATGCTGCTGTGAACATGAGTGTACAAATATATAGTTAAGTCCTTGTGCTTTTAATTCTTTTGAGTATATTCTTAGAAGTGGAACTGTGTGGCTCGTTTGATATAATTTTACACTTAGAGCAAAGATGTTTGATCAGTACATGGGACCCTCCTATATACACATTACCCAAATCCACCAGTTGCTATGCTTTGCCCCACATGCTTTATCTTCTGTATGCTCTTTATACTTTTTTTCTTTTGAGCCATTTGAGAGCAGTATTCAGACATTGTCCCATTTTCCATAAAGATTTTAGTGTATTTTTTCTAAGAACAAGGACTTTCTATTCAGTAACTACAGTACATTTCTGAAAATCAGAGAAGGTCATGTGGGTGGGATCCATAGTTGATATTCAAATTCCACCAGTTGTCTCAGTAATGTTCTCTTTTTTTTTTTTCTTTTCTTTCTTTTTTTTTTTTTTTTAAGAGATGGGTCTCATTCTGTTGCCTAGGTTAGAGTGCAGTGGCACAATCACAGTTCACTGCAGCCTTGATATCCCAGGCTTAAGTGATCCTCCTACCTCAGGCTGCCAAGCTGCCTGACCACAGGACTGCACTACCATGCCTAGCTACCCTGGCAACTCCGTGACCCAGTCCTTTGGGTTGTTATGGAGGCTTTATTACATAGGATGACTGATGGAATCGTTGGCCATTGGTGATTAGTTTAACCTCCGGCCCCTATCCCCTTCCTGGAGGTTGAAGATGAGGCTGAAAGTCCCAATCCTCTAATCCTGGCTTGGTCTTTCTGGTAACCAACCCCATCCTGAAGCCACATAGATGCTGCCAACCACCAGTCTTTTGTTTTAATTTTTTGAGTCAAGAGTCTTGTGGTTCAGTTTCCTGAGTAGCTGAGACTACAGGTGGGTACCACCATGCCTGGCTAATTTTTCGTATACTTAGTAGAGGCGGGTTTCACCATCTGGGTCAGGCTGGTCTCCTGACCTCAAGTGATCCGTCCAGTTCAAGTGATTTTTGTGCATCTGAATAGCATGCAAAAAGACATCACTTTGGAAAGTGTAAGGATTTTAGGACTTGTATGCCAGGAAACAGGGTGGAAAACCAAATGGATATTTCACAATACTACAGCTCTCCTATAATTTAGGTTTATGTTTTGCTTCCTCATGATGAGATTCACATTCTCATTTCAGGAAGCACATGATGTTGGTTTGTCCCATTACGGGTCATGTTAACTGATCCCTTCAAGGTTGTGTTCTTTAGGTTAATTCACATAGTTTCTGTTTTCTCTGTAATAAGTAACTTGTGGAGAGATAGTTGAAAGCTACGTGGAGCCCCCTTTTCTTCACATTTTCACCCAGTAGTTGATGAATGATTTGCTGAATTACTATTCCGTTGGTGGTTCTTTGATGAGTTAATATTACTGTGATGGTTACCACGTGTGTTTCCCCACCATCATTTGTTCTATCTTTATTAGTTGCTATTCTGTAAGAGAGGGCTTTCTTTTCTATTACTTGTTCATTTATTTATGTTAGCATAGATTTATAGATGCTTGTTTAATTTTGTGAGTATTCTGTTACTTATTTTGATGCTCAGGGAGTATGAGAGTTGATCAAGTGTACAGTTCAGTGGTATTAAGTACATTCATGTTGTTGTGCAGTCATCACCATCTTCAGAACTTTCTCACTGTCACAAATGGAAACTCTGTACCCATTAAACAATCATTCAATCATTCCTTTTTTTTTTGAGGCGGAGTATTGTTCTGTCGCCCAGGCTGGAGTGTAGTGGTATGATCTTGGCTCACTGTAGCTTCTACCTCCCGGGTTCAAGTGATTCTCCTGCCTCAGCCTCCCAAGTAGCTGGGATTACAGGTGCACACCACCATGCCGGGGTAATTTTTGTATTTTTAGTAGAGACGGGGTTTTTCTACATTGCCCCTGCTGGTCTCGAACTTCTGACCTCAAATGATCTGCCTACCTCATCAGTGTGATTTTATCTTTGTTATAATTTGTGCTTTCTTTTGGTTTACCTTACTCTTTTTTAGCTTTTGGTTAAATAATTTATTTTCATTCTCCTTTTTTTGGTTAGCATTGTGGAGGGTAGGTCAATGAGGACACTTGAGATCTGCTCTTAAATTTCAAGTATGCAATATAGTATTCTTAACTATAGTCACAAGCTATACATGAGATCTCCAGAAACTTAATTCTGTTGCATAACTGAAGCTTTATACCCTTTGACCAGCATCTCCCTGTGTCCCCCTCCACCAAACATCTTCTTTTTAATGATAATACATTTAGCTGTGAATTCCCATGAGTTCTGACACATGGTTTTTGTTTTCAGGATTTTGTAATTTAGGTTTTTATTTCTCCTTTCACCCAGGAGTTTGTTGGAGTTTTTTGGTTTTGTTTTTGAGACAGGGTCTCACTCTGTCACCCAGGCTGGAATGCAGTGGTGTGATCTTGGCTCACTGCAGCCTCAACCTCCTGGGCTCAAGTGATTCTCCCACCTCAGCCTCCCAAGTAGGTAGGACCACAGGCATGCACCACCACACTCAGCTAATTTTTTAATTTTTTGTAGAGCTGGGGTTTCACCATGTTGCCCAGGCTGGTCTTGAACTCCGGGCTCAAGTGATCCACCCATCTTGGCCTCCCAAAGTGCTGGGATTATACCATGCCCAGCCCACCCATGAGTTTTTGGTTTATTACATTAAAAAACAAAACCAATAATCTACTGTATTTTAGATCACAAAGGACAGAATTTCCTTTAGTGTGTCTAGACGTGCATTCATGGTGTACCTTATCCTTAGCCTCAGTAGTTAGTGATTTGCCTGCTAGCCAGGCTGAGCACTCAAGGAAGCAGGGCTTTTACCATGCCCGATTGTGGATGAGTGGCATTCCATGGGGCATAAGACTGGCAGCAACAGCCATGGCTCTGAGACACTAGGTTTGTTAAACTCTGTTTTTGTTGAAAACAGGTGTTGAGAGAGAAAAGAATTCCTCCCTGGATGGAAGTGGTCCTTATACCCATGACAGGAAAACCAAGTCTGTACCCAGGATTGTTCCTTTTTTACCACTCCTTGTAGACTGGTACGGCCTGTGCAGAACTTGGAATTGGGCAAAGAAGAACTAATTGGAACTATGGAACAGGTAAATATATATGTGTGATGGAGGAGTGTATGTGCTGATTTGTATAGTATATAACTTTCAGAGATTTGACTCTTCCTTTTTAAAAGGATTGTTAGTGTTACAATAACAGTTGGACATTTAAAAGAAAGTCAGACTTTCCACCACCTCTGTGACCAGCACAAAGCAGTTTCCATGTCTGATCTCACTGTGGAACCTGAGAGAGGGCTGGTGGTCACATTTCCTGCCTCCCATCCTGTCTAGCTCCCAGAGCTCTTTTGAACCTGGCTCTGCCTCAGCTGGTGAAGTGAGAACATTCCATTAGATTCACACTCAGTCTTTGCCTACATATTGGCAGTTGCAAAATTATAGGCTTTGTGCTCCTTAAAAATTATTCTTCCTGTTTCCCTTCATGATTGGTCTGGGGTAGATTTAGAGTGAAATATGTAAAGCAAGTGGTATTTCTAACTGGATGCTTCCCCGTGCTTCCCAGTTGATCCATTCACCACTCATGATGCTGGGTGGGGAAGGTTTTCTTTTGAGTTTTTGAGTATCGAACTCTGAGAAAGGTAAGAGTTAATGTGTAAACAGTCGCAGTGATTTTGTGCCTTGGACATCCACTCTCCCAGATCTTCATGAATGTCGCTATCTATGAGGATGAAGTTTTTGCTGGAGTTACCACACACCAGGAACTCTTTCCACACAGCCTGCTGAGTGTGATCGCCAACTTCATCCCTTTCTCTGATCACAACCAGAGTCCACGGAACATGTACCAGTGCCAGATGGGTAAGGAAGAGGGAGGATGGTGTAGTCACAATCAGGAAAGGAAACTTGATACTAGCATACTGTTTTATAGTCCGTATTTACATATGTTGACCATGTTCCAAAAATAGGGTTTATGGCAACTTTTTTTTTTCTGTGCCACAAGCAACCAGCCCAGAATCGCTCATTGTATTTAGTTGGCATTTCTATTTAGTTTCCTGTAATTTATGACAGATCTTTAAACTTTGTCTTTGACATTGATGTTTTCGAAGAAAAAGGTAATTTATTCTGTAGAATGTCCATAGATTTGGGTGTGCCTGAGGTGTTATGATTTGATTTTTTGAAGAATACAAGCAATTATAGTCAGTCACCTGCATATTTATTACTTCCAGTGCACTTCATTCCTGCCACAATATTCAAGTTTTCATTGCTTACAATTTTCCTTCAGCCTGAAAATCCTCCTTTAGCATTTTTTTATAGTGCAGGTTGCTGGCCACAAATTCTCTTGGTTTTCATTTATCTGAAAATGTCTTTATTTTGCTTCACTTGAAGGAATCTTTCACTGGATATACAATTCTGAGTTGACAGTTATTTTTCTTTCAGCACTTAAAAGTTGTTGTTACACTATGTCTTCTTAGTCTCTGTCATTTCTAATTAGAAGGCAGCAGTTTTCTGAATATAATATGTGTTTTTTGTTGTTGGTCTTTTGTTTTTGTTTTTGTTTTTTGAGACAGAGTCTCTCTGTCACCCGTGCTGGAGTACAGTTGGTGTGATCTCGGCTCACTGCAACCTCTACCTCCTGGGTTCAAGCAATTACCCTGCCTCAGCCTCCCAAGTAGCTGGGATTACATTACAGGCACCCACCACCATTCCTGGCTAATTTTTGTATTTTTAGTAGAGACAGGGTTTTACCATGTTGGCCAGGCTGGTTGCACACTCCTGACTTCAGGTGATCCCACCAACCTCAGCCTCCCAAAGTGCTGGGATTATAGGTGTGAGCCACTGTACCTGGCCACCATAATGTGTTATTTTTTCTCTGCTCTTTAGATTTTATCTTTAATTTTTAGTAGATTGGAAATGCCTATATAAAGTTTTCTTTATGTAGTCCTAATTGGAGTTTGCAGGTCTTCTCCAATTTGTCTTTTCTTCTTTCTTTCTTTATTTCCTTTTTTTCCCTTTCTTTTCTTTCCTTTTTTTTTTTTTTTTTTTTTTTTTGAGATGGAGTTTGCTCTTGTTGCCCAGGCTGGAGTGCAATGGCGCAATATTGGCTCACTGCAGCCTCAGCCTCTGGAGTAGCTGGGGGTTACAAATGCCTGCCACCACACCTGGCTAATTTTTTGTATTTTTAGTAGAGATGGGAGTTTCACCATGTTGGCCAGGCTGGTCTCGAACTCCTGGCCTCAGGTGACCCACCAGCTTTGGCCTCCCAAAATGCTGGATTACAGGCATTGAGCCATCACTCCCAGCCTCAAATTTGTTTTTTAAAATTTAATTGCTAGTCTTCTGTCATTATTTCTAAAAACATTGCTATATGTTAACCCTTTTGATATTGTTCCATAGACATTACTCAATGTCAGACCCTTAGGTGGGCTGCTTTGATTTGTCCCATGCATGCATGTTCTCTTTTTTCCTTATTTTCTTCAGATTGGATCTTTTTTTTTTTTTTTTTTTTTTTTTTTGAGATGGAGTCTCACTTTGTTGCCCAGGCTGGAGTGCAGTGGCATGATCTCAGCTCCCTGCAACCTCCGCCTCCCGCGTCAATAAATTCTCCTGCCTCAGCCTCCCGAATAGCTGGGATTACAGGCACATACCACCATGCCCAGCTAATTTTTGTGATTTAGTAGGGACAGGGTTTCACCATTTTGGCCAGGCTTGCCTCGAACTCCTGATCTCAAGTGATCCACCCGCCTCAGCCTCCCAAAATGTGGGGATTACAGGGGTGAACCACTGCACCCAGCCCAGATTGGATCATTTTTATTGACCTCTTATTACAGTCACTTTTAATTCTGTCTTCTGCCAAATTCTCACTTACAGTCATGTGTTCTTAACAACAGGAATACATTCTGAGAAGTCGTATGTGGTTTTGTTGTAGTGTGAACATCGTAGAGTGAACTTAAACACAAATCTAGATGGCAGAGACTACTACACTCCTAGTATACAGTATAGCCCATTTCTCCTAGGCTACAAACCTGGGTGGCATGTAACTGTACTGTGCACTGTAGATAGTTGTAAGACAGTGGCAAGGATTTGTGTATCTAAATATAGAAAAAGAAAAATATATTAAAATGTCGGATCACCATAGTATATATGCCATCCCACATTGACTAAAATATTTTTATGCAGTGAATGACTGTATTTTTCAAGTCCAGAACTTCTGCTTGTTTCTTTTTCTCTCTTTTTTTTTTTGAGACAGGGTCTTGCTCTGTCACCCAGGCTGAAGTGCAGTAGCACAGTCTCGGCTCACTGCAACCTCTGCCTCCCTGGTTCAAGCAATTCTCCTGTCTCCGTCTTCTGAGTAGCTGGGATTACAGGCATGTGCCACCATGCCCAGCTAATTTTTTTGTATTTTTAGTAGAGACAGAGTTTTATCATGTTGACCACACTGGTCTCAAACTCCTGACCCAAGTGATCCAGCTGCCTTGGCCTCCCGAATTGCTGGGATTATAGGCATGAGCCATTTCGTCTGGCCTGACTTGTTTCTTTCTTTCTTTTTCTTTTTTTTTTTTTTTTTGAGATGGAGTTTCGCTCTTGTTGCCGAGGCTGGAGTGCAATTGCGCATTTTCGGCTCACTGCAACCTCTGCCTCCTGAGTTCAAGAGATTCTCCTGCCTCAACCTCCCAAATAGCTGGGATTATAGGCATGTGCTACCAGGCCCAGCTAATTTTTTGTATTTTTATAGAGACGGGATTTCACCGTGTTGGCCAGGATGGTCTCGATCTCTTGACCTTGTGATCCACCTGCCTTGGCCTCCCAAAGTGCTGGGATTATAGGCGTGAGCCACCCTGCCCGGCCTTGTTTCTTTTTTTTATAGTTTCTGTTTTCTCTAAGAATTCTTATCTTCATTCATTATGGGCATGTTTTCCTTTATATTTTGAGCGTAATTTTATATGATGGGTGTTGTAAAATCATTACCTGTAAATTCCAGTGTCTGGGTCATCTCAGTATTGCTTTCCTTGAGTATGTGTCAAGTTTCACCATTTCTTTGTATGCCCAGTAATATTGGATTGTATTATGAACATTGTGAGGAATATGTTTTAAACCTTGGGTCTTGTTAGGGTCCTCTGAAGAAGATTGGTTTTGTTTGTTTTTATTGCGGCGTTGGCCTTCAATTACATTTTAATTTTTTTCGTTTTACATCTTTTTAATATACAGTCCATCACCTTGGTTCAGTGCATGTCACCAAAAATTCTCCAGGAGAAGAGGATTGGCTTTTAGTTTTAACTGGTAGTTAACTTGGTGAACATGGCAATTGAACGACATTCTTCAGCCTTAGGTGGGCTGCTTTGATCTGTCCCATGTATGCATAGTTCAGGAGTCCACCAAAGATTTGGACCCAGTTTATATGTTGAATTTAAGGGCCTCCCTTTGTGGTTCTCTCATTTCTGAAATGTTCCCCCCTTCTCTTTGTTGTCATGCTTAGAACTCTATTTCTTGGTTCTTTAAGCCAGTAAGCCTGGGTTTGTAGCTAAGTTGTAGCTGCCACACTGGGCCATAAGGCAAAAATAAATAAATCCGTAAATATGAAAAACCTGGAAATTCATCCAGTGTTGTTCCTTTGTCCAAGTAAAAATTCTTCCCAGCTTCTGACAGCTTTTGGTTCCTCTCCAAAAGTGCTATATGTGTAGTTGGGGCCTTTTTTCTACATCTTATACTTATGTGTTGAGGGTGGTCTTGTAAGAGTAGCCCTTATTACTGGAAACTCTAAGTCTATATATTTTTAAAAATTTAACTTGTACATATTTGGATTTTAAAATTATTTTGTTCTGAAATGATTCTCTATACTGTGAGGTAGTACACAGAAGAATCTCACCCTATGCTCCACTACCTAGAATTAACAAATACGTATTCTGCTGTAAGAAAGTAATCTAATTACATAATAATTACAATCCCCTCTTCTTCCTCCTGTAGTGATATCCTGTAATTTGTGTACTTCCTTTCTGTCTCCTTTTAAAGCTTTTATTGTATCATACATGTATCCATAAACTAGGTATAGAATTATTTGGAATGTGTTGCAAATACCCATAAATCGTGTCATATTAAATGTCATTCTGCACTTTCTCCCACTCAGCACGGTTTTTCTGGTCCAGTCACATTGATACATGTAGGTTTACTTCATTTTCACAGCTTATGTATTTGTCTATAGTAAGCGTAACTACCATGATTATTTATTTATTCATTCTCCTCTGATGAATATTTAGTTGTTTCCAGTGTTGTGTATCACACCTGTAATCAAGATGAAAGAAGCAGGAAATGCTTAGATGTTTTTTCTCCATGTAGGTAAGCAAACTATGGGCTTTCCACTTCTCACTTATCAAGACCGATCAGATAACAAACTGTATCGTCTTCAGACTCCTCAGAGTCCCTTGGTGAGACCCTCCATGTATGATTATTATGACATGGATAACTATCCAATTGGGACCAATGCCATTGTTGCTGTGATTTCTTACACTGGCTATGATATGGAAGATGCCATGGTAAGCTTTACCGGGAATGTTGTTCCAATCGTTTTATTTTTTAACTTTTTTGTTTACGGTGAAATCACTGAAGGAATATTTTTGTGTCCCCCGAGTATCTAGTATATGGCACATGATGTTCTATTAAATGATTAGTTCTTGGTCTAAGTTGAAAGTGGGCAAGCCATGAGGAATATCCACTGAATATTCATATACGCTATGTCTTGCATATTATGAGTAAATTTTGAAGAGTGTGGTTTTGGATATATCTACCTTTTATATTTAAGTATGATTAGATTTTAAGCTATTTTTGTATGTATGGGGTTTTGTTTTTTATTGTTTTTTGTTTGGTTTTTTTGTTTTGGGTTTTTTTTTTTGTTTTTTTTTTTTGAGACAGAGTCTCCCTCTGTTGCCCATGCTGGAGTGCAGTGGCACGATCTTGGCTCACTGCAACCTCCACCTCCCAAGTTCAAGCAGTACTCTTGCCCCAGCTTCCCAAATAGCTGGGACTACAGGCATCTGCCACCACGCCCAGCTAATTTTTGTATTTTTAGTAGATACGGGGTTTTACCACATTGGCCAGGCTGGTCTTGAACGCCTGACTTCAAGTGATCCGCCCACCTCGGCCTCCCAAAGTGTTGGGATTATAGGCGTAAGCCACCGTGCCCAGCCGTGTCTGGGTTTTTGTAGTTTGCATCAGTGATATGGAAAATGTGGGGAGAGTTTTAAAATGTGATGCCAGTTATCCTAAACTAAGTATTAAAGTATTATAATTCTACCTAGTTTTATTCTGAAAATCCTCACTTGGCCTCAGCCTTTTAAATTAACAATTCTTTTACTTCACAGATTGTGAATAAGGCCTCTTGGGAACGAGGCTTTGCCCATGGAAGTGTCTACAAGTCTGAGTTCATAGACCTCTCTGAAAAAATTAAACAAGGAGATAGTAGCCTGGTGTTTGGAATCAAACCTGGTGACCCACGGGTTTTGCAGAAGTTAGATGATGATGGACTGCCGTTTATAGGAGCGAAACTGCAGTATGGAGATCCATATTACAGCTACCTAAATCTCAACACCGGGGAAAGTTTTGTGATGTACTATAAGTAAGTTTGGATATCCAAGCTTGTTTGTTTTGTTGTTGTTGTTGTTTTGAGATGGGGTCTCACTCTCTCAGCCAGGCTAGAGTGCAGTGGAGTGATCTCAGCTCACTACAACCTTCACCTCCCGGGCTAGGCAGTCCTCTTGCCTCAGCCTTCGAGTAGCTGAGACTATAGGCACACAATACCATGCCCAGCCAATTTTTTGTATTTTTAATAGAGATGGTTTTGCCTTGTTACCCAGGCTGGTCTTGAACTCCTGGGCTTAAGTGATCCACCTGCCTCAGCCTCCCAGTGTGCTAGGATTATAGATGTGAGCCACTGTGCCTGGCCTATGTGTGTTTTTTTTTAAAAAACTGTATTATCCAAGCTTTCATGTGTCTCATATACAATATTAGGAATGTTTCCTAGCCAAAATGTTGAGCCCTTATTAGAAATGTCTTATTTTAGCTTCTTTTATAATATAATTTATTTCAATAGGCCTTCATAATAATTTTTCAGTTGCCTTTGTTGCTAGTTTTCTTTCAAATGAACATAATTCTGTAGTGAATATCACCAGTAGCTCTATTCATACCAACTGTTTGTTGCAGAATGAAGGTAAGAATGAGTTTTGCAGGCCAGGCACAGTAGTTCACACCTGCAATCCCAACACTTTGGGAGCATCCCTTAAGCCCAGGAGTTCAAGATCAACCTGGGCAATGTAGTGGGACTCTGTGTCTACAAAGAAATTTTAAAATTAGCTAGGCCTAGTGGCATGTACCTGTAGTCCCAGCTGCTCAGGCGGCTGAGCTGGGAAAGTCAAGGCTGCAGTGAGCTGTAATCACACCACTGCACTCCACTCTGGGCAACAGAGTGAGACCCTGTTCCCCGCCCACCCCCAAAAATGTGTTTTACAAATATCCTTTATGAAGCACTAATTATATTAATGAAACTTATCTCTGTAAGTTTAAACAAATAGGTTGACCTTATACGGTTTGTTTATTTTTTCCTAGGAGTAAAGAAAATTGTGTTGTGGATAACATCAAAGTGTGCAGTAATGACACTGGGAGTGGGAAATTCAAGTGTGTTTGCATCACTATGAGAGTGCCTCGGAACCCAACTATCGGAGATAAATTTGCCAGTCGTCATGGGCAGAAGGGCATTTTGAGCAGATTGTGGCCGATTGAGGACATGCCTTTTACTGAGAGTGGGATGGTCCCAGACATTCTGTTCAATCCCCATGGTTTTCCATCCCGCATGACCATTGGGATGTTAATTGAGAGTATGGCTGGGAAGTCTGCAGCTTTGCATGGTCTCTGCCATGATGCTACACCCTTCATCTTCTCAGAGGAGAACTCAGCCTTAGAATACTTTGGTGAGATGTTAAAAGCTGCTGGCTACAATTTCTATGGCACCGAGAGGTTATATAGTGGCATCAGTGGGCTAGAACTGGAAGCAGACATCTTCATAGGAGTGGTTTATTATCAGCGCTTACGCCACATGGTCTCAGACAAGTTTCAAGTAAGGACAACTGGAGCCCGAGACAGAGTCACCAACCAGCCTATTGGTGGAAGAAATGTCCAGGGTGGAATCCGTTTTGGGGAGATGGAACGGGATGCCCTTTTAGCTCACGGTACGTCTTTTCTCCTTCATGACCGCCTCTTCAACTGCTCGGATCGGTCGGTAGCCCACGTGTGTGTGGAGTGTGGCAGTTTACTCTCTCCACTGTTGGAGAAGCCACCCCCCTTCTTGGTCTGCCATGCGCAATAGAAAATACAACTGTACTCTGTGTCATCGCAGTGACACTATTGATACTGTTTCTGTGCCTTACGTTTTTCGGTATTTTGTAGCTGAACTGGCAGCTATGAACATCAAAGTGAAACTGGATGTTGTTTAACTTGATGTTGGCCTTTTGGATTAGGAGTCCTATCAATCAGATTAAAGCAAAATGTAATTTTAGTTCAATGAAGATATTATTACTAGGTTACTCTTGAGATTTTTCAAAGGTATTAGAACTCTCAACCAAGACCTGAAAACCAAGAATGCAAAGTTTCTGAATCTCTGGTAGATTAACTATTGAGAATGATTTTCTGTATATTAAAAAATTTCATGTGTCTTCTTAAAATATGAAATATTTAGGCCTGGCGTGGTGACTCACACCTGTCATTCCAGCACTTTGGGAGGCAGAGGCGGGTGGATCACGAGGTCAGGAATTTGAGACCAGCCTGGCCAAGATGGTGAAACCCTGTCTCTACTAAAAATATAAAAATTAGTCAGGTGTGGTGGCGGGTGCCTGTAATCTCAGCTACTGGGAGGCTAAGGAAGGAGAATTGCTTGAACCCAGGAGGCGGAAGTTGCAGTGAGCCGAGATGGTGCCACTGTACTCCAGCCTGGCCAAAAGAGCGAGACTCCATCTTAAAAAAAAATGAAATATTGATAAATGGAAGAGCATACATATAGTGACAAGTCTCCTTTCCAACCCTATGTTCCCTACACCCTGTTCGCAGCAGGCAGTGACTTTCACACACCTGTTAGTCCATCTTGAGCAGGACGGTAATATACAAATAGAATGCAAGCTATAATATAATATAATTTTATATTTTCTTATAGCCACATTGAAATAAAAATAAAGAGGTAGTGTTTTTTTACCAGCTTTGTAGAAGTACAGTTGTTACATATTTAATGTATACAATTTGATGGGTTTGACTGTATGCACACACCTTTGATACCATCACCACAATCAGGGTAGTAAACGTATCTGTCATCTTCACAAATTTCCTCCTACCCCTTTGTTTGTGCCTTTTGGTTGCTGCTGGATTTTTGTTTTCTGTGGTAAGAACACAACTCAAGACCTACCCTCTTAAATCTTTAAGTGTACAATAAGTTATTGTTAATTATAGGCACCATGTTGTATAACAGCTCTTTAGACCTTACTTGTCTTGCGTAACTGAAGCTTTATGCCTGTTGAACAACTCTCCATTTCCCTGGCCCCTAGCAACAACCCTTCTACTCTGTTTCTATGAGTTTGACTATTATAGATATCTCATATAGTGAGATCATGCAATATTTGTCCTGTGACTGGCTCATTTCACTTAGCATAGTGAAATAAGATTCATCCATTTTGGAAGCCAGGCATGGTGCTCTGCATCTGTAGTCCCTGCTATTTGGGAGGCTGAGGTGGAAGGATCATTTGAGTGCAGGAGTTCAAGGCCAGCCTGTGTAATATAGGAAGACCCTGTCTTAAAGACCCTGACCTCAAGTGCTCCACCCGCCTCGGCCTCCCAAAGTGCTGGGATTACAGGTGTAAACCACTGTGCCCAGCCTTCAGTGAGTATTTTTATATTTAGTCTACACTTCTACACTTGGCTTTTTTCTGCATTTATACTGACTTGCTTTCATAGCAGTGTGTAGAGTGCCGGTTATGTTTTCTTTTTTGTGTACAGTATTTTATTGTATGGATATACCATCCCCTGTGTATTTGAGTTGTTCCATTCTTTGGCCATTATAATTTTTTTCTGCAAATGCTCTGGTGACTTATCTTTGGCCATTGTAAACAGTGTTGATAATAGATCATCTTGTTTATACTTGTGCAGTTGTAAGATGCTTTTTGGGCCAGGCGAAGTGACTCATGCCTGTAATCCCAGCACTTTGGGAGGCCGAGGCAGGTGGATCACCTCAGGTCAGGTGTTCGAGACCAGCTTGGGTGCCTGTAATCCCAGCTACTCAGGAGGCTGAGGCAGGAGAATCGCTTGAAACTGGGAGGCAGAAGTTGTAGTGAGCTGAGATCGCACCACGGCACTTCAGCTTGTGTGACAAGAGCAAGACTCCATCTCAAAAAAGAAAGATGCTTTGATGATGAAAGCCTTCCTAAGGTAATTCTTTACACAGTTTGGCTTTAGATGCTCTGTCACTAATTATAAGGCAGATAGGAAAAGACTGAGAAAAATCTATCATTTCAAAGATAGGCTCTACAGGCTGGGCGTTGTGGCTTGCGCCTGTAATCCCAACATTTTAGGAGGCTTAGACAGGAGGAATCACTTGAGCCTAGAAGTTCTAGACCAGCTTGGGCTGAGACTTCATCTCTACAGAAAACAAACAGCAGCAACAACAAAAAATTAGCTAAGCATGGTGGCACACCCCTGTAGTCCCAGCTACCTGGGAGGCTGACGTGGGAGGATTGCTTAAACCCAGGAGGTCGAGGCTACAGTGAGCTGAGATTACGCCACTGCACTCCAGCGTGGGTGGCAGAGCAGGACCCTGTCTCTATTTTATAAATTAAAGGCTGGGTGCAGTGGCTCACACCTTTATTCCCAACACTTTGTTTGAACAGATTGTGTGAGCCCAGGAATTTGAGACCAGCTTGGGCAACATGGGGAAACCCCTCTCTCTACAAAAAAAAAAATTAGCCTGGTGTGGTGGCCCATGCCTGTAGTTCCAGCTACTCAGGAGGCTGAGGTGGGAGAATCTCCTGAGCCCAGAAGTTCCAGGCTGCAGTGGGTGAAGATTGTGCCACCATACTCCAGCCTGGGTGACAGAGTGAGACCTCGTCTCAGGAAAAGGCTAAAGAAAACATTTAATAGAAAAGATAGGCTTTGCTTCAGAAAAACTGGTTGAGAAGAATAAGGAAAAACTCCATTCTATTGACTGACATTTCCCCCCTGCTGTTAGAATCCCAACTATACGCTTTTGCACGCTATTCCAGGCTCTGTCTACTACACGATCCCACAGCTGGGGTCTGTTGTCATTACTCCACTTCATTTTTAGCAGCACTAAAAACATTTCCAAAAAAATGTTTTTTTTTTTAGCTTTTTATTTTAAATTGTAGATTTACCACTAAGAAATTGACATTGGGACAGTCCACAGAGCGTATTCAAATTTCCTCCATTTTACATGCACTCATTTGTGTTGTGTGTGGTTCATTTTATCACTTGTGTATATTGATGTGACACCAACATAATCAAGATACAGAGCTGTTCTCGCATCACAGAGCTCTGCCATACTGTCCTTTTATAGCCATTTCCACATCTGTCCCCCATTTCTAACCCCTGGAAACCACTAATCTGCTCTTCATCTCTATAGTTTTGTTATTTCAAGAATTGTATGTAAATGGAATCATGAAGTATAACCTTTTGAGAATGGCCTTTTCACTCAATTCCCTTGAGATACATCCAAGTAGTTGCATGTATCAGTAGCTAATTCCTTCTTACTGCTACATAGTACTGCATAGTATATATGTACGTTGTTTAACCATTCACCTTGAACATTTTGGTTGTTTCCAATTTTGGGCATTAACAATAAAGCTGATCTAAACAATCACATATAACAGACCCCCTTTGTCCTTGAAGAATATATCCCAGGACTCCCAGTGGGTGTCTGAAAACCATGGATAGTATAATACACTATCCGTATGTGCTATATATACTATATATCCTATACATATTTTTTCCTATACATACCTTTGATGAAGTTTAATTAGGCACTGTAAGAGACTGACAACAATTAAACAGAACAATTATACTGTAATAAAAGTTACATGAATGTGGTCTCAAAATATACTGTACTCATATTTTCAGACTGGGTAACAAACTGCAGAAAGCAAAACTAGCTGGGTGCGCTGGCTCACACCTGTAATCCCAGGACTTTGGGAGGCCGAGGTGGGCGGATCACTTGAGATCAGGAGTTCGAGACCAGCCTGGACATCATGGGGAAACCTCGACTCTACTAAAAATACAAAAATTAGCTGGGCTTGGTGGGCATGCCTGTAATCCCAGCTACTCGGGAGTCTGAGGCAGGAGAATCACTTGAACCCAAGAGGTGAAATTTGCAGTTAGCTGAGATCACACCACTGCACTCCAACCTGGGCAACAGAGCAAGACTAGATCTCCAAAAAAAAAAAAAAAAGGTAAGCAAAACTGCAATTAAGGGGGACTACTGTACAGGTTTTTGTGTAAACTTAAGTTTAATTTCCCTGGGACAAATGTTCACAATTGCGATTGCTAGGTCTTTTCGTAGTTGCATATATTGTTTAAGAAACTGCCAGGCCGGGCATGGTGGCGTATGCTGTAATCCCAGCACTTTGGGAGGCCGAGGCAGGCGGATCACCAGAGGTTGGGAGTTCGAGACCAGCCTGACCAACATGGAGAAACCCTGTCTTTATTTAAAAAAGTATATACATATATTAAAAAAAAAAAAAACTGCCAAACTTTTCAGAGAGGCTGTGGCATTTTACATTCCTACCAGCAATGTACGAGTGATTCATTTCTTGGCATTCTGACCAACCAGCATTTGGTGATGTCACCTTTTTTCTTTTTTAAGGCCAGTCAAGTGAAGCACTGGGAGTGGAAAAGGAACAAATAAATGTGTAAATGGTTGTGATCAATTTGTTGCAACACCACTGCACTTGGACCAGCCCACTATTTCTGATTTTAGCCATTCTGATAGATGTGTAGTGATATCTCATTGTGGCTTTGATCTGCATTTCTCTAATGGCTAAAGATGTTGAATATCTCTTCATGTGTTTATTTGCCATCTGTACATCTTCAGTGAAATGTCTGGTGTTCATTTTTTAATTGGATTGTTTGTCTTCTTACTGTTGAATTTTAAGACTTCATTATATATTCCAAATATAAAGCTTTTGTCACACAAGTTCTTTGAAAATATTTTCTCCCAGTCCAATAGTTTGTCTTTTCAGCATCTTCACAGGTATTTTGCAAGAAACAAATTTAAATTTTGATGAAGCCCCATTTACTGGTTTTTGGTATTGTGTCTAAGAACTCTTCATCTAGCCCAAAGATTTTCTCATATATTATTTTCTAAAGGTTTTATTGTTGTATGCTTTATCACATATAACAGAACCCCTTTGTCCTTGAAGAATATATCCCAAGACTCCCAGTGGGTGTTGAAACCATGGATAGTATTATACACTATCCATACGTGCTGTATATGCTATAATCCTATACATATGATCTATAATCCATTTTCCACTTACAGTTCATTTTTGTACAATGTGTAAGGTTTTTGTTGTTCTTGTTTTGCCAATAGATATCCAATTGCTCCAGCACTGTAACTTGAAAACTATCCTTTCCCTATTGAATTATTTCTGCACTTCTGTCAAAAATCAGATGGCCATAGGCCGGGTGCAGTGGCTCATGATTGTAATCCCTACACTTTGAGAGGCTGAGGTTGGATGACTGCTTGAGCCCAGGAGTTTGAGACCAGCCTGGGCAACAGAGCCAGATCCCGTATCTACTAAAAAAAAAATTGGCCAGGCATGGTGTTGTGCGCCTGTAGTCCCAGCTCCCCAGGAGGCTGAGGTGGAAGGATCATCTGAGCCTGGGAGTTGAGGCTGCAGTGAGCCGAGGCTGCAGTGAGCCGTGAATGCACCACTACACTCCACCCTGAGTGACAGGGTAAAACCCTGTCTCTTAAAGAAAAAATATCAGATGGCCATACATGCTTGTGTGGGGCTAATTTATTTTTTATTATTCCATTTTTGTCTCCTTTATCGGCTTATTAACTCTACCTCCATTTTCATTTTTTGTTGTTTTCTTTTAAAATTTCTAGTGTACATCTTTAGACTTGTCACACTTTTATGTAATATTCTATCGCTTCACAGGTAGAACAACTTTGCAACAGCACACACTTCCCTGTCTCTTGGCCTTTGTGCTATTTTTGTCATAAGTTGTATTTACTGTATCTGGAGATCTTTTTTTTTTTTTTCTTTTGAGATGGAGTCTCGCTGTGCAGTGCAGTGGCGCGATCTTGGCTCACCACAACCTCTGCCTCCCGGAGGAGGATTCTCCTGCCTCAGCCTTCCGAGTAGCTGGGATTACAGGCATGCACCATCACACCCAGCTAATTTTATGTTTTTGGTAGAGACAGGGTTTCTCCTTGTTGGTCAGGCTGGTCTCGAACTCCCGACCTTAAGTGATCCACCTGCCTCAGCCTCCCAAAGTGCTGGGATTACAGGCATGAGCCACCACACCCGGCCTATCTGGAGATCTTGATTTCATACATCAGATTTCCGTTTTCTAAGTTTTCTAAGCTTGCTTAGGTGAGACCAGAGCAGACATTTAGGGCTAATTTTGCCTCATTAGAGAGGCAGTATCTTTGAGTAATTTACCCAGTGCACAGTGATTTCTACACTATGGCTGCGTGGGGTGGGGGAGGGCAGAGACATGGACAACTGCAAGCTCCAGGATTGCTCTGCCTGCACCTTCCTGGGTGGTGGTTCCCTTGGCCTCCAGGAGTGTGTTCACAGGCATGCTGTGGGCTACACGTGCAGGAAATCCTTTGCAGGCCTGTGCACACTACTCTCTGGTACCCTGCCTTACAAACTCTAGCTGCCTTGGCCTCTCTGAATTCTCAACTTTCTCTCAACCCAGGGACCCCCCTGGACTATGTAGCCTGGAAATTAACTCTCCCGACACAAGCCAGGCCACTAGTGTCACTTCATTTGTCTGCTTTCTCTTGGGGACCATTGTGCTACAATGCTTGTTTCCAGTTTCTGAACTCTGCTGTCTCACATTTTGTCCAGATTTTTTAGTTGTTGGTATTGGAAGGATAAATCCACTACCTATGACATCACCACACCCAGATAACTTCTGTATTTTTTTGTAGAGAGTTTTGCCATGTTGCCCAGGCTGGTCTCAAACTCCTGGGCTCAAGCAATCCACCCACCTTAGTTTCCCAAAGTGCCAGGATTACAGGCATGAGCCACCATGCCTGGCCTATGTTTCTAATGCAGAAGCCACCACTGTATGCCATACTTGTGACTCCCATATTTGTTGTAGTAAAGAGGCTGCAGCACATGACACACTGGCAGCACCAACCCTGCCTGGTGGAGGACATCTATCCTTAAGACATCCCCACTCCAGGGTTGCCGGGAGTCTATCACCATTGTTGACACTTCTTCAGTCCCAGTCCTGTCAGTCAACTCTACACTCCTAGGTAGCTCTTGAATGTACAGTTGACCCTTAATGCAGTACAAAATTCACATATAACTTTTGACTCTCCCAAAACTTAACTACTAGTAGCCTGTTATTGACCTAAAGTCTTACTGATGACATAAACAGTAGATTAACACATATTTTGTATGTTATATGCATTACATACTGTATTCTTGCAACAGTAAATTAGACAGAAGAAAGTGTTATTAAGGAAGTCATAAGGAAGAGAAAATATTCATTAAGTGGAAGTGGATCATCATAAAGGCCTTCATCCTTGTCCTCTTCACATTGAGTAGGCTGAGGACGAGAAAGGAGTTGGTCTTGCTGTCTTAGAGTGGCAGAGACAGAAGAAAATCCAAGTATAAGTGAACCAGTACAGTTTAAATCCATGTTGTTCCAGGGTCAGTGGTAAACTGTTTTATTTAATGGGCAGTCTACACACCCAAGTGGTTATAAGTGGTACTACAAAATGTATTATAAAAATACAGCAGATTTTTGTTTTGTTTTGTTTTGTTTTGTTTTTGAAAGAGTCATGCTCTGTCCCCCAGGCTGGAGTGCAATGGTGTGTTCTCGGCTCACTACAACCTCCGCAGCAATTCTTGTGCCTCAGCCTCCTGAGTAGCTGGGACTACACGTGCCTGCCACCACACCTGGCTAGTTTTTTGTGGAGATGGGGTTGTATTTTTTTTTTTAAAGGCTAGTCAAGTGAAGCAGTGGGAGTGGAGAAGGAACAAAGTTCCTGTAACTGGTTGTGATCAATTAGTTGTAAACCCCACTGCCTCAGACCAGCCAAGATGGGGTTGTATTTTTTTGTAGCCAGGTTGGTCTTGAACTCCTGACCTCGTGATCTGCCTGCTTTGGCTTCCCAAAGTGCTGGGATTACAGGCTTGAGCCTCTGCACCTAGCTGAACACAATCCTCACCTTCCACCTACTGATTTGTGTTTGTCTGTAACTCCTGCCCCCTAGAATGTATAAAACCAAACTGTAATTCTACTGTCTTAGGCACACTTTCTCAGGACCTCTTGAGCCTGTGTTCCCTAGGCCATGGCCACTCATACTGGCTCAAAATAAATCTCTTTGAAACATTTTACAGTTTGGTTTTCCCGTTAAAAGGTGGTTGATTTTTCCTAGGTCTTTAATGAAGTCCCTAGAAACAGGGTTTAAGACAATTGAACATTTTTTTTAAAGATTTCTTGGTTAGATAGGAAAATTTCAGAAACTCCCTCCCTGTGCACCTGTGGGCGACCCTACCCCCACACACGAACAAGACAAGGTTAGACAGACCTTCTAAGGCAGCTTCTAAGGCCCTTTCAGCATGTCAAAATGCAACTTTGGCGTATCGCTTTTTGAGTACCAACAAGGGAATGGGATGGGTTAAGATTTCATTCTCCCAGTAGAGGAAAATCTAGGGATTCAGTCCACATTTGAAGCCAAAAACAGTTCTGACTCTTTCCAGAGCTTTGAAATGTTGATCCCTTCCCCTCTTCTCCCATCAAACATACAATTGGAAGTTTAAGAATGAAGAATGGAGGGATCTCAAGGTGTAAATCTTTCTTTACGTGCCCATGGCAGATTCAGATGGCCAATGCTGGTCCTCGGATGTCAACTGCCAACCAGGGTAGCTCATGGTCACAGCCTCCCGTACAGTTCTCACTTATCCAGAACTCGAGGCCCCAAGCTCTGTATCCAACTGTTCACTTGCACTACGTCCTCTATGATGTCACTGTCATCGTCAACATTTTACAAACACATTGAGACTCCAAGTGGTCGTTACTAGTTCACAGTCAAGAAGCTCTTGTTCATCTTCAACTCTGATTAACTGCAAAAAGGTCTGCTCATTTTGACTAGAATCTTGAAAGATCTGCAAACTAAACGGCAGGACTGATGCTCAGTTCTGACCATTGGATATCCAGTCTCTTAAGTGGGGAAATTCACGCCCACATCTAACCTCACACTTTTAAGACAGATGAGAAGGGAGGGGGAAACGTGGCTACACTAGGAGGCATTAATTACAAAGAGAGGAAGTAACTGGCTGATAGTTTCATGGAGTCGGGATTAAACACCATTGTCTGTCCTGCCCTATGCTAAGGGTTGGTGGGGAACGTCTGAGTCATTCAGGCTAAGGGAATGGGAGGCCCAAGCCAAGTTAGTTCGGCTCTTGGTTTGACTCCCTCTTCCCTCCAGTTGCAAGCGCTCGCGTGAAACAGGGTGCCAGGAAGACTATCAGCGTCTGCGCAAGGCCGACGGTGGCAGCGCTGCGTTAGGAATCAGGTCCCCTATTCCTGAGCCCAACAGTCGACCGCCACAGCACCCCACCAAAACGGGAACAGCATGTTGAGACGCTACGGCAACGGCAGCCGCTAGCCACCAGCTCCAGTCGGGAGATTTGGAGCGCTTGTGTTTGCTGCTCAATCCGGTGAGGTGCCGCGCACCTCAGCGGTGCATTCTCTTTGGAGCCACGGCACCACCGTACTTTCCATTGCTTACTTCCGTTGAACCCTGGGCGCTGCCATGGCAAGCCGGAAATAGGGATAAAGCAATTTAGCCAAAAGAGGGAGGAAGTGGTTATTAGGGCCCCGCCAAGACAAGCCGGAGCCGGAAAAAGAGGTAGGGCGCCGCCATGACAGATTAAGCCTAAAGGGGAACAGGCTGCTAGTCCAATCGGCTACCGGAAAAAAAAACAGGCTGGGCTGGACGCCGCCATGGCAACCGATACCGGAAGAGGCGGGTCGTTCCTTCCGGGCTGACCCACACCGGCAAAGGTCTCGAGATGTGAGTAGTGGGAGCACCTACCCCGTACATGCTGTTGCGCCCCTTCTTACCCAGTGATCTAGACCTAGTCTGGGACCTCCAGAATTAGGACCAGTCTCCCTGCTTCTTGGAGATCCGACCCTCAAGATTCAGCGCCTTCCCTCACAAGCTCCAACCCTCCGCATGCCCAAGCCCCACCTTCTAAGCGTTTAGGCCCTGCCCCCTCTCGTAGCGGCTTAGGACTTCGGTCCAGTCACTCTTCACCCAAGCTCTGCCCCCCAGTGCCCCAGGTCCGGCCCTTCACACCGAAATCCTAAGACTACAGACTTATTTAGGGACCTCTAGGACTCCTACACCTGTCCTATAGCTCCAGGTTCCTCCCTCTTGATCACTAAACTTTACCTTTTGAACCTTCCAGATCTGCCCAGGACCCTAGTCCTCACCTGTAGGGTCCATAGACTTGTTGCTAGACCCCTCTGACCTTGCCTGGGATTCCCAGAGCACCAACTTCATCCAGGGCTTCCAGACCTCACGCCCCTGGGGCCCTGAGTCCTACGCCAGGGCCTCAGGTTTTATCTTAAAGAGTCTTTGGCTAAGACACTCCCAGGACCTGAGACCCACTTCTTGGACCTCTAAACCTTACTTTTAGAACCCCCCAAACCCATTTAGGGGTTTCAAGCTCTCACTCTAGAATTCTAGATCTTACTTCTAAGGCCCTAAGTCTTCTCTGCATGATCCCTAGGCCTACTGGTGGATGCCTGGATTTCAAGGCCTGTCTCCTGGGACCCTGAAGGCATTGAAAGCTCCCCTCCTGCTTTACAGGCCCTAGGGCTAGGCCTCACCTCTACACTTCTTTGGCCCTATCTCAGGATCCTTCAGACTCCCACATCTGCCCTGGACACCTAGTCCTACTTCAGACCCAGATTAGAACTACTCCCTTTCTTTACCAGGCACCATAGCTCATGCCTGCCTGTAATCCCGACACTTTGGGAGGTCTAAGCGGGAGGATCGCTTGAGTCCAGGGGTTCGATACCAGCCTGGGAACATAGCAAGACCCTGCCTCTACAAAACATAAAAAATTATCTGGGCATGGTGACTCATGCCTGTGGTCCCAGCTACTTAGGATGTTGAGGCAGGAGATCACTTGAATCTAGGAGTTGGAGGCTACAGTGAGCTATGATCATGCCACTGCACTCCAGCCTGGGCCACACAGTGACACCTCTGTCTCTAAAAATAAACAAAACAAAACAAAAATTCCTTTCTTGCCTGCTGCCAAGAATGATCCTCAGCCCATCCTGTCCCACAGGCAGGCAGCCCTGGAGATCACTGCTCGCTACTGCGGCCGGGAGCTGGAGCAGTATGGCCAGTGTGTGGCGGCCAAGCCTGAATCCTGGCAGCGGGGCTGTCACTACCTTAAGATGAGCATTGCCCAATGCACGTCCGCCCAGTGAGTGTGGGCAAGTATGAGACAGTGTGGAGGGTGGGCAGTAGGGTGGGGAATCTCCCAGGGTCCGAACTGCCCTACCCCCCACAGCCCAATCATCCGCCAGATCCGCCAGGCCTGTGCTCAGCCTTTCGAGGCCTTTGAGGAGTGTCTGCGACAGAACGAGGCAGCTATGGGCAACTGTGCGGAGCATATGCGCCGCTTCCCTGCAGTGCGCTAGCAGGTGCAGCTGCCACGCCCACCTACGACCGTGGAGGTAAGAGGGGCTCACCTCAGTTCATCTCATTTCTCCATAACATCCCCTTCATCCTTCTGGTTGTTCTGGGTAAAGACTTTGGAGTCATCCTCAGCCCTACCCCACTACACAGGCCTTTGCCATGCATCCAGGATCCAAAACATCATCACTTCTTGCCCCTACAGCCCCTGCTTTGGTCTACCACCCCCTCACCCTCCACCTCCAGGATACCTGCCCCAGCCTTCTCCGTGGTCTCTCTTCATCCCTCTTCTCTTGCCTGGATGAGCAAGTGGCTTGGATGAGCACATAGAACTGAAATCTAGTCTCATTGCACCTATGCTTGAAGCTCTTCAGTGGCTTCACATCACATTGAGAACAAAATTCCAGGTCCTTGCTGTTCTCTGTCTTCTTCCCTAGGCTGACTTCATTGACCTCCTCCTTCACCCTCTCTCTTCTTTCTCACTACTCCTCAGCTGCACTGGAGAGGGGCTGGGCTAGGGTGGCCAAAAAGCTTACTCTTTTAAATGTATGTAGTATGTAGACCAGATGATGCAGTATACCTATGATATGTAAGTTTCATGGTTGGGCAATTAGAACAACAGTCTAAAAAGACTTCTTGGGGAGAGGCAGTAATGGAAAAAGGTTGAGAAATGCTCTCTTAGATGTTTACTGCCCCCCTCACTGTGAGCTGCAAAGATGAAAGTCACATCTTTCCCCAGCCCCTCTGAACACCCTCTCCTGGGGCCCTCTCTCTGCCCCTGCAGCCCTGTTTTCTGTCTTGGGCCACCTGGCCATCCTTCTCCTAGGCCCCATGTTCCATCTTGACCTTCCAGTCATTCTTGGTGATCATCCGAGACTGATCTCAGAGAAATCTGACCATGTTCTGCTTCTATTTAGAAACCTTTCCATGGCGCTCACTTCCACCAGACCAAGTCTCAACACCAGCGCAGCCCACAGGGCCCTGCAGGATGCAGTTCCTACGACCCATGGCCCCACCTCTCCCCACTTTTCCCCTTAAACTCTGTGTTCCAGCCCCAGTGAACATGCAGTTACTCAAGTGCATGTCTCTGCTGCTTTTGTCCAGCTGTTTCCCTCTGCCTGGACTGCCCTTCCTAATCTAGCTCCTAGCTAATTCCTATTCCGGCTTAGATGGCACCTCTCTCAGAAGACCTCCCTGATGTCCCCACCCACTCCCCCGCCCCTGTCTTCAAGTTCCCAAGGGTCTGACCCCCTCCATCAAAGTTCACATCCTATACCTGTGTCAGGGGAGCTCTCGGCTGAAGATTGGGGTGATGTCCTTCATACCAGGCAACTACAGGCATTCATTCATTGTTTTTGTAAGGCAGGGATAAGTGAATACTTCAGATCCTAAGGGCAGAAACTACGACCCATGAGAGCCGGAGGGAACTTAATTCTCCTCAGGAAACATTTCCTAGTGATCACATACTGTTCTCAGTCAGCTGTTGAGAACATTTCTCTCAAGTTTTTTGGGCATCTGAACAGTAAAGACCCCATCCTTCTATCTTAGAGCCATTTGCTGCTTCCCTCTCTGGACCAGCAACCAGCCTCTCCCCTGGTCTCCCTATGGCCACCCCTGCCCTGACAGTCTTCTCTTCCCTGGCAGCCAAAGGAGCTTTTAAAAATGGGAATTAGGGCTGGGTGCGGTGGCTCGTGCCTGTAATCCCAGCACTTTGGGAGGCTGAGTTGGGTGGATGACCTGAGATCAGGAGTTCGAGACCAGCCTGGCCAACATGGCAAAACCCTGTGTCTACTAAAAATACAAAACATTAGCCAGGCCTGGTGATGGGTGCCTGTAATCCCAGCTACTTGGGAGGCTCAGGCAGGAGAATTGCTTGAACCCGGTAGGCAGAGGTTGCAGTGAGCCAAGACTGTGCCATTGCACTCCAACCTGGGCACAGAGCAAGGCTCTGTCTCTTAACAAAGAAAAAAAAAGGAAATAGGTCACATCTTCCCCTTTAAAACCTTCTTGTGACTTTCCAATACACTCAGAGTAACTACACTCAGCTCCTCCCCCACCGTCCCCTCCTTCCTGGGGATGGCATCCCAGTTACAATTTTTCCTTCCTAGCTGGGGGCAATGAGGTTTGGGCCTCCCACATTCTCTGGTCTACACAATAGGAAACACCAACATTCTCATCTCCTACAGCATGGCACGCAGACATTACAGAATGTCCCGTGTTTTTGTGGCTGATAATTGAAGTGGTTCATGTTCCTTCCACTCTACACACACCTCTGCCTTTTACCCTGATTAAGTTTTCTTAATAGAATTTCTCACATGTTGGCATATTTATTGTCTGTCTCTCCCTACTTGAGTCAGAGAGTTTTGCCTGATGGGCACATGGCAGGTGCCCGGTAAATTTAGCAGAATGGAGCCTTCCCTGCCCCCATGACACTTCACTTCAGCTGACTTGTTCACGTGACCCAGGGCCAAGGTCATTGCCCGACACCCTCTCCCTCTGCCTGTGGGCTCTGCAAGGTCACCCTCTGTGGTGTCTACACAGGCTCCCCAACAGTGGTCCCTAGGCTGGGCACAAAGGAGGTGCTAGTGGATGTTGCTGTGCTTTCTCCACAGGCACAGCCACTTCCTGCCTCCTGAGGACTCCTTTGCCTGCAGGAAAACTGGACATGAATGACTGCCCCCTGCCACCCTCCCCTGCAGAGCGGCCAGATGGAGTCCTGAGCCCTGGCTGTGGGCCTGGCTTTCCTGGATATCAGGATTTCCAATAAATAAAGACTGTGTATACTGGGCATTGATTCCTGCCATCCGTCCTGAGAGGGCCCTAGGAGAGCTGACTGGGCAGAGTCATGTGTTACCCAGCTTCACCGGGTGTGCCAAGGAGGGGCCTGGGGAAGAGCAGGATGCTGTCGCTGTGCCCCAGGGTCGAGAACACCCCGCCTACCTTGTGAACTCTGCCACACAGCCATTTCCTGTCTCCTGCTGCATGTGTATGGGGGAAAGTTCCTCGCTCACTTCCACTCTAGCATTCCTCTGTTATTTTTTAAATATATATATATTTTAAAGATAGGGTCTTGCTCTGTTGCCCAGGCTGGAGTACAGTGGTACGATGATAGCTCACTGCAGCCTCGAATTCCTAGGTTCTGGTGGTACTCTGCCTCAGCCTCCAGAGTAGCTAGGACTACAAGCACTTGACACAGCACTGGCTGCATTCTCCAAGTCTGTATTCAGTTTTCTGGAGGCTTGGGGGATGATAAATAACATGCCTCTTTCCCTGCTGATTTCAGAATCAGTTGAGCAGTAGTTCGAGGCATTAGGCAATGGAGGCGAAAATACTGGCTTTATTACTGAAAACAACTATATGGAAGGATGTGTGGCTTAGAAGGTTATGCACTGGATTTCTTTCCTTTCTTTTTTTTTTTTTTTTTTGAGATGGAGTTGGGCTCTTCTTGCCCAGGCTGGAGTGCAATGGCATGGTCTTGGCTCACTGCATCCTCTGCCTCCTTGGTTTAAGTGATTCTCCTGCCTCAGGCTCCCAAGTAGCTGGGATTACAGGTTCCTGCCACCATGCCCAGCTAATTTTTGTATTTTTAGTAGAGATGGAGTTTCACCATATTGGTCAGGCTGATCTCAAACTCCTGACCTCAGGTGATCTACCTGCCTCAGCCTCCCAAAGTGCTGGGATTACAGGCATGAGTGACTGCACTTGGCCTATGTGATGGATTTCTGTTCTCAGTTTCCATTTTTCCAGAAGCCAACTCAAAATTTGAGTGCAGATGGTAGTTTGAATTTGATTCCATAAACACTGGTAAAGGAATGGAGAAGGGAGATGTAGAGAGGAAGGCGGCCAATAAAAGGTACGTTATCAAGCAAGTTACCACTGTGGGCAACTGGGACTCAGTCCCACTGGCCACCTGTGGGAGACTGTATAAACATACCCAGTTACCCTATGAAGGAGCAAGGGAATTGTATTTACCAACTTCCCATCTGTCATCAAGGGCTGTTTTCATGGGCATTGACCATCTGGTACTTCTGGCCTGCCCTTCTTAGGCCAAGTTCCTTTCTGCCATCAGAAAGGGTCCTAAGCAGAGTATAATGGGATCAGGTAAGCAGCCTTAAACATACAGAAGAGATGCTGAGTGGATCTGGGAAGATACCAATAGTGACTGCTGTAGCTTCATGCTTCTCAGGAATACAGGCTCCATGGGCACAGCTGTTCGATACAGGCTCCCCATAGGGACAGGTTGTAAAGAACAGAAAGCAGACAGACATGTATGCAGGAGAGAAGGAGACCTCAGAGGGCTGACTAACATACCCATGGCCTACACCCACACTCACCATTCAGATGAGGCTCTCCTCCCTGGAGGTGATCCCAAACTTCTGGAAATTGGAGTAACTGGCCATTTGATATTCCAAGGGTTATGTTCTGCTTGGAAGAATGAGCCTGGCCCATGGGAGTCTCTCCTAGGGATTAATCTCCAAGACGAAGTTGCTAATTGGTTTAGGAGCCAGGCAGAAATCCTGTAAGTAAGTTTAGGGTTGCAGGATTTTATACCATTCGTCTGAGCTAGGAGGAAACCCAGGTAGCTTGAGTGGGGTTCTGTGCCATGCAACTAAAACAGACAAAGGCCGGGCGTGGTGGCTCACGCCTATAATCCCAGCACTCTGGGGCAGCCGAGGCGGGTGGATCATGAGGTCAAGAGATTGAGACCATCCTGGTCAACATGGTGAAACCCCGTCTCTACTAAAAATACAAAAAATTAGCTGGGCATGGTGGCGTGTGCCTGTAGTCCCAGCTACGTGGGAGGCTGAGGCAGGAGAATTGCTTGAACCCAGGAGGTGGAGGTTGCGGTGAGCCGAGATCACGCCATTGCACTCCAGCCTGGGTAACAAGAGCGAAACTCTGTCTCAAAAAACAAACAAACAAACAAAAAAACGACAAAATGGAGATCCAGGTTACATTGTAGAACATCTCTATGTGTCCTCTCTTACAATAGGCTAAACTAGCTTTCTTATCTGATGGTCTCAGGGGTCCAAGAGAGTGAAAATGGAAACTTCAGACATTCACTTTTACCACATTCTATTGGTCAAAGAAGTCATAAGCCCAGCTCAGATTAAAGAGGTGGGGAGGCTACTTCTTGGTAGCATTTGGCTGCAAAAAAAATTGTGCCCATATTTAAACTACTACAAGAATTTCATGGTGTCTCTTTCTTCTTGTGTCTGTTTTGGTAAATTGTATGTTTTTAGCAATTTCTCACATTGCTATGGTTTGAGTGTGTTCCCCTAAATTTCATGTGTTGGAAATGTAGTCCTCACATGCATGTTGATGATATTTGAAAGTGGGGTCTTTGGGAGGTAATTAAGATTAGACAAGGCCATCAGGGCGGGGCCACGATGATGGGACTGGTGGTTTTATAAAAGAGGAAAAAAGACCTGAGCTGGCCTGCTCTTGCCCTTTCACCGTGTGATGCTCTCTGCCATGTTATGATGCAGCACGAAGGCCCTCACCAGATGCAGGCACCATGCTCTTGGACTTCCCAGTCTCTAGAACTCTAAGAAATTTCTTTTTAGTAAATTATCCTGTCTATGGTATTCTGTTATAGCAACAGAAAATAGACTAAAACAAACATCTACATTTTCAAATTGCCATCAACTTGTTAATAATATTTTCATAGTATCTTTTTTTTTTTTTTTAAAGGCTAGTCAAGTGTAGCAGTGGGAGTGGAGAAGGAACAAAGAAATCTGTAACTGGTTGTGATCAATTAGTTGTAAACACCACTGCACTTGGACCAGCCTCATAGAGTCTTTTTAAGGTTTGTAGAATCTGTAGTGATAACCCCCTTTTCATTTCTGACATCAGTTATTTGTATGCTCTTCTTTTTTTTCTTGATTGATTTTGAGAGGGAGTTATCAATTTTATCAGTCTTCACAGAAATTACATTTAGCTTTGTTGACACTTGATTTTGTACATTTGTTTTTAACTAGTTCTCTTATTTTCTTCTTTCTTTACATTTAATTTTCTGTTTCTATCTTTTTGAAATGAGTGTTTAGCTCACTGGTTTTCAGCCTTTTTTCTTTACTAATACACAAAGTGTGGCTTTGTGGGTTGTTTTTCTTTTTTCAGGATATATAATTTTACTTGTCCCATAACTGTGAAGAAATAACAAATCATTCTTCAGAACAGAAGATAAATAACTACAATAATAACAAAGACCCATGAGTGCATTGCTGTAACTTAGCCAACAGCCATGTTTCCTTCCTGCCATCTCTGCCGACAGTAGTCCTGCTCGTTGAAGGTCTTTTTCTTTCACTCCTCCTTTTGCTTATTTTCCCTTCTCTACTCTCTTTTAATTTCTCCATTGACCTCAGATTATTTAGAAGTTTAGAGTCATATTTCTTAATTTCTAAACAGAAGGAGGGTTATTTTTTTGTTATCTTGCCTAATTGAAGTTGGGTTGGGAACATTTTATATGATTTTACTCTTTTGAAATGCGTCGAGCCTTTATGGCTTGGCATATGCTCAGCTTTCGTTAATGTGCCATATGTGCTTGAATCATAATCCTTGGTTCATGGTGCACTGTCTTAGCTCAGGTTCCCCTAGAAACAGACCCTGGGACAACGAATTTCAGGCTGATCCTAGTAAGCATTATTAGGGCAGTGGGAAGGGAGACAGGGACAGTTGTCTTGAGTAAAATTTTCCCTCCGTGTTTTAACAAGTGTCAGAATAATTTTTTTAACGACCCTCCACCTTTCCACTCTTTTTTCTTCTTTACATGGACTCTGCAGGTTTCCTCCTACCTCTGTGGCTATTCTTCCACCTTCTCCCACCCAGCCATGACATAATGATTTTCTTCAAGGCTTATACCAGGCCTCCTCTTATTCTCTACTCTGTACAGTGATTTCCTTCATGGAGAATATCAGATAAATCATTGGTTCACAGATGGTTATCTCCAGCCCCCGCTTCTGCCTTGGGCTTTCACCTGCTTCCATGGACCTTCATATAGATTTCTCAAAGGGAACACTCAGTCCCAAGGTGTCCAGAATTGCAGGCATTATCTTCTCCAGCTTGTCTTTCTCACACCATTTCTTTGCACCCTGCTCCTGCAGAAGGTTTGGTATTGTTATTGTTGTTGCTGTTCTTTTCCCTAGAAGGCCTCACTCCGTCTTAAGCCTGGATATACAATTTCCTTTTGTTCACTATTTATTTATTTATTTAATGTTTGTGATGGGGTCTCACTCTGTCATCCAGGCTGGAGTGCAGTGCTGCGATCTCGGCTCACTGCAACCTCCACCTCCTGGGCTCAGATGATCCTCCCACCTCAGCCTCCTGAGTAGCTGAGACTACAGGCACCAGCCAGCACGCCCAGCTAATTTTTGTCTTTTTTAGTGGAGACAGGTTTTTACCGTGTTTTCCAGGCTAGTCTCTAACTCCTGAGCTCAAGAAATCTACCTGCCTTGGCCTCCCAAAGTGCTGGGATTACATGAGTGAACCACCATCCCCAGCCCCTTTTGTTTATTTTAAAGCTGAAATGAGGACTCAATTAATTTTGTTGTAGTCTTGTCTGGTGAGGGGCGATTTTTCACCCTTGCTGCTGTCCCTCACTCTTCCTGTTTTCTTTTTCCTTTTTTTTTTTTTTTTTTTTGAGATGGAGTCTTGCTCTGTCGCCCAGGCTGTAACCTATGCCTCCTGGGTTCAAGCGATTCTCCTGCCTCAACCTTCCAAGTAGCTGCGATTACAGGCATCCACCACCATGCCAGGCTAATTTTTGTATTTTTAGTAGAGACGGGGTTTCAGCATGTTGGCCAGGCTGGTCTTGAACTCCTGACCTCCTGATCCGCCCGCCTCAGCCTCCCAAAGTGCTGGGATTACAGGCATGAGCCACCACGCCCAGCATTCTTCCTGTTTTCTAAATATGCAGTCATTTAGATCACATTACCTGTATGAACAAAAGCCTTTCATGCCAGCTGCATTCTTCAGTCTTTTAACTTCTTGCAGTTCACCAATTACATCTAGTTACATCTGGATTCCTGCACCATTGCAGATGTGAAGCAGGAGAAAAGAAGGATTTCCTTTTCATCTTTTTTTTTTTTCCTGAGACAGAGTCTCACTGAATGGGCCAGGCTGCAGTGCAGTGGCGTTGTCTCAGCTCACTGCAACCTCTGTCTCCCAGGTTCAAGCAGTACTCCTGCCTCAGCCTCCTGAGTAGCTAGGATTACAGATGTGCACCACTACACCCAGCTAATTTTTTTGTATTTTTAGTAGAGATGGGGTTTCACCATATTGGCCAGGCTGGTCTCAAACTCCTGACCTCAAGTAATCTGCCCACCTGGGCCTCCCAAAATGCTGGGATTACAGGCATGAGCGACTGTGCCCCGGCCTTCATCTTTGTTTTGAAGGAATTGCCTCCTACCCCTTAAGTTCTGCAGTTCCCAAACTTGACCTTCTCTGCAGCAAAGATGAGAATGGGGGAAGTTATAATAAGAGGAGAAAATACTTGCCAATGTTTTCTAAATTAACCCATTAAATTAAAATTTAACATTTTCTGTTTTTCCTGATCACAGTCCTATCTTTTACTCAGTTGTGGGCATGTGCATTTTACGGCTCTTAACTCGACTGTTAAATTTTCCTTGAGAACTTGGGAATTTTATGAAAGCACTTTGCTGGTTTCTGTTAGTATCCTCTACATCCAAAATTCTCATTAAAGGATGCCATTTCCCATCTCTCAAGAATTTATGAATTCAGGCTGGGCATGGTGGCTCATGCCTGCAATCCCAGCACTTTAAAGGGGAGGCCAAGGTGGGCTGATCATTTGAGGTCAGGAGTTCAAGATCAGCCTGGCCAATATAGTGAAACCCCATCTGTACTGAAAAAACAAAAATTAGCTGGGTATGGTGGCGGGTGCCTGTAATTCCAGCTATGTGGGAGGTTGAGGCAGTAAGATCACTTGAGTCTGGGAGGCAGAGGTTGCAGTGAGCCAGGATCACAACACCACTATACTCTAGCCTGGGCATCAGAGCGAGACTCTGTCTCGAAAAAAAAAAGAAAAAAGAATTTATGAATTTACATTGTGCACAGGAAGAAAATTATGTGAATGCCTTTCCTAACAGGGAGAGGTCTTTCCTGGCCTTGCTCCGCCTGGGCTGCCATCCGCACAGCACTTTCTTAGGTATCAAGGCCATCTCAGTATGGAGAGATGCCAGAAGTGGAAGTGTCAGCCAGACCATGTTTTCATTCTGCTTGTCTATATTTGATCAAAGTCAGAGAGGGAATCTCAGTTCATAGAGGAAACACCTTATAACCTGTGTTCGTGGAGGAGAATCACATACCAAGTGGAATCACCTTAACAGTAAGGCTTGTGGCCGGGTGCGGTGGCTCACGCCTATAATCCTAGCACTTTGGGAGGCCGAGGTGGGTGGATCACCTGAGGTCAGGAGTACAAGACCAGCCTGGCCATCATGGTGAAACCCCATCTTTAAAAAAAAAAAAAAAAAGAGTAAGGCTTATGTGTGGGCACAGTGGCTCATGCCTGTAATTCCAGCACTTTAGGAGGCTGAGATGGGTGGCTCACTTAAGGTCAGGAGTTCAAGACCAGCCTGGCCAACATGGTGAAACCCTAGCTCTACTGAAAATACAAAAATTAGCCGGGCCTGGTGGTACATGCCTGTAATCCCAGCTACTTGGGAGGCTGAGGCAGGAGAATCACTTGAACTCAGGAGGTGGACTTCACCCCAGGCTACAGAGCAAGATTCCATCTCAAAACTAGATAAATAAATAAATAGGAGTTCGAGATCAGCCCAACCAACATGGTGAAACCCCATCTCTACTAAAACTACAAATTTAGTCAGGTGTGGTGGCACGTGCCTGTCATCCCAGCTACTTGGAAGGCTGAGGCAGGAGAATCGCTTGAACCTGGGAGGCGGAGGTTGCAGTGAGCTGAGATCACTGCACCCCAGCCTGGGTGACAGAGACTCTGTCTCAAAAAAAAGAAAAGAAAAAAGTGGAACTGTTTAGTACATAATAATCAAATTCCCAGTTATCCGCTCCTTCCCTACGTCAATGTTAAACATTCCCACCTTCATCATATACCCTGTTGGAGGAGGGTACTTCCCTGACCCACAGCCAGTGCTGGATGGTGAGACTTGTGTTAGCCAGTGGAAGGTGAGAAGGTGTGACATATGCCACATCTGGGCAGAAGTTTTAAATGGCATGCATCCATTTTAGTTTTGCATTTTGTCTTTCCTCTCCATGTTGTGGGAGTAGCCTGTCTTAGAGGAAGATGCTCATTCAGCCTGGGGCCAGGAATGAGAATAGAAACTGAGCAGAGCTACAGGGCAACCTCAGTCCTCATGTAAAATGATCAAGAACTACATGCTTGTTGTAAGCCACTGAGATACTGTGGTTGTAACAGCAGCAAAACATCCGTGATACAATAGGAACAGGCAACTCACAAAAGAGGAAAGCAAAAGTATGCAATCTCTAACCATTAGAGGAGTATAGATTCCAGTAAGATTTCTGGTCCTTCAGATTGGCAAAAACTAAAGAGTCTGATAATATGTAATATTGGCAAGAAAATGTAGAAGTAGGCTGGGCGCAGTGGCTCACGCCTGTAATCCCAGCATGTTGGGAGGCTGAGGTGGCTGGATCACTTGAGGCCAGGAATTCGAGACCAGCCTGGCCAACATGGCGAAACCCCATCTCTACTAAAAATACAAACATTAGTGGGGTGTGCTGGCACACGCCTGTAATCCCAGCTACTCGGGAGGCTGAGGCAGGAGAATTGCTTAAACTTGGGAGGTGGAGCCAAGATCGTACCACTGCACTCCAGCCTGAGTGACACAGTGAGACTCTCTCTCAAAAAAAAAAAAAAAAAAACAAATCCAGGTGCAGTGGTTTACGCCTGTAATCCCAGCACTTTAGGGCCAAGGCAGGTGGATCATGAGGTCAGGAGTTTGAGACCAGCCTGACCAATATGGTGAAACCCCACCTCTAATAAAAATACAAAATTAGCCAGGCATGGTGCCTCATGCCTGTAATCCCAGCTACTCAGGAGGCTGAGGCAGGAGAATCACTTGAACCTGGGAGGCGGAGGTTGCAGTGAGCCTAGATTGTGTCATTGCACTCCAGCCTGGGCAACAGGAGCGAAACTCCATCTCAAAAAAAAAAAAAAAAAAAGGAAAAAAATATAGAAAAGGGCCAAGCATCCTGACTCATATCTCTACTCCCAGCACTTTAGGGGGCCAAAGTGGGAGGATAGCTTGAGACCAAGAGTTTGGGACCAGCCTGGGCAACATAGTGAGACCCCATCTCTAAAGAAAAAAAAAGTAAAATAAAGTGTAGAAATAGGTAACTCATAAGCTATTGTTCATGGTACACACATTTGGGAGGAAAGTTGCTGATACATTCCAAACTGTGCATGCATGTTTGTGCCTGAGTCCATTTGGGATTGGTAGAGGAATTGAAATCAAATATTGAAAACAAATATTCAAGGGGTTCTTACACTCTTTTTGTATTGTTTGAATTTTTGTGACAATTTATGTATTACTTCAACAATTAGTAATAAGCTTAATTTTAATCAAAATTCTCAATATTCAACTTAGGTGTTTTTTTGTTTGTTTGTTTTGGGATGGAATTTCGCTCTTGTCACCCAGGCTGGAGGGCAATGGCATGATCTCAGCTCACTGCAACCTCTTCCTCCTGGGTTCAAGCGATTTTCCTCCCTCAGCCTCCCGAGTAGCTGGGATTACAGGCGTGTGCCAGCACACCCCACTAATGTTTGTATTTTTAGTAGAGATGGGGTTTCGCCATGCTGGCCAGGCTGGTCTGGAACTCCTGATCTCAGGTGATCCGCCCGCCTCAGCCTCTCAAAGTGCTGGGATTACAGGCATGAGCCACCATGCCTGGCCAAGTGTTTTTTTTGCTTTCATTATTATTTATTTTGAATTATTTTGAATCATGCTAGTTCATGTGGTCTTTAAAATTTTCTACTCTTTTTGATTTATTTTTATGTGTTAGTCTTGGGTTGATTGACATTTTAATGTTAATTCTTTTGTTGCTATCATTTAGATATTTGTACTTTTCTTTTGAAGTTGTACCTATCCTTTACTTAATGACTAAGCTTATTTCTAAAAACCTTGCTGCTAAGTGACAAACGTACATATGAAAACAATATTTCTATTAATATTAATGAGAAAATTATCTCAATCCACGAGACCTGAATAATTTTAATGGCAAAAAATCAAATAAAGAAAACATATTTATGTCAGTAGTGAACACCAATTTTAATGTAAATAAATACTTGGTGCATAGAACTTCGTGTAATGTAGATATGTTACCCTCCCCAAAAGAGGAACTCAGGACTTGACCATGGGGGAAGGTGCATTTTGCATTTTGCACCATTGCCCTCACCAATTTTTCAGTCTTTTGGGAGCTCATCATTACATTGCCCTCGAACTTCACAGAAAATAAACTTATAGCACCCCAAATACCTTTGAAACAAAGTTGAGGCTAAACAAGGGCGTTTCCTAGCATGGAAGCATGGATAGAATTAAGATGCTGTCTCTGCCGCCGACCAGGAGGTGGCGCTGTCCCACACAGACCAGAGACAGCTGCTTGCACGTGAGGCCTCCGACTGGGAACTGCGTGGGGAGATTTTGGGGTATGTCTTTGCTGGAAACTCTAAGGTCAAGTATTACTTCTTACAGTGTACGTACTTAGTATGTTTTTGGGCAATCACTATACTGTAAAAAGGGAGTCATTACAAAAAGTGATGTAACTTTAGTTATTAACTGAATGATGCTATGTACAGGTAAGTCCATAGCCCTGTATTTTATTTTATTATTATTATTATTATTATTAATTTTTGAGATGGAGTCCCACTCTGTCACTCAGTGGCGCCATCTCTGCTCACTGCAACCTCCACCTCCTGGGTTCAAGCAATCCTCCTGCCTCAGCCTCCCAAGTAGCTGGGATTACAGGCACCCATCACCACACCTGGCTAATTTTTGTATTTTTAGTACAAACGCGGGGGTCTCACCATGTTGACCAGGCTGGTCTTGAACTCCTGACCTCAAATGATCTGCCTGCTTCCACCTCCCAAAGTGCTGGGATTACAGATGTGAACCACCATGCCTGGCGTATAGCCCTGTTTTAAAAGTACGTAGTTTATTATTTCTACTTCTTAGGTTGGACAAGTGTTTATTATATTATTTTTAAAAACAAAAGAAATAAAAGCAGACTATGTATAGAATGGTGATGAGACTGTATCATGAAAAAAAAATTTGATCCGTCTAAGTCTGAACTCTTGAGGTACAAAAATTAGAAAGAAGGAATTGGTAAAATTAAAACCTGACATGAGTAAAACAGAAAATAAAAACAAGGCAAAAAATGATTGAAAGGATTAATCCCAAATTGCTTCTTTCAGGATAAACTATATGCACCCTTCAGGAGCCTGAATAAAGGTAAAGTAAAAGGTTAAAAAGAGATGCATTTAGAAATCAGAAAGGAAATGTAATCAGAAGTTGTCTGGAGGCTACTGCATGCCACTCTAGTCAAAATATTTCCTGCTGAACTTCTGAGTATCATATTCGACACAGATGTAGAAACACGAGCGTCCTAGTTACTGTGGAAAAGTTTGGAAAGGTGATCAAAATGCATTTTTTTTTTTTTTTTTTTTTAGATGGAGTCTCACTCTGTCACCCAGGCTGGAGCACAATGGCATGATCTCGACTCACTGCAACCTCTGTATCCCAGGTTCAAGCGATTCTCCTGCCTCAGCCTCCTGAGTAGCTGGGATTACAGGCTCGCATCACCACACCTGGTTAATTTTTCATATTTTTGGTGGAGATGGGGTTTCACCATGTTGGTCTCGAACTCCTGACCTCAAGTGATCGACCCGCCTCAGCCTCCCAAAGTGTTAGAATTACAGGCATGAGCCGCCACACCCGGCCAGGAGGAGATTTTAAAGGTCTGTCAGCAGAGTCAGGAGGGGGTAAGACAGATTGAGCCTGGAAATTTTGTTGTTGTTTTTAGGCAGTGGAAGGGGACCAGAGAAACCTGTGTCCAGAAAATTAATTTTTTTCTTACGTCTTGGGTAGAGTTTCTCAGCTTTTAAAGTCAGAGGTCCTCAATCTAAGGTCTCTCAATAGGATGGGAGTAGTAGTTAGACTGAGGGCAATGGTGATAGCCAGGACAAGGTCACCAAAAGATTCTGAGATGACAGGCCAAGCCAGCTGTTCTGCAGGCAAGAGCCAAGAGAGATCTGCGGTGGGTGTTCCTTCACCACCATCCTGGGCTTTTCATGTTTTTTCATGGCCATGAGATAGGTATAGCTAGTCCCTGCAGTCCTTACTTGGTCTGATACACACCACAGTACCACAGTTTATTCATTTATTCCTGAACAGCACAGTTTGTTTGTTTGTTTTGGTGCAACTTGTGCCACCTAAACATCTTCCACTCCCTCACATAGGGGGCCGTGCCAGGGCTACTTTGGGAGTCGTCACTTCACACTCAGGATCAATATCATCAACATCTATAATTGCTCAGATCCAGGAAGCACAGCTGGACAGTAAAAGAAGCATCAGCTTAGAGTTTCCTACCCCTTGACTTTTTAGCTACTTGCTAATTCCAGTAGTTTTGTTTACCCGGGGGGTAAGCATGGGAGGGGAAAGGAGAAATAAGAAGAGTACATTGTGCGGTTTGAGTCTCTTACAGCCAGTCTGGGCCTCCTCCGTGACTCCTCAAACTCACACAGGTTCTATTTAAAAAGGAAGTTCCGGCCGGGCACTGTGGCTCACACCTGTAATCCCAGCACTTTGGGAGGCTGAGGCGGGCGGATCACGAGGTCAAGAGATCGAGACCATGGTGAAACCCCATCTCTACTAAAAAATACAAAAATTAGTTGGATGTGGTGGTGCGCACCTGTGGTCCCAGCTACTCGGGAGGCTGAGGCAGGAGAATTGCTTGAACCTGGGAGCCGGAGGTTGCAGTGAGCCATGATCGCGCCACTGTACTCCAGCCTGGTGCCTGGCAACAGAGCAAGACTCTGTCTCAAAAAAAAAAAAAAAAGGAAGTTCCCTTTTGGGGAATTGGCACATTTAGAATCCATATTGTCTGTTTTAAGTGTGTACTCTATTGAGAATTGAGCTTTGGTTGTCCGTGTATCTTTTTTAGCTTCTCCTTTAAGCATCCATCTCTCTCTCTCTCTCCCTTTTTTGAAACAGAGTCCCATTCTGTCACCCAAGCTGGTGTGCAGTGGTTCAGTCATGGCTCACTGTAACCTCAACCTCCTGGGCCCAGGCGATCCTCCCACCTCAGCCTCCCAAGTTGCTGAGACCACAGGCGCATACCACCACGCCTGGCTATTTTTTTTTTTATGTAGAGACAGAGTTTCACCATGTTGCCCAGGCTGGTCTCAAGTGATCCACCCACCTCAGCCTCCCAAAGTATTAGGATTACAGGCATGAGCAACCGCACCTGGCCTCATTCCATCCTCTAATGGCATCTATTGCCTGTGGGCGATGAGGGTCCTAAGATGTCCTGGGAATGTCCAAGATGGTTGGCCAGTGTTGGATATTCTTGACTATAAATGCAGCATCATTTGATGAGATACATTCAGGGAATCTCAGTATGTAACACAGATCATCTGCAAGTCCCTCAATTTATGTTACATATAGCTCATATCTGTGGTGAGGACCTACATTACCATGCCATACCCAGAAAGATGCCTACTGTAGGCAATGCTCCAAGAGGAGCATTTAGGAGGTCATATAGCCTATTTGCCAGGACTGGCCAGAATCTGGTGTCTTGGGTTCATATGTGCACTGGAGTTTTCTTTGCCCCTTGACTGAGAGGCTCATTTGCCAGGCTTTGGTAGCTTTCTGTGCAGGAGTCATTTATCTTTGCTTTGGGTCCTAGTCCTGCATTGTAGACAGAATGCTGTGGCCTCTGTGACAGGTATTCACTTGTCCTTACGTGGAAAGCACAAGTCTGATCAGGTTTTGAATTCCACTCATGCTTGTTTTTATGGACATTCACATCCATAAAACAGAGGGCAGTAGTGCAGTATGAATAACATCTGAGGCTGGGCTCACACCTGTAATCCCAGCACTTTGGGAGGCCAAGGCAGCAGATCACTTGAGGTCGGGAGTTCGAGACCAGCCTGGCCAACATGGCAAAACCTCATCTCTACTAAAAATGCAAAAAAAAAAAAAAAAAAAATCCAGTCATGGTGGTGCATGCCTGTAATCCCAGTTACTTGGGAAGCTGAGGCAGGAGAATCACTTGAACCCAGGAGGTGGAGGCTGCAGTGAACCGAGATCATGCCACTGCACTCCAACCTGGACAACAGAGGAAGATTCCATCTAAAAAAAACCCAAAAAATCTGATACCATAATCTTCACTGCTATAAGGGTTGGGACTTGATCATTTAGTCTAGCTTCCAGGCACAGGCCCACACTGCCAGCCCTTTGGCTACAGTCTCTAAACCAATGAAAAAGCAGCAAGGAACATTTTGGAGGAGTTTTTCAGGGAAACCACCACTGTCCCCAGCTGCTCTGTCCACTGGATAGTATCTTTTTTTTGTGCAAAGTTTTAAACAGCTTTTCTTTCCCCCTGTGGCTGCACAGCTGCAGGAGCCAAGAACATTTCCACCAGCTTCTAACTTAGCAGGCTCCATCTATGAAAAGACCCAGGCGTCCTCAGGGACTTGGTGTATCAGTGCCTCCATGAAGCTGGAGATCCTGACACAAAATGTTCCTCTGGGATCAAGGGATGTCCGGCCATCTTGTAACACAGCTGTATGACTCCTTTGATGCCTGGTGACCCTATTCTACATAGCAGCCAGTCACTGGCACTTGTAGCTGGAAAGGATCATTAAAACTAACTGGTCTGAGCAGAGTGCAGTCTGTACAGCGTGCTGGACACTGTTCTTAAGCACACCGGCCTCTAAGCTCTTTTCCTCAGTGCAGTGGTCTCTTCTCCACCTGTACGGCTTCACCCATACCACATGGCTGGGCTCAGGACGCCCAGTAGGTCCTGGATGTGCTCTCATCCCACTAATGCTGTTCTCATTGTAGCATTTTCCAATGGCAACATCACTTGCCATTATGGACAGAGTACTACATATCCTTAGAACAGGCTGTGTGTCCCCACACTGGGAAGGGTGCATGACCTTGGGTAAGACTGTTCCTGTGGGCCAAGGACATTCTTGGAAGAAGTTTCACCAGTGAATCATTAGCAGTTCATATTCTAGCAGCTCATGGAATGATGGCCTAGGTCCTGATGGGAAATTCTGAGAGGTATCCACAGGTTCACTACACGTTGTAAAGTCTTAGGTGTGGAGCCCACACTGCGGCCATAATCAAGGCTGTGGTGGGTCTTTCCACTGTTCTGTGAAACTGCCTGCTGCTAGGATATGTGGCATGTGGTAAGCAGGAACTCCACAGCCGTGGCCCATTGCCTAACATCTTTTATCATGAAAACATGTCCCATGGCCAAATAATTTGTATGTAAGACATCATTGCAATGGAATAAGCATTTGTAAATCTACGAGTAGTGGTGCTGGCGTAAGTGCTATGGGTGGGATAAGCAAACCCACGAATATGTTTGTGTTAATCCACCTTCATTCCCCACCACCATTTGCCTCTTGCATTGACCAAATAGGTGAGGTAATAGTGGTGTTATGGAAATCACTAGCCCTGCATCTTTCAAATCTTTATGGAACTAATTTCTGCAATGTCCTCGGGCACAGAATTGTTTTAGGTTATTATCTTGGTTCTAGGTGGTCCTTTCAAGGACTCTAACTGGTCATTCCCACCATGACAGACCACATTCCTTGGATAAGGACGCAAGGCTGGCAAAATAGCCTCACGGTGTGCCTGGAATCCCACCTGACCCACTGCAAGGTGGACTCTGGCCAAGACCTATCTATCCCCTGACCCTCCTTAAGCCTCTTTCCAGTTGACCATAGAGATTCTGGGAATTAGGCTCAGATAAGTTCCAGTATCTACAAATGTGGCTTCCAGCAAAATGAGCACAGACTGAGATTACAGAACCCCATTCCTGGCCCTCTCTGTTGCTAAGTGTCTATCAGGCAAGAGCCTTCCTAAGCCTACTTATTCATTTGTCAGTTGGAGCCAAAAATGTTCTTTGGATGGTGTGACATTTGTGCTGATGTGATAAGATTATGCACATCAAATGCTTTACACATTGCCTAATGATTATAAGTACCATTGACCTTTTCTTCTGCAAAGTGTAAAGAGGAAGAGAAATTATCTAATACGATTTAGCAGTATTTTAATGACTCATATTTTATGCACTTTTAATTTCATTTATTTCCAGAAGTTTTTCTTTTTCTTTTTTTTAGCTGCCCATCACTGATTCTTTTTTTTTTTAAGTAGAGATAGAGACTCTTTTACTTTCATTTATTTCCAGATGTTTTTCTTTTCTTTTCTCTTCTTTTTTAGTAGAGATAGAGACTCTCTTTGTTGCCTAGGATGAAGTGCAGTGGCAATCATAGCGCGCTGAAGGCTTTCGCCTCTGGGCTCAAGTGATCTTCCTGACTCTGCTTCCTCAGTAGCTGAGTCATGCACCACCATGCCTCGCTCGCTGTCTTTCTTTCTTTTTCTCTCTCTCTCTCTTTCTTTCTTTTCCTTCCTTCCTTCCTTCCTTCCTTCCAAAAGCTTTATTTCCATTGGGTCCAAGGCTTGTTAGGGTAGTTAGAAAGCTGCCTAGTGGCTGGAGGGGAGAGACTTAGGCAGAATCCTTGTTACTTTGCAAGGGGCTCTTCAGAAGTCACTGGGCTCAGTAGGCTCCTAGTGGTGCTTAAGAGTGAGCCTTTTGAAGAGATACTCACCCAGCCCGTGGAGGTTGGTCAGGTGGTCACCCATCTTCTTGATGTGTTTCTCACTGTAGCTGAGAAACACTTCCTCATGTAGGAAGTGACTCTCCAGGAAGTCACAGAGATGGGGGTCCGTGCAGCAAGAACCCAGGGCATGAAGATTCAAAAGTGTTCAGATTTTTCTCCAGGGCCATGGCGGCTTCCATGGCATCCAGGGTTTTATCCTGCTCATCTTGAGCTGGCTTCTGGATGTCCTGGAGGAGAGCGTGGCCACCACGCTGGTTTTGCATCTTCAGGAGATGCTCGTAGCCCTCGCACTTCTCCTTGGCCAATTCACGGAAGAAGAGGCTCATGCCTTCCAGAGCCACATCATCACAGTCGAAGTAGAAGCTCAGAGAGAGGTAGGTGTAGGAGGCCTGCAGGTGCAAATTGACCAGGTGGTTGATGGCTGCCTCATGTTGGTGGAATAATTCTGACGAATGTGGAAGCTCGTGGTTGGTTGGCAAGAAGGAGCTAACCACAAAAATGGTATTGGCAGGTCCCATAAGCAGAAGATGGCTGAGAAGATGGTCCCAGAGGTTGCAAGTGGAGAGGAAATTGGAGGGTGGTCGGAGGCTGAGAGAAAGAGTCCCCGGATCTGTACCATCCAAACACCGTTGAAGCAAGAGACAGATCTGTGGGACTGCCAATTGCTCCTGGCTATTTCTTTAAAAATTTTTGTAGAGATGAGGTCTCTCTCTACGTTGCCTAGGCTCAAATTTTGTCATCTTTTAAATAACAGGATTCAGGGATAGGAATTTAGGACTAAGTCAATCTTCTATGAATATTCTTACATGACAAATTGAATAAGAAGGCCCAGACTCAAATGACTTGATTCTTATTTTCAAATAATCGGGCTGTAAGATTTACCTGTTGCTTCTTAACATATAATATGTACATCTGTCTAGGATTTAACTTGGAAAATATTTTTCAAATCTTGGTGCGATTATATAAGACGTGTGCTTATGACCACAGCTGGTAGGCATGTGAGATGGTAAGGCATTTCCGCAGAGCAGAGGTTCATAAGCTTTATCATGCATCAGAGCTACCCAGAAGGCTTTTGAAAACAGATTGCTCAGCTGGGTGCAGTAGGGTGCACCTGTAGTCCTAGCTACTTGGGAGGCTGAGGCAGAAGGACCTTTTGAGCCCAGGAGTTTGAGGCTGCAGGGTGCTATGATTGTGCCTGTAAATAACCACTACACTCCAGCCTGGGTGGCATAGCAAGACCCTGTCTCTAAAACAATAACTTCCAGTAAAAAAACAAAAACCACACAGATTGCTGGACCCCAACCTAGAATTTCTGATCCAATAGTATTAGGGTGGGGCCTGAGAATTTGCATTTCTGACAAGTCCCCAGATGATACTGATCCTTATTCTTCTGGCCCACAGACCACTTAATTAAAGCCAGCAAAGCAGTCATCAGCGGTGACCCAGGATATAAGCTGAAGATGATGAGCAGCCTTGAGGAAGTGAGGGAGGCCTGCCCTCAACACCAGGAAGCCAAGCGAAGGGGTGACTCACCAGGGCAGGGCAGGGCCCCTGTGTGTGAGAAACCAGAACTGAGATCTGCACCAGCTGTGCGGCCCCAGGTATATCAGGGTGTGTAGCGGCAGCCCAGGGGAAAGGCACTCGGGACCACGCCCCAACTCACCTACCCTGTGTAAGTTTTTTCCGTTGCACATATCAACATCTAACATGTCACATATTTGATTTACCTCATTTATTCTCTGACTCTCTGCCTCCTGTTAGAATGTAAGTTCTCTAGAGCAAGTATTTTTATATGTTTTATAGAAGAACTTTGCCTGAATCATAGCAGGTGCTGAAATACTGACTGAATGCACGCCTATACATACACATATAACTGTGTGTTCATGGTATCGTTTCTAGAAGGAGCCACAAGAAAATGGTGGCAGACTGTCTCTGGGCAAGGGAAGTGGAGGAATGAGTGGGGGGTGACTATAACTTTTTACTGACTCTATAGCCCTTTGAATTTTTCTTTCTTTCTTTTTTTTTTTTTTTTGATGAAGTCTTGCTGTGTTGCCCAGGCTGGAGTACAGTGGCATGATCTGGGCTCACTGCAACCTCCACCTCCTGGGTTCAAGCAATTCTCCTGTCTCAACCTCCTGTGTAGCTGGGATTACGGGTGTGCATCACCATGCGTGGCTAATTTTTGTAATTTTAGTAGGGACGGAGGTTTCACCATGTTGGCCAGGATGGTCTCAAACTCTTGAACTCGTGATCCACCTGCCTTGGCCTCCCAAAGTGCTGGGATTACAGGTGTGAGCCACTGCACCCTGCCAAGTTGTTCCTATGTATTTTATCTAGCTAATCAAAAACACATCTCTGTTGTTGATTAGGAAATAGAAGTTGGAAGAGAAATAGGTATAATAGGGAAAAAAACATTTTCCTTCAAATCTGGTGAGATCATCGTGTAAGGCTAAGTGAGAATACCTGAAATAGGTTTGAAGAAAAGTTCATCTTTGATGATGCATTCAGCTCAGTCCCACACAGCCCTACCCCAGCCCCAGACTGGCCCTGGCCCTATCCCGGGACAACCCTAGGGGGCCCCAGAGTTCCCCTCCTAGAAACCAGAATTTCCCAACCCTTCCCGCTGTCCACCCTTACCCCATGGACATGTGTCCATGTGTCAAGTAACAACAGCTAATAGTGAAGTGGGGGCAGAAACACCCGTTGGCTACTTCGGGAAGGAGAGAATATCTCTAAGTTTAGTGAGCTCAAGGTGGAATGAGAATCCACGTGTTCAAAGGGGAGGCAGAAGGAAATACTGAGAGAAAAAGGGGGATTTGTGCTCATCTCAGCAGGAACCTGGGTTGGGGCTGAGGAACTGGAGGAGCCATGCACTGGGGAGCCCAGAAGAAGATTCCCAGGCTGGAGCACCAGCTTGGAATTGGGAGAGCCAGGCAGAACCCCGAGTAGACACCGGGGGTTAGTGCCTGTTAGGGGAAGTTGAGGAAGAAAAACAATAAAGTTGCCCTCCCAAACAAGATGGGAGCAGTTTCTAACGCAGGTAACCACTGACCTAGTTATTTATTCAATATATATTTATTGAGCACATCATTGTGCCAGGTCCTATGTCAGAAAAGGGATATGGGGGCTGCGCATAGTGGTTCATGCCTATTATCCCAGCACTTTGGGAGGCCGATGCAGGCAGATTACCTGAGGTCAGGGGTTCAAGACCAGCCTGGCCAGCATGGTAAAACCCCGTCTCTACTAGAAATACAAAAATTAGCTGGGCGTGGTGGCTGGTGCGTATAGTCCCAGCTACCAGGGAGGCTGAGGCAGGAGAATCACTTGAACCCAGGAGGAAGAGGTTGCAGTGAGCCAAGATAGCACCACTGCACTCCAGCCTGGGCAACAGAGCGAGATTCTGTCTCAAAAAAAGAGAAAGGGATTTTGATTAAACACAGACTTACATGACCTGAGATACCTTCCTAGAGACTGAGCCTTCTTTGGAAGGTGGCAGGGATGCAGCAGCCCACATCCACACCGTCTCCACCTCTTGGATGTGGAGAATCTGAGAGAGGGTGCCGCCTCCTTCCCTGAGGGATTTTCTGTGGTCTCAGACCACACAGCAGCTTCTGTGCTCGCCCAGCAGGGGGCAGGCTGAACTTGGGCACCGTCTTGCCAGCACCTGCTTAGGAAATGGGACAGATGGGTACCTAGCCCCCTCACTGCCCACTGCAGGGTGGGCATGGTGCCCATTTGCTGGCGGCAGCAGCACCAGAGAAACAGGATGCACCAGGAGGCTGTAAAAAATGCTGTTTTGAGTTCTCCCTAAGCCGTGTCGATGCTGCCTGGCAGATGTTCAGCTCTGGCACGCTGCCACACTCACCCTCTGTAGCAGCCCGAGACTAAGGATCATCTCCTTCACATCCCGGTGAAGGCTGCTCACCCTGCTTCTACTCACTGTTTCTCTGAGGCATAGAATCCTGGACCCCAGAGCTGGAAGGGACTTGGTTGCTGCTAGCACAGGAGTTGCCATTTCAAATAATTTCAAAGGGCAGGCAGGGAGCCTGAATTTGTGAAGCTGACTTAGGGTAAGACGGCAGGAAATTGTAGTGGCTATGCCGAACTGGAGGAAACAGCCTCATGCCAAGGCACCTAAATTCAATTGATTGTCTAACTGTAAAAGAAAATGCAGCCATAGGCTGAGTTAGGACATGAGTTGGCTGCCAGTTTCCTTTCCATCAGGTCCACCCCTTCGCCTTTGGAAAAACTAAGGTCCAGAGAGGGCCCGAGATAGGGCCTGATTCCCTTCCCACCAGAATCCAGTTATTTAGTGCTGTTTGTTCCTTGAGGGCACAGGGCAAATACTAAGCAGAAAGAGTTTGGGGTGGCATGGACATCTAGATCTGCCTCTCCCACAGCTGCTGATCAGACTTGGATTGCTTCATTTCCTTCCTTGGCCACAGATCTCCTGTTTGGAGAAAGCAGCCTCCTCCAGAATACAGGGCACTCCTTTTCCTCAGAGTGAGTCACAGCCTCCTAGCAGACTTGTGGACAGCTTTACTCCAAGACAGAATTCTCCCCTCCCACTGCTTTTTCCAATGAATACCTCCAGCAGTGGAGCTCCACTGCCTTGGGCCACCGCCCTAGGGCTGTGAACTTTAATTTACTCAGGTTTTTCCCTGCTTAAAATGAGGCCCTACAGAGAAACACTGAGGGGTCTTTTGGCTTTGGTTCTTCAGCTCTCATTAAAAAAACAAACAACGACGACAAAAAAACCACATTAGAAGCATAAAGTGCTATTTTCTCATAAGGTGTGAAGGTCACAGGAGTGTGGCCGGTACTTGTCGTGGCTCTGCAAGTACCAGGAGTGGTTCTTCTGAGATCCAGTCTTGGACCTGCATTGTCTCCATCTCCAGGAGAATCAGCAGGCCATGCTGAGCTTGTGGAGATGCTTCTTTAGCACAGGAAACCTGAACCTCAGACTCCTGGGTAGCAGGAACTGGGTTGTGGCCCCATTACTAATCATAGAGACACCTTTGGGACCTGGGGTTAAGTATTTATGATACAGCTAGTCAGGTGAAGAATAAGGGGAGGATTAGGACACACCTAAGGCCATTGTCACAGAGCTCCTGCCCGCCTAGCACCTCCGAACCTCTCAACCAGTGTGTGCAAAAGATGGCCTGAAAAACTGGTCTCAAAAGACATTGTCTCGAGTATACCTTTGAGAGGTGGAAATAGAACATTTACTTATTTGTTCAAGGAAAAAGAAACAAAAAGAAAAACACAGAGATGAATGAGATTAGCTACCTGCAGGGCATGGGAGGAGCATGATGGAAATAAAGGGAATGAAGGGGGGAATGAGACTTCTATGAATATCTCTTTTTGTTCACTTTATTTTATTTTTAGGAGAGATGGGCATTCCTTATGTTGCCCAGCTGGTCTTGAACTCCTGGGCTCAAGCTATCCTCCTGCCTCTGCTTCCCAAAACGCTGGGATTACAGGTGTGAGCTACCAAACCTGACCCTCTTTTTGTTCTGACCTTTTAAAATCATTTTACTATTTCACATCTCAAAAATCAATACAAATAAAACTCAGAAGGACAGGGAAAACCCTAAAGTTGAATATAAACAGAAACAAGCAAATTAAAAAATGCCCTTTGACTTCTATCTTATCACTTCATAGTAAAAATAATCCCAGTAACATGCTAAACATGTTTCTAGTTTCATTTAACCCTTGCAACATTCCCTAAATTGTAGGTAGGATGACTAGTCTAGTTTTACAAAAGGGGGAGTTGCCCTTTAGGAAGGAGGCAAAGGAAGCTCCCAAGCTCCCAGGGACTTGAACTCAGGTTTTGCACCAGATTTATATTAGATCTCAATTCTGAACTCCTATTACATCCTCAGCTCTGAGCCGGGCACAGAAGGATTTGCAACACTTAACATCTCAGTGACAAACATTTAACATCCTGAGGTTATACATAAGGGAATGAACGATTCCTTTATCATTCTTAAAGATCTAAAGATCGAAAATATTTTAGGAATTCTGGGCACTCTGTTTGGGCTGCTTTCCTGGAGGATATGGGATTCCAGGTAGGTGCAGAAAGGAGCAGAGAATTCCAGACAGCAGAAAACACTTGGAGAAAGGGTTGAAAGGGGCTTGGTGTGTAAGAGCAAAGGAGACCAGCTTCTGCATAGGAATGAACAACACAGAAGGACGCTCATCATGCTGTGGGATAATTTTCATATAAGAGTTCCGGCCAGGCATGGTGGCTCAAGCCTGTAATCCCAGCACTTTGGAAGGCCGAGGCGGGTGGATCATGAGGTCAGGAGTTCAAGACCAGACTGGCCAACATGGGGAAATCCCATCTCTACTTGAAAAATACAAAAATTAGCTGGGCATTGTGGCTCGTGCCTGTAATCCCAGCTACTTGGGAGGCTAAGGTAGGAGAATTGCTTGAACTGGGACTGGGGAGGCAGAGGTTGCAGTGAGCTGAGATCGCACCACTGTACTCCAGCCTGGGCTACAGAGCGAGACTCCATCTCAGAAAAAAAAAAAGAGTTCCAAGTCAAGGCGAACATCGTGGAAGGAAGAAGTCCACAATGAGGCTGGAGTGAGGTTGGTAAATTCCAGTCCCTAACTTTAGCCCTTAGACAGCTACATTTAAATATCGGATATTTGCCACCCCTTTCCAATTTACTGGGCTCCAAGAGATTACCTAGGAGAAGGCAGACACTATATTCTGGATCTATGACTAAGAAATATTTTTGTATAAAATGTTTGCTCCTTTGGTTGTTTTTGCTTTTCTCTTTTATCTCTACTTTCCAAGCCACTCCCTATGTGCTGAGCTGAAAAGCAAGTTCTCAGCCCTGCTGTCTCTTTCTAAAGCCAGCTTGCCTGCAGCCCTTGGGGGTTAAGGAGAGGTGTTAGAGAAAAATATTTCTCCCCCGCTGTGTCTCTTCTGCAGCTGGAGTTAGTGCTCAGTGGGGATAATGAGAAAAAACAGGAAAGCAAGAAGGCTTTGTGGGAAAGGCAGGTGGCCACACATCAACGCTGGGACTAGCTGGAGAGCAAGGAGGAAACACTGCTTCACTGTATCCTGTTTTAATCAGGACGAATGTTCAGATAAACCAGAAAAGTCCTTGAAATCAGGACAAATGCAACATTTGGCCCTCAAGTCACTCCCACTGTCATCCCCTTTTGAAACAACAAAAAACATCCCACATTTCTGACCAGAACGGCCAACATGGTGAAACCCCATCTCTACTAAAAATACAAAAATTAGCCAGGTGTGGTGGCAGGTGCCTGTAATCCCAGCTACTCGGGAGAGGCTGAGGCAGAAGAATTGCTTGAACCCAGGAGGCAGAGGTTTCAGGGAGCCAAGATGGCGCCACTGTGTGTGTGTGTGTGTGTGTGTGTGTGTGTGTGTGTGTGTGTGAGATCTCCCACATCTCCCACAGGATAAAGTCAGTATTTGGTTCCCTTTGATCATTTCCTCCCTGTCATCATTGCCTGTGTCCTTTGCCTGTGTCCTTCCTGGCACCTCTGCCCAGGCCTTGTCCAGCAGCCCCTTGCCCTGGATTCCCACACCAGGCTATAGCTCTCTGTCCATGCCTCCATCCCCCACCAGGAACATGTTTCCTCCTGTAGCCCACTTCAGGACTAGCCCACACACCACTTCTTCCAGGACCACTGGGGTCCCCGGAAGGTGGTGGCTCCTCCTCCCAACTCCAGGCACTCTGACACCACTTTGTCAGTGTGGTTTTCACATCCTGTCCTACTGGTATGTTTGTCTTTCACCCTCAGATTCACAGCTTCCTAAGTGAAGGAGTCAAGTCTTGCTCTTTTCTTTATCCTAGAACAAGATATAGTTTCTGATCATACTTAATATTTGATGAATGGATGTCTTCCTTTAAACAACGTTTCTCTTAAACTTTTAAAACCTCAACTCACGGGAGAGGAGGGACCCCAAAAAAAAAAAAAAACCCTTAACTCACAGTAAGAAATACATCTCACATTACCACCCAGACGAATACACAAACACATGTCACTGAATCAAAAGTTTATGAAATAATACTTACTCTGTTGGATGCACTCTGATATTTTCTTCAATTTCATTTGTTTAGAAAGTGCTTGTTGGGACTTGTAGGTGGAAAGCCGTGGTCCTAAAGTGTGCAGAGAAGCTGTCATTGCTAAAGTGAGAGAAGCTTTGCCTCCAAGCTAGGATCAGGTTAGGATTAAACTATAAACAAATGAGGGCTTCCGCTTGCTCTGATTTCCAGACTGAGAGAGTTTGCCCACATTAAGAAGTAGAAGCTGGGCCGGGCACGGTGACTCAGGCCTGTAATCCCAGCACTTTGGGAGGCCAAGCTGGGTTAATTACCTGAGGTCAGGAGTTCAAGATCAGCCTGGCCAACAGGAGGAAACCCCATCTCTACTAAAAATACAAAAATTAGCCGGGTGCAGTGGCAGGTGCCTGTAATCCCAGCGACTTGGGAGGCTGAGGCAGGAGAATCGCTTAAATCCGGGAGGCAGAGGTTGCAGTGAGCCAAGATTGCACCACTGCACTCCAGCCTGGGTGACAGAGTAAGACCCTGCCTAAAAAAAAAAAAAAAAAAGGAAGTAGAAGCCTGGGCAGGGCTTTCTGACAATGATGATAGACTTCATACTCCTTGGGCCTGCTCTTTGCAGCCTTCCTGTTCAGTGCCTTATCTTTCCTTCACTGCTTTAACACACCCGTCCCTACACCACGAAGATTCCCAAACTCCGCCTGGTGCCCCAGCGATATTTTGTGCACAGCTCTAAGATGGCTCTTGTCACACTGTACTGTAATGCAAATCTTTTTTAGGTGGCTAGCTCTTCAACTGAGCTGCTGGAGGAAGCTCGGCCAGGGAAATTCCTCTCCTCCCATTCCAAAAAAGAGTGTGTGAATGAGAGGAGAGGAATTGTTGCATCTTGGGGTCTAGAGGTGCCCATCTCTTCCCTGTTGTTGTCTGGGCAGGGGTCACCACCGGCTCTGGAGCCACAGCCAGGAGCGGCAGGCCAGGGCATACCTGGTGGAACAGGAGGGCAGGGAGCAGTGATGGAATTCAATCACAAAGCTCTATTATCCATTCACTTTGTATAGAAACGTCACCACTTAAGAAATTAAGAAAATAGGCCAGGTGCGGTGGCTCACTCCTGTAATCCTTGTACTTTGGGAGGCAAGGCAGGCAGATCACTTGAGGTCAGGAGTTCGAGACCAGCCTGGCCAACATGGTGAACCCCATCTCTACTAAAAATACAAACAATTAGCCGGACGTGGTGGCAAGTGCCTGTATCTCCAGCTACTCCGGAGGCTGAGGCAGGAGAATCGCTTGAACCCAAGAGGCGGAGGTTGCAGTGAGCCAAGATCGCGTCATTGCACTCCAGCCTGGGCAACAGAGCGACACTCCGTCTCAAAAAAAAAAAAAAAAAAAAAAGAAATTAAAAAAACAAACAAACCTGGGCTTTGCAGGAGACCTTTAGCTCTCAAAAGCAAGTTCTTAGAGCTGGGGTTGAAGGAGAACTAACGATCCATTCAGAGGGAATAAGAGCAGGTGGTAACGGATTCAAGTGTGACCCAAGTGCTCATCTGTCAGTTTAAGCCAACCTTGCACCCTTCGGGGCATCCCTTTCTCTCCAGCTGTACCTCACCTGCATACAGGGGAGTGGGATCCAGGGGTGGGGGAGGGTAGGCAAGCCTGTGCCTCCATCTTCCATCCCAACATAGCAACGTTCTAGGTCTAAGCCATTTCTGTCACTGTCAGAAATGACACAGATCATGAAACACAAACAGCGCGTACATCATGACATTATATGGATCCGGTTTGTCCTGTTTGTGGTAACCGCACATCTTTCAGGAAGAAAGAGACCACAAACACTGCGAGCTCCATTCTGCAGAGTCTGCCATCGCAGAGAGAAACCCGTGAGCACATGCCAGCCAGCTTCTGCCTGTGTCTGAGCCTCCCTCGCGCTTTGTTCTTTGAACCTTAGCTATGGCCTTCTAGGAGGTCAGTGCTGTGCTGTCTATTAAGGGAGGGGAAATTTAATTTTTAAAACAAATTTGAGGAACTCTGCAGACTAAAAAAACAAAATCAGGCTGGGTGCGGTGGCTCACACCTGTAATCCCAGCACTTTGGGAGGCTGAGGAGGGTGGATCACTTGAGGTCAGCAGTTTAAGACCAGCCTGGCCTACATGGCGAAACCCTGTGTCTACCAAAAATACAAAAATTAGCTGGGCGTGGTGGTGCACACCTGTAGTCCCAGCTACTCGGGAGGCTGAGGCAGGAGATTCGCTTGAACCCAGCAGGTGGAGGCTGCAGTGAGCCGAGATCCACGACTGCACTCCAGCTTGGGTGACGGAGCCAGACTCCATCTCAACAAACAAAACAAAATAACCCAGGCCGGGCAAGGTGGCTCACACCTGTAATCCCAGCACTTTGGAAGGCTGAGGCGGGCAGATCACTTGAAGTCAGGAGTTTGAGACTAGCCTGGCCAACATGGCGAAGCCCTCTCTCCTAAAAAGTACAAAAATTACAAAAATAATCTAGGTGTGGTGGCATATGCCTTAAGTCCCAGGGACTTGGGAGGCTGAGGCAGGAGAATCACTTGAACCTGGGAGGAGGAGGTTGTAGTGAGCAGAGATAGCGCCATTACAGTCCAGCCTGGTGACAGAGTAAGAGTGTCTCACAAAGAAGAAGAAACAAAACAAAACCAAAGAAAATGCATGACTACTCCTCTTATTTACCTAGCTCTGTTTTGTTACATATTGTAGTGATAACCCACCAGCAATAGACAGAATGTCACTAGATAGGTTTGTGGCCGGGCGCGGTGGCTCACGCCTATAATCCCAGCACTCTGGGAGGCTAAGGCTGCTGGATCACTTGAGCCCAGGAGCTCAAGACCAGCCTTGGCAACGTGGCAAAACCCCATCTCTACAAAAAATACAAAAATTAGCCAGGCATGGTGGCATGTGCCTTGGTCCCAGCTACTTGGGAGGCTGAAGTGGGAGGACTGCTTGAAGCCAGGAGAAGGTTGCAGTGAGCAGTGATCATGCCATTGCACTCCAGCCTGGGTGACAGAGTGAGACCCTGTCTCAACAACAACAACAAAAATTTTAAATTTAAAAAAAGATTAAAAAAAAAAAAGGCCAGGTGTGGTGGCTCACTCTGTAATCCCAGCACTTTGGGAGGCCCAGGTGGGCAGATCACCTGAGGTTAGGAGTTCGAGACCACCCTGGCCAACACGGTGAAACCCTGTCTCTACTAAAAATACAAAAATTAGTTAGGCGTGGTGGCATGCACCTGTCATCCCAAGCTACTCAGGAGGCTGAGGCAGGAGAATCACTTGAACCCAGGAGGCAGAGGTTGCAGTGAGCCAAGGTCGTGCCGCTGCACTCTAGCCTGGGCAACAAGAGTGAAACTGCCAAAAAAAAAAAAAAAAAAAAAAAGGGAAAAAAAATGTCTCCCTCAAATTCATGTTGATAACTAATTTCCAATGTCATAACATTTGGAGGTGAGGTCTTTGGGAAGTGATGCAATCATGAGGGTGGAGGCCTCATGAATGGGATTAGTACCCTTATAGAAGAGACCACCAGAGAGCTTCCTCTCCCTTTCCTCCATGTGAGGGCACAGTGAGAAGCCGGCTATCTATGAACCAGAAAGCGGGCCCTCACCACACATTGACTGTGCTGCCGCTTTGATCTTGGACTTCCCAGCCTCCCTGTGAGAAATTAATTTCTGTTGCTTACAGGCCACCTGGTCTATAGTCCTCTGTTACAGCAGCAGCCCGAATGAACCAAGACACCCATGTACGCATTGCCAAGCAAAAAAAGTACAGCCTTGCCCAGGTTCCCAGGAGCTTACAGTTTTCTTTTAACTAAGGAAATATGGGAAGACCCTGAACTGTGGAGCAAAAGGGCCTGAGTTGAGACTAGCTCTCCTGCTTGTCTCACTGTGGTCTTGAGAAGTACTTGATTTCTTCTGAGCCCCTTTCTCCTGATCTGTGGGATTAGGGTAACTGTGCTGCCTCTGGCTTGCTGCCAGGAGGAGAATGAGGTGACAGACTTGGGAGCGGCTCACATCCCTGAGGAAGTTAACTTTTGAAGGTAGCGATGTGAGGCCACTTGCTTCAGTGCATAGGAGGTGGTGGTGACAAGCTGGACTGGCAGAGTACATTTTTCCCCTGGTGAAGGAGTGGAAAATAAAGCTAGGAAAGCTCCAGCCAGACAGAATGATCTGGAGTTAGTTTTGCAGGCAGTGGGAGTGGGGAAGTGATGGTTCAGCAGCTGAGTCTCGCCGCCTGTGTAGGCTGGGTGCGGTGGGTGAGACTGCAGCCTGGGAAGCACCTGAGAGGTGTCCAGGGCTGCAGGGTGGACTGAGCCTGGGGCAGTGGGAGGGTGGGAGTGGAAGGCAGGCCATAGGAGTGAAAATAGGGCCCCCGGTTTCCAGGGGCTTCTTTCCCCCTGCATCTCGCTCTCTGCCTTTCTCCCTTGTCCTTCTGTCTCTACCCCCAGCCCAACCTCCCAAATGCTTCAGAGCATAAGGGTGCTGCCCAGCCGAAACCACCCTCACAAACTCCTGGTAAACTTGTCTGGCCAGCTTTGAGTGGGTCATGAGTGGAGGAGGGGCAGGCCCACTCTTTCCTTAGTATGTGAGTGAGAAAAGCGACTGCTGATTAGACCTCACAGGAAGCCAGAGCCAAGTGGCAGCACCTGACTTCAGGTGCAGCACAGCCTGCGGGGTGAGAAGAGAAGCCAACTGCTCTAGGCCTGCTGAGGCAGGCTTCTCCTTCTACACCGGGCCATGGAAATCAGGTCAACCCCCCCCATCGACAGTCTGCCAGATGCTGAGGACTCACTGCTGCCTCTGGGGCATCAACTACAAAGGATTCATGGACTCACTGACAGGGTCAGGCAGCAGACTGAGGATCTCAAACTGGTGTGGCCCATGGGTCCAATCAATCTATAGATGGGTTTTGTGCAGCCAATACTGTCATTCTTGTCTACCTCCGGTACATGCCTTCTGGCCTTGGTCCTGAGCTTACCAGTTTACCAACCCCATCTTAGCAGGACATGAAGAAATGCAAAGGCACTCCAGGAGCTTCTGATTTTGCTGGGAAAAGAAATATACAGGCAAAGGCAGCGGACCATGCCAGACCCAACACATGGGGCAGGCATCTGCATTTTTGAGTTGAATTTAGAGATGAGATCTTCTCTCATAGATGATAAAGGGGTGCATAGAGGTGAAGTGCACACTGGGCCTGGGGCAAGTCAGCCCTGGGATGAGCATGGAGAGGGAAGTTCCCCAGTGGGGGACAGACACGAGGGCGTGGACTAAAGAAAAGCGGCATGGCTCGGCCCCATTCTACAAACAGAGGGCCCAGAGAGGTGTCCACACAAGGGAGGGATGATGAAGGCACATGGGGAGAGTGTACAGGACTGGGCCACCCAAGACTCCATAATCCGGAAAAGGTGACAGAGTGGGGAGCTCTGATTTGGGAGAAATCTCAGAGGATGTAAAGACTTGAAGCTGTGTGGAAGTTGGATTCAAAGGACACCAGGCTTGAAGCTTCCGAGTATCTAAGAGAGGTGCAGCTCTGGTTATTGAAGCAGGGGAATCATGAGAGGGCGGCTGCTCAGGGTGGGAGGTGAGAAGCTGAGGCATTTTGGTTTAAATGTTATATTTAACAGAAGAGATAAGCAGCTTGCATTGACAGCTATGGGCCAGGAGATGGAGGTCTGGTGGAAATGTGCATGGGGAGGTGGTGATTTAGGGCAGGGATGGATTAGGTGAAACCCCCACAAAAAATGTGGAGGGACAGGTACTAGGGATGGGGGAAGAAGGAGACTGCTGTGGAATTGGAGAGGTGGGGCATACACAGGTGTCAGGGGAGAAGACAGTCCTGAGGAAGTGATCTATTAGCATTATCAATTGCAGAGGTTTCAAAAAGAGCGCTGAGAAGAGGCTGGGGCGTCTGAAGCTAAGGGGCAATAGGAGTTTTAGCAGGGGTGCAGAAGGGGGCAATGCCTTTCAGGGTAAAGGAGAGCAGGCGGAGGGGAAGGAAGGTGGACTGGTAGAGACTGCTATCTCAGGGAGCAGGCAGTGGAAGTGATGGGTAGGAACAAGAGGGAAGGCACAGATGTTTGGAGGCAAAAGGGAAGGAGACCGTGAGAAGAAAGTAACAAATTTGCTGGGACAAAGGAGACAATGAGACAGAAAAAGGCAGATTAGGTGGACGGGGTAGATAGAGATGCTAATCTTAGATTTCACAACAGGCTGCATTCCCTCTCTCTCCATTGTGTGCCAGGCCTGCCAGCCTGCGCCTGGCCCCAGTGCCCCCCTGGCTTTGGTCTTCATTCTTGTGGTTAGGTGGTAGTGGAAGTCAGGCAGCTGGCTGGACCAGGCACTCTCTGGGAATGGCCTGGGTGTTCATAGCTCAGGGCTGGGACCCAGCACACCAGCAATTATTCCTTTTCCCTTTTGCTACTGATTCTTCTCTTTTCCTTATCATAGGGCCCATCAGAGCTGGTGGCTAGAAATCATCCAGAGGGCTGTAAACATTAGTGAGGCTGGGTGGTCCCTGTTTTGGCCCAGGCATAAGCAGACAGACGGGAAGTGAAAGTGGGTAACCACTGGAAGGTGAGGGCAAGGGCTGGTTTCATCATCAGCGCCCTTAGCAGTAAGAGCTATGAGCCAGCCTTTGCTTAGACGGTGAGTAACTACAGATTAAAAATTCCTAGCAGCAAAGCTGTGTGTCTTCAGGGTTTGGTTATCCACGCTGACCCCATAACAACCACCATGCCAACGGCAGGGAACATCAACAAGCAAGGAGGTGACCATGAGGATGACCCTGCCACAAAAACAACCATATACCCCACACCCCTGGGGAAGGAGGAACCCACCAGCTGGCCCTTGGGGGGGCTGTTCCAGAAAGCGCAGGCTGGGAGGAGGATGGAGCAAGGAAAGAGGCCAGGGTCTAAATGGAAAGGGCCAGTGAAAGGGAGAGACAGGCTTGCTCATCAATGACCACTACAGAGCTGTAAAGAGAAGAAAAAGCTGCACTGCTGAGGATCAGAGTCCAGAGGTTTCATTCTACTGAGAGTTAAAGAGATGCCGCCAGGCACAGTGGCTCACGTCTGTAATCCCAGCACTTTGGGAAGCTGAGGCGGGCAGATCACAAGGTCAAGAGATCGAGACCATCCTGGCCAACACGGTGAAATCCCGTCTCTACCAAAAATACAAAAATTAGCTGGGTGTGGTGGCGCGCGCCTGTAGTCCCAGCTACTCAGGAGGCTGAGGCAGGAGAATCGCTTGAACCCGGGAGGCTGAGGTTGTAGTGAGCCAAGATCGCGCCACTGCACTCCAGCCTGGCGCCTGGCAACAGAGCGAGAGTCTGTCTCAAAACAAACAAACAAAACAAAACAAAACAAAATTAGCTGGGCATGGTGGCACATGCCTGTAATCCCAGCTACTTGGGAAGCTGAGGCAGGAGAATCACTTGAATCTGGGAGGCAGGGGTTGTGGTGAGCCGAGATTGCATCATTGCACTCCAGCCTGGGCAACAAGAACGAAATTCCGTCTCAAAAAAATAAAAATAAAAAGAGATGCCAAAGCCAGGGTTAATGTTGGCAAAGGAGATGTGGAGGGGCCATGAGGCCACCAGCCATGTGTAATCAGGAGATCGAAAAACATCCCCCACCCTCGAAACTGGCATTTTCTCTTATGTGCTCGGTGGATATTTGGCAATAGCATATAAAATGAAAACATTTGCATAGCCCATGACCCAGCTAATCACTTGCACAAGGACATGCACATGCTTTATAATAGTCTATTCCACTGCAGATAATAAAAGAAGGCACACAGGGAGATCTCTATGCAGTGACATGCAAAGTTATCAAGACAGTTGCAAAACCCCATGGCATGATTTCATTTGATTGAAAAGAAAAAAGGTATATACTATATATTATAGTAGAAATACCTTATATGTGTGTGTATATCACAAGTAATGATTAAAAATAGGTATGTCGGGGGTTAGACTAGAAAGTTGTGATTCTAGGGAGGAGCACTTTTCACTTGATATTCTTCTCTATGGTATAGTTTTTACATGAGCGGGTCTATTTTTATAATTTTTAAAAATCTCGAGCTCCAATTGCCCTAAACTATTTCCCCTATTAGTCTGGTTGTTTCCAGGCCCATATATTGTGAAATAATCAGAATACAAGTCTGATAAATATGAATTCGAATGGGGTCAATGGAATAGGGTATTTGAAATTGAAGTCACTGCATGAAATACCCTCTCCTTTGCCCCTTTCTCTCCCTTCTCTGGCCTGAAGTCATTCCTTTGGCTTAAATGGGGGAGATAACACAGGGTGGTGGGGAAGAACAGTAGACTTGGAGTCTCTCATCCAGAGCCTGCCAGGGCTGCCTGTGCAGGACTCCAGGCCCTACTCTACAACTTGCCATTTGCCTACCTGTGAGCTCTCAGACCCTCATTTCCCTGTGATAGGGTAAAAATACTTGCTTTGCCTGTACCACACAGATGTGAAGATAAAATGAAAAAATGCCTTTGAAGGTACCTGGAAACAGGAGAGTGAGTCCTAGACATATATTTAAGGTTTTTACAAATCACCATTAACATTTGATTTTCATTAAAAAGGGAGAGGCAAGTGGGTGGAGAGGGAGGAGTTAAAAAACAAAATAAAAGGTAGGGGCAGTATCCCAGGTCACAGGTAAAAAGTTCAATTCTCTGTGGGTGGTGGGTGCCGAATGGTTGAATAAGTGGACAGTCCTAAAATGGATATATTTTGGGGCAACAGTGAGTTGCCCCTAGGAAGAAAATCATTTTTGGAAAATAAAACCAGGGAGAATTTGTGCAAAATGGATGACACTAGCCACAGAAGCACTTCATTCTAAAACATGGTAAAGGTGGTATATACAAAATTAGGCCAGGTGCAGTGAGTTATGGCTGTAATCCCAGGACTTTGGGAGGCCGAAGTGGGTGGATCGCTTGAGCCCTAGAGTTTGCGACCAGCCTGGGCAACATAGTGAAACCCAGTCTCTACAAAAAATACAAAAATTAGCCATGCGTGGTGGCATGTAACTGTAGTCCCAGATACTGGGGAGGCTGAGGTAAGAGGATTACCTGAGTCTGGGAGGCCAAGGCTGCAGTGAGTTGAGACTGTGCCACTGCACTCCAGCCTGGGCAACAGACTGAGGCCCTGTCTCAAAAACAAAACAAAACGAGCCAGGCATGGTGGCTCACGCCTGTAATCCCAACACCTTAGGAGGCTGAGGCGGGTGGATCACTTGAGGTCAGGAGTTTGAGACCAGCCTGGCCAACATGGTGAAACCCTTGGCTCTACTAAAATTACAAAAATTAGCTGGGCGTGGTGGCGGAAGCCTGTAGTCTCAACTACTCAAGAGGCTGAGGTGGGAGAATTGCTTGAACCCAAGAGGCAGAGGTTGCAGTGAGTCGAGATTGTGCCACTGCACTCCAGCCTGAATGACAGAACAAGACTCCATCTCAAAAAAACAAAACTGGGGGGATACCCAAATCCAATTAATATCCAAATAAGTGCTTGCTAAATGCCAGGGATAGTGCTATGCATTTTGCTTAAGTCTCAGAACAACCCTCTTATCTCCACTTTACAGAGGAATGGGAGGCACAGAGAAGTTAAGCAATTTGCCCAACCTCATAGCACGTAAATGGTAGACAAGACTCTAATTTCTAACAGTCTGGCCCCAAGGCCCATGTGCTAAACTATTCCTTACCTACAACAGCAGGAATGCCTGCTCAGAAAAACAGGACTTAAAACAGAAAAAAAGTGGTGTTTTTTGAACATCTGATTGAGAAAGAATGTGTTAACATATTGTTTCTAAACTTACCAGGTAACAAGAGTCATTCTTCTTGTGACTGCTTCCCAAACTGTGGTATGCTTATGAATCATTTGGGATCTTGTTAGAAGGCAGATTCTCATTCAGCAGGTCTGGGGTGGAGTCAGGGCTCTAGGCAGAGGGCTAGAGGGTCCCCCATCATTTGGAGATGGACTTCCCCACTGAAAATGAAGAAACTGGGTTCTGCTCGGAACCTCAGTCGCACATGAGGCAGTTCTCTAATAGCGGAAGCCTCTCTTCGAGTGCCCCAAACAACTGAATTTCTGGACCAGCAAAGCTGAGGTACAGCCCCAGGCTCTAGACCTTCCCTGAAAACTCAGCCTTTCGTGCCCAGCAAGCTCTGTGGGGGTCTTGCTGGGGAGCTTTCTCTTACTGAAGGGATCAGATGAGTGAGGGGCACTGATCTGGGAAGAGGGATGCTGGGCAGCAGGAGGCTCTGTAGTGCGGAGTGGACTATGCAGTGAGTGGCCTGGCACAGACTCCTGTGCTCGGGTCTGCAGAGAGAGTGAATGATAAATAAGGATGTACTGGAAGATGAGGTGTGCGGTTCATGTACGGAAGTGGCAGGTCTGTTGGGGCAAGGGGAGAGATTGACTTTGCCTCCTTGGCTGTTGTGTTCATGGCCAGTTCTCAGTGTGAAACTCAGTGCAAGGAGTTTGTGCCCCATGAAGGCATGGGCTGGTCAGTCTTGTTGATCCACTAGATCCACAGCAGGTTGTTGACTGAACAGACGAATGAATGAAAGGCTACAGAAGCCATACAGAGCCTGATGCTGTTACCCTCCACCTCCTCCTGGGATGACTGTGGGGATGACTCACATCCTGCTGCCCCCTCACTTTCTCAGCCTAAAACCACACATCCTGGACTGTGCGGGCAGCGAGCTGACCTCTTCCTTTTCTGCTACAGGATCTTCATTACACACAGTTTCTGAGTTTCCAGCAAGTTGCCTTTCTTCCCTGTTTAAGAGATGAGAAAACTGGGCCTTGGGGAAAATGAGAAGTCCTAGTTTAGGTCTCCAGAGACGTCTCCTAAAGAAGTATTCAGGATGCTGTACTGTTCGAAGCCGGCTCCAGAGACACTGGACCATTTCAAGCTCTAAGAACTGTGCTTCCATTCTCTCTGTCTGGCTCCTATACCATATCACGCCCACATGTGTGAACTCAAAGCCAAAGAGAAGAGACCAGGCCATGTGCAGCCAGGGTGGAGGCATGTAAAATCTGGAGAGGATGGACCAACCTCTCATACTCCTGTGTTGGCAGAGAAATGGACTCACCAGTTTGCCTGGCACAACCAAATCTCAGCTCTTTTCTTGCTGTGGGATGCTGGTCTGAGGCCAGTCTCAACCAGTCTCCATATCACGGCTTGGTGAAAGCACCCTTTCCCCACCCCCGGACCCCAAGCATCCCTTGGACCCTGCCAGGACAGAGCCACAGATGCTGGGGAAATGGGAACTGTCTGGAGACAGAGGCCAGCCACATCCAAAGCCGGTGGGGAAAGTGGTGGTGGAGACATGTGGTCTTTGCTTGAAACATTATTTTGAAACTTATTTCCTGTAGGAATTGACTACAGGTGGGTTTTGTCTTGCAAGACAGGTTTCCTTTCTCTGAGAAGTCTCCAGAGAACAGAGTTTTCAGTAACTCTAAGACATGGTTAGGTCACTGAAACAACTTTATTTCTGGAGAGAACATGTGCTTTGGCTTCCTGCCTCTTCCTACTCTAGGGAAACTGGGGCCAATCTTGAAGACTCATCTCCTAGAAATGTCCTTTTCTATTCCAACAGGGTTTGACGCAGCTCAAAATACAGGCTGTAAAAGCAACCGAGTTAATAAAAATGAAGGGGAAAGAAGAAGGAAGTGGATGTGTTAACTTAAGTGCAAATAATAGTTGGCACCTAGGGCAATCATACTTGCCTCAGCACTTGCTGGCATCTGGGAAAAGGCACAGTCTTGAAATTTGTTAGGTTCTTCGCAGCTTTAACTGTTGCTTCCTTCTCTGTGCCTCCGTTTCTCTGTCTATAATGTAAGGGAAAAATACCTCATCCAAACTTTATTGAGAGCATCACTTGAGACAATCCATGCAGAGCACCTGAAACAGTACCTGGCACACAGTAAGCATTCAACTGCATCACAGATATTATTACCTCATTCATCTGGGGATGGGGGAGGGCACTGGTGCGTGGAAGAGCTGGTTCTCCTTTACCTTCTCTTCTCTGGATGTCCTCGCCCCTGCCTCCATCCAAGTCCTCATAGATGGCTTCTGAAGCCACCTTTGTTCCTGTGGCTCCACAAGGTTCCCATACCCACTTGAGTTCCCCCTGCTCCAAGCAGACTATTTCCAGGATGCTTACTTCATGCACATTGAACAGTGACCTCAAATGCATTTCCTTGACTGTACCTCTCTGAACTAAAAAGTACGGAAATGGCATTGTCTCCTCCCTTTGTCTGGTGTGGGCTAGGCTGGGATGCGGGGGAGAGTAGCTTTCCTAGCTCTCAGCAGCTTAACTCCACTCAATTAGTGAGAAGACTCCAAACCTACAGTGCCCGGCATGGTGTTCTGCAGCATGCCACAGGTTGCCTTGTTCTGTCCTCTCTGAGGACGAGGGTTGGGAGGGACCCTCGGCTCACAGAGTTAGTGACAGTGACTCACCAAAGATCCTGTGGGCACTCAGGGTCTGGGCCAGGCCAGTGAGCTCATTCACGTGGCATGAGCCACAACCCTGCTCCTCTTCCTCTGGCAGCAGCAGCCCATTCTGCGTGTCCCCTCACTATGAGTTGTGGGAGAAATTTGAAAGAGCTTGGATCGAAGGGCAGGGGGATGAGAGTGGTCCTGACAACTGAAAAATGCTTCATTTTAAACACGGGCTATGTACGACAGGCCTTTAGTTAGTTATTGAACAAAGAGAATAAGAGCTCTTTTAGAAGGGCTTTACATGTATTCATTCACTTAGTCCTCACAACAGTCCTGTGAATTAGAACTCTAAGTCTCTCCCCTTTACAGATTAGGAAATTGAGGCAGAGAATTTATTTGCCTATGGTCACAGGACTAGGGAGTAACAGAGCAGGTGGTCTGGTCTTACAGACTGCGTTTAACCACCAGACCAAACTGCCTCCCTAAGATGCTAGAGGGTGTTTGTGCCAATGCCTGGATTCTAAGAGATTAGATTTTCTTTAGGATCTCTGACCTCTTCCCCAGCATTCAGAGATAAGGCCAGAAACGATGCCATTTGTACACAAACGGATGGTCCTCCTACCTCCTATTTCCATTTACAAGGCACTGTAACTTCTTCCCACAGGCAGAGCCCTACCTCTCCTCCCTTAGGGGAGGGATGAAGGCGTCCCCAAGCAAGGAAGGTCCGGGTCTCCAAGTGCTATACCCTACTGATCCTGAGGCACAGCAGCGAGGACCCACCCCAATTCCTCACCTCCCTTTCTACTCTTCGGCAGAGGCATCCTCAGTGTTGGAAAGATAAGGATTTCTTCCTAAAAAAGAAGAGTTATACTGTATCAGAGCCTGAAGATACAGGCAGTTTTCATGCAATGAAAGGGAATGCCTTTGAATCTCTACCTTACGATTTCCCTGCAAACCCACCCCAGGGGCCTGGAGAGTGTTCTCTCACTCAGATGAATCTCTCACAGATTGTCCAGCAAGTATTTGCCAACTTGAAGAGCTACCTCCTATCACAGCCCTACAAAAATATGCCTGTGGACAGATTGGAAAAAAAAACACAACATCCGCACACTAGGAGAAGTTCTAGGCAATTTCCTTGCAAATAACTGCTTTGAAAATTGATGTTTTAAATTGGCAGACACTAAGGACTTTGAACAGATCACCCTTTTTACTCAATGTTTTCATAACCTTGAAGTGAAGGTGGAGGGAGCAGTACGTTTAAAGGTGCCAGGATTACACTATAGAGTCAGTGCTTCCGGATATGAACTTTCTTTTTCAGACACGACCTTGGGATCTAGAACTCTGTAAGTTACTCAGACAACTCCATCAAATGTTCTAGGTAGGTCAGAGGACACTCAGGTTGTTTAAGCCTCTATAAATGACTCAGACAGCAACAATTTACTACGTCTTTGTTTTTGCTATGCAGTGCCCTGCTGTTAGAGATAGCAAAAATGTGGGGAAGGCTTCAGAGCATGCTAAGCCTGGTATTTCTGGCTGGAATTTTTACGTCTCCCTACAATCCTGACAAGAGACCACGACCTTAATCTCCCATGGCATGACTGGTTAGACTTGCTTTTAAGCCATATAATCAAACAACCCCCAAGTATGCATAAAGCATCTGAATAATGTCAAAACTACACTATATACCACGCAGGGGGCCAGATATCAATCTTTACCTCAAAAGGATAAGCTACCCAGGATGCAAGAACATCCCCTTCCACCGTTTTCTACATCCTAAAATAAGCATATTCACGGTAACAGCAAAGCGTAAATCAGCTTTTCCTGAACATTTACTGAGTTCTAGTCACATTCACACACGTTAATTCATTTAATTCCAGCCAAAAGGTAGGCAGCCACTGTTAACATTTTACAATTGTGAGAACGCAGTCAGAGATCTGGGACTTGCTCAAGGTGACACACTGCAGCAAGGAGTCAGAATTTGAATCTGAAGCACTGTCCTTCCCCCTCGCCACAGCTGCGGCGCTATAAACACAGGTCGGCCACGGGGAAATTGACCCACAGCCATCCTTGCAGCTCTGCGCCATAACTGGGGAGACAAGCTGGTTCCCGTGACTCTTCAGTCTTTCTGTTTTCACCCAAGTGCATGACTGCGGTAGCAAAGCGACCACGTGAGCATCCCCCCCCCCCCTTCCCCCAGGCGAGGGACAGTGCCAGGCCAAGGACAAGTCACAGGTGCAACAACGTGCCAGAACTGGATCCGGAGCCCCAAGGCGCAAGCTCTCCCAAAGCGTCACCGGGCAGACGGGACGGGTGTGGCCACTGGGCGCGGCAGGTCATGCGTGCGCTGAAAGCGCGGCTTGAGGCGCGGAGGGCTTTCCGGAGCCCCGAGAGGAGCTAGGAATGACCTTGGTCGCAGCCTCTGTAACCCCGCATGACGGCCTCTGGGGGCACGGGCGAGGTCCCCCCTTGGTCTCTGGCGGTAACCAGCCGGCGGGGCCAGACAGTGCGGGGACTCCGGGGTGAGGGCGCTGGGAGGGGGTTGTTCCGCCCCACGTGGATCGGCTCCCTGCTGGGGGCGTGGCCACCGGCGCTAGCCGGGCCAATGAGCACCACCGTCGGGCTCACCAGGCTGGACACGCCGGGGCCGGCGGGGGCTGCGTCATGTAGGGGGCGGGGCTCCGGGGCCGGCGCGAGGCGCGGCAGGTCACGCGGGTCGCGGCGCCGGCTATAAGTAGGGGCCGGTGGTGTGCTCCGCTAGAGTGATGGCTGCTGGCGCTGGCTGCGTGTTTCCTCTTCTCGGCTGCTGAGAGCCCCACGGCTGCTTCGTGGGTAAGTCGTGAGCCCCGTGGAGCTGTCCCCGGTGCCGCCGACTCCGGCCGTGTGCTCGCCGACCGCAGGCGCGTGTGCCCGTGGCTCCAGCCGCCGCCGCCTGGATCTCCTTGTCTCCCCGCTCCGCCCTCCCTTTCCCCCTGGTGAGTAGTGGCGCCGCCTCGTAAAGGCTCTTTCTTCTCCCCGGGGCTTGGCGCGGACGCCGTGGCGCCAGAGGCGGCCGGCGTAGGTGGTGCGGCTGGCTTCTCGCTTCACCGCTGGCCGCCTTCACTCCGCCCGCCCGCGGGCCTTTTTGGCGGTCCCCGGGCGGCGCGCGCGGGAACAGCCCTTTTCCGGTTTTCGTGCTGAGGGCGCGCGCGGGCTGGCACCGCGGGGGGTCGGACTGGGCGCGCGCGGGAGGCCCCGGAGCCACGTGCCGTGCCGTCCCGCGCATCTAGCGAGAATGGGGTCTGGAGTAGCCGGCAGAGTGCACGGCGGGGCCCCGGGCGCTTGGGTAGAGCGGGGGTGCCCCCACTGGCCCTCCAGGGTCGTGCAGCTATTCTTATTTCCCCCCCTTCCCCCGCAGGATGAACTTGCGTCCTTTCTCTTCGCCATGGAATTCTGCTCCGTGCTTTTAGCCTTCCTGAGCCAAAGAAACCCCCAGACGACAGATACCCATACGCAGCGTATAGCAGTAACTCCGCAGCTCGGTTTTTGTGCCGTAGTTTACAGTATTTAATTTTATATAATATATATTATTTATTATAGCATTTTTGATACCTCATATTCTGTTTACACATCTTGAAAGCCGCTCAGTAATTCTCTTACTAAATAACCACTACTCTAGAGAATGGCAACGCCGATTCCCAGTATTACAGCTTCTGGTCCATCGGTGGACTACCAATGGATGCTGCTCATCCTGGGCTTTATTATTGCATTTGTCTTGGCATTCTCCGTAGGAGCCAATGATGTAGCAAATTCTTTTGGTACAGCTGTGGGCTCAGGTGTAGTGACCCTGAAGCAAGCCTGCATCCTAGCTAGCATCTTTGAAACAGTCGGCTCGGTCTTACTGGGGGCCAAAGTGAGCGAAACCATCCGGAAGGGCTTGATTGACGTGGAGATGTACAACTCAACCGAAGAGCTGCTGATGGCCGGCTCAGTCAGTGCTATGTTCGGTAAGTTCTTTTTGTTTTGCCCTCTTCGTGGTGGGTGAGCAAATTTGTATCATGGGTGGTTCCATTTTTGTGCCTAACCTTTCAGATTAACCTTTTGGAATGCACCGCTTACATAATAGAGTTTTGCCATTTACTTAATAAAACTTGACTTTGTTTCAGGTTCTGCTGTGTGGCAACTCGTGGCTTCGTTTTTGAAGCTCCCCATTTCTGGAACCCATTGTATTGTTGGTGCAACCATTGGTTTCTCCCTCGTGGCACAGGGGCAGAAGGGTGTCAAGTGGTCTGAACTGATAAAAATTGGTATGTTTAATTTTCCGAATGGCGTCTTAATTTTTGTTTTTGTCATATGTTACCATGTCATTAGGTATGGGAGTATGTGTTCTCATGTGGAGGGACAGACCAAAGAATTTTGAACTCTTAAACATTTAAAGTAGCTTTTGGTTTCTGATTTTCATTATTTGATATTTTTTCTTAATGTGTTCTATTCCAGTGATGTCTTGGTTCGTGTCCCCCACTGCTTTCTGGAATTATGTCTGGAATTTTATTCTTTCTAGTTCGTGCGTTCATCCTCCATAAGGTAACTCTCTCCCTTACGAAGACCTTTCATGGATCACACCCAGTTGATTTCAAACCTACTGATACTTTCGCAGATGTGATTGGTGTGTAGGTATTCGGCCTTGGAAAGTTAAAATAGTTCTTTGTTCTGTGTGCCTCTTGTATGTTGTGGAGTTCTCTGAAAGAAGCAAATTTTTAATAAGAGGGCAGTCAGGGAGGAAAAATTGAATACTGTGATGTGCCAAGAAACAGGAGAAACCGAGAGCAAAAAAATAAGGAAATTTATTTTGGGTGGCTTTGTATAGCTGTATATAGATTGTTTGTTTAAATCACCATTATATACAGGCTAATATAATGTATAGGCTTGGAATTCAAGTCAGTATCCCCTGTGGCTTTTTTATTAAGCTGCCAGTTAAATGGGTCTCTGCAATGCTGATTATCATAACTAGTTTATAAGCTTCTAGATGTGGACTCTGCCTCCCGTAGTGACTTGATTCCAATTTCTCAGAATAAGTGAAAAGAATCAGTTAAAGGTTGTTTTTGGCGAAAAAAAAATTTTTTTTTAGGCAGCCATTTCATTTCCTGTCCGTTTGAAAATCCTTTCTAAGTGACCCAATAGCATTTCTTTTATCAAGAAGTCACGCTGGCTTCAAAATAAATGTAGACAAGGGATTATGTTGGCATAGGACTGAGTTACAGTAAGAATAAATGCATTTTTCTCAGGAAACAAAGTTGTCCGTTTTCTAAGGTGAATGGCTCTTAACAATCCATTGTAAGTTCTTAAAAATGTCCCTAAAGTGTAGAAATCTGAGTGAAGGAAGATAGCATAAATCCCAGCGGGTAAGAATGTATTCAGACCCACTTGTCTGGTCTAGTTCTAAGCTTCTCTAGGGAAGGATTTGTCTTCTCCATAGAAATTCTGTGACTAGAAAAGTGATTCACTAATCACGATTTTCCATAGCCAGAATCTGGCAGAATATAGCAGTTTAACACTTTGAAAACTTGAAATATTTCTAGCTTGGTATAATTTGAGAGTAAACAGTTCATTGATATTTATGGACTCTTAGATTTGGTACTGTTTGATTCAGCAGACAGGTACAATAAGTGCCTGCCTTCCCACACCCTACCACTGTAATGTAGATACTAGGATGCTTAAATTAGAGGCTCACCAGTAATCATGGACTGGATTTTTTTTTTTTTTTTGAGATAGAGTCTTCCTCCGGCAGTGGCGCAATATTGGCTCACTGCAACCTCCACCTCCTGGCTTCAAGTAATTCTCCTGCCTCAGCCTTCCGAGTGGCTGAGACTACAGGCTTGCACCACCATGCCCAGCTAATTTTTGTACTTTTAGTAGAGACAAGGTTTTACCGTGTTGGCCAGGGTGGTCTCGATCTCTTGACCTTGTGATTTGCCCACCTCAGCCTCCCAAAGTGCTGGGGTTTAAGGCGTGAGCCACTGTGCCTGGCTGTTATGGACCGGGTGTTTTTTAGTACTTGTATTAGAACCCTATATCCTGCTACTTAGCAAAGAGTCAGAAGCATTAGTAGGATCTCCTGTTGTGAATTCCCACTTTGTCAAGGTTTACACTGGCCCTTTGTTGATGATTGAGTAACAGATCATTTTGTTTTTGGAGATGGTTTGTGTGTTTCACCTCCAGAAAACAAACTTATTTCGCGGGAGGGGGGGGAATGGTGGTGCTCTGAGGTGCAAAAAGGGATTCTCAGGTGGCCAGAACCTCTCATCTGAAGAATGCATACCCCCACGCTGTTATTGAGAGCTGAAGTTAGATATAGTAACTGATTTCTTAACTGTATATTTTGTTTTTGTTTTTTGGTTTTTTTTTGGAGATGGAGTCTCGCTCTGTCGGCCACACTGGGGGTGCAGCCCAGCTAATTTTTTGTATTAACTGTATATTTTTCATGTAGGTATGGGAATGGGTATGATCAAATGATGAATGATTGGCATAGTGTTTAAAACAATATTGATGGACCGGGTGCGATGGCTCACTCCTGTAATGCCAGCACTTTGGGAGGCCGAGGCAGGCAGATCATGAGGTCAGGAGATAGAGACCATATTGGCCAACTCCGTCTCTACTAAAATACCAAAATTAGCTGGGTGTGGTGGCGGGTACCTGTAGTCCCAGCTACTTGAGGCTGAGGCAGGAGAATTGCTTGAACCCGGGAGACAGAGGTTGCAGTGAGGTGAGATACGCCACTACACTCCAGCCTGGCAACAGATTTTGACTCCGTCTCAAAAAAATAAATAAATAAAACAATATTGACTTTGAGGATCTTCCCCCCACTCTGCGTGTGCATGCACATACACTCTTGCAGGCCAGTTCCTCTGTAACAGGAGTTTTCAGGTGAGTGTGACTGTTTCTGCTTCTTTTTGGGAGTTAAATTTCAAGAAAATAGACTGGTAAGCTTTGGGGATCCTAACTGCTAAAATCTGAATGTTTGACCATTAAGATACATTCCAACTCTTAAAAGTCTATCTTGGAAATTAAGATTAAAAGTACATCTTTTTATTTCAAAAAATTTCTTTGTAAACATTTTCTGTTCTCTGAATGTTTGCTCCAAGCATGTTGGTAATCTGGTAGGAACAGACAGAATGGAGGTGAGGTGCTTCTGTTGAGGACTGGCATTGTACAGAAGGAATACTCCTCAGTGCTCCTGTTGAGTATTTCTAAATTCTATTCAAAGAAAACAGGGCTTTTGGCATTCTCATTTATTAGGAGAAATGTATCTAGGTTACCTTCCCTTTTCTTGAGACAAAAACAGAATATCCAATATTTAAAAGTGAACTATTCTGGTGAAGATGGGGGGTTATGTGAAGGCCTTCTTTCCCATCCCACGTGACTAGATGATGAGGCATTCACATTATTTCCAGGTGAAGTTTTAGTTGTGTGTTAGGTGGATCTGTACAATGATGAGAGACCTTTCTTGTTGTAGCTTTTTCCTAGACTCTTTGGAACTTTTGACTTTTTTTTTTTAACTATGAACCTGTATTTCATAATAAACTTGGTATAGTAGTGTCATTTATTCCCTACCCCATCCCCAACTACTTTGTATAGAGAATACCTCAGATTTTTTTACCTCAGGGAATACTTAATTGGGCTGTACCGTGCAGGAATAATAAATACGCAGGCTGCTACTTCTGACGAGTCAATTACATTTTGCTTTATAGCTAACCCTATATTATGAAATAGTCTTTGAAAATCTGTAGAGAAGTCCCCACATAATGTCTTTAGAACACTAAAGTGTTTTAGTTTTGGGGGGGTGGGAGTCTTGGGTTGGGTTTTTTGGAGCTTTTTTTTCTTTGAAATGGAGTCTTGCTCTGTCACCCAGGCTGGAATATCTTGGCTCACTGCAACTTCTGCCTCCAGGGCTCAAGCAATTCTCCTGCCTCAGCTTCCTGAGTAGCTGGGATTATAGGCAGCTGCCACCACGCCTGGCTAGGTTTTTTTTTTTTTTTTTTTTTTTTTTTTGTATTTTTAGTAGGGATGGAGTTTCGTGATGTTGGCCTGGTTGGTCTTGAACTCCTGATCTGAGGTAGTCCACCCTCCTCGGCCTCCCGAAGTGCTGGGATTACAGGCTTGAGCCACCACACCTGGCATTTTTTTCTTTTAAGAAACAAAGTCTCGCCCTGTCACCCAGGCTGAAATTTGGTGGCCTAATTGTAGCTCACTGCAGCCGTGACCTCCCAGAGTCTTGCTCTGTCGCCTGGGCTGGAGTGCAGTGATGCGATCTCGGCTTACCTCTGCCTCCTGGGTTCAAGCGATTCTCCTGCCTCAGCTTCCTGAGTAGCTGGAATTACAGATGTGCACAACCACGCCCAGCTAATTTTTTGTATTTTTAGTAGAGACAGGGTTTCACCATGTTGGCCAGGATGGTCTCGACATCCTGACCTTGTGATCCGCCTGCCTCAGCCTCCCAAAGTGCTGGGATCACAGGCGTGAGCCACCGTGCTTGGCCATGATAGTCAGTTCTATGAGAACAGGAAGTTGGTCTTATACCCTCCTATACTTCAATGCCCAGAATAGTGCTTGGCACACAGTCTGTTGAGTGAGTGGACGACCTTGTGCACAATCAGTTTTTATCATTAGACTTTGGTAAAGCATTGGCATCTTTGTCAGATGTTTAGATAAGATGGTTGCTGTAGGGATAGTCTGCATGTTGTATTTTTAGTCTTTGAAGGTATGAAGTCGTCAGGTAAGCAGCGTCCTAACATAGTCTGTTTCTTGACATCTCTTACAAACGTAGAGTATAGCCTATCCTCAGTCGTTTGCTCAAGTTTATATTAGGGCTTTTTGGGTACCTTAGAATGTGGCTGTTGAAATCATTTTTTCAGGAGGTTATCAGTCACTGGTACAGGTAGCCTTGTTATTTAAAATAGAAAAAAAAAAAACCCCAAACAGGTAGAAGTTGGAATTAACCTTCGTAGGAAGAATCCCAGGACCAAATGCAGGAAAAACCCAGCTGGCCTTGGAAACTGCTCTGGGGGGGGGGACAGTTACTGGCACTATAATTCCCAAACCTACCCTGTTACAAGATTCTGTGGAAATGGGTTAACTTTTATAGCTTTTAAGATATTGATCTTAATGATGTTTTCCAGGCAGATCCAGTTCCTAATGGTTTGCGAGCTTTGCCAGTTTTCTATGCCTGCACAGTTGGAATAAACCTCTTTTCCATCATGTATACTGGAGCACCGTGTAAGTACATATCAAAACATTTAAATGTGAATATAAAGTTGTTTACAAAACTTGCATTAAATGCCCAATTTACCCCTTTTTGCTTTACAGGGCTGAAATCTCCTAGAAGGTGGCTGGCCTGCGCCCATTTCAGAAGGCTGCAGGCTAGTGTACGCTGAGTTAACCTAGATAGTTTTTCAACCAAAGAGACCTGCTCAGATTCTAAATCACTACAGACCTTTCCTCTTTAGTCTTCACAGGATCCACGATAATATGACCTTCTCCTTCCCTTTCTCCTGTCTATGCTAAAAATGCTGGAATTAATACTGACCTCGACTACTGAAGTCATTAGTTATATCTGGTCTTCAGTAATCAGTCATTTAGAACTGGTTTGCTGGATATTCTCATTTTTCTCTCCCAAATGGAGATACTATTGTTTCTAAGCACTAAACTTCCGTGAATCTGCTTGAATGAGAAGAGTTGGGATGTTTACCACCTGCTCTAAGTGCACTTGGAAGAAGAAATTCATGCAGCTAAGAGGAAAAATAATTTGTGAGAATATAAAGGTTGAAATGTTGATTACTTTCATGTTTGGAACTAAGGCAAGGCATGGATTAAATTATGGTGCTACAAGTTTAATTTAGCAACTACAAAAGATTGGTAACTTGTAACTTGCAGGACAGTACAGTTTTGGTATCTAGGCTCATTTGGCCCTGATGGTCTGTGACTACTACATAGGCAGTGACTTTTATTCTTTATACTGTGACTTACTGGAAGAAATACAGGATACACGTGTATGTATATAGAGAGAAAGATAACTGGAATAGTGTTATGAAGCCGCTTCTACTTACTATGTGCTATGCCCCCGTATTTTCAAATTCTCTTCAGTTTTTTTTTTTTTTTTAAACATTTGTTGTGGCCCACTGAAATGGTTTCAGTTTTGACTAATGGGTTGTGACTTGCCTCTCAAACCTCACTAAGTAGCTGCTGACCCTGGAGTTAGCTAAATGTTTTTATTTTTTTTTTTTTATCTTATTTTAGATTCACAGTTATGTGTGTGCATTTTGTTAGATGGAGCTAAGTATTTTTAATCTTGCTTTTATTGGAATAATCAGAACAAAACAGACAACTTTAAGAAAATACTGTTCTTAGGATATACTGAACTCTTATGTACAGGCGAGGAGAAGCGAACTCCTGACCTCAGGTGTTCCGCCCGCCTTGGCCTCCCAAGGTGCTGAGATTACAGGCGCGAGCCACTGCGCCTGGCCTGTGCTTTGCTTCTTTCTGTCTTTAGTACAGGCTAATGGTTTGGAGCCTACTGGCATGTAGGTGACAATCAAATCATGACTAATATTGCTCATTCTTAAACCACATGGAAAGTGTTGCTAGGCAAGTCTCTTTTTTTAAGATAAGGCTTGTTAGTGAAATTACCACTAAATTTTTCTTTTTGTGAAAGACAAAACTTGTTTTTGTATTTGAGACAAAGTCTTGCTTTGTCAACCAGGCTGGACAATCTCAGCTCACTGCAACCTCTGCCCGCTGGTTCAAGTGATTCTCCCACCTCAGCCTTCTGAGTAGCTAGGACTACAGGTGTGTGCCACTATGCCTGGCTAAATTTTTTTGTATTTTTAGTAGAGACGGGTTTTGCCATGTTGGCCAGGCTGGTCTCGAACTCCTGACCTTAAGTGATCTGCCTGCCTTGGCCTCCCAAAGTGCTGGGATTACAGACATGAGCCACCGTGCCCGGCTGAAAGACAAAACTTTTAAAGCTATTCTTTAAATTATAAACTTTTGATAGGTAGTTTTGTTTTTTGTATCTTGCTTTGATACTGCTTTCAAGGAGATAATCTCATTAGAGGATTTTACTGAAGGCCAGTACAATGGATGTAATCACTTTTACACAGAATTATGTTAGCGTGACAAATGTGACTACTGAGACATCATTCTTTTGACATTAAAATAAGTTTGTAGGTGGTACTGGAATATGTGGCAGTTATGATTACGAACTAGGGAGTGGAGCACTTCTTTTTCATAGCTAGTCACAGGTCCTTAGCATGTAATGATCCTTACTATCTTCTAAAGAAGAAAGGAAAAAGGCTAGTATGTTGAGAAGCATAGGACACTTGAGTCTCGCAGGTGTTGAGGTGGGCCAGGCTGGCGTGGGTTTTCAGATGATCATTGAGTTTTTCTCCCAAATTTGTATAGGCACTAGCACAGTGAACCCTGTGCACTTAAATCTGGCAGCAGCTGTCAAGGGTGATGGGCTGGCTTGGGAACCCCTTAGTCCCCAGAGGAGGGTTTACACATTATTGCAGGGGGCTGTTGCCCTGGGGTTTTCAAGATGCACCATTTTATCTCCTAGTGCTGGGCTTTGACAAACTTCCTCTGTGGGGTACCATCCTCATCTCGGTGGGATGTGCAGTTTTCTGTGCCCTTATCGTCTGGTTCTTTGTATGTCCCAGGATGAAGAGAAAAATTGAACGTAAGTAATAAGTTATAGCAGAAAAGTTTAACTACTAATGTTGTACTTATTTCTTTTTTGTTTGGTCACCTGTAAAACTCTATTAGGATAGATTGGCAACAAAAGAGATTTTAAAGGGAAATTTGAGAATATGGGTTTGTTGTCCAAACTGTGTTCTTAAATAGACTATATGACCTAAGACATAGTGTTAGAGTATTCAGCCTATGCTGTAGAGACGTTAATTTTTTTTTTTGGTGTTCCTTGGTCAGTTGCCAGTGACATGATAGATAAATAGAGAAATCATACCCTACATTTACTGAGAAATATAAGGATACCTTAATGAAAAATAAGAGGGTAGGTACAAGATATTTTCATAGAGGAAACATTTGCCCCAACTACTTCTGCGTATAACTTCAGATTCAGACACGCAAAGCTAAGTCTAATGTGTACATGTTGTATATGGGCTAGAATACATATAGACATTGTATTTCAGTATACAATACAAATACATATACAAACATACATTGCGTTTCTGCTAGAATTGTAGCACAGATTCTAGAAGTAAACATTTTCAAGTGTCATGTGAAGGAATCATTTAGGCCATTACAACACACTCAAGTAATTAAATACTGAGTAAATTTTGGTTAGTATCAGACTTATTTTAAATCTTGTATTTTTTTTCCTTAAAAGAATCATTTTGTGCCCTTTTCATCTATGTGAAGGCTGGGTTAGCCATTTGAAGTTTATCCTTTCGAAGCTGAGGGATGCACAGACTGCAGTGGCGTTAGGAAGAATGCTGCGTCACCGCAGCTGAACGGAGGAGCCTCCAAGAGGTTTTATGCTAGTCTGGCTGTGCCAAGTGCACGGTGGGAACCAGGCTTTCAGGACTCTCTGACCTCATTTTCCCTCTCTGGGAGGAGATGAGACAAGTCTTGCTTTATGTTAGTCAGTCTGTAGTTTGACTGAGGTGCCTGAATGGATAGGTCAGCATACTGAGCACTGGCATGAGAGATAGACAAGAGATACTCTGGTCTGCCTATGGGATTTAGAGCCATAAGGCACATCTCTCTGTTTTATAGAGGTGGAAATTAAAGTTGTCATCTTTAGTTCCCTGCATTGAGCTATGCCACTTTGCTTGAATTGTTGGACTGAAATTGGAGAGAATCCTCTTTTAAAAAGAATAGAATTGGTTATAGTTCAGATTTTCAATTTCAGATTATCACCCCAGTGATTGAGCTACTTTCCACTGCAGAATGGGTCAGCAGGGAGCTAAGAAGCGTTCTTACATCTGTAAAGGTTGTAAAAATAAAAACATAACAAGAATGTGCTGCAGAAGACCATAAAACCTAAAATATTTACAGAAAACGTTTGGGACCCCTGACATAGGGTGTTCTGTATTGCTGGTTGTTCCCAAGTGAGTTGCTGGCAAATGATAAAGCAGGCAGGAAAAATGTTCCTGAAGTTCACATACATTGTTGTTTTGAGATGGGTTTTTTGGGGGTGGAACAAGGTAGTATGGCCACAACCAAACCAAAAAAACCCTTTTTTTTCCCTAGGAGAAATAAAGTCTAGTCCATCTGAAAGCCCCTTAATGGAAAAGAAGAATAGCTTAAAAGAAGACCATGAAGAAACAAAATTGTCTGTCAGTGATATTGAAAACAGGAATCCTGTTTCTGAGGTAGGGTCTGCCACTGTGCCTCTCCAGGCTGTGGTGGAGGAGAGAACAGTCTCATTCAAACTTGGAGATTTGGAGGAAGCTCCAGAGCGAGAAAGGCTTCCCAGCGTGGACTTGAAAGAGGAAACCAGCATAGATAGCACCGTGAATGGTGAGTTGGAATTCATGGTTTCACTTTGTTGTCTGCAGTGGTGAGTAGGCTTACTGTTTTGGATTTGTTGCTTTCTGTATTGAATGTCACCTTGGTGATCTTGACTAGGTGCAGTGCAGTTGCCTAATGGGAACCTTGTCCAGTTCAGTCAAGCCGTCAGCAACCAAATAAACTCCAGTGGTCACTACCAGTATCACACTGTGCATAAAGATTCTGGCTTGTACAAAGAGCTGCTCCATAAATTACATCTTGCCAAGGTGGGAGATTGCATGGGAGACTCTGGTGACAAACCCTTAAGGCGCAATAATAGCTATACTTCCTATACTATGGCAATATGTGGCATGCCTCTGGATTCATTCCGTGCCAAAGAAGGTGAACAGAAGGGCGAAGAAATGGAGAAGCTGACATGGCCTAATGCTGACTCCAAGAAGCGAATTCGAATGGACAGTTACACCAGTTACTGCAATGCTGTGTCAGACCTTCACTCTGCATCTGAGATAGACATGAGTGTCAAGGCAGAGATGGGTCTAGGTGACAGAAAAGGAAGCAATGGCTCTCTAGAAGAATGGTATGATCAGGATAAGCCTGAAGTCTCTCTCCTCTTCCAATTCCTACAGATCCTTACAGCCTGCTTTGGCTCTTTTGCCCATGGTGGCAATGATGTAAGGTGAGTTAACATTGATCTTAGTGTGGTTAACCCTATTTTTAAACCATTTATCCTTTTCATAAGCCTGTGCTTGTGGTAGTGGTACTCCTACACTTATGGGACCCTGAATAATACAAATAGAATGAGGTAAAAGCAGTCATTGACTTAATAAGACAGTACGTACAGTTTTATTCTTCAAAGGAATTACAAAGAATGTTTTTAACTTTATTTCTGTAGATTGATTAGATATCTTTCACAGAGAAGGCTTTTGTCTATCAAGATGAGATCCATCCAGTTCTTTGGTAGTGAATTGTGGGATGTAAGATGAAAAACTTGAAAGCTTTTCATACAGAATGATTTTGTAGTTTGGTTTGTAAACTGTTTATTGGAACCTGCTTTAAGCTACCTATAGGAAGAAGAGGCCACCATTTGCATGGCACTGCCTCCATCAGAGCTTTGTTCATTTTTCTGTTGTGTATGTTGGGGTTCCGTTTATGTCCTTGGAAAGAAAAGCCCTTTGGCTTGAAAGCTGTGCTTTAGACAACCTGGTATGTCATTCAGCAAATTGGATCTTGCCAAGATCTAGTTCTGCCTGAAAAGTTACTTCTGACCTCTTTGTTTCTTCTAGCAATGCCATTGGGCCTCTGGTTGCTTTATATTTGGTTTATGAAACGAAAGATGTTTCTTCAAAAATGGCAACACCAATATGGCTTCTACTGTATGGTGGTGTTGGTATCTGTATTGGTCTGTGGGTTTGGGGAAGGAGAGTAATCCAGACCATGGGGAAGGATCTGACACCGATCACACCCTCTAGGTAAGTAGGTGGAGTAGGTCTTACAGAGGTCAGTACTCATTTTCTTCAGAGATGTAATACTGTCAAGTGCTAACAAATCTCTAGTTTAAAGTAACTAAGTTTGTTTAAGTCCCTGATGTTCTTATTGTCAGTGTGTTCTTTTTAGATTTTACTTGTCTCGCTCTTAAACATTTTGGTCAGACGTGTTATCCATTCAGCTCCAGTGGTCTCTGAAGAAAATGACTTTTCTGAGAAAGCTGTGTGTGCTAAGAGTGGATAGTTATGTATACTTGCTTTTTATTTGTCTTTACTTGGGAGCTTAGAGTCATGTTTACCAAACTCTTCAAAATAAAAGTGCACATTTTATTTAATAATGGGCTTCCGGGGCCAGGCGTGGTGGCTCACGCCTGTAATCCCAATACTTTGGGAGGCTGAGGCGGGTGGATCATGAGGTCAGGAGTTCAAGACCAGCCTGACCAACATGGTGAAACCCTGTCTCTACTGAAAATACAAAAATTAGCCAGGCATGGTGGCACGTGCTTGTAATCCCAACTACTCAGGAGACTGAAGCAGGAGAATTGCATGAACCCAAGAGGCGGAGGTTGCAGTGAGCTGAGATCGCGCCACTGCACTCCAGCCTGGGCGACAGAGCGAGACTCCATCTCAAAGGAAAAAAAAAGGGCTTCCAGATAAACATGAAACTTGAAACCTTAGAATAAGGAAACTGGGCATCCCGTGGCTTGATTTAAATAAGTTGGATCTTAGGGGTTATAGCAAATAAAGATGTCAGTGGAGGTTTTGTGACTGAGTAGAACAAAGCAGGACTGTGTTAACTTGATACGTAGTGTTAGCTTCTCAAAAAAGTCCAACTGAATTCCTGACAAGAATCCTTTTGTGTCTATAGTGGCTTCAGTATTGAACTGGCATCTGCCCTCACTGTGGTGATTGCATCAAATATTGGCCTTCCCATCAGTACAACACATTGTAAAGTAAGTGTAATGTCAATGTGTGTTTTTCAAATGGTTCTTCTAATAGGTAGGGTTTAAAATTTTACTTCTCTGATACTTGATTTAGAAAGTTTTGTGTAATTGGAGTCTTGAAGAGTTCACAAGTTTAGGACAAGTGATTATAAGAATAAAGGCTTACACTATACAATTTCTCATGTCTATTCTTATTTAAGCAATTAAATAGATATTCTCCCCAAATAATAGAAACATTCTTTTATGTGGAGCTTGCTGTAATTTTTGGTTACTAACCTCTTCCTTTGTTATTTAGCCATCCCTCATTGTAGTTGCTTTATAATAATTTTTTTTTAAATCTTGAGTCATTTCTACTTGACACCATTATTTATTTATTTATTTATTTCTGAGTCAGAGTCTTGCTCTGTCCCGCAGGCTGTGGTGCAGTGGTGCGATCTTGGCTCACTGCAGCCTCTGCCTCCCAGGTGCAAATGATTCTTGTGTCTCAACCTCCCAAGTAGCTGAGATTACAGGTGCCCGACACCGTGCCTGGCTAATTTTTGTATTTTTAGTAGAGACAGGGTTTCACCATGTTGGCCAGGCTGGTAATAAATTCCTGACCTCAGGCGATTGACCTGGCTTGGCCTCCCAAAGTGCTAGGATTACATGCGTGAGCCACTGCGCCCGGTTGGCACCATTATGTTCTTTGTCTTTGAGGAAGCCGTTCAGGGCAGGAGGGGGTGTATGCTCAGAAACTGGCGGGTGCTTTAATTCTGGCCAGGTGGGTTTCTGCTGCCGTTGGTGGTGGCTTAAGGCCTGGTTCTAACAAGTCTGCGAGGCTTGCCAGAATGTTGGCAAGGCAGTTTATTTACAGAAGGCATATATCAGGGCCTCTCAGGATTGAAATACTGAGAAACTAAACAAATCTTAAGGTTGTTTCATGACAATATAATAATTATAGGAAAAGGAAGAAACTGGTTTTCTTAAAAGGATTTAAATTGGTCCATCATGGATCCTGCCGAGTCATCCGTTTGCTACCAGATGTGTCTCCAGGCAGTCGTTTATTAGGTTTAATATCAGCCACTCTGCAGATAATCTTTGGAAGACTTACAACTCAATTTGTTATTAAAAGCAGTGTTTATTCATTAAATTCTAGTAGCTTAGAAGGGGAAAAGAAATAGTTCTTGTGTCATTTTACTACCATTAGTATAGATTATGGTTGGATTTTCAAATTGCCTTCATTTTCCCATCTTCTTAACCTGTTGTAAACCAGCTTTCACGGACTTGTTCTTGTCCAGGGGTCTGGAGCTCCTTGTCCAAACAGTTTCAGGTATCTGTTTACCAAAATACCAGAATACCGTCGGCACTTTAATAACCTGTTTTGTTGGTCTGTTTCTCTTTTAGGTGGGCTCTGTTGTATCTGTTGGCTGGCTCCGGTCCAAGAAGGCTGTTGACTGGCGTCTCTTCGTAACATTTTTATGGCCTGGTTTGTCACAGTCCCCATTTCTGGAGTTATCAGTGCTGCCATCATGGCAGTCTTCAGATATGCCATCCTCAGAAGCCTGTCCTGAGAGTGTGGGACAATACGTTTGAATTTTGAGTTTATTCAGAGTGTTTTACTAGAAACCAGCTCGAAGCTGTTTGAGATTAAACTTTGTGTCAATGTTTGGGACCACCTTGGGTATTCCTGCTCCCCTGCAGAATGACTACAGTGTTACTGAAGACTGACAAGAGTCTTTATTTGGGAGCCAGAGGAGGGAAGTGTTACTTGTGCTATAATTGCTTTTGTGCTAAATATGACTTGTCTCAAAATTAGCTATGTAAAATAGCCAGGGTTCCACTGGCTCCTGCTGAGGTCCCCTTTCCTTCTGGGCTGTGAATTCCTGTACATATTTCTCTACTTTTTGTATCAGGCTTCAATTCCATTATGTTTTAATGTTGTCTCTGAAGATGACCTGTGTTTTTTTTTTTATTTAAAACAACCACGCAGAGCCATTTGACAGAGTGTGCTCTGCTTTGTTGTTTTCACCAGCTTCTGCCCTAACATGCACAGGGATTTAACAACAAACAAAATGTAACTAAAGCTTCCCTTGTAGTCTCTTATATAAGTAGAGTCAGTGGTACTCTGCCCTCCTGTCAGTAGTGGCAGGAGCTATTGGCATATGTGGGAGCTTCTTAGAGGGATGAGGTTCTTTGAACACAGTGAAAATTTAAATTAGTAGTAACTTCTTTGCAAGCAGTTTGTTGACTATTATTGCTAAGAAGAAGTAAGGAAAAAAGCCTTTTGGCAATCTTGGTTATTTCTTTTAAGATTTCTGGCAGCGTGAGATGGATGAATGCAGTGGAATGTGAACTTTGGGCAACTTAAATGGGACAGCCTTCCATGTTCATCTGTCTACCTCTTAACTGAATAAAAAAGGCTCCAGTTTTTAGAAAATTTGTCTCATGGTTTTTATTCATATTTGAATCATCTGGGCTCCTGATCAGTTAGCCTTATGCCATTCTTAGGAGATGTGAATATCTTAACAAGTGAGAGCTACTGTCCAACTTAAAGCTCCCCCACTCCTCCCTGTTATGTTTCTTGTATCCCCAGAATATGCATGACATTACTCCATAGGGACTGTTGTAGCAATTTGGCATTTTCTCTTTAGCAGCACAGTCTATACATTTTCATGTTAGCACACTTAGGTTTTTTTTTCAATTTTTTCTCTTTTTGAGATGGAGTCTTGCTCTGTCTCCCAGGCTGGAGTGTGGCTGCATGATCACGGTTCACTGCAGCCTCTGCCTCCCGGGTTCAAGCGATTCTTCTGCCTCAGGGCACCTCTTATCCCAGCCTCCCAAAAAGCTGGGATAACAGGGGCCCACCACCACATCTGGCTAACTTTTATATTTTTAGTAGAGACAGGGTTTTGCCAAGTTGGCCAGGCTGGTCTCAAACTCCTGACCTCAAGTGATCCACCCACCTTGGCCTCCCAAAGTGCTGGAATTACAGGCATGAGCCACTGCACCCAGCCTATTCACGGTTTTTAACAGCCAAAGATTTACTGTTGAATGGACAACTTTATTTTACTATTACTATTTTATGTAGATTGTTTTTAGCTTTCATATTACCGTTAACCCTTGAACAGTGTGGAGGTCGGACACCAACCCCCATGCAGTCAAAACGCCATATATAACTTTTGACTCTTGAAAACTTAGCCTAGTGTTGACCAGAAGCCTTAGCAATAACGTAAACAGTTAACACATTTTACATGTTATATGTATGTGTTATATGCTGTATTACAGTGTAAGCTAGAGAAAAGGAAATACTGAGAAAATCATAAGATATATTTACTGTTAAGTGAAAGTGGAAATGGATCATAAAGGTCTTCATCCTTGTCATGTTGAATAGACTGAGGAGGAGAGGAGGAAGGAGTTGGTCTTGGTCTTGCTGTCTCAAGGATGGCAGAGGTGAAAGAAAGTCTGCATATAAATGGATTCTGCAGTTCAGACTAGTGTTCAAGGGTCATCAGTACAAGGAAAGCAAAAATGAGGGGGGGGGGCAGTGTGCATCTAAATTTTGTTTAAAAGTTAGTATTGGATTCTTCAGTCCTGACCCATTCATTATCTTTTTACTCTTGATCAGAAGTTAATGAAAAGTACATTTCTTGGTAAACTAAATTGATAGTTCCTGTCCTGAGAGTGTGGGACAATACCTTTGAATTTTGAGTTTATTCAGAGTGTTTTACTAGAAACCAACACTAAGACTATAACAGGGTAAGGCAGTGCCTAGTCTGACCTGTGCCTGAGAGGTTAGGCCACTGGCTGGGTACATGCCATTTCATCCTGTTACCAGTTTAATGATCTTGCGGAGGACTTCTCCATGAATGTTCACCATTTAGTGTCAGGCCTTACTAAGTTTTTTACATACACTTAATCCTCATGGCCTTTTGTGGTAGACCTTATCCTGATTTTGTACATGATGAAACTGGCATGGACATCTGTATTTGCCCAATATCTTAAGTTAGCAGAGGATGGACATTAGCTGTAGCCTTTGGGGCTGGCTGAGACTAGCTCTTTGACTTGTTACTTGAGGAAAGGGAGCTGTTGTAAAGGGCAATTGAATTAAGCCTTGAACTGAGGGTCTGGGAGGAGATCTCGGAGTTCTGGCACTGCCTTCCCTTTGTGCTGGAGGACTTCACATAAGCCCAGAACCTTTCAGAGCCCGGTGATGACATGGAGAAGAGGACCTTCCCTGGCATTTATTCTTGGCTCAGGAGAGAACAGCTGAAAAAATACTTAGACCAATTTTGTCCAGCTGAAGACAGTTCTAGTGTGGCCCAGGGAATTAAAAAGACTGGACACCACTGACTTATACCAAGGGTGTGTTTCTGTAGGAAGAGCCGGTAGACCTGGGGGAGAGGAGCCCCTAGAGCTAGGAAGAGACCAGAGGTGAGTTTATATTCCTACTTTAGTTGTCTGCCATAGGGCAGGGACACATGCTGGTGAGAACCCTGGCTCTTTTTTTTTTTCCTTCGGCATAGACACTGCCTTTTCTTTTTTTCAGACAGTTTCGCTCTTGTCACCCAGGCTGGAGTGCAGTGGCGCAATCTTGGCTTACTGCAGTCTCCACCTCTTGGGTTCAAGCGATTCTCCTGCCCCAACCTCCTGAGTAGCTGGGATTATAGGTGTGCACCCACATGTCTGGCTAATTTTAGTAGAGATGGGGTTTCATCACATTGGCCAGGTTGTTCTCAAATTCCTGACCTCCTTGGCCACCTGCCTTGGCGTCCCAAATGCTGGGATTAAAGGCGTGAGCCACTGTGCCCAGCCGACATTGCCTTTTATTAACCAAAAGTTTTGTTTTTTCTTTTTTCTATTTTTTTTTTAAAAATAAAGGTTGTATGTGCAAATTGAAGAGCCAGCTGGTCCGACAAGGCTTGTAACAAAAACAGGTCTGCCAACATTTTCCTTTCCTGAGGCAACTATTTTCAGTTCTTTTGGTATTTGCCTCTGTATATCTAAATAATATGCTTGTGTTACTATTTCCCTCTAGCATATTTTGGCTGAGTGTGGGTGACACTTATGGGACTACTGGGCCTTTGTCTTGGGTAGGGGTTCTCCACCAGGGGGTGACTTGCTGTCCCCCAGTTCCCATTTCTGACTGCCTCATCCCATTTGTGGTAATATTTGGAGACATTCTTGGTTGTCACAACTGGGAGATGATACTGACCAGAGATGCTGCTGTAAGCATCCTACAGTACACAGGGCAACTCCACAACAGAAAATCCCTGGGCTGAAATGTCAGTGGCGCTGAGGCTGAGATAGGGTGATCTGGTTGGGCTCCTTCCTTGGAGGAACCCCAGAAAAGCCTCAGAAGGCTAAAAGACTGACTAATGAAAGTTCTAGGGCTCAGTGAGGAAAGTGGTGACCACATATTTTAACCTTGCTGTTTTCAGCCTAGACAGCCCTTCCTTTTGGTAGCTCCAATAGGATGGGTTTAGTTACCACAGTTAAGGTAAATAATACCAGTCCCCTGACAACATGGTTCACATTTCAGTTACTGTGGTCTACTAACTGAGTAACTATAAAGCAAAGCCTCCAGTGTTAGCTTTTCAGTCCACAGATCACCTTTAGAAAATAACGGGCACATCATGATGTGTGATCTGTCATCACTTCCTTCAAAGTCTGTTGGTGATTGGCTACTGTGCATCTATTACTCAGTTCACTCCAGATGAGAAAACTTTTGGTTGTGTTGCCTTCTTCCAGTGGGAGAGTTACTACTGTAGACTAACTTTCAGTGCTACTGTGGGATTATGCTCCAGTTCTTTTGGGGGCTTGAGTAAAAATGAAAATTTGCTTTTTACCATCAAACACAACTTTCATTAATCCAGCCAATGCACAAAGAGATAATTTTGATTTGTGTTTTTTTTGAGACGGAATCTTGCTCTGTTGCCCAAGCTGAAGTATGGTGGTGCGATCTCAGCTCACTGCAACCTCCCCCCTCCCAGTTCAAATGATTCTCCTGCCTCAGCCTCCTGAGTAGCTGGGACTACCACCACGACTGTGAGTGCCACCGCAGTGAGCACTTTTTGAGACGGAGTGTCACTCTGTCACCCAGGCTGGAGTGCAATGGCATGATCTTGGCTCACTGCAACCTCCGGCTCCCGGGTTCCAGTGATTCTTTTGCCTCAGCCTCCTGGGTAGCTGGGACTACAGGTGCATACCATGATGCCCAGCTAATTTGTGTATTTTTAGTAGAGATGGGGTTTCACCATGTTGGCCAAGCTGATCTTGAACTCCTGACCTTGTGATCTGCCCGCCTCAGCCTCCCAAAGTACTGGGATTACAGGCGTGAGCCACTGTGCCCGGCCACATCCAGCTACTTTTTATATTTTTAGTAGAGATGGGGTTTCACCATCTTGGCCACACTGGTCTTGAACTCCTGACCTCAAGGGATCCACCCGCCTTGGCCAGGCTGGTCTTGAACTCCTGATCTCAAGTGATCCACGTGCCTTGACCTCCCAAAGTGCTGGCATTATAGGCGTTAGCCACGGTGCCTAGCCATTATTTTGATTTTTAAAGCTCATTATTGTCTATGGATTTTGGATAAGCCATTGATGCTATATCCAGAGATCTTGCAGGTTTTTTTTGTTGCTGTTGAGATGGAGTCTCTCTCTGTTGCCCAGGTTGGAGTGCTCTGGTGCTATCTTGGCTCATTGCAACCTCTGGCTCCTGGGTTCAAACAATTCTTGTGCTCCATCCTCCTGAGTAGCTGGAACTACAGTCGTGTGACACCACTCCTGGCTAATTTTTTATATTTTCAGTAGAGATGAGGTTTCACCATATTGGCCAGGCTGGTCTCGAACTCCTGGCCTCAAGTGATATGCCTGCCTCAGCATCCCAAAATGCCGGGATTACAGGTGTGAGCTACTGCACCCGGCCAGATCTTGCAATTTCTTTAGCTGAAGTTTGGAAGAAATTGAAAGCATCATGGCAGAAATTAATAGTAATATTCAATGTGGTAGAAACTTACTATGCCGCAAATAACTTTGCAGAATTCAAATTAACACATAAATTGAGTAATATCTGACCATGGAAAGGTTGATCAGGCTGTTGTTTGAGAGATTCTAGATAGGCAGCCAGAGGAACTTAGTGAAGGTAAATTTACCAACAAAAATGAGGAAAGTGATTGTGGCAAAAAGAACACATGTGTCCCAGAGGAGGTGATGCTGGCAAAAACTTCACATTAACAGACCTCTTGGAGTTAATTTACAACACCAAGAGCCTAAAGGGCAAAATACTGGCTGCTGATCCAAAAATGCTTAGTCCCAATATTTCGAATGTTTAAAATTACAGGTACTAAATAAATCGTGGTTTTGCTATTTTTAAATTTCCCTGTACATTTGCAACGCAGTTTGTTTCTTTTCTGAGATGGAGTTTCACTCTTGTTGCCCACGCTGGAGTGCAATGGTGCGATCTCAGGTCACTGCAACCTCTGCTTCCCAAGTTCAAGTGATTCTCCTGCCTCAGCCTCCCAAGAGGCTGGGATTACAGGCATGCACCGCTATGCCTGGCTTATTTTGTATTTTTAGTAGAGATGGGGGTTTCTCCATGTTGGTCAGGCTGGTCTCGAACTCCTGACCTCAGGTGACCCACCTGCCTCAGCTTCCCAAAGTGCTGTGATTACAGGCGTGAGCCACTGCGCCCAGCCTTATAACACAATTTTAAATGTTTGGACAAAGATTTTTAAAATTCATAGGTCTGCTGACGATTAGATGTCTTTGCAAGGCTTGAGCTTGCATGGTCACTTTTGTGGACTCACATCTGCATGCAAAGTGAGGGCTGCCTGTATATTACTGCCCTCAACTCAGTCCACTATTTCCCAATCCAAGGACCTTCTACTGTACCCTTTATAAAGTAAACTTCTGGCCTAATGCCACATAGAAGACAGATGCCCAACATTCCAACATGGAGAAAAGGATCCTAAGGCTTGGCTGCTGTTGCTTTATTATTATTATTATTATTTATTTTTGAGACAGAATCTCACCTTGTTACCCAGGCTAGAGTGCAGCAGTGTGATCTTGGCTTACAGCAACCTCTGCCTCCCGGGTTCAAGTGATTCTCCTGCCTTAGCCTCCTGAGTAGCTGGAATAACAGGCGTGCACCACCATGCCCGGCTAATGTTTGTATTTTTACTAGAGACAGATTTTCTCCATGTCAGCCAGTCTGGTCTTGAACTCCTGACCTCACGTGATCTGCCCACCTCGGTCTCCCAAAGTGTTGGGATTGCAGGCGTGAGCCACTGCGCCCGGCCCTACTAATTCTTTAATATCATCTGATAGTCCATCTGGTCAAACTACTTCTTAGACTTTCAGTCTTACTGGTTCTAGCCCATCCTTTGTTTCTCTTCCAAGTTACTTGAGGTTCCAACTTCTGAGCCTTTTAGTGGCTAGCTTAGCTTCAGCTTTCTGGGGTTGGCCAAGTCTTTCCATCTGCTATGCGAGTTTCCACAGTTTTGAGGTTTGGTTTCCTTCCTTGCTTACTATGCCTCTACAATATTCCTTTACTGCCCTAAGGGAGTGAAGGTAAATGTTTCAATATGTCTTTACTTGGAAATTCTTGACTAGTTGGTATTTTAGTAGTAGGATGTATGTATGTATATATGTATGTATTTAGAGACGGAGTCTTGCTCTGTTACCCAGGCTGGAGTGCAGTGGTGCAATCTCGGTTCACTGCAACCTCTGCCTTGCAGGTTCAAGTGATTCTCTTGCTTCAGCCTCCTGAGTAGCTGGGATTACAGTCGTGTGCCACCACACCTGGCTTTTTTTGCATTTTTAGTAGACATGGGGTTTCACCATGTTGGCCAGGCTGGTTCTGGACGCCTGACCTCAGGTGATCCACCCACCTCAGCCCCGCAAAGTGCTGGGATTAAAGGTGTGAGCCACTGTGCCCAGCTTTAGTAGTATTTTTAAAAAGTGAAACATTTATTGGAATATTTACATTGAAAAGTTTTTTGAAGAATTAGATATAGAAAGTAGAGAATGGGCTGGTGCAGTGGCTAACGCCTGTAATCCCAACACTTCGGGAGGCCGAGGAGGGCAGATCGCTTGAGGTCAAGAGTTCGAGACCAGCCTGGCCAACGTGGCGAAACTCCGTCTCTACTAAAAATACAAAAATTAGCTGGGTGTGGTGGTGCACCCCGGTAATCCTAGCTATTTGGGAGTCTGAAATAGGAGAATCACTTGAACTCAGGAGGCAGAGGTTGCAGTGAGCCGAGAGCACACCATTACACAACAGCCTGGGCGACAAAGTGAGACTCAGTCTTAAAAACCAAAAACAAAAATAAAAAAGAAAGTAGAGAATGAAAGAATCTTGCTTGCTTTCCTGTTTCCCAGTCTCATTATCCAAAGGAAACCACTGTCAATAGTTTTCAAACCTTCATAGGCATTTTGTTTATGCATAGGTGTATATATGCACACATAAATCCTTGCATGATCTTTCTTTCTGAGAGATGAAGCTGTTTATTTCTTAGTAAAGCCCCTATGTTGTTTAGAAATTAAACAGTTTCTTTCACAGAATAAATATCAATGTTGAGTCATCTGATTAACCTCCCGTAGTAGCTGAGAACTAGATATTTAGGTTGGTGCAAAAGTAATTGTGATTCTTGCCATTGAAGGTAATGGTCAAAACCACAATAATTTTTGCACCAACCTAAATGGATGTTACACACTTGTGCATGTGTTTACTTGCAAGTTACCATCAGTGTTACAAGCTGGAGTTAAACTTTGGGCCAAGCTAGTGCTTTCAAGAAATCATTTCCTGATTGGGGGAAATAAAAGGATTTGTTCTCACTGTATACCTCTTTCATCTTCATGTAATATAAAGCGGCTTAAAGACCAAAGGTACAAAGTTAAGACTCACTCATTAAAGCTGGGTTGTAGTGTTCTCTGTAAAATCTAATGGTGTGAGGATGCCTAGTCTATGAAAACACTTTCTCCATTGCAATGTTTGTGCTGGGTATATAAAGCAAATATCTTAGTAGCCAATGGTTTTCTCTTGGCTCACACCAGAATCTTATCTTGTGTTCCAAATTTTATTGAGGTTACTGAACTGATACCCCATGGTGTGAAAGTTGTTTCTCTTTTTAACACTGTTCTCTGCCTTTATTTTTACCTCTGCTTGAGAGAGATCTAAATTCTTCAAGCTTCCATTGTTTTGCCTGAGATACAAAGAAGTACTGTATTTGAAGAGCCGGGGGAGGGTCAGCTAGCTGGAGATTGTGGAGGTGCTCAGACCAAACTTACTTTCTTGACAGGTGGAGAATTTTGAGACATTATTAATAGATTTTAAAAACAACTATTAAAATAAAACATTAGAGCTGCTCACTGGCAGTTGTACTTACCTTTCTAATGATCAGGCTTTTGTGCGAATCCCTTTTGTTGCTGGAGTTCTTAGTTTCTTTTCTAACTCACTATGGTGCACTGGAGAATGATACTGCACTTGTTAAAAGAAGCAAGATGCTTATTTTCTGGGAACTGCTGAAATGGTAGAAGATCTCCCCCTCCCAGGATATTGTTGCCGAAGACCTAGATAGCAGGTCTCTCCTTCCCATTCATTCTATTTCTAGAAGCAAGCAAATGTTCTCTAATTGCAGGCTTGGGATGAATGCCTCAGCAGTGTTTCCTGCTGTGCTAATTGGAAAAATATAATTTTCAACTAACTGTGTCCTCCTTTGCAAAATAATAGTTGGCCTCCCAGTTGCCAGTTTGGTTCCTAATGTGAACTAGTACTTTTTAGTTTAGCTCTGAGGATAATAGACCTTGGAAATCTGAGGGAGAGCTGTGCTGTCTACAAGGACCATTAGAGAGCTGACATAAGCCCAGAAGAACAAGTGCCTATTGATGTCTTTTTCTAGGAGTCTTTATTGAATTAAATTTCAATTTAAAATTTTTTTGGGGCCAGGTTCTGGGAATCATAATCAATACTGTCCATTAGTTGAACAGTCCTGTGATGGACCTTATGTGTACCTTATTGCCTTGGGACGGTGGTTAATTTTCTTTCAGTTAAGGTCTGGGCTTCTGGCAAGCCTCTCATCAGCCTAAATGTGATTGGCCTTGCCAGCTTTTTGGAAAAATTGTCAGCTTGGGAGTATAGATTTGGTCAGAGTAACTTCTGTTTAGACTCTTTTTTTTTAGAGTGGTTGTCTTATTTCATGCATAATTACTTTCTCGCATAGAGAAAGGGTTTAAATTTGTTTTTTTAAATTGAGACAGGGGTCTCACTCTGTCATCCAGGCTGGAATGCAGTGGTGCGATCTTGGCTCACTGCAGCCTCCGCCTCTAGGGCTCAAGTGCTCCTCCCACCTCAGCCTCCCAAGTAGCTGGGACCATAGGTGCACATCACCACACCCAGCTAATTTTTTGTATTTTTGGTGCAGACAGGGTTTCGCTGTGTTTCCCAGGCTGGTCTCAAACACCTGAGCTCAAGCGATAGGCCCACCTTGGTCTCCCAAAGTGCTGGGATTACAGGTGTGAGCCACTGCATCTGGCACGGCTTTAAATTCTAAGTTTCCACTGGTAGCAGAGATCTTAATGTGAGTTGATTACCTCCTGTGTGCGATATAGTATAGGGGTTAGAAGTATAAGCTTTGGAGCCAGGCCTACCCCGAGTTCTGATTCCATCTCTACTACTTACAAGTTGCATGACATGGGATGTTGTTTAATCTTTCCACCCTTCAGTCCTCTAATCTAAGGATTGGTGATGATAATGGTGCCTGTGTCAGAGGATTTTCATGAGGATTAAATAAAATAATGCATGTAATGTGTGTAGTGCCTAACTTCTTAAGCACTTCATAGTGTTTATTAACTAACCGATCTCATTCTCCAAATAAATATATGTAATTTTTCTTGACATGATAATATTCCACTTGATGTTGATTCTCTAAGGTAACCTTTTCCTGACTGTGGTGTGACAAGTAATTTTCCTTAACTGTAACTTCATTTAAGTCTAAAATGAATTTAATTTTGATGAATTTGCCTTTAAATATCCTACATTAATTAGAATTAGATTGAGCTGTGACAGAAAACTTCAATAACAAAGAAGAAAGTTTATTTCTCTCCTACATAAAAGAAGCCCAGGCCTATTATGGTGGCTCCACGGTCATTGGGATGGAAAGACAGACTCTTTCTATCTTTTCCGTCTTCAACACGTGCTTGCCACTTCCAGACCCAAGGACCCAGAGATGTCAGTTGTCTCATTGTTGATGATATTAAGGTGTTCACATCACTAATAGCAAGGAATGTGGATGCCTTAGTAAGATATATGTCCACACCAGAGGGTGGGATATAAACTCCACTCCTGGTTCCAATTTCTGCATTAGGATCCAGTCAGAAGACAGAAATCCGAGTTATTTTAACAGAGCATTTAATAAGAGTTGTTAGCTAGGTGTAAAGTGTTGACCAGGTAACTGAAATGGCAAGAAATGAACATTGAAGTGTCATGGAGGTAGCAATCATCAAGGCTGGAAGAGCAGAGAAGAGGTTGGAATGATTAAAATGTTAGAGGTGGCCCGGCACGGTGGCTCATGCCTGTAATCCCAGCACTCTGAAAGGCTGAGGTGGGTGTGTCACAAGGTCAGGAGTTCAAGACCAGCCTGACCAATATGGTAGAACCCTGTCTTTACTAAAAGTACAAATATTAGCCAGGCATGGTGATGTGCACCTGTAGTCCCAGCTACGCAAGAGGCTGAGGCAGGAGAATCACTTGAACCTGGGAGGTGGAGGTTTCAGTGAAGCAAGATCATGCCACTGCACTCCAGCCTGAGTGACAGAGTGAGACTCTGTCTCAAAAACAAACAAAAAAAGTGTTAGAGGCTTAGACAGAACCCATGTGACGCTGAAACTCAGACCTCTGAGGAAGGGTCACTCCCTGGCTAGAGCTGTTGTGTGGACTTGGAAGGGTCCTGTGGGCCTGGGCCCTAGCTGCTGACGGGAGGCAGATAGCTGGTGACTTGAAGAGGTGCATGAAGGGGCTGGTTCGGTGAGAGCTGAAGAACCACACACAGGACTCAACTGCTATGTCAGAAGGAACTGCTGGCTGGGCGTGCCGACTCATGCCTGTAATCCCAGCACTTTGAGAGTCCGAGGCAGGCAGATATCTTGAGGTCAGGAGTTCAAGACCAGCCTGGTCAACATGGTGAAATCCCGTCTTTACTAAAAATACAAAATTAGCTGGGTGTGATGGCGGGAGCCTGTAATCCCAGCCACTCGAGAGGCTGAGGCAGGAGAATCATTTGAACTCAGGAGGCCGAGGTTGCAGTGAGCTGAGATCGTGCAACTATACGCCAGCCTGGGTGACAGAGCAAGTCTCTGTCTCAAAAAAAAAAAGGAAGGAACTGCTGCTGCTGTTGTCAGAGTGAAGAAATGTGAGGTGACCCTTTGCGGGAACAGGAGGTGAGCAAGAGGAAGTTCCTTTTTCCCTCCCTCCAGCCTGGCTGTCTCAGCAGAGCGAAACAGGGTGGCCCCTGGCAAGCAAATGCTGGAAGGGACCCAGCCCAGCGTCACAGCAGAGCAGAGAGGGTGGGGTTTGGAGCTGAGATATGATCCCTTCACAGCCCACAAAGGCAGTGTCTGCCGGGTTTCTCCACTGTGGAAGTGTCTTTTCCTCTTGGAATGAATGCATTCTCTGTGGGGCGATGCTTTGAGTCTGTGCGAATGTCACATGCTGCCGCAGTCTTTCTACCAATGGCCTTAGTATCCACTAATAAATCTCACCTGGATCAGTTATTGTGAAGGTGGTTGTTAAATGATTTTCTATTTCTCTCATTCCTTGTACATCTGTTAGTTGGCCTTCTTTGGTAAAGAGCTTTCTCTTCTCCCTAGCCTCCATCCCTGGTAAATTGGTTTTTAAGTGGGTGGCCACATACCCAGCCAAAGTTGAAGTTCTGTCTATAAGGACTTAGGGGAGAGCAACTACTGGCATCTGTAGCTAGCACTCTGTCACAGGCCTAAGCCCAGGCAGTCTTCCTACTGCGGTTGAATCCACGATTGACTTGAATTGTAAAAACTTAAAGTAAAAAGAAGAAATTAGTGCTTCACATATGGAAGGATGGGAAAAGATAACCTGAATTGACAGGTGGTATCTGGTGTTTCAGGACTGTCATTCTCCTGGGGGACCAGCTGGGCCAGTGGTTCTCAACCTTGGCTGCTGACGTAGTTTGGATGTTTGTTCCCTCCAAATCTCATGTGGAAATGTGATCTCCAAGGGTGGAGGTGGGGCCGAGTGGGAGGTGTTTGGGTCATGGAGGCAGATCCCTTGTGAATGGCTTGGTGCCCTACCCTTGGTAATGAGTTAGTTCTTGCTCTATTAGTTCATCAGGAGTTGGTTGCTAAAAAGGATATGGGGGCCTAGCGTGGTGGCCAACGCCTGTAATCCCAGCACTTTGGGATGCTGAAGCGGGCAGATCACCTGAGGTCGGGAGTTTGAGACCAGCCTGGCCAACATGGAGAAACCCAAAATTAGCTGGGCATGGTGGTGCATGCCTGTAATGCCAGGTACTCAGGAGGCTGCGGCAGAATCGTCTGAAATCAGGAGGCGGAGGTTGCAGTGAGCCGAGATTGGGCCACTGCATTCTAGCTTCGGTGACTGAGTGAGATGTCACCAGAAAAAAAAAAGAGTATTGGGGCTGGGCATGTTGGCTCACACCTGTAATGTCAGCACTTTAAGAGGCTGAGGCAGGAGGATCGCTTGAGCCCAGGAGTTTGAGACCAGCCTGGGCAATATAATGAGACCTAATCTCTACAAAAATTAAAACAAACAAACAAACAAAGGATCTGGGACCCCCTGCTCTCCCTCTTGTTCTGTTTCTTCACCATGTGACATGTCTGTTCCCCTTTTGCCTTCCTTCATGAGTGAAAGCTTCCTGAAGCCTCACTAGAAGCCAAGCAGATGCTGGTGCCACATTTGTACAGCCTGCAGAACTGTGAGCCAAATAAACCTCTCTTCTTTATAAATTACCCAGCCTCAGGTATTCCTTTATAGCCATGCAAAATGGACTAACACAGCTGTGCATTGGACTTACCTGGGGAGCTTAGACCTGGGTTCCATCCAAGGGCATTGTGATTTGATTGGTGTGATTGTAGCCTGAGCATCAAGATTTCCAAATCTCTCTTGGGCATTCCAATATGCTTGCAGAGTTGAGAAACTTGAAACAGGCAGCCTAAATTGGCCACACAGGGTAAATTAGTGCTCCTTGTTTCAATCCATTGGACAGAAATGAAGGCATTGAACCAGGAAGACTGGCATGTCTTGCTTTCAAATCAGCACTTTCAAAAATCTATCCATTGTTAGTGTTTGACCACATGGCATATTCACAGATTGGATTGCTCACCTTCAAAAAAAAGTGACTGTTCTCAAAATCCAATTTAACTCAGCTGGTCCAATCCAGGTAACCAGATTTAGAGTGCTTTTCATGACTTTAGTCACAAGCTCATTTAAGCTGTTGTAAAAATGGAAACGACTTTTTCTATCTTAAAGATGGAGTGAAGGAGAGGATCCTGAAGCCGAGGAAGTGACAAGGGCTGGTCTGAGTAGAAATGACGACAGTTGCTACTGTGCCCTGAACCTTGGCCACAGTTCCAGCATTGTCCCACATGTTTAATATAAAGTAGGTCTTTAAAACTTTTAAAAGTTGTGAATATTTCAGACATATAAAAGGCATAAAGAATAATGGCCTGGCGAGGTGGCTCATACCTGTAATCCCAGCACTTTGGGAGGCCGAGACAGGCAGAGCACCTGAGGTCAGCAGTTCCAGACCAGCCTGGCTAACATGGCGAAACCCCATCTCTACTAAAAATACAAAAATTAGCTGGGTGTGGTGGCGGGTGCCTGTAATCCCAGCTACTCAGTAGGCTAAGGCGGGAGAATCACTTAAACCCAGGTGGCAGAGGTTGCAGTGAGCCGAGATCACCCCACTGGACTCCAGCCTGGGAAGCAAAGTGAAACTCCATCTCAAAAAAAAAAAAAAAAAAAAAAAGAATAAAATAATGAACACTCTGGTTCCACCACACAGCTTAAGATTCCAGAACTAGGCTGAGTGCCGTGGCTCACGTCTGTAATCCCAGCACTTTGGGAGGCTGAGGCGGGTGGATCATTTGAGGTTAGGAGTTCAAGACCAGCCTGGTCAACATGTGAAATCCTGTCTCTACTAAAAAATACAAAAAAATGAGCTGGGCGTGGTGGTGCATGCCTGTAATCCCAGCTACTCAAGCGGCTGAGGCACAAGAATCGTTTGAACTTGGGAAATGGGGGTTGCAGTGAACCGCGATTGCACCACTGCACTCCAGCCTGGGTGACAGAGTGAGACCCTGTCTGAAAAAAAAAGAAAAAAGATTCCAGGGCTTAGATTGGTTTTGACTGAATTTGGTGTTTATTATTTCTTTTTATTTTTACCCCCCCCCACATATATATAGCTAAATATATAATATAAATATGTATATTATGTATAGTTATATATAAAATATACATTAATTATGTGCATAAACTAAATAAAATATGACACTGTTTTGCATGTTTTAAGCCACATATAAATGATCTCACACTATATATAGTGTACAATTTACTTGTTTTTGCTTAGCATTATAGTTGTGAGATTCCTTTAATTCCAATTAAGGAGTACTTTCCTTAGCATTCTTACATGGGGTTCCTTGGACACTTGTATCAGAGTTTCTCTAAAATCTAAATCTAAGAGTATAATTGTTGTATTATATTATAATATAATACAGTAAGGGTGGGTGCAGTGGCTCATACCTGTAATCCCAGCTCTTTGGGAGGCCCAGGCAGGCGGATCACTTCAGCTCACAAGTTTAAGACCAGCCTGAGCAACACAGCAAAACCCTGTCTCTACAAAAAATACATAAAATTAGCCAGGTGTGGTGGCCTACGCCTGTAGTCTCAGCTACTCGGAAGGCTGAGGTGGGAGGATGGCTCGAGCCTGGGAGGCGGAGGTTGCAGTGAGCTGGGATGGCACCACTGCACTCCAGCCTGGGTGATAGAGCCAGACCCTGTTTCCAAAACAAAATAAAACAGAGCAAACAAACAACAAACAAACAAAAATAAAACCTAGTATCTATTATATACTTATGTAATATATACTGTACTATAGTATATGTTCATTTATAATCTTACCAGCTATTGCCAAATAGGTCTGAAAATTGAACCAGTTTAAACTCTCATGAGTGGTGTATAAGAGTTTCAGTTCTATGCCTTTACCAACACTTGGTATTGTCAGACTTAAACATTTTTGTCAAATACATTATTTCTAAATTCTCCCAACAGTCCTATGAGCTAGCCTTGTTTCAGGCAAAGAAACTGTCAGATATTAAGCAACTTTTCCAGTGACACAGCAAATAATTAAAAGAGTTGGTTCTAACCCAGGTCTGCCAGATTCCAAAGCTCTTCAGCTGGATGAAGTCACTAGAACATAGTAGAGCTTCTGAACCTGTAGCTGGAGGTGAGTATCACCAGGTGTGAGAGAAGAACCAAAGACCAGGAGTTAGGATGGAGTAATAGGAACGGCGGAGAAAGCACATAAGATATGTAAGGCAAGAAATGCTGGCAATGGCTTGTCTGTGGCACCATCAGGCAAGGCTGCCATAAAAAAAGGATAACTAGTTGGGCGTGGTGACTCATGCCTGTAATCCCAGCACTTCAGGAGCCCGAAGGAGATGAATTGCTTGAGGTCAGGAGTTCGAGACTAGCTTGGCCAAATGGTGAAACCCTGTCTCTACTAAAAATACAAAAGTTCACGAGGCATGGTGGTGAGTGCCTGTAATCCCAGCTACTCAGGAGGCTGAGGCAAAAGAATCACTTGAACCCAGGAGGCAGAAGTTGCAGTGAGTCAAGATCATGCCATTACCCTCCAGCCTGGGAGACAGAGCCAGACTCAATCTCGGGGGGAAAAAAAAAGGAAAGAAAAGAAAATAAAATAAAGAAAAAGATAACTGTGACAGTTAAAAAATTTTTTTTAAAGAGATGGGGTCTCACTGTGTTGTCCAGGCTGGACTGCAGTGGTGCAATCACAGCTTACTGCAGACTCCAACTCCTGGACTCAAGCGATCCTCCCATTTCTGCCTTCCAAGTAACTGGGACAACAGGTGAACCATGGTGCCTGGCTAACTGTGACAATTTAAGAATGGCCAGTTTTTTTTGACTCTCTTCCCATAGAGGTATGGTCTATGTCCCCTCTCCTTAAAACTGGGTGGACTCTACCTGCTGTGATTTGTAGAATTTGGTAGATGCGACTGCCAGTTCCCAGGTTCAGGCCTTAAGAGTCCGGCAGCTTCCACTTCTTGTGTCTTGGAACACCTGCCCTGGGGGGAAAGTAACTTCCAAAAAAGAAGCCTCACTACCCTGAGACTGCTGTGTTGTGAGGTAGTCCAAACAGATTCGTGGAGAGGAATCAAGATCTCTCTCCCCTTTCTCCCCGAGCCAACATCTTTAGCAGAGCTGTCAGCCAACAGCCAACCCCAGCCTGCCAGCCGTGTGAGCAAGCAGTCTTGGAAGGTGATTCTACAGCCCCAGCTGAAACACTCCAACTGATGCCATGTGAGCCGAGAAGAGCAGCCAAACTGAGCCCCTCTCCAATCCCTGATCCTCCAAATGCAGGAAAATATATTGCTGGTTTTAAGCCATTAAGTTTTGAGATAGTTTGTTATGTAATAACAGCTATCAGAGCTGTAGTTAAAGCAGATGCTGAAGGGAAGATGTTTTTATCATTCATGGATATCACAAAATATGTATATTTAATGTATTTCAAGTTTTAATTCTAACCAATACAATTCTTTGGAGTTTACTTTTCTTGTTATAGAAATAGTACATTATAAATCACCTACTGGTGAAACCCAGTCTACCCTTATTATTTTTCCATGTTCCATTCTAGTCTTTGCTTTAAGTGAAAATTTAATTTGTAATTAAATATGTAATTATGGAATAGATATAATTTAGATTTCTTGTGTCATGTCATTTTTAGATGGGATTGGCCAATGGATATCAGACAGTAATTAGGGTGGTACGAAATTAGTCATCGCTTGCCTTATTTATTTATTTATTTATTATTATTTTTTGAGACAGAGTTTCACTCTCATCACCCAGGCTGGAGTGCAGTGGTGTGATGTTGGCTCACTGCAACGTCTGCCTTCCAGGTTCAAGCAATTCTCCTGCCTCAGCCTCCTGAGTAGCTGGGATTGCAGGAGTGCACCACCATGCCTGGCTAATTTTTGTATTTTTAGCAGAGATGAGGTTTCACCATGTTGACCAGGTTGGTCTTGAACCCCTGACCTCAGGTGATCTGTCCACCTCAGCCTCCCAAAGTGCTGGGATTACAGGCATAAGCCACCGTGGCTGGCTTACCTTAATTTAACACTCACTTGCTTTCACTTACTCACTCTTTGCAATAACTCAGTCTGGAAGTTTGATTTTACAGATGGGAGGACTAAGGCGTTGTAGAGGTAAAGAAGGGAATCCAAGGTCTCACAGCCAGAACATTAGGGAATGCATCATTACAGTGGCGGAGAAAGTGAAAGTAAAGCAGAGACAGTTTACCAGGTGCCCACACACAGAGAAAACTTCCAACCAGTAAGGTGGGAGCATTTCCAAATCTGAGATAAATGAGACTGCTAGATGCCAAATGGATTGCTCCTCCTTAGGAGAATCTGAGTGTATGGAAAATTATTTAAGGACCATTGAAACCACTTTCGGTGTGTGCTTTGGCAATAGCTCCTCCCAAAAAGCATGCAGCCGGCAGAAGATCTGGATACCACAGAGACTGAGATCCTACATGTGCTCAGGGAAGGGAGTCCCTACCATGGAACCTGTGTCCTGTGCTTCTAGGGTCTTCAAAATCAATAAAAATGAACACGTAATTGAAGGAGAAGGAAAATAAAGCACGAGGGAGGTGATTTGGGGCTTTGCAGGAATGCCTCTGTTACCCATTTCTGGGGTTTTGTTGCTGGAGCCTTGTACTCTTGGTGAGATCTCTTCAGGTGAAGTGTTGGATTTAAAACAGTCTGATAGGCTAGGCGTGGTGGCTCATGCCTATAATCCCAGCACTTTGGGAGGCCGAGGCGGGCGGATCATGAGGTCAGGAGTTTGAGACCAGCCTGGCCAACATGGTAAAACCCTGTCTCTACTGAAAATACAACAGTTAGCTGGGCATGGTGGTGGGTGCTTGTAATCCCAGCTACTTGGGAGGCTAAGCGGGAGAATTGCTTGAACCCGGGAGGTGGAGGTTACAGTGAGCCGAGACCGCGCCACTGCACTCCAGCCTGGGCAACAAGAGCAAAACTCCGTCTCAAAAAAATAAAATAAAATAAATAAATAAAACAGTCTGATAGCCCAGCCTGGTGGCACAGGCCTGCAGTTCCAGCTACGTGGGAAGTGAGAAGGGAGGACTACTTGAACCTGAAGGGTTAGAGGCTGCAGTGAGCCAAGATCACACAACTGCACTCCAGCCTGGGTGACAGGGCAGAGCCCTGTCTCAAAAAAACAAACAAAACAAAACAGTCTGATTTGCAGGCATAATTAAAATAGCATTGATATTGCTGCCATTTTCTGAATGCCTGGCATGGGAATGCTGGTTTTCCCAGTGCAACCCATTGCCTGTAGCAGCTTGGTCTACCCCAACTGCTGAGAGAATCTGGAGGCATGCTAGAACCATAACAGACTAACGCTTGGTTTGCCCCCTGCCTCTGTAAAGAGAGGGGCTCATCTTCTCTCCTTATGGCCTCCATCCTACCTTGTAGAACTTTACGCCAAGCAGAGCAGATGTCATGGGTAGGAGTCACTGATCTACTTGATGGTGACACAAAACTGCTGGGACTGTGTTGAAAAACATGTTTTATAGAGCAGCAGAAGCTGTTCCAGGCATTGCCTTTGCAAAGCCATTGGGCTGGCGCTAGGCTAGGGCTTGCTTCATTGCTGGGTTCCTCCTGAGCAGCCCTCCTGGCACCCAGGGGCAACCAAGCATCTCAGGCAGGCAATGGCTATGGCAGACCAGCTTGCTTTATCAGGGCACTTTTTGCTGTAATAGCCACAATTGCTTCCCAGAAAAACCATTTGTCACAGGAACCCTGTCACTTAGAGCTTTGTGTGTACATTTTACCGAGGAACTGGTCAGAACATGCAGCAAGAAACTGACTTTCTCCTGACAGAGGTAGATGATATTAGGAGTCTACTGAAGACGTAGGAAGCAAAGCTTCTCGAATGACACCAGTATTTGGAAACTGCTTCCTTCTGTGTCCCTTTGGGAAGTTTGATGCAGTGGACACTTGTGGATACTCTGCATCCGTTCCCCTTCCCTTTCCCCCTTCCCAGCAGGCTGAGACTTCCAATGGGGACTTCAGTGATTCCAGCTCTAAGCCCATCAAGGCATGCCAGTTCTATCCTCTGGGATGGGCATGTGAACAACTCTAGTCTACTCAGGGTGAATCTCGGGACTTTTGCCGGGCTCTTAGAGCAAATAATTTTCTGATGCTTTTAAAAGGGGAGCATGCAGGCCTAGGTGTTCCTCTGGGGAACACAGGGGTCCAGGCCTGCATCCAGGATGCCACTACCACGCGGAAGACGGCATGGAGCCAAGCAAAGCAATGGGTCCTGGCAACATCGTTGAGCTGTTGGATGCAGCCTTCCTGTGGACTTTTCTGTGACGTGGGCCTATACATTTATTTTATTGTTTAAGCCAGTTTGAATTGTGTTTTTTGTTTCTTGAAACTGAAACCATCCTAACTGGTACCCTTGGGATGCCAGTCCCTACTTCTATCTGAGCTGTTGGATGGTCAGAGACAAAGCTCCAGCCCTTGGCATGGGGGAGACAACATGGTAGCCAAGCCTAGGCCCTTCTGAGAAGACAGAACTGAAATGCTCGAAGCCCTTCCTGTGGGCTCCTCCATAGAGGCAGCCCTGAGCTATACATCCCAGTAGTTGCTGGAAGAGGTGGGACCTAAATTCCTTGTTTTGAGGGAGTGTACCATCAGTCATGCCCATTTGACATAACAGGCTTGTACAGCTAATTCCCTAGAGGGCTACATTTGACTACTCGTGAAACAACGGAAGCCTAGATACCCTGTAAATAATTACAAAGATCCCGTCCTCCCATCCCCATTCTTTCTCCATCCTGACTTAGTAATACCAGCAGCTCAAAACACTGCCCCACTTCCTGTTTTTGTTTTCTATAGCTCCTTCCTGCCAGGTTTACCAGATGACCATGGAGATAGGCTTCCAGGTCCTATCAGGCACGCTTTGTCCTATCAGCCTCAGGCAGCTACCAGCCTGCCGGCCCCACCCAGTGTGCAATTCCCTGACTCGAAGCTGGGACTCTCCCCTTGCCCCAGATTCTGCATGGGTCTCTTGTTCTATTCTCTCCTGATAGCTCAAAAAGTTTAACTGTCCTCTGTGATGGATTAAAAAATAAAGAGGTGGCCGGGCGCAGTGGCTCACGCCTGTAATCCCAGCACTTTGAGAGGCACAGGCCGGTGGATCACGAGGTCAAGAGATCGAGACCATCCTGGCCAACACGGCGAAACCCCGTCTCTACTAAAAATACAAAAAAATTAGCTGGGCGTGGTGGCACGTGCCTGTGGTCCCAGCTACTCAGGAGGCTGAGGTGGAAGAATCGCTTGAACCCAGGAGGCGGAGGTTGCAGTGAGCCGAGATTGTGCCACTGCACTCCGGCCTGGTGACAGAGCAAGACTCCGTCTCAAAAAACAAAAAACAAAAAACAAAAAAAAAAACGAAAGAGGTGGGGAGAGTAAGAACATAAACTGATTTAAAAGTTAATACAAGCCAGCATGGTGGCTCAAGCCTGTAATCCCAGCACTTTGGGAGGCTGAGGGGGGCAGATCACCTGAGGTCAGGAGTTCAAGACCAGCCTGGCCAACATGGTGAAACACCATCAGTAGAGATGGGATTTTTAGTAGAAAAAATACAAAAAAAATTAGTTGGGTACAGTGGCAGGTGCCTGTAATCCCAGCTACTTGGGAGACTGAGGCAGGAGAATCGCTTGAACCCAGGAGGTGGAGGTTGCAGTGAGCTGAGATCGCGCTATTGCACTGCAGCCTGGGCAACAAGAGCAGAACTTCGTCTCAAAAAAAAAAGTTAATACAAAACTGCAATAATGTACGTAGTTTGGTATTACTAGTTCAAGAATAGTCATCAACTCATTGGAACAGAATTGAAAGTCCTGAAATAGACCCAAGGATATATGATATATAGGAATTTACTGTGTGGTGAAAGTGATATTTTAAATCACTGGGAAAAGGAAAGGTTCTCAACTCTGTGTGGTTTCGTCTCCCTGGGAGCACTTAGCAATGCCTGGAGACATTTTTGGTTGTCACAACTGAGGGGGATGCAACTGAAATCCGATAGAGGTCAGAGGCGCTGCTAAACATCATACAGTGCAAGAACAGCCTCCCACAACAAAGAATTATCCAGCCCAAAGCATCAATAGTGTCACTGTGGTGAAGTCTTGGGACACATGGGATAGTGGGAGCAACTGGCTGGCCATTTGGGAGAGAAAAACAAAGTTAGATTCTGAATCATACCACAACTTAAATAATTTCAAGTTTGGTAAAAGATAAATTTTTATAAGTGAAATCGTTAATAAGATCCATAACAAGATTTAGAAGAAAACACAGTTAAGGTTATCATTATGGTGTAAAGACTTTTCTAACCACACAAAGCACAGAGGTAAAGGAAGTACTCAGAGGTTTAACTCAATAATCATGAAAAAACACTCCACAGAGAGTACAAAAGACTAATAAGGGGCCGGGCATGGTGGCTTATGCCTGTAATCCCAGCACTTTGGGAGGCCGAGGCAGGCGGATCATGAGGTCCGGAGATCGAGACCATCTTGGCTAACACAGTGAAACCCCATCTGTACTAAAAATACAAAAAATTAGCCGGGCGTGGTGGTGGGCACCTGTAATCCCAGCTACTTGGGTGGTTGAGTCAGGAGAATTGCTTGAATCCGGGAGGCAGAGGTTGCAGTGAGCTAAAATCGCACCACTACATTCCAGCCTGAGCGACAAAGCAAGACTCTGTCTCAAACAACAACAACAGCAACAACCAGTAAGAGCACGTGAGACAAGGAATTAATATCTTTAATAGGCAAAGAGCTCATAGAAATAAGTCAATAGACTTCTGTAGAAAAAATGGGCAAAGAAAAGGTATGACGAGGAAGGTTACTGAAAACTAAGATGTACGGACAGTAACCCATGAAGAAGGTTCCGTTTTCTGCAGTAAGCGGAGAAAGGGAAGTTTTACCTGTCAAACTGGCAAAGATGAAGAAAATGATAAAACCCCAATTGTATTAGAGGGCTGAAGAAATGGGTACTCTCATGTATTGTTGGAGGGGTGGAAAGTCATAACATTTTGGAGGGCAGTTGTCAAAATCATAAATAATCTTAAAAAGAAAATAATCATGAAAGTGTGCAAGAAAAGAAAAGCCCTACAAGAATGCTCATTGTAGCACTGTTATAATAGAGAAAGACTGGAGAAAACCTAAATGCCCAATAATCGGTGGTCAATTACATGTTCATTCAATACAATTCCTTGTAGTCCTTAATGTAATAATAGTATAAAAGGAGGAGGGAAAACAAATAATAAAATATTATAGTCATATCATGTTTTTGCAAAATAAAAACATATAACTATGTTCACATGAGTAGAAAAAGGGCCAGATATGGAACAGTTGACAGGATGATCTCTGGTTGGGGGGGATTAAGGACTATTTTTTCTGTATTTTCAAAAATTTCTAAAAGATACTGCTTTGCGATCAGATAAGAATGCTATTTGAAAATTTTAAAGCGAAGAGGTGTGGAGTACTAACTGGGTACAAAGTGCACTCCCTAAGCATCTGCAATCTTGGTTTCTGGTCTTTGGACCAGGCTTTTCCCCCTCTTCTTCTGTGAACTTGGTTTTATCACCTGTAAAACGGGGCTTAGATGTTCTCAGACTCTCAAGATCCTATCACTTAAAGCTCCTGCTGTCAAAGGCTGATGAGCCCCCTGAGGATTTTGTGCCAAAACATTTGCTCATTCTTCTTATCCATTAATAGTCACAAGTGTTTTTTGTTTTTATTTTGAGATGGAGTCTCCCTCTGTTGCCCAGGCTACAGTGCAATGGTGAGATCTTGGCCTCACTGCAACCTCCGCCTCCTGTGTTCAAGCCATTCTCCTGCCTCAGCCTCCCGAGTAGCTGGGATTACAGACCCATGCCACCACGCCTGGCTAATTGTTGTATTTTTAGTAGAGATGGGGTTTCACCATGTTGGCCAGGCTGGTCTCGAATTCCTGACCTAGGTGATCCACCGTCCTTGGCCTCCTAAGTCCTGGGATTACAGGCGTGAACCACCACACCCGGCCAATAGTAATAAGTTTCTGATAGTTGATTTACCCACAAAAGACTTACACTCATGTCTCTCCTTTCATTGGACCTTTGCCCTAAGGAAAACACAAGGTAAGGAGGTAAATGGACCCATCTTAGAGCTGAGCCAGCTGAAGCCCAGGAAGAGGGACATCCCTTGGGTTTAGTGCTTTCCTATCTGAGGCCACTTTAACTCAATTCTGCCAATCCCAGGGCCTTTTTGTGGACAGGAAACCAGAGCTGCTTTATTATTAGGTCGCTGGAGAAAATGGGGGCAGTTCTGAAAGGAGAAAGAACACGCGAGCGACAGAAACAAAAGCAGTTTTTATCAAACTAAAAGCTAATTACAAAAAGATATTTGGAGTCAGTGCTCTGATAGAAAAGTCCCCAGACTACTGGGAAAAATGATGGTCTTGCTGGTTGATAATTACGGGAATACCATTCAAGGGATCAGTTTGTTCACCTGCATCGAGAGGTGGGAAATGGAGGTAGCTGGAGTATCTGACTCTTTCAGCTGAAAAATCTAAGATTTTTATTTTGGACAGGGATTCTTCAAGGCCTTCTTCTGCCTGTGCCACATTCTGCAAGATTCAAGAAGATGAGAACAGAAGAAATAGGGTTCTAATGACTCCACCCATCCAAGTAGCTCATTGCTGTACCAGTACTGTCCAGTAGAAACATAATATGAGCCCATAAGTAACTGTAATTTTCTCTAGAAGCCACATTAAAAGAAAAAAACAAGGGCAGGGCGCAGTGGCTCACACCTGTAATCCCAGCACTTTGGGAGGCCGAGGCGGGTGGATCATGAGGTCAGGAGTTCAAGACCAGCCTGGCCAACATGGTGAAACCCCGTCTCTACTAAAAATGACAAAAATTAGCTAGGCCCAGGGGCAGGCGCCTGTAATCCTAGCTACTTGGGAGGCTGAGGCAGGAGAATCGCTTGAACTAGTGAGCTGAGATCCCACCACTGCACTCTAACCTGCTTGACAGAATGAGACTCCATCTCAAAACAAAAAGAAAAAAAGAAACAGAAAGTCTCGGTAAGGTGAGGTGGTTCACTCCTGTAATCCTAGCACTTTTGGAGGCTGAGGTGGGAGCATTGGTTGAGCCCAGGAATTTGAGCCAGCCTGGGCAACATAGTGAGACCCCGCCTCTGCAGAAAAATAAGCTGGGTACAGTGGCGTGCCTGTAGTCCTAGCTAATCAGGAGGCTGAGGTGGGAGGATCGCTTGAGTCCAGGAGTTGGAGCTTGCAGTGTCACTGCACTCCAGCCTGGGTGACAGAGTGAGACCCCATCTCAAAAAAAAAAAAAAACAAAGAAAAAAGAAACAGATGGCATTAATTTTAATATATGCTTTAACCTAATGTGTCAAAAATATTATTTCAACACAAAAGCAATATAAAAATAACTGAGGGACTTGATATCAGTTTTTGGTACCAGCTTTGAAGTCTGGTATATATTTTCCAGTTAGAGCATATCTGAATTGGGATTAGCCACACTTCCCGAGCTCGTTAGCCTCAGTGATTAGTGCTTATTATATTGGACAGTGCAGCTTTAAGCCCGACAAGGCAGGCAGGATTTATTTCCCTCTTACAGATAGAAAGAGGCTCAGATGCCTACAGGTGTCCCTTGGCTGAGCAGGAACCCAGGCCCCAAGCCTTCGGGCTCCCTGCAGGTTGTTCCTCCCATTCTCCACTTCCCCTCCACAGCCTGAAGCACAGTTCTGGCTTCCTTGCAGCTCACAGCCAACTGAGGAGGCAGAACCGACTTAGCTCCAGTGTAATGACTACCATGACTGCAGTGGAGCTGGGCTTCCAAGCAGGGAGGGAGCCGTGAATGCAGGAGGAGACAAGGACAAGTTATCTCTTAGCGACGGAATGGCTTAGGCTATGAGCTTCGTATGGGCAGGGCTCCCCAACAAGCTGCTCAGGGAACAGATCCCCTGAGACCTTTCTGAGGAGCCACCTGCCAGCTTGTTTTCTCTTTTTTTTTTTTAAGACAAGGTCTATCTTGTCTTCCTATCTCAGCTTCCAAGTAGCTGGGACTACAGGTGCACACCACCACACCCTGCTAATTTTTTAATTTTTTTTGGTAAAGCTGGGGTCTTACTATGTTACCCAGGCTGGTCTCAAACTCCTGAGCTCAAACAATCCTTCCACGTTGGCCTCCCAAATTGCTGGGATTGAACCACCACCCCCGGCCTATCTGCCAGCTTTCTATACCTTTTTAACTCATGGTGTTCATCTGCACACAGCATTTCATGTTTTCATAAGGCTTGGCCCCTCCAGAGAGACTCAAAGTGCCCAATAGGAAGAAGAGAAGGCATCCATAAAAACAACAATAACATTCATACAAATATAGGAGCAGTGCATGGTTACCCAGGCAAAGTGATTCTACCACTGGCAGTGCAGTATTTCTCCAGCATCTCTCGGTGGCAGGTTGGATATGCATTATTTCCCATATGGGGGGGCATTCTCCACTGCCCCCAGGCCCTGTGCTGGCCTTCAGGAGGAGCACTGACTGCCCTCACGCCAGGGTCCTGCTGTCCACTTAGGGTCTGCAGGCTGGTTTTTCCCCTGGGTGTGGCTAACTCAGAGATTATTTGATGTGATCCATACATTTAGGGGTCTTTTCTAATAAACATTTTATTACCATAAAAGTAAATACAGAAAAAAATTTCAAAAAGCAAATACTGACTAATCACAAACTCTTAGCTCTACAGACAAACGTGTAAGCTAAGGGACAGCGTGGGCATGGGTTATACACGGAGACTGTGATGCTGAGCAAGCCAGCAGGAGGACTGAGAGGGAAACCATGACGTCTGGGCCTGGCCCTGCCACTCAACAAAGAGACCTCAAAGATGTCTCTATGGATATCACAAAGATCTAAATACGCTTTAGTTATTTCAATGCTATAGCCAATTCTATCCAACAATGTCAAACAGTATTAGTCAATGAATTAGATCTTTAAAGTGCTTTTCTGAATGGAAACACAATGTTATAGCATGACCCTTGAGCCTGGATAAAGTATGTTCCCTGCCTTGAACGTTGCTGTGAAGATCAACTGTATTAGTTTAAAGGAAAGCGCTCTGTAAACCAGGAGGTTACAACAAATACGTATAGGTTGTTATTATGATTAATCATCCTCATTCATTTTCCTTTAACCTAGCTGCAACTGGTATTCATCTTTGTAGTTTTTATGAGAATCTTCTAATCAAAAAGCCTCTGTAGTTAAAAAAAATTTTTCCCCCCAGGCCCTCAGTAACAGTTTTTGAGACAGGGTCTCTTGTCGCCCAGGCTGGAGTGCAGTGGCGCAATCTCAGCTCTCTGCAACCTCTGCCTCCCTGGCTCAAGCAATCTTCCTGCCTTAGCCTCCCTGGTAGCTGGGAGCAGTGGCGTGCCCCCCCCATGCCTGGCTAATTTTTATATTTTTTGTAGAGACAGTATCTTTTTGTTTTTTGAAACTCCATCTCAAAACAAAAAGCAAAACAAAAAAAGATCATGTTGCCCAGGCTGGCCTCAGACTTATGGGCTCAAGCGATCCTGCTCCCTCAGCCTCCAAAGTGCTAGGATTATAAACATGAGCCACCATGCCTGGCCAGCCTCTGTAGTCTTAAGTTTCCTTCATAAAAATATTTATTTTGTCCTCAGCCCAGAACCCATCTTTTCATTCTGACACCTAAGAATCCACCTTCAGCTGGCAGGAGCAGGCTGATGCAGGAACTAACTCACGGTGACCTTTCGCTCTTGACCGTTCCTCTTTTACAGTCTGGGTATGGTGTCCACACATACCTTTCCATGCCCTCTGCTCCTTGGACCACCCTGCCTTTCACCCCAGGCCCCAGCGATCAAAACAGGCAGGGACTGAGTTCATGGCCCCTGCCCTAGAGTGAGGAGGGAGTGATTTCAGAGCAAAGGCCAGAATCCCCACTGGCCTCTCTCCCCACTGCCAGAGCAGAGTAGGGTCTGGCTGGAGCTCCAGGATTCTGCTGGTGGTGGGCTCTGACTGCAGTGTGGGGCACTCGCCGGAGGCATTCTCTGGAGGTGGAAACTGGATCTGCCGACAGCCGTCATGGGTGTTCCATCCTTGGGTCTGTTTTTCATGATGCTGCTCATCTGTTTTCCTATGGGGATGAGCATCAAATTCCGAAATAAAATGAAGCCAGCAGCCATCCCACACCCCTGTGCCCTCCTGATGAAGATGCCATGAGCTGGGTGGTTGGCCCACCTCAGAGTGATGATGCGAAGATGTCATCACCTTTCTTTCCCAAGCTTGCCCGGGACTTGCAGGGAGGGCAGGCAGAGCAAGGTTACTTCATCTCCTCACCTGGACCTGGTCTCCTTTGATACTGGCACAGACTATGTGAGGAGTCTGATAGGGGCTGCCTGATTTTCTCTAGGGTGCTTATAAACTCGCCTCCTGAATGTAAATATAAATGTACAATGGTGATCATACTTTTCCCATCATTCATTCATAACTATCCCCCAAGCATACACGCAAGCTACATTTCCTTGTGTGTATGCTTGGGGGTATTTATGACAGTGCTGCACGCCTATAGTCCCAGTTACTCCGGAGCCTGTAGTTCCAGTTACTCTGGAGGCTGAGGCAGGAGGATTGCTTGAGAATAGGAATTCATGTCCTAGATCCTGGGCAACATAGTGAGACCTCATATCGAACACACACACACACACACACACACACACACACACACACACACACACACTCATGAGTAAATGTAACCTACAAATCAAATTTTCACTCGAAACTTCCTTTTCTATTTATGTTTTTAAATCAGACCAGTAAAGGTGGCTCACACCAGCAACTCAGGCGGGAGGATGGTTTAAGGCTAGGAGTTTGAGACTTGCCTGGACAACATAGCAAGACCCTGTCCCTAAAAGAAATGTAAAAACCACCCGGGCATAGTGGTGTCCACCTGTAGTCCCAGCTACTTGGAGGCTGAGGTGGTAGGATCACCTGATTCCAGATCAACTTTGACCTGCCACTGCACTCCAGCCTAGACAACAGAGTGAGACCCTCTCTCTTATAAAAAAAAAAAAAAGGAAAGATATGCCAAAAAAAAAACCTAAAAAAAAGTCTGCAGTCCTGACAGCCCACCAAATTAAGATTCTCAACTGACGTTAGCAGACTACCAGTTCCTCACCACCTGCTTCTTCCAAAGCCTCTGCCTTTTGCCAGAATACATATATTACTTATCTTTTCTCTCATGTAGACATTCTGATATATTTGTAGACGTATTACTTTTAAAAAAATTATTTTAAACTTTAAAAAATTTAAAGATAATACACGAATATAGTAAAAAATATTCAAACAGTATGGAAAAAGGTAAAATGAGAAGAAAAAGTCCCCCTCCCCATGGCATTCTCATTTCTCAGGAACCAAACTGTGAACAGATTGGCAAGTATCTTTCCCAACATTCGCAGTGTCTGATACACATGTTTTATGTCACCCCAATAAAACTGGGCTTCCATTCTCTTGCCTTAGCACAGTGACTGTGCAAAAGAAATGCAAATCTGACCTCATGTTTGAGCTAGTCTAGTTCTTAGATCCCTGGAGAGTGCTAAGGACAGAGGCACACAACACATGCACATGTGTTAGGATTTGCAGTTGTAAGCAACAGAAATCACTGTTTTCTGTTGGACAATACTGGTGCTCATAGAATCTCTGGATAACTCACAGCTGGGAGGCGCTACAGACGAGACCAATCCCCCAAAATCATGTGGCAGAGTTGGTCTGGTTATAATATGAACACAGACATAGGCACTGGTGGCTGCAGCTTGCAACACCATGACACCCACTCTGGGTCCTGGTTGCTGGCTGCGTGGCGGCTGCAACTGCCACCCAGGAGACTGGAGATACTGCCATCACTGCCACCTCATGGACTGAGTGGGTTTTACAGAGTGCTTCATGTGACTAATTTCTTTTTCTTTCTTTTTTTTGAGATAGGATCTCTGCTCACTGTAGCCTCAACCTCCCAGGCTCAGGCAATCCTCCCACCTCAGCCTCCTGAGTAGCTGGGACCACAGGCATACACCACCACACCTGACTAATGTTTGTATTTTACTGTAGAGATGGAGTCTCGGCATGTTGCCCAGGCTCCTGTGACTAATTTCTGATTCAGACACTGGGTGAGTACATTTGATTGGTGGAGTCACGTGTACCAACCCTCCCTGCAAGGAAAACTGAGGACATGAGTCTCTGGCATTTTCAGCTTCTATTGTGAAGGGAATTCTGCCTTCTAAAGACGGGGTTCCTTTAACAAAGAGAGGATCAGATGCTGGAGGACTCAAAAGAATGAAAATTGCCTTCTACAATACAACCCTACAAAGCTTCTTAAAATATTGTTTTTTGGCTGGGCGTGGTGGCTCCTGCCTGTAATCCCAACACTTTGGGAGGCCAAGTTGGGTGGATCACCTGAGGTCACGAGTTTGAGACCAGCCTGACCAACATGGTGAAACTCTGTCTCCACTAAAAATACAAAATTATCTGGGCATGGTGGCGCATGCCTGTAATCCCAGCTACCCAAGAGGCTGAGGCAGGAGAATCACTTGAATCCAGGAGGTGGAGATTGTGGTGAGTCAAGATCGCACCATTACACTCCAGCCTGGGCAATAGGAGTGAAACTCCATCTCAAAACAAAAAACAAAACAAAAAAAGACAATTGTTTTCTGTCTGACCCCCCAAGTCTCTTCCTCTCTTTCTCCCAGGTACCTTCTCTCCTTGACTCTCCATCCTACTGTCTGCTTTTTCTACTGCCTTGTGAAGTTCTGTGATTCCTTAATGGGGGGTGGGGAAACTCTGAATGCTTCTGCTTTAATAATTTTGTCCCTGCCACATATACGTGTGAGAGGGCCTAAAATATGTGTGCAGTTTTTACTCAAGGGATGCCATACTCTGCCCGAAGTTTGGCACCTTGCTTTGAACAGCATAGATCGGGGATCATTCCATTTTCATACAAACAGAGCACTGCCTCATTCTCTGAGGGCCGAACAGCAGATGAATCATGACTTCTTCCTTTTTTTCCCCCCTGGAAACATGCTAGATGGCTCACCATGATTTATGTAATACATCTTCCCCTGATGGATGTTCGGCTGTTGTCAGCCTTTAGTAACTGAAACAGTACTGCACCCTAGTGCATGTGTATTACTCGCCTGTGTTTAATAGGGACGTTGCTGAGCCCAGCTGGAGGAGGATTCTAGCCTTGAACACTCCTGGGTGTGAAGTCACGGTGGGCTGGATGGGCCTGCCAGGGCCTGCTTCCAGAGAAGTCTCCATATGTCTTGCGGGTGGATGTAGAACTGCAGAGAGGCTTGGCAGGAAATCTGCAGTGAGAAATGTCACAACCCAAACAGTAACTCACAGACAGAGCTTCACATGTCTCGTTCCACAGCAATCAGCAGCTGGACCATTACCTGGAGGAGCTACAGGCTTGATGAAAGCCCCAGAAATGGCTAAGGCAGAGGAAGTGCCTGGGAGTTGTTTGGCAATTGGATACAATATCTTTTAGATATTTTTAAAGCCACTGAGCAATTCAAATCCTCATGTTTAGGGATAAATTCAGAGGCCAGTCCTTTCACTATTGGACTGGAGTGATTTTTAGTCATCTCACCTCCCAGCATTTACTCCTTCTCCCAGATGCAGCAGCCCCCACCTCCTTCCAGGGAGTCACTTGTCCAAGTCAGGTGCCTCCTCAGAGGAAGCATCCTTCACTCGCCAGGTTGCCAGGGGGTGTGACCCCACCTGGGCCAAACATACCCTCTCTCATGGACTCTGACTACTGTGTGGAGTGAGGCTAGAACCAGAGAAACCTGGCTGATGCTGACTCATGCGGAGGTTCCTGTGGAGTGACGTGTCAGAGCTCATGAGCTCATTTCCCTAGAAACCAGCATGCCTGAACTTGACCTCTGGCTTCTCCAGCCAGACAGCAACAGTAACAACAGCAACTCCTTCCCCCGCTTCTCAGGGGGCCCATATCTGCCCAGCTTCTCCTGCCTTGGTCCAGCATAGTCTGCACTCCTCCTGTGCCGTCCTCCCAGCCCCTCCACCATCCTGGCTTCCTGTTAGGCAACGCCCCACTTAACTCATCCCACACCTCCCTCACTTCCATGCTCTCTTGGGAGCAGCAGCCAGAGCCAGCTAAAGCTCTGCCTCCCCCAAACCAAGCACACCTTCACTCTCCCTCCAAAGCCCCGTCTCATCTCAATGAGATGCCTCACTGCAATGCTGGAACCATTTCATCTCAAGTGATCCGGGTCAGTTTCTCCCCAATCCTGTGACTTCTGCCTCTGGTCACCCTGAGGGTAGGCAGGAGAGCCCTGATGTGGCAAAGCTGGGTGGGGAGCAAATGGGCACAGGAGAGAAGAGGGAAGGTGCAGGAGGATGAGTCACTGGCAGAGCGGGCAGAGGCGCTGAAGAAGGGATTGAGAGCATGGACCTGGGCTTGACAGCTCAGCTACTGAACACGCAGATGCTGCAATTTGAGAGTTCCAGAAAGTTCTCTCTACTTAGCACTAGCTCTTTTACCAGCCCGGGTTAATACAGGATCTTTGGATCCCTTGAGAAAATGAAAATATTTAAATTGTGAACCCATTGACATCCAGGCACTGTCATTTGGATTTGTTCAAAACTAAGACCGAGCAAAGAGCAGGCACTAAGAGGATGAGACACCAGCCTGTTGGCTCCAGAAGAAGAAAAACAAATCAGAAAATCTGGATTTGAGGCCTGGTTTCCCACTTACTACTGAGCAACCTTAAGCAAGGTGTTTGATTTGTCCAGACACCAATTCTGTCATCATACCACGTCTCACCTGCTTTGTCTGGAGAATGGGTAGAAATGGGCCAGGGAAGGAATGACCTGGAAGTGAGGCTGGAGGGGGCGGGAAACGAGTGGTGTGCCAGCATCCCTGCTCCTCCCCCAGGATCCCCCAGGCAGCCCCTACACACACCTCTCTGTGCCCAAAGCCCCCAGCCATGTCTCCATGAAAATGAGGCAGGAGCGTGGAGCAGGCGCTGAGGTGCGCCTTCCTGTGCCTCTGCAGTTGCTGCATAGAGAGCCAACCTGGAGATAAAATCGGTAGTAGGTAAATGCTGGACTCTTTCTGAATGTTTTAGACCCTAGGCTGCCGCCGGTGGGGATGGGGTGGGGGTGGGAGGTGGGTGCTGAGGTTTGTACACCCAGAAGTTTTAAAATGAAACTGTGTCCTGGACTCTGGAATTCCCATGGGGCCTTCAGTAGACCCCGCATCATCACCTCTCAGTGCCTGCCCTGACAGGGACTAGGACCCGTGGTGAATGCCTGGCCATGGGTGGGCAGGGTAGCCTGGCCATGGGCTGGGCTGGGGCAGCTGTCCCCAGGCTGTCAGGTTCAGAAGGTACCTAGGCTTTGAGGGTCTTTCCTCTTTCTCCTGGAAGGCCTCCACTGATTTTAAACAAATGGTTAATGCATTTATTTAATTTTGTTGATTGATTGATTGATTGATTGAGACAGAGTCTCGCTCTGTCGTTGCCTAGGCTGCAGTGCAGTGGCACGATCTCGGCTCATTGCAATCTCCACCTCCCGGGTTCAAGAGATTTTCCTGACTCAGCCTCCCGAGTAGCTGGGATTGCAGGATCCTGCCACCACGCCTGGATAATTTTTTTTTTTTTAGATGGAATTTTACTCTTGTTGTCCAGGCTGGAGTGCAATGGTGTGATCTCAACCCACCACAACCTCTGCCTCCCAGGTTCAAGTGATTCTCCTGCCTCAGCCTCCTGAGTAGTTGGGATTACAGGCATGTGCCACTAAGCCCCGCTAATTTTGTATTTTTAGTAGAGACGAGGTTTCTCCATGTTGGTAAGGCTGGTCTTTAACTCCCAACCTCAGGTGATCTGCCCACCTTGGCCCCCTCAAAGTGCTGGGATTACAGGCGTGAGCCATCGTGCCTTATTTTTGTATTTTTAGTAGAGATGAGATTTCACCATGTTGGCCAGCCTGGTCTCAAACTCCTGACCTCAAGTGATCTGCCCTCATCAAAGATCCCTGTTCTGTTAGAATTTCTCATATAAACATAATATTAATGAGAGGTACAAATTAGAGAACTTATTGAAGTCAAAAGAGTGAGATTTTAAAACTACAATACAGTGTTAGTTATAAAAATGACAGATGTGATGTGGAGCAGTTGGAATCCTTGTGCATTGCTCGGGGAAATGTATTTTAATTTAATTTAATTTCACCTTTTAGAGGCAGAATCTCACGGTGGCCCAGGCTGAGTGCGGTGGAGCTGTCATAGCACAATGAAGCCTCGAACTTTTGGGCACATGTGATCCTCCCACCTCATTGTTCCAAAGTGCTGAGATTACAGATGTGAGCCTGACTGGGAATGTAAAGCGGTATAGTCTCTGTGGAAGACAGTATGATAATTCCCAAAAAGTTAAACATAGAATCAATATATGATCTAGCAATTCCTTATCTAGGTTTATACCTCAAAGAATTGAAAGCAGGGACTCAAAAAGATAGCTATACACCCATGCTCATAGCAGCGTTATTCACGAGCGTAAAAAAGTGGAAACAACCCAAGTGTTTATCAACAGGTGAATAAATAAGCAAAATGTGTTGTATTCATAAATGGAATATTATGCAGCCTTAAAAAGGAAGGAAATCAGCTGGGCTCAGTGGCTCACACCTGTAATCCCGGCACTTTGGGAGGCTGAGGCAAGCGGATCACCTGAGGTCAGGAGTTCGAGACCAGCCTGGCCAACATGGTAAAACACCGTCTCTACTAAAAAACACAAAAATTAGCCAGCATGGCGATGGGTGCCTGTAATCCCAGCTAATCACTGGAACCTGGGAGGCAGAGGTTGCAGTGAGCTGAGATCACACCACTGCACTCCAGCCTGGGCAACAAGAGGGTAACTCCAACTCAAAAACAAACAAAAAAAAAGGAAGGAAATTCTGATACATGCTAACATGAGTGAACCTTGAAAAAAATTACCCTAAGTGCAATCAGCCAGACACAAAAGGAGAAATCCTGTATGATTCTATTTACATGAAGTACATAGGCAAATTCATAGAGAAAGAACACAGAATAGTAGTAACCAGAGCCTGAGGGGCGGGGGAAATGAGGAGTTAGTGTCTAATGAATACAGTTTTAGTGTGGGAAGGTGAAACGTTCTGAAGATAGATGGTGGCGACAGTGGCACAGCAATGTGAATGTACTTAATGCTGCTGAATTGTACACTTAAAAATGGTTAAAAAGGGCACATTTTATGTTGTGTATATTTCACCACAATAAAAGACAAAAAAAGTAATGAATACACACAGATAACATAATTCATTCAAAAAAGTAAATGTTTTCCAACCCACCCCCCTTCCCAGTCTCACTTCTCCGAGTTTCCCATCGTTAGCAGATGCTGGTGGATGCTTCAAACAGGTTATCTCTACACAAATAGAATCATGCTGTCTACAAAGCTGCAACTTGTTTTTTTCTGCTTCTAATATCACAATCATCTTTCCAATTCGGTATAGGAGCATCAACCTCATTCTTCAGAAGGTTTCATTTTAGGACACTCCGTATAAAATTAGCAGGGCGTGGTGGCGTGCACTTACAATCCCAGCTACTTGGGAGGCTGAGGTGGGAGTTCTCTCTTAATGGTCATTTACGTAGTTTCCAGATTTTTGCTCTATAAACTATGCCACGTTACATATCTTTTTGTGCTGCATTAATTATCTTTACATAGCTGTGAGAATTTATCTGTTAGGTAAATTCTCAGAAAAGGGATTTCTGGATCAAAGTGCATGTGTGCTAAAAATGTTGGTAGATATTGCAAAATTGCTCCATAAAAACAATGCACGAATTTTCATTCCCACCAGTGGACTAACTCGTTGGCCGTCCCTCCATCCTTTCCTCCCTCCCTCTTTCCATCCCTTCTCTCCTTCCCTTTATTTTCTTCCTTCTACCTAACAAACAGACAAGTAAAAAGTCCTTTTTTTCAGCTGGGCATGGTGGCTCACACTTGTAATCCCAGCACTTTGGGAAGCCAAGGTGAACAGATCACTTGAGGTCAGGAGTTCAAGACCAGCCTGGCCAACATGGTGAGATCCCGTCTCTACTAAAAAATACAAAAAATTAGCAGGGCGTAGTGGCGTGCACCTATAATCCCAGCTACTTGGGAGGCTGAGGTGGGAGAATTGCTCAAACTCGTGAGGTGGAGGTTGCAGTGAGCCAAGATAGCGCCACTGTACTCCAGCCTGGGTGACAGAGTGAGACTCTGTTAAAAAAAAAAAAAAAAAAGTACTTTTTTTCAAGGTACGTAACAGGAATAAAAATAAAATGTATACTGTTTCTCACAGTCTGGTGATTCAGGTTTGGTGTGTTTATATGACAGCTTATTTTGAAATGTTTGGGTCTTACACATGTTTTTGTGTTGTCAATACTAATATAAAAACCCATCTTTTATTTTAAGGAATGCCTGTTGTGCTCAGGGTATAATTTTGTTTTTGATTGTAGTCACCCTTTCTTTATATGATTATTTATTTCCCTGAAGTTTTAAATTTTTTTGAATAGGTAATATATTTCCATGGCTCACAATTCAGAAATAGGAACCAATGTATTGTGAACAATTTCTCCCTTTCTCTTATTCCCTGTCTCTAATTCCTACCACCTTCTTTGTCCTCTGAAATCCTGTTTTTAGTTTATATATATTCCTCCAGTTTCTCCATGTAAATGGAAGAAATGTCAAATATAGATTCTTGTTCCTTTTTTTAATAAATAATTTCAATTTGTATTTTAGATTGAGGAGGTATTACGTGCATGTTTGTTACCTGGATATATTGCGTGATGCTGAGGTTTAGGGTACAATTGATCCAGTCACCCAGGTAGTGAGCTTAGTACCCAGGAGTTAGTTTTTCAACCCTTGCCCTCCTCCCTCCCAACCTCCCCTCTCTAGTAGTCTCCAGGGTCTCTTATGCCATTTTTGTGTCCATGTACATCCAATGTTTAGCTCCCACTTACAAGTGAGGACATGTGGTGTTTGGTTTTCTGTTCTTGCATTAATTCACTTAGAATAATGTCCTCCAACGGTATCCATGTTGCTGTAAATAATGTTTGGTTCTTTTTTACCGCTGCCTAGTATTCCATAGCGTAGATGTACCAAATTTTCTTTATCTAATCCACCATGGATGAGCCCCGATCCATGACTTTGCTGTTGTGAATAGCACTGTGATGAACGTACAAGTACGAGTCTCTTGGTAGAACCATTTGTTTTCCTTTAGGTATATACCCAGTGACGGGACTCCTGGGTTGAATGGTAGCTCTGCTTTAAGATCTTTGAGAAATCTCAAAATTGCTTTCCACAGTGATTAAACTAATTTACATTCCTACCAACAGTGCTTAAACATTTTCTCCACAGCCTCATTGGCTGTTTTTTTTTTTTCTTTGCTGTTGTTGTTTTTGACATAATAACAGCCATTCTGACTGGTGTGAGATGGTATCTCATTACGTTTTTGATTCATATTTCTCTGATGATGAGTGGTGTGGAGCATTTTTTCATATGTTCGTTGGCCGTGTGTATATCTTCTTGGAGAATTGTTTGTTCCTGTCTCTTGCCTAGTTTTTAATGAGGCTATTGGTTTTTTGCTTGCTGTCACTCCCCCTCTTTTTTATTTATTTATTTATTTATTTTAAGATGGGGTTTCACCATGATGGCCAGGCTGGTCTTAACTCCTGACCTCAGGTGATCCACCCACCTCGGCCTCCCAAAGTGCTAGGATTACAGGCGTGAGCCACCGCGCCCGGCCCCCTCTTTTTTTAATGCAGAATGTGGATACTATTTGTTCTGCAACCTTCCGCCAACGGTTGTTGGTGACTCTTGGAGCTCTTCCCTTACTACTAGATGGAGGGCTTCCTCATTCTTTTTTTTTAAATTGAGGTATGATTGACATGCCAAAAAGCTATATATATATTCAATTTATACATCTTGATGAGTTGAAAATAAATATACACCCATGAAACTGTCACCATAACAAAGCCATAAACATCATCACCTCTAAAAGATTCCTCTCTCTCTTCCTCTTTTTTGTGGGTATGATAAAAACATTTAATATGAGCTCTACCCTCTTAACACACTTTTAAGTATACAATACAGTATTGTTAACTATATGTGCCATGCTGTACAGCAGATCTCTAGGACTTGTTCATCCTGAATAGCTGAAACTTTGTACTCTTTGACCAACACCTCCTTGTTTCCCCTCTCCCGCCATGTCCTGGTAACCTCATTTTTCATAGTTTTATGTGTATAACGTATGGCATTACGGTGGGGCCTTAACTTTATTTAACCAGCCCTCTCTTGATGGATGTATATTACTTCTTTTACTGTTATAAGCACTGTTACCATGAGCAGCCTTTTACATTCAGGCATTTTGGATTTGTACAAATCAATCTGTAATGTAAAAGTGGAATGGGTCAAAGGATTGATCTTTTTTTAAGAGTTAAGATCTTGCTTTCCACAGTGATTAAACTAATTTACATTCCCACCAACAGTGTTTAAGCATTTTCTCCACAGCCTCATTGGGAGTTTGAGGCCATAGTGCTTTTTTTTTGTTGTTGTTTTTGACGTAATAACAGCCATTCTGACTGGTGTGAGATGGTGCCACTGCACTCCAGCCTGGGCAACACAGCCTCAAACTCCTAGGCCCAAGCCGTCCTCACACCTCAGTTTCCCAAGTAGCTAGGACTACATCACAGCCAACTAATTTTAAACATTTTTTGTAGAGGTTGGGTATTGCTCTGTTGCTTGGGCTGGTCTCAAACTCTTGAGCTAAATGATCCTCCCCGCCTCAGCCTCCCAGACTGCTGGGATTATACACATGAGCCACCACGCCCGGCTGATTTATCTTAATTTTGATAGCTACTGTCAGATTGCTTTCCAGAAGTGCTTGTACCCATTTACATTCCACAAAGAATGTTTGAAAGTTCCTCTTTCTCCACAAACACATCAACTGAGTGTTATCAACTAATTGGATTTTTGCCAATCTGATAGGTGACAATTATCTGTAGAGTTAATTTGCAGTTGTCTTATGAGAGAGTTTGATGATCTTGTATGTTTAAGAGCCAGTTGTTTTTCTTTTCATTAAATTATTTGCTCATTTTTCTCTTATTGGGTTATTGATGTTTTTCTAGAAGCTCTTTATGTATTAGGGAGATTCACTCTTGTCTGTGATGTGAGATGCAAGTTCCTCTTCTCACAGGGTCACATGCGTTTGGTTTTGCTTATGGTGTATTTCATCACTGTTTTTTAAATTATGATTTGTTATTTTTCTAAATTTTGAAATAATTTTAGACTTAAAGAATTACAAAGATAGTACAGAGAGTTTCCTTAAATTCTTCTTTCAGCTTCCCCTACTGTCTTCCAGAATCATGGTACAATGACTTTCAGTCAGAAAGGTAATATTGACTCAACAGTGTTAATTAATATGTAGATTTCAGTTGGGTTTCCCTAGTTTTCCACCTAATGTCCTTCTTCTGTCCAGGATCCAATCCAGGATCCTGTTTTGATTTAGTTGTCTGAATCTCTCTTCTGTGACAGTTTCTCAGTCTTTTCTTGTTTTTCATGACCTGGACAATTTTTAACAGTAATAGTTGGGTATTTTGTAGAATGTTGATTAATTTGAGTCCACTTACTGTTTTCTCATGATTATATTAAGGTTATGGATTTTAGGGGAGAATAATGCAGAAGTAATGTGCATTTCTACCAGTGCACCATGTCAGGGAACATGATATTAACTCTGATTGCTTGGCTAAGACAGTGTCTATCTCCTTCTCCACTGTAAAGTTTCTATTTCCCCCCTTGTAATTAACAAGTATTTTGGGGGAGATACTTTGAAGTTACTGAAATATCCTGATTTTTCTTAAGCTTCTGATGCAGGGCAAGTGACCCTCCTAATTGGAGATTAGCCAGAGGGGGTTCTTGGCTTTGCTCAGGAAAGAATTCAAGGGTGAGCCAGTGGTGTGAGCCAGTGGTGTAAACTTTTATTGATGTGGCAGTGCAGAGCAGCAGCAGAGGAACTGCTTCTTGTGGAGCAAGGCTACCCATGGGCAGTGTGCCCTGAGCAGCAGTGCAGGGGCCGTTTTGTGGTCATATTTATATGTACTTTGTCATTTTTTATTATTTTATTCTTTTTTTGAGACATCTGTCTCCCAGGCTGGAGTGCAGTGGTGCGATCTTGGCTCACTGCTTCTGCCTCCCAGGATCAAGTGATTCTCTTGCCTCAGCCTCCTGAGTAGCCGGGACTACAGGCATGTGCCACACTGCCCAGCTAATTTTTTATGTTTTTAGTAGAGAGGGGGTTTCACTATGTTGACCAGGCTGGTCTTGAACTGCTGACCTCAAGTGATCCACCTACCTTGGCCTCCCAAAGTGCTGGTATTATAGGCATGAGCCCCTGTGCTGGGCCTGTATTTTATATGCAAATTAGGTGATGGATTATTCAGAAATTTCTAGAAAAAGGGGTAGTAACTTCTGGATGTTGCCATGACAATGGTAAACTGTCATGGCGCTGGTGGGTGGGTCCTATGGAGAGAGATTTTTGGTGCCTCTTCTCTGTTTCAGCCAGTTTGCAATCTTGTCCGGAGTTAAGTGCTGCCTCCTACCTCACTTCTACCCACTAATTTTAGCATTTTTTTTCTTTTCTTTTTTTTTTTTTTGTGGTTTTTGAGACGGAGTCTTGGTCTGTTGCCCAGGCTGGAGTGCAATGGCGCCATCTTGGCTCACTGTAACCTCCACCTCCCGAGTTCAAGCAATTCTCTTGCCTCAGCCTCCCAAGTAACTGGGATTACAGGGGCATGCCACCACGCCCAGCTAAGCTTTTTGTATTTTAGTAGAGAAGGGGTTTCACTGTTTTGCCCAGGCTGGTCTTGAATTCCTGAGCGCAGGCAATCCACCCACCTCAGCCTGCCAAAGTGCTAAAATTACAGGCACGAGCCACTACGCCCAGCCTAATTTTAGCATTCTTATGTGGATCTTGCTACAGACTGGGCCGGCTACATAATTTGTAGGGCTTAGCACAAAATGAAATGAAATTTCAGAATCCCTTTAAAATAAATTATTAGGAATTTCAAGATGGAGACAGCAGAAAATTAAACAAAGTGCGGGGGTTTTAGTTATTACTGTGGAATTTTAATGGTGATTTTACCATTTTCCTCATTATCTCTACACTTATTAATTGGAGTTCTTCTGTAAGGAAGAGTTGTCCCTTCTGTCCTGTTTATTTATTTATTAAGTCATTTATTTATGTCAATATGAATTTGTAGATAGTTATTTCATTCTTTGGGTTATAAGTAAATACTATTGTTATTCATTTTTGCTACTCATATTGTTCCAGTTTTGAAAACTTGGGCAGCTCTTTCAGGTGGTTCCTGTGTTCTTTTAATATGGCCCCATCTTTTCTATTTCTTTTTATTATTTTTTAAGACAGAGTCTTGCTCTGTTGCCCAGGCTGGAGTGCAGTGGTGTGATCTCGGCTCACTGCAACCTCTGCCTCTTGGGTTCAAGCAATTCTCCTGCCTCAGCCTCCTTAGTAGCTGGGATTATGGGCACCCGCCACCATGTCCGGCTGTATTTTTAGTAGAGGCTGGGTTTTGCCATGTTGGCCAGGCTGGTCTCAAACTCCTGACCTCAGGTTATCTGGCCGCCTCGGCCTCTCAAAGTGGTAGGATTACAGGCATGAGCCACCGTGCTTGGCCTTTATTTTTTTTATTTCTTTTAGTACTTCCTTACTTGCTGGTAGCACAAGATGCTCCAGGTTTGTTTGCATTTTCTTTTCTTAACCCTGGAATCAACCACTTCACCAGGGAGCCCCATTCTTCTTATTGGAGAATGGTATCTTTTTTTTTTTGAGACAGAATCTCGCTCTTTCGCCAGGCACCAGGCTGGAGTGCAGTGACGCGATGTCTGCCCACAGTGACACGATGTCTGCCCACAGTGACGCGATGTCTGCTCACTGTGACGCGATGTCGGCTCACTGCAACCTCCGCCTCCCGGCTTCAAGCAATTCTCCTGCCTCAGCCTCCCGAGTAGCTGGGACTGCAGGCATGCACCACCATGCCCAGCTTGGAGAAAACCAAGATTTGGATGCTAGGTATGCTCCTAGACTGGAGTGTCACTATTCCTAGCCTCTCTCAATGAACAGAGCTAGGAAATAGTAACTCATACTCACAAACATATTTTTGTATCTACCTATTATCTATTTATAAAAATGAGTTTATATTGGTAACTCCAATGCCAACCCAGTGCCAAAGAGCTCATTCTAGCCTCCCCCTTCTTGTTTATTTGTAACTTTTTAAATTTAAATCATTGATTAAAAATAAACTCAGTTTTGAATATGTCAGGAATTTGTCACACACACAAAAGTATAGAGAACAGTGTTCTGTATTATATTGCTTCAGTGCTTTGTGTTATACTGCTTCAACAATGATCAGCATTTGGCCAATGTTATTCCCTTTATCTTCTAGAGTTGTGCTTTTTGGAATATTTAAAGCAAATTTCAGACATCATCATATTGCTTCACTCAAATTTTTCAAATACCATTGCCTTTTTTTTTTTTTTGAGATGAAGTCTTGCTCTGTTGCCCAGGTTGGAGTCCAATGGTGCAATCTCGGCTCGCCCCAACCTCCACCTCCCAGGTTCAAGTATTCTCCTGCCCCAGCCTCCTGAGTAGCTGGGATTATAGGTATGCACCACTATGCCCAGTTGATTTTCGTATTTTTAGTATAGATGGGGTTTCACTGTGTTGGCCGGGCTGGTCTTGAACTCCTGACCTTGTGATCTGCCCACTTTGGCCTCCCAAAATGCTGAGATTATAGGCGTGAGTCACCACGCCTGGCCAATCATTGCTTTTTAAAAATTAATAAACTTCATCTTTTAAAACGGTTTTGGTTTCACAGCAAAATTGAGTGGAAAGTGCAGAGAGTTCCCATCCACCTCTCTCCACACATGCACAACCTCCCACACCATGGACATCCCGCATCAAAGTGCTACAACCGATGCACCTGCACTGACACATCCTCATCACCCAGACTCCATAGTTTACATTAGAGTTCACTCTTGGTGCTGTACATTCCATGGGTTTTGACAAATGTATAATGACGTATATCCACCACTATAGGATCATGCAGAATAGTTTCACTGTCCTCAAAATCCTCTGTGCTCTGCCTGTTCATCCCCTCCCTTCCCCCAAACCCTGGCAACCACTGACTTTTCTGCTATCTCCATAGTTTTGCCTTTTGAGAATCTCATGTAGTTGGAATCATACTGTATGTACCTTTTTCAGCTGGCTCGTTTCACTTAGTAATATGCATTGAAGGTTCCTCCATGTCTTTCCATGGCTTGATAGCTAATTTCTTTTTAGCAGTGATATTCCATTGTCTGGATGTACTTCAGTTTATTTATCCATTCACCTATTGTAGGACATCCTAGTTGCCTCTAAGTTTTGGCAATCATGAATAAATCTGCTGTAAACTTCTATGTGCAGTTTTCTTTTCGTTTAGACCGGGTCTCACTCTGTTACCCAGGCTGGAGTGCAGAGGCACAATCATTGCTCACTGCAGCCTTGACCTGCTGGGCTCAAGCGATCCTCTCACTTCAGCATCCCAAGTAGCTGGGACTATAGGCACATGTCACCACGCCTGGTTAATTTTTAAATATGTTTTTAGAGATGTGGTTTCCCTATGTTGCTCAGGCTCGCCTCAAACTCCTGGGCTTAAATGATCCTTCAGCCTTGGCCTTTCAAAGTGCTGGCATTGCAGGTGTCAGCCACCATGCCTAACCTCTTTGTGCAGGTTTTTGTGTGGACATAAATTTTAAATTGATTTGACCAAATATCAAGTAATGTGACTGCTGGAACATATGGTAAGAATATGTTTAGCTTTGCAAGAAACTGCCAGATTGTCTCCCAAAGTGGCTGTACCATTTTGTATTCCCACCAAAAATGAATGAGAGTCTCCTGCTGCTCCATATTTTCACCATGACTTGGTGTTGTCAGTGTGTTGGATTTTGGGCATTCTAATAGGCATGTGGCGGTGCTTCATTACTGTTTTAATCTGTAATTTCTTAATGATATATGATGTTGAACATCTCATATGCTTACTTACTATCTGTGTATCCTCTTTGGTGAGGTGTCTGTTAAGGTTTTTTGCCCATTTAAAAAACATTATTTTTTTACTTCTTTAGAGACAGAATCTTGCTCTGTCGCTTAGGCTGGGGTGTAGTGGCACCGTTGTAGCTCACTGCAACCTTAAACTCCTGGGCTCAAGCAATACTCCTGCCTCAGCCTCTTGAATAGTTGAGACTACAGGTTCATGCCACCATTCCTGGATAATAATAATAATAATAATTATTAATTGTAGAGAAGGGGTCTCCCTATGTTCCTGGGCCTGGTCTTGAACTCCTGGCCTCAAAATGGTGCTCCAACCTTGGCCTCACAGGTATGAACCACTGTGCCCAGCCTTTTGCCTATTTTTAAATTGAGCATTTTGTTTTCTAGTTCTTGCATTTTAGGTATTTTTTTTTTGTGGGGGCTCAGGGTACAGGGTCTCACTTTGTCACCCAGGCTGGAGTGCAGTGGTACAGTCATGGCTCACTGCAAACTCAACCTCCTGGGCTCAAGTGATCCTTCTGCCTCAGCCTCCTAAATAGCTGGGACTTTTTACTTTGTTTTGTAGAGATGGGGTCTTACTATGCTGCCCAGGTTGGAATCAAACCCCTAGCCTCAAGCAATCCAACCACCTTAGCATCTCAAAGTGCTGCGATTACAGAAATGAGCCATGATGCCTGGCTAAGAGTTCTTTGTATAATCTGGATAACAGTATTTTATCAGATGCGTCTTTTGCAAATGTTTTCTACCAATTCGTGGGTTCTCTACTCATTCTCTTGGCATTGACTTTCAGTATTACTGCTTTTTAATTAATCACCTTGAAACTCTATAGAAGTGTTTTTAAGGTTTATTTATTTATTTTTGAGACGGAGTCTTTTTTTTTTTTTCTCTGTCGTCAGGCTGGAGTGCAGTGGCATAATCTTGGCTCTCTGCAGACTCAGTCTCCTGGGTTCAAGCGATTCTCCTGCTTCAGCCTCCCCAGTAGCTGGGATTACAGGCACGTTCCACCATGCCCAGCTAATTTTTGTATTTGTAGTAAAGACAGGATTTTGCCATGTTGCCCATGCTGGTCTCGAACACGTGACCTCAGGTGATCCACCTGCCTCGGCCTCCCAAAGTGCTGGGATTACAGGTGCTACCTACTGCTCCTGGCCTTTAAGTTCATTTTTAAGAGTTTTTTTTTTTTTTTTTTTTTTTGAGATGAAGTTTCATTCATGTTGCCTAGGCTAGTGTGCAATGGTGCGATCTTGGCTCTCTGTAGCCTCTGCCTCCTGGGTTCAAGTGAGTCTCCTGCCTCAGCCTCCTGAGTAGCTGGGATTACAGGCATGCACAACTATGCCTGGCTAATTTTTTATTTTTTAGTTTTTGTAGAGACGGGGTTTTGTCATGTTGGCCAGGCTGGCCTCAAACTCCCTAGCCGCAGGTGATCTGCCCGCCTCAGCCTCCCAAAGTGGTGGGACTACAGGCCTGAGCGATCATGCCTGGTCTTATTTTTAAAAGTTTGAACTCATTTTTTCCTTGTCCTTGAGTACATCTTTCAGTTTCTACCTTCTTCCCTCTTTATCTACTGTCTTCATCTTTTCACGGCTTGAATCATTCAATAAACATGAGTGAATACGTACTATGTGCCAGTCCCTGTAGATATTGTGGATATGCTATGGAACAAGTCAGATAAGGTCCACGCTCTCTTGAGTCTTCCTGAAGGGTCACATCTACTACATACGTAGAAATCTTAAAAGAAATACATGCTTGCTATTTTAAAAAAGAATAAAATAGAAGTGTATAAAGTAGAATGTGAATGTTCCCCTCAGTCACCCTAATCCCACTCCTCTGCAGTCTCTACAGTTAATGGGTTGGGGTGTGGACTTTGATGGTACCTTCGGCTAAACCAAATCTGCATGACATGGAGGTCTCAGGTTGTGGCAGACCTGGCAAACGTATTTCCAGACGGAAATTGGCACTGGTTGGGATGTAAAATCCAAGTCAAAGCATCCCCCATTCCCATTCCCAAAAGTTCTGATTTTGATGGGCTTGTCTGACTGTTGCCTGCTGAACTTGGAAGTACTTGAGGCTTCCAGAATGTGTTCCTTGGAACCCTGGCTAGGATGCTGTTCTGAAATAAAGATTCCACGGTCAAAGGAATTTGAGATACACTCTCTGTTACATTCCCTTCTCGGGGGCTCAATATGCGTATCAAAACATCAAAGCTCTGAGAAGTCCTGCAATCACAAATCCTGTTTATTCTAGTGTTTCATAAATGTATTTAATCATGTCTTCTGTTTGTTCCATGGAACTGTAGTAAACCCTTGTTGATCCCAAGTTCTGTGGAACTGACTCAGTGAGCCAGGAGCCTGTGCTAGTCCATCTGCCTGTGGCTCTTGCACGAATAGCTCAAGCAGGTAAACAAGTGTCCCAGATCAATGACTCAGTGACACAGCGTCCTATGCAACTGTGCTGTGAATACAGCATTTCTCCAGGGGATTTTGTATCTTGCTAGGGTGAGGTGAAGGCCTCCGAGGATGTGAGCTTCCCCTGAAAAAATCCACGGCAGATGACCAGTGGGGCAGACCGACCTGGCCACTACTCGTGCAAGAACATTCTGTATTCAGGACCTTTGCTTGTGGAACCCAGTGACCACTGAGGGCTCCAGGCTTACTTAGAATAAGGTTGGCTTGCACTCCAAATTCAATGCCTTCTAGAAATCCAAAGTACTGCTCAGAATTTCCACCATTTCCCTGGACACCATGCCCTCATCTTATCTCTGACTTCAGCTCCTGTTCCTACGGGTGCTGTCCTGGTTCCACGCCTCCAGATGGTAAATGTCAGCCCTTGAGATTTCTGCAAAGGGAACTGTTCACACCAAGCATGTGGTGCATAGGAGGTTTGGAGCAGGAGTGGGCATGTGAAGAAGACAGAGGAGAGGTCTCGGCAGCCGATGGTATAGTAGGCAGCCCCAGCTGTAGAGTCCCTGATCTTGGGGGCACCACTGGCCTCCGTCTCATCCAGTCTGGCTTCCTTTGCACATGTTGCTGCTCTTTCTCTGTCTCTTCCTTTTCTCCCCTTCTCTCCACCTCCTTTGCTGGAGCAAGACTCCTGACTCACGCAAGAGTTCAGCCCTATCTTTAGATCTCACCTTACCCAAAAGGGCTTATCGGGCTGGTGGTGAGGGAGTGTGGTCTGTACAACCGCAGGAAGTAGGTTGGCCTGTTGGAGCATGAGCTGGTTTTTTACTTTGTAGCTCTTGGTATTTGTTCTTTTGGGGTTTTCCAGTGCTTTCTGGAAACTGTGATTTCTCAAGCTGTAGGAATGGGAATCAGGGGATGTCCCAGTATGGGAGTAATGAAGGAAGCATACACAGAGACATGCATGAGAAAGGACAATTTTTAAAATTTTTAATGAGAAAAAATTTCTTGGAAAAGATAATCTAAACAAAAGCAAAAAAAATTCCAAGTTATAAGAAGGGTATGCAGTGAAAAGCAAGTCTCTCTCCCCATGTTCAGTCCCTTACTACTTGTTCCTAAAATGGCCACTGTCACAAGCTTCTTATTGATCTTTTGGGAAATGTTTTGTGTGTATATAAACAGAAATGTATATGTATTCACCCCCATTAAAAAATAAATGATACAGTGGGCGCTGTTGCTCACGCCTATAATCCCAGCACTTTGGGAGGCCTAGGTGGGTGGATCATTTGAGGTCAGGAGTTCGAGACCAGCCTGGCCAACACGGTGAAACCCTGTCTCTACTAAAAATACAAAAATTAGCTGGGCATTGTGGCAGGTCCCTGTAGTACCAGCTACTTGGGAGGCTGAGAAAGGAGAATCACTTGAACCAGGAAGGTGGAGATCGCAGTGAGCCTAGATTGTGCCACTGCACTCCAGCTTGGGTAACATAGCAAGACTCTGTCTCACAAACAAACAAAAATAAATAAATGGTGGCCCATCATACATATAATCTTACTTTTGCCTTTTAAAAATTTAACAGCATACCTTCACTATTTTACATGGAGCTACTTATAAATATATGTTCATAAACACACACTCACAACACATACATATTTTATTTTTTTCCTTTTATTTGCACAAAAGGAAAACCTAGGTGATCCTCCTTCATCAGCATTGGAGAAGGCTTCCAGGGCATGGGATTATCCAGTATGAGGTGGGATTCTGGGGTGCCAGACATTCCTGATGTCAGATTTGGTGATGATGAACGCTAAACATCATTTCTGACCGCTCATAGCTGTGGCAGATTGTATCCTTCTTCCCACTTCTCTTCCATTCACTCTGTAACAGGATCTGGCTGCACCACCCCAGGCCATGGGACCTGGAGCGCCTTCCTGTGGGAGGAGTATATTCTTTCACTTCCTCAGCTTTAGGCTCGGAAGAGGGTGGTAGTTGTACACGCCAAGTCCAAGTCAAAGCCTTAAGAACCAGTGTGGACTTCTGCTTTGTGACTTTGTCCATGACCCATGAGGATGGAGATAGGAGCTGGGCTGTGCCTTCAGCTTGGGTCTCAGACTAGGAAGACGTGGAATGAAGCCACAGTTGACCCACATCTTACGAATAATGTTGTGAGAAATAAACCGTGCTTGCTGTTATCCCCTAAAATTCTGGGGTTGTTGGTTACAGCAGCCTAACTTGGTGAAAGGTGCCTTCTGCTAGGAGACAGCGTTGGCTGTGCTCAGTCACAAAGCATAGGACGGCTCTGAGGACCTGGTTACTTGCTCACAGTGTCCTCTATTTGATCCGGATCGGCCGCCCATTGATAAAGAAGCTGAGCTGTAATCACAGCACTTTGGGAGACCAAGGCGGGTGGATCACCTGAGGTCAGGAGTTTGAGACCAGCCTGACCAACATGGTGAAACCTTGTCTCTACTGAAAATGCAAAATTAGCTGGGCATGGTGGTGCGTGCTTGTAATCCCAGCTATTTGGGAGGCTGAGGCAGGAGAATTGCTTGAACCTAGGAGGCGGAGGTTACAGTGAACTGAGATCGTGCCATTGTACTCCAGCCTGGGCAACAAGGGCAAAACTCCGTGTCAAAAAAAAAAAAAAAGTAAGTTTAGGTTGTTATTACAGGAACCAAGATGTACCACACTTAGTTACTTTTCTGTACTTTCTATATTACTTAGAAGTCCCAATGGCCGTGAACTTTCAGGAAGCCATTTGGCAATGCAAAATAAGAGTTCTAAATAATTTTCACTTCTAGAAAGCTAGCTCAAGATAATAATTAAAGAGGGAAGTTCGACAAAGAGTTATTTGAAAAATTGGGAACCACCTAAATGCCCCATAACAGGGGGAAGAGTGTACATACACTATTCTAACGAGGCACATTATGAAGCCATTAAAAATCAAGTTGCTGAATATTTAATGACATAAAGGAGATGTCGATGTTTTAATATTGAATAAAATAAACAGGACACAGAACTGTATGTGCATGACAGTCCTAATGTGCAGAACAAATTTGGGATTGTGCAGTTTATAATTTTATATCTTTTTTCACTTACACTTGTGAATAAGCACTTTCCCCTCAGTCGTTAAATATGTAAATACATGTAAAAAGAAGACCGGGGAAGGAAATAAGCAAAAATAGCGGTTATTTCCAGTAGATAGCATTTTCTTTCCTGTACTTTCTATATTTTCTAAACATTCTAGGATGAATGTGTACTACTTTTAAAATAAAAAAATAAGTGACTGCTACTTAAAAATGAGAATTATTCCGGTCACCTCTAGGGCTGCGCCTTTGTGCTGTGGTTACCCAGGGGGCCTTAACTGGGGCTCCTTGTCTAAGAATAAGCCTGTGTGTTTAATTAGGTCACTCTCCTGCCGACCTAGAATCTCTGCACAGGGCTTAGCTTGTGTTGCCCAGAACCCCTGAGGAGCTGCCCCTCCCGAGGGAACTCTCAGCTTCTCACAGACAGGCACTGACTGCTTCTGCCTGCTGACTGTGAATTTGAGACTTCTGTGAACTGTCACTCCAACAGAGCTGCCACTCTCAGGCCTCTTCAACTTATCTTCTTTAAAAATCAATTCAGACAGCCAGGTGCAGGGGCTCATGCCTGTAATCCCAGTACTTTGGGAGGTCAAGGTGGGGGGATCACTTGAGGTCAGGAGTTCAAGACCAGCCTGGCCAACATGGCGAAACCCCGTCTCTACTAAAAAATGCAAAAAATTAGCCAGGTGTGGTGGCATGCACCTGTAACCCCAGCTACTTGGAAGGCTGAGGCAGGAGAATTGCTTGACCCAGGAGGCGGAGGTGGCAGTGAGCCGAGATCGTGCCACTGCACTCCAGTCTGGGCAACAGAGTAAGACTCCCAGTCAAATAAAAAAAAAAAAAATCAATTCAGACATATCTTATTGAAGAGAAAATGAAGACTTGGGAACATTTTAACCATTTTGGGATGAAGAGAATTAATTCATTCGTTAGTAAACAATAGCTGCTATGCCAGGCAGCTATTGTTCATTGCTCCCTATGACCTTCCCATATATCCTGTGTCACACGCATTCAGTCCCTGGAGTGACTGGTATGTGGACAGAAGGAGGGGGAGAATTCTCAGAAGTCAAGCTGGCATGACAGCTGGAAGCGCTGCCCGGGGAAAGAGCTTATCCCAAGGGGAAAAGGAGCTTGGCACAATAGCAAAGCCTTCAGTAGAGACTTCCTGGTCTGCTTCCCCACGTGCTGTTTCACTCACATCTTTATCCAGGTCTGGCCCTTGTGAGGGTGTGCAGTGTGCTGTGTGGGGTGCTGTGCGGTGTGGTGTGCATGTCTGAGTATGAGTGAGTGAGTGGGTGAGAGTCCAGGGTCTGGTGTCCACAGGGGAAGCTGCAATGGAGTCAGGGAGCAGAACTGGGGACAAGTGGAAAAAGGACTGGCAGCCTCATAGGACAGTCTGTGAAAAAAATAGTACAGCACCATTCACTTTCAAAGACAATCTTCCATAGCCGTTTTACAACAACCCATGTGAACTGCTGGGGTGACACCTTGGACCTTATCATCTCCTAGGCTGCTCCACATCCGAAACCTTACATTTTATCATCTTTAATGCTTGTAAATTCATGTAGGAGGTACATACAGTGATGTACATGAATTCCTATGCCCGCCGTTTGGTCTGTAGATTTGCCCATGTTATTGTGGGTAGCGTGATTGGTTTTCTTCATTGCTGATTCCACTGGGTTGACATGTCACCATTTATTTACCCATTCAGGAACTGATGGACATTTGGGTTGTTCCCAGTTTGTGACGATGATGGATAAAGATGCCACGGCATTTTACACACGTCTTTTGATGGGCACGCACCATTGTCTTTTCTTTTTTCTTTTTTTTTTGAGATGCTGTTTCACTCTATTGCCCAGTGCAGTGGCACGATCTCGGCTCACTGCAGCCTCCATCTCCTGGGTTCAAGTGATTCTTCTGCCTCAGCCTCCCGAGTAGCTGGGACTACAAGGCACCCACTGCCACGCCTGGCTAATTTTTGTATTTTTAGTAGAGACGGGGTTTCACCATGCTGGCCAGGCTGGTCTTCAACTCCTGACCTCAAGTGATCTGCCCACCTCGCCCTCCCAAAGTGCTGGGATTATAGGTGTGAGCCACCACGCCCAGCCCATACCATTGTCTTTGAGCCCACTTTCCTTCCTGTGGCCTCTTTGCTGCTCTTTGAGACTCTGGTCCTGCAGCCCCGCCAGGTTTCTTGCCCATCAGTGTGGCCACTGCCCTGATTCATTTCTTTCTTGGCTGAGACTCCTGTAAGGGGTGTCTTTCATATGCTCTTCCCACATCTGCACCCTCCTCTCCCTCCTGACTCCCGCCCTGTCTCACCACTGACATCCCACTGGCCAAGGCCTCCTCTGGCTTATTGCCGAGCGCAGGGGGCATTTGAACCTTCTCTCCCTCTGCCTTTCCGCAGCACTGTGCCTGCTTCAGGGGCTTGGGCCAGCCTTTCTCCTCCTTTTGTTCCACTCTCAGCCTCCTCTGCTGGGTCCTCTCCTGTCTCCATCCCACCTGGTTGGTCCCGGGGCTCTGTTCTTGCCTCTCTTTCTGTCCCTCTCCAAAGGTCCTCATGCTGGATCTTTAGCTGCCATAGATGCTGATACAACATCTCTCATCCTTGATCCCTAGGTCCAAAAACCTAGGGAATTTTCCAAACTCATTTGGTGGAAAACCTTGATAGGCTCTGACAGGAGGTTATTTGCTGTCCATATGTAGCCACTTCGTGTGAATGAATATTCATATGTTGGCTGCAGGAATGTCAATGTGTTTGACTATGGGCTGCTGCCCCAGATCCCAGCAAGGGTGTGATCGTGCATATACAGAGGAAATTATGTTTTATCTTCTTACACCCAGAAAATATTAAATCTAGCTGGGCGTGGTGGCTTATGCCTGTAATCCCAGCTAGAGGCTGAGGCCAGTGTATTGCTTAAGCCCAGAAGTTCCAGACCAGCCTGGGCGACATAGTGAGACCCCTATCTCTAAAAAGCTTTTCTTTTTGAAAGGAAAATATTGAGGCCAGGCGTGGTGTAGAAACCCTGTTTCTACTAAAAATACAAAAAAATTAGCCAGGCGTGGTGGCAGGTGCCTGTAATCGCAAAACTCTGTCTCGAGAGGAAAAGAAAATATTGAATCTGAATATATCTAGGGCTAATGGTTTCAGATTAAAAATTGTAGACCTCAAACTCCCAAGGGTGCCTCAGCCTAGGTCTCCCCCAGCTCTGAATGGGGCTGTTCACCCTTCTGACAAGCCCCCTTCCTTCTGGCCTCTCTGGGTGGGTGGCCCCATACTCCTCTGGCTCCTTAGACTCTAAGTCTCTTCCCCTCACCACGATCACTTACGGCTCTTCAGCTCTCAAAGTACCGATTAACCCAGTGGGTCTCTGGCCTGTCCTCTCTTCTCGATTTCCCGTTAATTCAGGCTGTCAGTCGTGCCTTCCTGGGCTACTGCAGTGACTTCTCAGCAGCTCTGCTTTATCCGGGCTTCCAATGCCTCCTTGAGCTGACACCAGAGGCAGCTTTAGAAACATGGTGGAGCATCCTCATCGTGCTCAAGATGCTGCCCGGCTCCCCACCACCTGCAGGATCAAGGAAGCTCTTTAGTGGAACACAGGAAGCTTCCCTATCTGGCCTTGCTCCCCCTCTCCCATCTCCCATGGGTCCCTGGGACTGGTTGTGGGCAGGCCACACCCTTCTCCCTTTCACACTACTGTTGCTCTGCTAGGAATTCTTCATGTGGTCTGCCTAGGGGGCTGTCATTTTTCAAAAGAGAGTGGGCATCACCTTCTCCTGGAATTGCCTTCACTCTGGGCCCCTACAAAGGCCAGGTTTTTGGTGAAATACAACTCTCCTGTTGATGTCCTCTTCTGTATTTTATGCCGAAAGCCCCATGTCTGTAATGGAATATTCTAGTAGGAGCTGAACTTGCCGTCTCAGTGTCACTTCTCGAGGCCCATGGGAGTGGCATCTTGCTCCCCCTCCACACCCCTGCCCTGTGCCCACTGCTACTCCCAGAATGCTGGGCTTGATGAATTCTTCTCCTCACAACATTGTGACAGTCCCCTCTGGAGGAAGATTGCTTGAACTTGAGTCCTGAATAGCTCCCCAGTTTCCGGCACCCCTTCCCATCCAACCTCATAAACCTGATCCCAGCCCAGACTTCATCCACAGATAAATGGATTCCATCCTTAAGGCTTCCTCTTCCTCTCGCTCATCCCACATCACTCTGCAAGCCAAAGGGGTTTTTCTCCCCAAATTTTCTCCAACCTCTCCCTTCCTAGCATCACACCCACCGAGGTCTGATTCAGGCTCAGCATCCCTTGCCCTGCTCACTGCAACAGTCTCTACGTGTTCTCTGCCCCCTCTACGTGTTCTCCTCCATCCGGGGCCAGGGAGATCGACCCCCCCATGCACAGGGGGACCAGGTCACTCTTCCTCTTGCCACTTTCCACAGATGACCTGTCACCCACAAGATAAAGTCCCTGGAGAGCTACCCAGCGTGCCCCAGCTCATCCCTCACGCCCTGCTACCGCATTCCCAGTCACATGTGCCGCCCCTCCAGCCAGGCCTGTCTGCTTGCGATTCCCACCCACTGGCCAGGCTGCTGCTCAGCACCATTCGTGGATACCCTTTCGTGAGTGCGGCTCCACCTGCCCTTGCCTGGCGGTGTATTCTTTAAGGCTTCCTTCTCTGGAAAGCTCTCCCTGAACCCCCTGGGTGCTCAAGGGCATGGGCTCATCTTTTCACTGTTTCCTAGTTACACATGCTGTCTGTCTCCTCCTGTGACTGTGAACTCTCTAAAGACAAGTGGCACATCTTACTCATAGTTTTGAACCCAGCTTCCAGTGCAGGCGTGGTGGGAGGCAGATGCGTAATCAATGCATGTTGTCTGACTAGGATGATTTATAAACAGGAGCCGCCTGGGACACACAGATCTCAGACTCCCACCAGCTTCCCTTTGCCTCTGGACTCTGCCCTGGCCCCTCCTTATCTCGCCCACATCCTGCTGTGTAGATACTCACCCTTTCCAACTCTGAAGGTTGCAGGGAGGGGGCCTGTGGCTCTCTGTGGGAGAGGTGTCCCAGCTTTCATTCTCAGCCTCCCCTGACTGAACCTCAGTGGGAGCTGAGCAGGTTTGCCGTGGCCTTGGATGCCTTCCTTCTGCCCCAGATCTTGCCTCGGGGCTCTACTGCAGCTCCCTGCTCTCTGCTGCTGGACTGGGAGGCCTCCAGCACCCTGCCTGACATGTTCCTCCAGGAGAGGACACAGCTGTCTCCTGAGCCTCCGGCGCCCTCCACCTCCCACGATCCTCAGATGCTTCCCTGGGGAGACATGACCTGTCAGGGCTGCACAGCTGCTAGGATGAGGGCTCCCTTGGTGTTCCAATTTAGGAGTAAATAAGGCTTCACCCCCTGAGGGTTCCATTTCATGTAAAAGAGAAGTCCTAAGAGCCTTGAATTGATGGCACTTGGGGGAACCGTTGGCTCCTGGTCTCCCCTGCCTTCTCTGGGCTATGTAGTGACATTCCTGTCCTCACCTCCCTTCCACCCCCTCCCTAAAATTGCAGGCTCCAAGGGCTTCATCCTGAGCTCCGGGGCAGTGTCTGGCATGCCCTCTGCCTAGCCTCGGTCCCAGTATGCCCACCCAGGCCACATAGATGCACCCTGTTACCCACCCACCCACCTACGCTCACACATGCATGCCGGCAATCATATGTTGTCCAGGTTGGTCTTGAACTTCTGGCCTCTAGTGATTCTGCTGCCTTTGCCTCCTGACTCACTAGGATTATAGGCGTGAGTCACTGTGCCCAGCAACACTTTTTAAATGGATGCAATTTAAGAGGAATGCTGGCTGGATGAGTCTTGTTTCCACTTCCCTGTAATAAAGGAGAGCTGCCAAGCTGGGGGCTCAGAAGAAGGTGGGAAAAAGCAGAGAAGAACTCCAGGACAGCAATGAGGAGGCTGGAAAAGGGGTCTTGGAACATAGATCCTCTTTTTAAGAAGTCTGGAAAGAATTTCAAGTTTATGAAAAGTTGTAAAAGTAAAAAATAGTACAGACACTATCCTTACAGCCTTTACCAAGATGTACCTGTTGCTAACATTTTACTCTGTCTGTTTTGTCCCCTGCTCTATGTGAACACACATGGGTATGTATGTATGTATGTATGTGTGTGTGTGTATGTGTGTATGTATGTCTTGTGCGTGTGTGTGTGTGTATGTATGCATGTGTGTGTGTCTTATGTGTGTGTATGTGTATGTATGTATGTGTATAGACACAATTGTTTTTCCTGAACCACTTGAAGGTAAGTTACAGTTACACCCATCATGACCTTTTTCCTAAATTCTTTAGTATTTCCCAGGAATAGGAATATTTTCTTACATTATCACAGTGTAGTCATCAACTTCATGGGTTTACATCTACAACTTCATAGGTTAGAACTGTCATCTAACCTGCCACCCACATTGCAGTGTTATCTGTTGACCGCATCACGTCCTTGGCACTAAATGTGCCTGCAGTACAGGATTCTGCGTAGGCTTGAATATTTCATTCATTCACCATGGCTCTTTAGCTTCCTGTAATCTGGAACATTTCCTACGCCTTTCTTTGTCTTTAATGACATTGAAAAGTCAAGGGACTTTTGTGAGGGGCTGAGGCAGAGGCGGTTTTGCCTATCGATTAAGAATACAGATGTTGGCGCCCAGCTGGCTGGGCTCAGTCCCACTCTGCCATTTATCAGCCTGGTAAGTGTGGGCGAGTTGCTTAACTCTTTTGTGCCTCAGGTTGATCATTCATCAATCCAGTGAACAGTTAGCCTGTCTCATGGGGCTGTTAGGAGTCTTGGCACGCAGTAAAAACAGGGCAAGCGTTCACTTACTGTTGTGGTAGCAAATCACCTTTTCTTGAAGGGGCTCCCAGTGCATCAAGCCCCACAGGGGTGTCTTAGCATTGGCTCAGGTGTCAGGACCAAGCAGCCTGCAGTCCTCCCTGGCTGTACACGCAGTTATCCTAAGGACTCTGTGGTCTGGACAAGCAGCCATATCCTAAGATGGTAGCAGAGACGATGCCAGCCAAAGACTCAACAGGGATGTGGCTATCTCAACAGACAGCAATGTGGGGACCCAGGGCCCTCCAGGAAGTAAAGCCCTTCCCATTGACCAGCGTGGCTGGGCATAAGTCCCACATTGTTGAGTCAACTCCAGGAGAGGTACCTGGGGAAGGGACCCGAGAAACCACTGAAGTGACGAGGCATACCTGAACATTGCTGGATGACTTCACCACCCTCAGGAGCAAAGAGACTTTGAGATAGAGCCTAAGCTGAGCTATAGGAAAGGCAGGTTTTGTACAGCTGCCATGATGCCTCCCAGTGGAAGGGCTGAGCAACTCCTAGAGACTTCTCCTAACCAGGTATTACTCCTTCTCTTTTCTGACCTAGAGAGGAACCAGGCAATGTGGAAAGGGGCTTAAAGGGCTCCCATGAGAAAAGCAGAGAGCATGGAATAATGGGTGGAAGGGACTCCAGACAGCTTTCTGATTTCTGAAGCTCAGTTCTTCCCTGAAACCCTCCATGAAGGCTGCTGTATATAGCCTGCTAACCATCAATCCGTCTATCCATGAATCTAGCCATCCAACTGTCTGTCTGTCTATTCACTCATTGATGCATCCACCCACCTCTCCATCCATCCTCCATTCCTCCATCTGGTGGGGAAACACATCAACAGCATCTATATCCTTGCCTCACCATCCTAGTTCAGTCACGCGGGGCTTGACCACAGGGATATGTTCTGAAAAATGTGTCGTTAGGTGATTTCACCACTGTGTGATGCCATAGAGTACACTTACACAAACCTAGACGGTACGGTCTACTACCACCTCGGCTGCAGGGTGCAGCCTGTTTCTCCTAGCCAGCATCATCACAAGCATGTGAGTGATGCTTTGCGTTATGACGGTGATGACATCACTAAGGCATAGGAGTTGCTCAGCTCCTTATTATCTTATGAGACTAAGTGGCATATGCGGTCTGTCGCTGGGAAAAATATCATTCCACAGCGCACAACTGTGGTTGCTCGTCTGGCTTTGTCAAGGAAGGAGCTATTCCATAGATACGTTTTCTTGTTGTTGTTCCAGATGACTTTTATCCTTTTAAGAGTGCCACCTTCATTTAGTTTAGCCATTTTGGAGAGAAAGTGCTGAAACCGACTGTAAACTTGTCTTTCTTTTTTTCTTTTTTTTTGAGACAGAATCTCGCTCTGTCACCGAGGCTGGAGTGCAGTGGCATGATCTTGGCTCACTGCAATCTCTGCTTTCTGGATTCGAGTGATTCTCTCGCCTTAGCCTCTCGAGTAGCTGGGATTACAGGCACGTACCACCATGCCTGGGTAATTTTTGTATTTTAGTAGATACGGGGTTTCACCATGCTGGCCAGGCTGGTCTCAAACTCCTGACCTAGTGATCCACCTGTCTCTGTCTCCCAAAGGGCTGGGATTACAGGTGTGAGCCACCGAACACAGGCCTTGTCCTTCTTTATAAAAGAGGGTCTGCCACCTCAGTTAAGTCTTTCTGGATGATCCAGGTCACCGCTCCAAACGGAAGTCATGTGCTTCATTGTGAAGCCAGTGGTATGGGCCCTGAGGGAGTATTTGGAACTCTACACTAAATGGCCCCAATGGCTCTGCTTTTTGACACTTTCTTTTGTACTCCCCGACCCCCATTCTGAGATCCCAGTTATCTTCCCAATTCTTTTTTTTTTTTTTTTTTTTTTTTGAGAGACGGAGTTTCACTCTTATTACTCAGGCTGGAGTGCAATGGCACGATCTCGGCTCACTGCAACCTCCGCCTCCTGGGTTCAAGCAATTCTCCTGCCTCAGCCTCCCGAGTAGCTGGGACTACAGGCGTGCGCCACCAAGCCCAGCTAATTTTTGTATTTTTAGTAGACATGGGGTTTCACTATGTTGACCAGGATGGTCTAAATCTGTTGACCTCGTGATCCACCCGCCTCAGCCTCCCGAAGTGCTGGGATTATAGGCGTGAGCCACCGCTCCCGGCCATCTTCCCAATTCTTATAGCCTTTTGCATGCTTCCAGCAATGTCTTCTCTAAATGGCCTTGAGCTGGGAAATTTGATAACCAAACGTGTTAGAATTGTGCATAAAGCAAGAAGAGTACTGAGTTCTTTCTTTATGAAAGACTCTCATTAGTATAGCACAGAGCCTCCTGCCTTTGTATCCCGTTGTTGCCTCATTCTGGGTTCTCTGCTACTCTCCACATCGCTGAAGTCTGTGAATGCAGAAGCCCTAGGAATGGGGGAGGGCTACAATAGTGGACAGGAATTGCTCTTCCTAGATCCTTGCTGCTTTCGCTCTAGAGAAAAGGATGAGATACTACAGCCTGTTCTGACTGAATCCTCCCTCAAAGGGGCCGGGGGGGAGATGGGAACAGGGTGGGGCCAGCTGGGTCAGTGGTGCCTGAAGCTTCTGAGGGAGAAGAGAGTGGCTGGGCCCCACTGGTAGTGTGCAGGAGGCTGAGGAGGGACCCTTGCCTTCTCCTCACTCTGAATGACAATGGCCAGTGTGGACCTGGGAGAGCCCAAGGGCCTGGTCTCCCTTCATGGCCCGAAGCAGGACTGGCACCAGCAGTGAGATGGGCACCTGGGGTGGAGGCCAGGAGTCTCAGCCTATAAACACCCCACATGCACACAGCAGCACGCAGGGACTCCTTTAAATACGCAGCTATGGAGACACCCAAAATACAGATGAACACTTGCACTCACAAGGGACACGCTTCCATAGGTGCAGCAACCATCAGGAAACTGACCACACACACTCTGGTGGGAGGTCTTCTTCACTTCCTCTCCCTCCACCAGTATCTCTCCCTGTCACCACGGACACAGTGACAAACACATCATCTCTGAATTTGGACACTGGGGCCCCATTTCAGAAGGTGACAATCCTCACACCAGCAACTGCACATACTTGTTTACAGGGGCGGATGCCCATAACATGTCTGCACGGTGGGACAGCTAGCTGCTCATTGCCCCCACACACTTGCACACATGCTCCGCACGCTTACACGCACACTCACACTTGCCCACACACTTGCGTTCAGACACACACGAGTCTAGGCAGGGCCCTGGCTTGGCCCCACCTACTTCCCCATCCTTTCTGCAGCCGCAGGGGGTGCTCTGCTCTGCTCTCCTCTCCTGGGTTTCCACTCGCTCCATCCTCAGGTCTTGGATTCTGGGGCGCTGGCGGGCTCATGTCAACATCCTCCTCTCTCCCCCGGATTTTTGTCAACTGCAGCCTGACGCTGGGGAAGAGTCGTTGCTTTGGCTTCGACATGGACTACACTCTGGCTGGTACGAGGGCTGTAACACAGTACATTGGGAGCTGGAGGGAGCAGGGGTTGGGCAGCCAGGCACCAACCGCCTAATTCTGCTCAGGCCCCTGAAGCCTGCAAGCCCCCGGCCTATGAGGCCCTAGACTTTGAGCTGCTGCTGGAGCGCCTGGTGTGCACTGGGTACTCACTCGAGATCCTGTGCTATACCTACAACCCCACCTTCCCCACCAGGTGCGTGACTCAGGACAAGTGGGAGGTCACTTGGCCTTGGTACCCCCACCCCACAGCACCACCCCCTGCCTCCGAAGGGAGCTGGTGTTTGATGCACTTTATGGGAACCTGCTGAAGGTGGACACCCACAGGAATGTGCTGCTGGGTGCCCATGGCTTCACCTTCCTCTCAGAGTAAGGGACAAAGGGTGCCGGGGAGGGTGGCAGGTAAGGAGGAGAGGACAGAGCGGGGCACGGAGGAAGGGTGCAGGCCCACGGTGGAGGCTCAGCACAGAAGGGATGGGTGGGGGTTGGAAGGGATGGCCAGAACCTGTACAGGCCTCTAGGAGGCACTGGGGAGGGGGCATTGGCTGCACCCAGCGTATCCTCCCCTCAGGGCAGAGAGCTGGAGCTCTACCCCAGCAAGTTCATTCAGAGGGACGACCTGTAGCGCCTCCACATCCTCAACACGCTCTTCAACCTGCCTGCTGGGTGGAGGGTTGGCGGCATGGGGAAGTGGTCCCAAGGGGCCCAGCTCTGGCCTGGTGGGGAGCTGCCTGGGTCCCTGGGCTGACAACTGACCAGCCTGTCTGCCCCAGAAACCTACCTCTGTGCCTGCCTGGTGGACTTCTTCTCCGGCTGCTCCTGTTACACCAAGTGTGTCTTGTGCCCTGCCCAGCCCTGGCGTGACCAGCAGCACACTGCTGCTGCTCAGGGACCAAACCCCAAAGTGGGGGCCCCTAGGGGTTCCCCAGGGGGCTTGAGGGGTTCCAGGAGGCTCAATGAGAAGACCTCTACTGCAGGGTGGCCCCCAACCCTATCACTGGTGCTGCCCCCAAGGGGTGACCCTTAGCCCCAGGTGATGCCCCCTTCCAGAATGGCTGGGACATAAGACCACTGAAGGCCCCAGTGTGGCTGGTGGGGTCGCTCTGGTATAGCACTCACGGTTGGAGGTCACCTCAGGCTCCCTTATTGGCGTCCCCTGTCCCCTCTTGGCCTACCCCAGCTGTGACACTGGATATCAGCATGGGAACCTCTTCATGTCCTTCTGAAGCCTCTTCCGGGATGTGACTGATGCCATGAATAGCGTCCACCAGTGGGTGAGTGAGTGTTCCAGGAACCCCGGACCCCTGACCTGTCTGCTCTGGGTTCTCCTGGGCAGCCTCTGGCCTCCAGTCTCCATAGACTTTCCATCCTCTTCCCCACTGAGGACTGTGATCTGGTCTGGGCTTCCAAGAGCTGCCCACTCTCCTCATCTTGACACAGACATGTAGGTGGACACACACACACACACACACAGAGACACACACACACACACAGACACACACAGAGACACACACAGACACACACACATGCACACAGACACACACAGACACAGACACACACAGACATGCACACAGACACACACACAGACACATACACGTACAGACACATGGAGACACATAGACACACACACAGACACACACACAGAGACACACACACACAAACACACACAGAGACAAACACACAGAGACACACACAGACACAGACACACACACAAACATACATGCACACAGACACACATAGAGACACACACACAGACACACACACACACACACACACACACATACACACACAGCCCTTTGCTCCCCTCCTGCAGGGCTGTCTCAAGGAGAAGACCCTGGAGGACTTGGAGAAGTACATGGAGAAGGATGTGAGTGACCACAGACCCAGGGCCCCACGGCTTTCCCTGCAAACCTTCCCTGGCTTTCTTGGAGGTTTAGGCTGAGCTCTGCTGCCCAGGTGGCTCAGGGTCTTTCTGTGTGGCCTGGTGCCTCCCTGCCTGGGCTGGGGTGGCTCCCAGAAGGCTGAAACCTGAGGAGGGGATCCCAGGGAAGCTCCAGGAGTCCCACCCCTGCAAGCCCCTCTATCTCCGCCCTAGGCACACCTCCCCGTGCTGCTGGGGAAGATTAGGGAGGTTGGGAAAGTGTTTTGGCCACCAGCTGCAGCTACAACTACGCCGACATGAGTGTGTGTATCGTGGGTGGGCCCTCGGCCTCCTTCCTGGCCTCTGGGGACATGGAGGCATTCCAAACAACAGTGAGCCACGACCCTTCTACCCCTAACACTGGACTGGTCTCCTGGGCTCCATTTCTTGGCCTTTCAAGGCCTCAGGGGGAACGAGCAACTTCTCACCATCTTGCTCCTGTGGCCACCAGGGTGCCAGGGGGGATGGTAGTAAGGGCAGAGGTAGGCGGTGGCCCAAGCTTGGTGTCCTGACCCTGCCCAGTCCTTGCCATGCCATTGTGACCTACCTGTTCAGCACCAGTGAGGTGAGTGCTGGAGTGCTGCATGCACAGCTGGGGTGGGCTGTGCAGGGGGCCGGGGGCGCCAGGCCGCACCACGATGCCGAGGGCCTCTCCCATGTCCAGCCTCCCTTTGAGCAAGACCCGAGTGTGTGAGTGGTCATTTCTCATGAGTGGAAGCTCCCCCAGTGGGTAGGAGGCTAGTGACCTCAGCCAGGCCCTGGTAGGAGCCTTTGGGGACGACAGGAGGCAGTCAGGTATGTGGGGAGGGGCGGTGGAAAGGGGGTGAGACAAGGGCATGGCAGGCCATGGGGAGGGGTGCTGGGGACTGGGAGTGACCAGGTGTCACGGGGCAGGCAGCAGGCCCCTAACTTGGTAGCTGTGCTGGTGCCACCTGTCCCCGGGTCTCTGACTGTGCTGTGAGGGGCTCTGGAGGCTGGCCTGAGAGTGCATATGATGGCCAACACCCACCTCCACAAGTTCCTTTTGAGCTCTTTCTAGTGCCCAGCTTGGCTGGGGATGCTGGGCAGTGAGGCCTGGTTCCCAGCGGCTGGCGAGGTCCCATCTGGCGGGGGAGGTTGGTGGGGGAGAGGGCAGGCTGTGACGGGTGACCGGCTGTAGCAAGGTCAGATTTACCAGGCTGTGCGTGTGCGGCCCGTGTGCACCCCCAGCAGGCTGAAATCTCGGCAGCCCCTGGAGGTCCTACTTCGACCTGATCATGGTGGACATGCAGCAGCCCTGCCTCTTTGTGGAAGGGAGGGTCAACATGGTAATGGCAAGTACAGAGGTCCATGGACCATAACTGGGGAGGCCAGCCTGCCTACCCCTTAGACTTGACCTGCCTTTGTGGCTGGCAGCTCTGCTGGCCTATCTGTTCCTGGAGGCAGGGAACCAGAGGCCTCCTTCAGGGCCCTCTGCTGCCTCCTCCCACACCCACCGGTTACCTCTGCCGCTACCAGCTCCCCTCCGACGCTCCCTAGTTAGAGACCAAAGATGCGGTTCTCCTGGCTCCAGGGCACCCCTCTGCCCCTCCAGGACTTGGGGAGGCTAGGCGTGGGCACCTATACAGGCCCCCAACAGCACTGTGCTGTCTACTCTGGAGGTACCAGCTCCACCACGTCCCCACTCCTTCCCAGGCCCCTCACCTGCCTCAAGTCACTGCCCCAAGGCAGGAAGGGTGAAGGAGTCTGTCCTCGCTTGGTGGGGCAGGCTCGTCCAACATGGTGTGTGAGCTCCTTGGGGTTTGGGGTAAGGACATTCTGTACATTGGGGACCACATTTTTGGGGCCATTCTCAAGTCCAAGAAGCGTCAGAGCTGGCGGACTTGCCTGGTGGTTCCTGAGCTGTCCTGGGAGCTGGACGTCTGGGCCCTGGAAAAGGGTGAGCTGCTGGGGTTGGGAACAGTCAGAGGGTACTGGTTGGCCATGCAGAGGCCCCAGGACTGCCTTCTCACTTTCCCCGTGGGGGCCAGGAATCCTGGCCACTCTTGTTTCTGAGGGAGGAACAGACACCCAGAGAGGGTAAGCGACTTGTCTGAAGTCACACAGCCTGTAGGGGCAAAGCTGAGAGTCAAATCTGCATCTCCTGACCCCAGAGTCCGGAGATGTTTCTGCAGGCCGCACTTTCCTCCTGCACCTGACCCCACTCTCCCCACCCGCCCTGAGGATGTTCAGTGGGTGGAAAGTACACAGGCTCCACCCAGGAATGACTTGAAGTCATCCTCCGGGGCAGGGAGTCGTGTGAGCCCACACAATTTGGGGTTTGTCCTGAGAGCTGAGGCTTTAGGTTTGAGTCATTGCCGTGTGACCTTGGGAAAGTCACCTGACTACCTCACCCATTCCTTGGGGCCTACGGGGCCTACGCTGTCCCCGCTTTAGTCTGGGCCAGAGCCTCACCTGATGTAAGGGGCCAGGGGTATTATGCACACAGCTGGGGGAGTGCAAGTCCACAGCTGGGCCAGGGCAGACACAGGCCAGCAGGGCCAGTGGGTGACACAGGCCGTCACTCACCCCCCGCTGACCCCTAGTGGCTTTTCAGAGCGGTAGGAGGAGCTGAAGAGGCTGGATACGTGCCTGGTGGACCTATATCAGTGAGACTCTGGCCTTTCTGGGGGGTAAGATGGGGGCGGGGGAGAGGGATAGAGGGACAGTGGCTCACATCTCTGCCTGGCAGCGAGGTCCCGGCCAAGGTTGTCAGGACATCAAGATCTGTTTCAGGCTGGGCTTCCCTAGCAAACTGGATGTGGGGACCCCTCTTACCCGCTTGGGACTGCTCACACTCTGTGACCTCTAGGCCCTTCCTCCGAACCCGTCCAGCACTCAGGGACCTTCCCTCGCACGCGTGCACACACCCAGCCCGGCACTCACACTGGATGCTCGCACGGCATCTCCACCCGGCCCCTGTGGGGGTCTAAGGAGACTGTCCTGGCACTCTGAAGCTCTGTGATTCCCCCTGGGTCACCAGGCTATTTTTGTACCAGGCACATAGATGGGAGCAGTTGTGAGCTGCAAGTCATCAGCTTCACCAAGAGAGAGATCGAGGTGACAGCTGGGTGTTGAGGGAGGAGGGGACCAGGCCCAGCGGGGGCGGAGCCTGCCTGTGTCCCCTGTGCCACAGGCCCAGTTACCTGATTCTCCCCAACCTCGCCTGGGCTCCACCTGCCTTGTCAGCCAGCGCCCTCTGCTGGCCAACATTCCAAAGGGCAGCGGTGCCCGTTGAAGGGCTCAGCTGAGCCTGATTTGCAGGCCTTGCCTCCAGTCCTGCAGTCCTTGTCAATCACCCTGCCTCAGAAGTGTCTGCATGCTGGCTGGGCCCTATTGACCAACTAGCCAGTTCTGATAGGAAATGTGATTGAGGACCAGTGAGCCCAGCGTCCTGGGAAATGAGAAGAAAGGACAACATTCCCTTGTGGCATTACTGACCGGCCACCAAGAAGCTGGAGGTGCCTATGGCCGACCAGGTGGAGGGAGTCAGGCCACTCGGTCATCCCAGTCCAGCCGGGGCCCATCACAAAGGGTCTTTGCAGAGTCTTTTACAAAGCACAGCTGTCTGATCTTCCCCACAGGCTTAGGAGGTGGATGGAGCACAGATTGTCACCTTTATGTTACTAATGAGGAAACTAAGCCTCAGAGAGGGGTCACCTTGGGAGTAAATGTTGGGACTGTTCTCTAGTCTCTAAAAGCAGGGACTGGTGGTGGGGTGGGACCTGATAGGAGGGGTAGAAGTGGGGCTGGGGTGTGGCATTTGCCAAGTCCTCTGTTGGACTCATAAGGTAAATGAGGCTGTGGGTTTAGCTCCGGGTGGTCCATCTCCAGGGCCAGGCAGGTAACTGTGAGGGAAAGCTGGAGCGGGGCCCGTGGCAAAGTAGGGAGCTGCCCCACCTCCAAAAGCCAAGTGTGCAGCCTGTAGGTCTACAACATGCTGCTCCTTCCCTACAGAGGGGCACAGGCCTCAGTGTCCCCCAGTGAGAGGCCCAGGGAGGCCAGGGTTGCCCAGAAAGGGAGAAGGCGAGGGCAGGCCCATGTGGGCTGGGATTTGAATTCAGTGTGTTGCCCCTCTGGCCAGAAGGACACCCAGGCGCGGGTCCTGTGCTACAGCACCACGGGCAGCCTGTTCCACTGCGCTTTCCACCAGACACTCTTCTCCAGCCAGCTGATGTGCTGCACCAACCTCTACGCTGCCACCTGCTTCAACTTCCTGTACCACCCGCTCAGCTCACTGTTTCGGGCAGCCCCAGAGTTGTTGGGTCCTGGCAGAATCTCCACGTTTGTCCCTGAACATCCATCCTAGAAGGACCCACTGGTCCCCAGCCTTGCTAGGAGCTCGAAAGGTCAACAGACCCGATCTCCCGCCTTCAGAGTCAATGGGGTCACAGCCTTGCAGATAACTGTGCACGTCTTAACAAATGCATGGGAAGAGTTAGGTTTATATAGATAAGATGCCTCTGGGGGGGTGTTATTCCTCATGCCCAACCTTAACTCCTGCTTTAGATTGAGACCACACTATCTCATCATTTCCTTGGTAGAAAGGATACCAGTTGCAAGGAGGAAGGCACAGTCCTCCTACCCTCAGTAAACATACAGTGGCTTCCGAGGAGGCGGCAGATGATACAGTAATCTGCTCTGGCTGGTTTTCCTCTGGGAGACCGGAGGATGCTTTTGGGTTAAGAGCAGGGAGGGAGGCGGCCATGATGGCACTAGGCAAGGGTTAGGAGTCATAGAACTGGCCAGCACAGGGCTTCCCTGGAACCTGCATGTGTCAGCCCTCCCAAGATGGCACCATCATTTCCATTTTATAAGATGTAGAGCCTACAGTTTAGGATCTGAACTTGAAGCTAGGTCTTTGAGGCTCCCTGCCGCCTGCTTTCCCTGCTGCCCTTGGCTGCCTTCCAGATGCTTGAGAGGGGAAGAACCATTTACTGAATGTCTGCGGTGTTTCCTGCACTGGGCTGGGTGCTTTTCATCGATTATGCTTAATGCTCAATATAACTCAGCGAGGTAGGTTTTATCCTCCTCATTTTACCATTGGCGAGAAAGCACATCGAATCTAAGTGACTCACTGTCATACAGTTAGTGGACCACAGAGCTGGGATTTGAGCGTGTCAAGCTCTAGGGGGTCACACTCTGTTCCCTATACTGTGCTGCCGCACGCTTGTGGCAACTGGCTCTCACTGGGCAGCCTCATCTCATCTCTGGGCTCTTAGATGGGCTGGACCAGAGAGCTCCTGGCAAAGCTGGGGGATCAGGCATAGCCATCTGTGCTGGCAGATATTATTGTTAAAGTAGAGACCAGACAGGTGAAGAACACATGGTTCCCCTCTGCCCAAAAGTGACAAGGTAAAACATTTAAAGAAATTTGCCCTTGCCAACTTTGCTAGCCTGGGATTTGTTTTGTTTTGTTTTGTTTTTTAGACCAAGCCTTGCTCTGTTGCCGAGGCTGGAGTGCAGTGGCTTAATCTCGGCTCACTGCCACCTCCACCTCCTGGGTTCAAGCAATTCTTGTGCTTTAGCCTCCCAAGTAGCTGGGATTACAGCTGTGCTTGGGAGGCTGAGGCACAACCATGCCTGGCTAACTTTTGTGTTTTTATAGAGACAGGGTTTCATCATGTTGCCTGGGTTGGTCTTGAACTCATGGGCTCAAGCAATCCACCTGTCTCCGCCCCCCCAAAGTACCGGGATTACACGTGTGAGCCATCTTGCCTGGCCTTGGCCTGGGATTTTTGAGGAAGTGAAGTCCAGCTGCCAGAACCTTCCTGCCCCTGCTGACCCTCTGAGTCACCTTCCTCTGATTGTTGGGCAGGAAGCTGGCAGCTGTGGGCAGGGGAGGCTGTGCATAGCTGAGGAATCCTGGAAGGCCAGACCCAGAACAGAGTACTCTGCTTCCATCTGCATTTATCCTTACGGATGCCGCATGAGTGGGTTGTGTAGCAAGAATGGGCCAATCTGGATCCTGCCTCCTGCCTCCTCTCTTGGCAGCCAGAGAGTGAGTGGCTGTGGCCGAGGGTCTCTGTGGCTTGGGCTCCCATGGGCTAGAGCAGTGGTTCCCAATGGGGTGGTATCAACCCCAGGGCACATGAGGCAATTAGTGAGGGGGCTTTTTTTTTTTTTGTCTGCAAACATAGTGATTCCTGATTATTCATGTAAAAATACATATTATTTTATTGTAAATTGCTTTTCTTTTTATTTCTCCTTTGTTATAGTTAGGGTATTATCTAGTTATTTTAAATGATAGAGATGATAATTCTATTGATGAATTTCAATTCAGGATGGAAAAGTGGAAGTTAAATATTTGTTTTTAAAATGGGGCATGGGGGCCAGGTGTGGTGACTCACACCTGTAATCCCAGCACTTTGGGAGGTTGAGGCGGGAGTATCATCTGAGGTCAGGAGCTTGAGACCAGCCTGGCCAACATGGTGAAACCCCGTCTCTACTAAAAATACAAAAATTAGCCGGGCGTGGCGGTGGGTGTCTGTAGTCCCAGCTACTAGGGAGGCTGAGGCAGGAGAATCACTTGAACCCAGGAGGCGGAGGTTGCAGTGAGCCGAGATTGCACCACTGCACTCCAGCCTGGCAACAGGGCGAGATTCCGTCTCAAAAAAAAAAAAAAAAAAGCGGCATTGGATCCAGAAGGGTGACAGGTTCTGCTCAGCAGTGGTTCATTGATTCTTGGGCCCTGCACCTCTACAGACTGCCTTTGGCCAATCCATACAATTCACTCCCCTCCGGGAGAGGTTGCAGGACATGCCCTCTTCCACACCGAGGCTTCCTCCCTAGACAGGCTTTGTTAACATCAATAACTAGTGGCTCTAGCTTCAGATGTTTTTGACATTTTGTGTGGCCTGACTCTCCTCTGAGCTGAGACATGATTGGATGCCTGGGTTCCTCATTGGGTTCTGTACCCCCAAGCCTTACATAAGGGTTTCTGTTCCTACCTTGACTTTCTGGGGGCTCAGTTTAAAAGATGCGCATTCCTGAAACACCATAAAAACCCTAGAAGAAAACCTAGGCAACACCATTCAGGACATAGGCACAGGCGAGGACTTCATGACTGAAACACCAAAAGCAACTGCAACAAAAGCCAAAATAGACAAATGGGACCTAATCAAACTCCAGAGCTTCTGCACAGCAAAAGAAACAATCATTAGAATGAACCGGCAACCAACAGAATGGGAAACAATTTTTGCAATCTACTCATCTGACAAAGGGTTAATATCCAGAATCTACAAAGAACTAAAATAGATTTACAAGAAACAAACAAACCCATCCAAAAGTGGGTGAAGGACATGAACAGACACTTTTCAAAAGAAGACATATATGAGGCCAACAAACATATGCAAAAATGCTCATCATCACTGATTATTAGAGAAATGCAAATCAAAACCACATTGAGATATCATCTCATGCCAGTTAGAATGGCGATCATCAAAAAATCTGGAGACCACAGATGCTGGAGAGGATGTGGAGAAATAGGAACACTTTTACACTGTTGGTGGGAGTGTAAATTAGTTCAGCCATTGTGGAAGACAGTGTGGCGCTTCCTCAAGGATCTAGAAATAGAAACTCCATTTGACCCAGCAATCCCATTACTGGGTATATACACAAAGGATTATAAATCATTCTTTTATAAAGACACATGCACACTTATGTTCGTTGCGGCACTGTTTACCATAGCAAAGACCTGGAACCAACCTAAATGCCCATCAATGATAGACTGGACAAAGAAAATGTGGCACATATACACCATGGAATACTATGCAGCCATAAAAAATGACGAGTTCGTGTCCTTCATAGAGACATGGATGAATCTAGAAACCATCATTCTCAGCAAACTGACACAAGAACAGAAAATCCAATGTTTTCACTCAGAGGTGGGGATGAACAATGAGAACACTTGGGCACAGGGGAAGAGAACAACAGTCACTGGGCTAGGTTGGAGGGGAGGGGAGGGAAGGGGAGACACAGGGTGGTAGGAAGGATGGGGAGGGATAACACCGGGAGAAATGCCTGATGTAGGCGACGTGGGTTGGGGGGGATGGAGACAGCAAACCACCACGGCGTGTATGTACGTGCACATGTACCCCAGAGCCCAAAGTAAAATTAAAAAAAGAAAGAAAAAAAAAAGATGTGCATTCCATATCCCCTTTAGCTGGGTGGTACCAGGCACAGTGTTCTTTCAACCAGTGTTGATTGAGTGCCTCCGGTGTCCCGGGCAGTGTAGAAAATAAAGTGTAAGTTATTTCATTCTTGCCTAGGAGAAGCTCAAAATTCAAGCCCCCGGGCTCTCCCCCCCCCCCCCCCCCCCCCCGCCCGCCCCCCCCGCCCCCGGCCGCCCCTGGCGGGGGGGGGGGGGGGCGGGGGGGGCCCCCCGCCCGCCCCGCCCGCCGGCGCGGGCCCAGGCGGCCCCCCTTCCCCCTCCTGCGCAAGGGGATAATCTTATAGCGCAAGCCGGGGGCCCGGGGGCCCGGGGCGGCCCCTCTTTTTTTTCGGAGGGGGGGGGGGGGGAGGCCCCTTTTGTGGGGCCGGGGGCGCGGCCCCCCGGGGGGGGGGGGTCCCCCTCCGGGGGGCCCCCCCCTGTTGGTGTGTGTCAGTGATTTTTCCTGCTTCTCTTGAACACATCATGTATCATATCCAATTGTATTTCTAAACTTATCCTTTAAAAATATTATTTCCGTGCACTTCTGATTCTGTTACTAGTAAGAACAATAAAACCTGATTGGCTATAGATTGCCCCACTAACTGCTCTTTTATTCAACATGAAAGGTGTTAAATGAGATAGCCCAAACGTCTTTGAGCTTGTATACATGTATTAAAACACACAAAAAGTCACACTCATGATTTAAAAACTTGACTCTCGAGTGTGTTAGAAGCTTCTCTGTGGTATTAAAGCGTGGAACCATCCTTGTTCTGATGCCACTGAATTTAATTTACTCCTACAGTTCACTTTTTGCCTGTTAGTGGCATCATCTGGCATTCTATGGTGACACAGGTTGAATCTGCATATTTGAAATGATGAAGCGAGTCCTTGAAGGAACAGGTCTGAGGACACAGTTCATTATCTTCATTTTCTGTTGGTAAACAATGGCAACACTTGGGATACCTGAGGATAAATAAGGGACAACCGGCCATGGAATCAGAGCGTTCACTTTTTGTTTGTTTGTTTGAGATGGAGTCTCACTCTGTCACCCAGACTGGAGTGCAGTGGCACGATCTTGGCTCCACCTCCTGTGTTCAAGCGATTCTCCTGCCTCAACCGCTGAGTAGCTGGGATTTAAGGCACACTCCACCACACCTGGCTGATGTTTGTATTTTTAGTAGAGACAGGGTTTCACCATGTTGGCCAGGCTGGTCTCAAACTCCTGACCTCAAGTGATCCGCCTGCCTCAGCCTCTCAACGTGTTGGGATTACAGGAGTGAGCCACCGAGCCTGGCCTTTTTTTTTTTTTTCCCCCCCAAACATCTCCTTTGCATTTCAGAAGCGTCCAGGTTTGACACTGCTAAGACCTTTTCTTCCATTCCCTGGATTGACTTTCAGGCCCCAGAGCCTGTAGGGGCAGGTTCTCCAGGCAAACAGCAGGTCTTACTGGCCTGTGTCTTTTTTTTAAATTATTTTTATTATTTTTATTTATTTTATTTTTTTCACATTGGACATTTGTACAATGGCCTGTGTCTTTACTTGATTCATACTCAAGGGATAGAGGATAGTATTTATTAGAAAAACTGCTCAGACCCTAGAGCCTGTACTTTTCTGGAAAGGGCCTGAGATATAGTGTAGTAGCTAATACTACAAAAATCAACTCTTAGGATTCCTACCCAGGCTAGAGAGGATACAGAAAAGGACTGAGGTATAAATAATCTGGCAGAAATGCCTTAGGGGATCCCAGGGAGGGAGAGGAGAGAAGGAGGGGTGGGAGAGAGGTGGCCAAAGGGCTTTTGTTATGTGTTTCCTATTGTCCGGCCCATTCCCTGCCTCTTCTCCTGGTTACATCTGCTCTCCCCTCAGCTCACCTCTCTGTCTAGACCAGTTTCTCCTTAGTCCCTTGCTCACAGGCCTCTGTTTCTCAGGCCCGGCAGTCTTGCATCTGTGGTTCTTAGATTAACATGTGTCTCCACTGGACTCTCAGCTCCAAAAGGTAATGTCCTTTTAGCTCACTGTTGTGTCTCTGGCCTCTACAGTGTATTGTGTATTTTATTGAATGATGCATGTCACCCAGTTTATATGACTCTCGTAGAACTGCAGGGAAAGGGGTGGGGCAAAGGATATGAGACAAGAGAAAGTGGAGAAAGGCTGTAAGGCTTTGGATTAGAACGCTGCTCCCAAATCTCAGGAACGTGCTGGGTAGGAGGTAGGACAGACACTTCTATTTGGATAGGTTTTTTTTTTTTTTAAACTTGTTGTCACCTCTACACTCCTGTTTTATCTATACCTTAGAAGCACACCATTATTTCCAAGACTGCGTGCAGACGCTGACAGTCATCTCCCATTTCTGGAAGAAGTTTTAGCTGGGCATGTGGCCATCTGATAGACATTTCTCTGCTTTCTTTAAATGGGTGGGGACATGTGACCAAGTTTTGGTCCCTACATTCTGGATAGAAGTAATGGCTCCAAATTCCAATCTGTGACCTTAGGAGGAACGTGCCTTCCCCTTTCTCTCTCTCCCGTTCCAACTGGCTGGAGAGTGAAGTTGGTTGGGAGCCTTCTTTGGCCACATGGATGAGGCTGCTCACAAGGGATGGTTAGTGGCATAGCTTGGGCCTGGCAGTAGATAAGCACTGGGCTGTCACTTGGTTGGCTGATGTGAGAGAGGTGCATTTCCATTTGGGAGTAGTGACAGCAGCTGAATTGACATCCTCATTCTGGCATCATCTTGAGCAGTCAGGAAATGAAGAAAACAGAAGCAGCATCCCTTGGGTAGTGAACTAGTGGTAAAAATGTGATCAATTATTTGTAGAATGAATGACAGTACTTTGGCTGTCACAGTGATTCCTGCTTAGTAAACTGGGAACAGTTGAATAATTTCTTTTGCTCAGATGTGCTGTTTCCTTACCATTTTCCTAGTCCTCATTTCCTTACTTTAAATAGAGACAGGAGCTAAAAGTTCTGGACCTGGAGCCAGACAGCTCTGACTTTGAAATTGCATGACTGTCACTTATTAACTACTCTGTTTCCGTAACCATGTCATACAATAGCTTTATGACATGGTTATGGAAACAGAGTAGTTAATAAGTGACAGTCATGCAATTGTAAGGGCATACGGAGATGGCGGACATGGAACTTGGTCAGAGGAAGCACGAAATAAGGGTTTTCTATGCTATTATAAGGTCTCTCTCTCTCTCTCTCTCTCTCTCTGTGTGTGTGTACATTAGTCAGGATTTTTTCTTTAGCAACTGATGGAAACCTAATGAAATTGGTTTGAGAAAAAAGAGAATTTATTGGCTCATATAACTAAAAAGTCCAGGGCTAGTCCAGCTCTAGGCATAGCATTAATGTCTGTCATTGGATGTAGCCTTGTTCTCTCCGACTCTCAAGTTTATTCATGTTAGTACTATTCTCTGGCAGATTTTGTCTATGAGGTTATAAGATGGCTGTCCCCCAATCTCCAGATTTCTATCTTTATCTTTTCAGCAACTCTACCAGGAAATCTCTAATGAAAGTCTGGGAAATGATACCTCACTGGTTGTGAGACACTACCCCATCCTCTAATCATTGCTACTAGCCAGGGGATACAAGTTTGAATTAGCCAGGCCTGGATCATATGCTCATACCGGGGTTGAGTCTATTCTTCTTAAACCATGTACAGTGTCAGTAGTAAAGAGGTGGTCGTAGTAGGGAAAGTGGGGTGTTTTTTTTTGAGACAGAGTCTCGCTCTGTCACCCAGGCTAGAATGCAGTGGCGTGATGTCACCTCACTGCAGCCTCCACCTCCCCGGTTCAAGTGATTCTCTCGCCTCAGCCTCCCAAGTAGCTGGTACTACAGGCACACTCTATCACGCCTGGCTAATTTTTGTATTTTTAGTAGAGACAGGGTTTCATTACGTTGGCCAGACTTGTCCTGAACTCCTGGTCTCAAGTGATTTGCTCACCTCGGCTTCCTAAAGTGCTGGGATTACAGGTGTGAGCCACCACACCCAGCCTGGGTTACTTTTATTAGAAGAGGGAGTACATGCCAGGTAGGCAAGAACTTTTTTTTTGAGACAGAGTCTTGCTCTGTTGCCCAGGCTGGAGTGCAGTGGCATGATGTTGGCTCACTGCAACCTTTGCCTCCCAGGTTCAAATGATTCTCCTGCCTCAGCCTCCCAAGTAGCTGGGATTACAGGCGTGTACCAGCACGCCTGGCTAATTTTTGTATTTTTAGTAGAGATGGCATTTCACCATGTTGGCCAGGCTGGTCTCAATCTCCTGACATCAAAATGATCTGCCCACCTTGACTTCCCAAAGTGCTGGGATTACAGTCATGAGCCACATGCCCAGCCTCAGGAACAGTTTTTATAGTATGTAAAAGACTCAGCCGAGTTCCTGGCATAGTGAGCACTAACAAATATAAACCATCAAGCCTCGGCTCTGTCTTCTGGTTCATGGTCATTCTGCACAGAGATGCTGTATATAATCCCTTTTGTTTCTTTCTTTGAAACTTGCTTTATACTCACCTCCTCTAAAAAGCCATCCCTGAACAACATTGGACTCATTTCTGCAGAGGCCCATATTTCCACTAAAATTCCCTATGAACCTTCTTCCCAAGTGATTAAGGGCCCACTTCGTTCCTTCCCACTCTCCCTCCTTCCTGCTCCGTATGTCTAGGAGCAGCTATTTACTAAATAAGAGGGTTACTGAGTATCTATAAAGAGCCCCAGAATTAGGGTGCAGTTTTTTGCAGCTGCTGTACCATCCACCATCATTTCCATCCATATCTTTTTGTGTCTGGAAGACTCTACAGTCTGATGAGGCTGTTCAAAACCTCCAATTTTGCCATTTTGAAACATACATTATTAGACACCAATAGTTCAACCGACACGGTTATTGTTAGTACCTAGGATAATACTGTGAGACATCCTGCAAGGAACTAACAATAAAGAAAATGAAACTGCTCATTTGAGAACAAAGCTGTAATGTTAAGACAGTTTTGAGGAGAGAGATGTAAAACCACCGTAAAGAGACAACTGACTCCTAGGCCTGGGGTCAGGGGAGAGATTTAGGTGGCAAACATGGACCATTTGAGAAGCCAGAAAATAAGTAAGCACACAAGCAATGGATGACATTGCAAGATCAATCATGAGGACCTGGTCAACGAACTTAGGACAGTGTCCGAGGTCTGAGGCAAGAATATTCCTAATACGAAAGGACTCGCTTCAGACTCTCTAAGCCTGGTGATTTTGAATATTTGATTCCTCTAAGGCCCATGTTCAGATTTTGTGATTTCTAAGCAGCCCTCTGAGCATTATTTGTCTTCACAGGTAAAGTTAAGTCTAATTCCTGCATTTTGGTGACAATTTTATTAGGTATATTTAAGATTTACAACATGATGCTATGGGATATATATAGATAATAAAATAGTTGCTACAGTAAAGCAAATTAACATCATCTCAGTGTTTTGTGTGATAAGAGCAGCTAAAATCTACTTATTTAACAAAAACCCCTAATACAGTTGTATTAACTTTAGCCCACTCTCTAGACTTGTTCATCTTATCTGCTATTTTGTATCCTTGGCCTGCATCTCCCCATTTCCTCTTCCCCAATCTGTGGTAATCTGTTTCTCTGTGTACTTGAGTTCTTTTTTAAAAAACTAAATATTCCACATGTGATCATGCAGTATATTTCCTTGTGTCTGGCTTATTTCACTTAGCATAGTGTTCTCCAGGTCCATCTATGTTGCAGCAAATGGCAAGAACTCCCTCTTTTCCAAGATCAATACTATTCCATGGCATGCATATGCCATATTTTCTTTTATTTGCCCATTGATGGGCATTTAGGTTGTTTCCAGATGTTGGCTATTGAGAATAACACTGCCACAAACATGGGAGTGCGGGTATCTTTATGAGGTGGTGAATTCATCTTTTTTTTTTTGAGACAGAGTCTCACTCTGTAACCCAGGCTGGAGCTCAGTGGCACTATTTCAGCTCATTGCAACCTCTGCCTCCTGGGTTCAAGTGATTCTTCTGCCTCAGCTTCCCAAGTAGCTGGGATTACAGACACCTGTCACCACACCTGGGTATTTTTGTATTTTTAGTAGAGATAGTGTTTCACCATGTTGGTCAAGCTGGTCTGGAACTCCTGACCTCAGGTGATTCACCCACCTTAGCCTCCCAATGTGCTGGGATTACAGGCGTGAGTCACTGCGCCAGGTCAATGATTTCATCTTTTTGGGCACATACCTACTCAGAAAAGGGTCAGATAACAGTTCTATTTTTAATTTCTTTCAGAGTCTCCACAGTTTTCCATAATGGCTACACCAATCTACATTCCCACCAACAGTGTACTAGGCTTCTCTCTTCTCCACAATCTCACCATTTTTCTCATGTCTTCTTGTTAACAGCCATTCTTACAGATGTGAGGTGATAGCTCACAGTGGTTTTAATTTACATTATTCTTCTGATTAGTGATGCTGAACACCTTTTCATATATATACCTATTAGCCATTTTTTAATGTCTTCTTTGGAGAAATGTCTGTTGAGGTCCTTTGCCCATTTTTAATTATTTGTTTTTCCATGATTGAGTTATAAGAGTCTATCTCTTACTGAAAGTCTGCTGGCATTACAGGTTTATAGCTCATAGTTTTTTGAGCACTGTTATTATAAATCTGACTTTCAGAAATAGATCTGCTTCCCTTACAATGAAAAAATCTAGTTCTGGGTGAGGCTGACAGACCCTTGATCAAAGTACATTCTCCTTGGTAATGAATGGTCCTTGTGAGGTCTCTTGGGACAGCCAGTGGGTGTAACCTTAGACAAACTCCTAATTCTCTATGCAAAGCCATTATCACGGTTTTCTATAATAAAGATAAACAAGCAGGAACTAATAAAAATTTAATGTTTTTTTAAAAGATAATACTTAAATATTAAGAAAGCTAAGATTTAAAATGTGTTGACTAGATTTTTCTACACATTATATTTACATAATGACTGATTTTACCTTTCCACAAGTAGTTGCGCAGGAGGAAGAAAAGGCAACCTAACAGTCTCTGGGGCTTGCACTGCCTTCTCAGGCCAGCTATCCCCTAGCAGAGCAAAGAAATGAAGAAGCAAGTGTCCACTGCCCACCCCTCTCCCCTGCCCCCTTTTGTTATTTGAAATGTTTCTAGTAACAAATGCAAAACTAGGTTTGGATATAAAAGCTAGATGACCACGCCAATTCAGGATTGTGTTTCATCTGAGACCTGGCATAGAAGAAACAAGAATTCTCTCTCATTTACAAGGATACTGTGATGGAAGTCAAGATCACACATAAATTTGCGATCTCTGAGCAGAGGCACAGCTGGTATAAACTCATCTGTGAAATGGGGGGTTCTGACTTGGCCGTCTGTCAAGGTCCATTCAGCCTGTTAAGGACTTGCCCTCTCTGCTAAGGTGGATGCAGAAAGAAAAGTCCCATTATATTGTGGGACCAACCTTCTGATATAAAAAATTATGTTGGGATTAAAGTAGATCAATAAAGTATACATTTTTATCATAGTTGTAGGGTAAATTAACATTCAAAAGTTTGAAATTTATGTATACTATAAAACTGGCAAACTAGTCTTACACACATAAAGCAAAGATCTTCCCATAGGGAGATAAAATTTGAGAGCAAGCCCAGTGAATTACTTAAGTCCTCAGCATCCACAATCTGCATCCATGATGCCTCTCTATTACACACTTTTTCCAGGTCATTTGGACAAGAATATTTCTTGTCTTATGGAGGCTCTAAAACATGTTTTTTTTAAAAAGCATCAAGAAATTATGATTCAGGGATTTGAAACCCCAATGTTACAGGCAAAGCCTCATTTCTACGAAATATAAAACACGTTGTTTCTTCCACTTCTAACAGTTCATCAAGAGAAGCCACTACTAAATCATGTTCCTGCAGCATTTCCGGGTAGCGGGACACTGCTCGCTCGATCCTCGAAGAACGCCGTACAGGAGTGATAAGCTTCATGTCTTGCACTTCCGGCATCCCATTTATTCTGAGAGACAGCAAGAGATGCATTAAAAACATTATTATTTAAAAAAATTCTCTTATTTTTTGTTTCATATTCCATAATAAAACATGAAAGACATTTTAATATAAGTTGACACAAGAGATAAGTCTAGAGCAGTTCTCATCTTAAGATGGCTTTTTCCGGGAGTTCAAGGCCAGCTTGGGCAACATAGTAAGACACTATGTCTACCAAAAAATATAAAAATTAGCTGGGCATGGTGGCACATGCCTGTAATCCCAGCACTCAGGAGGGTGAAGTGAGAGTATTGCTTGAGCCCAGGAGATCAAGGCTGCAGTGAGCTATGGTCATGCCATTGCACTCCAGTCTGGGCAACATGGCGAGACCCTGGTCTCAAAAAAACGTTTCCCTGATTTCTAGAATATATTGGGTGGTGTCCATCTGTTCTTGAATGGTGTAAGCATAAGGATTTATTGAATGAGGTATGAAGTGTGGTTTTTATTTGAAGTCAAGTATTTGGCAGTCGGTATTCGTTTATTCCATACACTTTCAAAACAGGTGACAGGTTTTAAGAAAATGGGGCCTAATACCAAATTTGGTTGAATTAATGAATTCTAAGATTCTTTCTAGCTTTTTCTTTTCTTTTTTTTATAAGACAGGGTCTCACTCTGTTGCCCAAACTAGAGTCCAGTGGTGTGATCATAGCTCACTGCAGCCTCGACCTCCTAGGATTAAGGGATCTTCACTCCAACCTTTCAAGCAGGTGGGAACACAGATGTGTGCTATCATGCCTGGCTAATTTTTCACTTTTTGTAGAGTTGGGGTCTCCCTATGCTGCCCAGGCCAGTCTTGAACTCCTAGGCTCAAACAATCCTCCTGCCTCAGCCTACCAAAGTGATAGGATTACAGGAGTGAGCCACCATGCCCAGCTCTTTCTAGCTTTAATAGTAAATTATTTTAAAAACATCTTTTAAGATGGTGGACCAAACCACAAATAAAAACTGACACAATTTGGGCATCTTCCATGTAAATCTGTAAAATTCCAATAAGAAGTAGCTTGGAGTATAGGAAGCAGAAGCTTTTCCACGTAGTAAATCTGGTCTACAATTCACAAAACCAGCAATTACATTAGCCCAAGGAAAACTAGCAGGCAAGTCTGCTAAAGAGCTCTCATAATGAATTCTAGAGCCACTAAGAGGTGGTTTTGGATTAACTGTTTTCATCCCCTTATGACAATGGGTGGGAAAACAGTGTGTCTCAGAGAGGAGTTTAGGATTGGAAGAGGCTCAGCTGTGCTTTCCAAGGAAGTAAAATACAGAACTGTTGTCTTGGTGCCCTTGTTTGGAATTCTCTTTTCCAGATCATGACCAGAAGAATGGTGCTACACTCACTTTTAGAAAATGACACTGACACCCTGACATGGCTCCTTAAATTGCTATGGATTCTGCCTTAAATTTATACTTGTTAAAAAATAAAATGCTTCTGATCTGATGAGCAGTCTCTGACTAGAACATACTCCACTGCCCTGTTCTTAGAGGCCTATTCACTGTCCCTTTCTCCCACAGCTACAGGGTTTGTCCTTGTGTGGGACTTTGTGCCCCACCTTATCAATCCAATCCTACCCAGCTATGTCAAGACTTGTAGGAAAGGTAGATAGGATCTGTAAGTGCAGGACAAATGAGAGCAGGAGAGACTTTAGGAGGGTGGGGGATGAATGCATTCTAATACCTCCCGACTCTGGCAGGACCTTCCTTACCGCAGGTCAGGTCTCATCGGGGTGGTAAAAAGGGGATAGTGTGTGCAGAGAAAAGACACAGACCTTCCTGTCAATGGTTCCAACCTCCCCATCTTCAGCTCTTTCCTGAATGCCAAAGATGGATTAAGCCACCTCATATGAAGCAGAAGTATCTATAAACTGCTGTTACTCCAAGGAAAAATTGAGACTTGGATTAGAATTAAGTCTGTGAACACAAAGCCTGCTTTAGAGTTTGCTTACCTAGGGATTGGACCAATCTGTAATTTGATACCAGAATAATTATGCTGTTCTGCCTTGGCTATTTGGGGTGTTGCTATGGCTTGTTCCCTCTCTTTTGGAGAAAGACAAGACTTCACAGACTCCATCTCCTTGGCCAGCTCTTCCACTGTTGTTATATTAGCTTCAGCAACTAACGAGTCAGAAGTAATTCCTGTGTATGTAAGGTCAGGAAGGAAAGTAAGATTTAGCAATTTAATACTTCAAATAAAAATCACTAACATGAAAAATACATACATACAATGATTTCCCAGTGATCTTCATGGACTCCACACACTAAATAGTGATGGATTTGAGGAGGGATTTATAATCTTTTTCCTGGTAAGCCCTGTAGCAATGTCCTGCTACATCAGGCCACCCTCCTAGCCAGCCTTCAGACAGACAGCTATAAGTAGATTCTTGACACCTTTTCAAGACTCTGAGCACATTGTCAGTCTCCTATTAACTCTCAAGAGCACTCTCTTAGGGACTATTCACTGGCCTTCTACCCTTACATCATACCTTGGATCAATTTCTTGACTCACTAAGGTTAACTCACACAACCTCCTAACCCCCCTCCTACCCAGGATGACCACATGGTTACTGCCTTGGACAGTGGATGAAAAATGTCTTGCATTAATAGTTTTCATGGTAGCCCAACCACAATAACCAAAATATAAGAAATCAGACTGTGCCAGGCACACTGTAGCTAGAGGTTGACACCCTAAGTGAGGTCAACAGAGTGCAACAAAAGCATGGATTCCTGTCTTCTCTTTTTATTCCTTTAAGAACACTGTCATGTTTTAACCAAGTATCTGAATTGTAGCCTCATTCTCAAAGAATCTACTATCAAGTATATCTACCTCATTCTCAAAGAATCTACTATCAAGTATACCTATTCTATTTCCTTATTCCCACAAGTAGTGGGTTACTTAACTATGCAATTCCATGACTTGATTGTTCCCCAGTTAAATCTACTTTTTTTTTTGAGATGGAGTATCGCTCTTGTTGCCTAGGCTGGAGTGCAATGGTGCAATCTTGGCTCATTGCAAACTCTGCTTCCTGAGTTCAAATGTTTCTCCTGCCTTAGCCTCCCGAGTAGCTGGGATTACAGGCACGTACCACCACACCTGGCTAATTTTTTTTTTTTTTTTTTAGTAGAGACAAGATTTCACCATGTTGGTTGGCTGGTCTCCAACTCCTGACCTCAGGTGATCCACCTGCCTTGGTTTCCCTTGGTTTCCCAAAGTGCTGGGATTACAGGCATGAGCTACTGTGCACAGCCTAAATCTACTGTTAAAGGAAAAACTTGTCACCTTCTAAGATAACAAGAAGAATCCAATTTATTTTCTAAAGATAGCTTGTTTTTTCTTTCCATTCATACAAGTATTATAAGCAATTATAATGTTACTAATGTGTTTGGCACAATATTTTTCATAGAAGAGTCTTCTAAAGGTTAACCACTGACACTAATGGTCAACCAATTAAAGAGATTCCTGAGATGGCTATTTTTAAAGGGATAACATGAATTAAGATGAGTATGTTGGTAGTTTATTATGATTAAACATGTAACTTAAGGCAGTTCTCCTTTTTGCCTCAGTCTCTTCCAGTAAAAAGCTGTTTGTCTTCTTCCATGTAGGATTCCAGGGAAGTGGGGCACTTCAGTCTAGGCTGTTCTGGTGGAAACAACCTTTGTTCAGTGTTGAGCAGTGTATTAACTTGTAATAATACAAATAAATCAGCTGATGACAATGGCTGAAAGGGCCAGGTCATGGAAACCAAGAAGTGAGAAGCATTTCAGGGGATCATACTTTTCTTCTTTTTCCTATGGGTTCTGAATGATTTTTATTGGCATAGCTAAAGAAGATGAATTTAAATGCAAAAATAATAATACCTTCTGTGGTTCTGTTTGAGTCTTGCAAAATATTAAGAACAACTTCCCGCAACTCTTGTATTGGCTGGAAGGAAGGAAGGAAATAAATGAAATCTTAAGAACATTCATGGAAAAAATTTGCTAAGGAACTTTAACTTCAAATAAATGTTTTATAATAAAAATGTTTCCTTTTAAAATCTCTTGTCTAGAAATAAATATTTTGTCTAGCTTGACAGTTTTACAGCTTCATGAGAAAAATAAAGGAACAGAGAAAATTCCAATTAAGTGTTGGCACACTTGACTTAATGAACAGATGTATTTAAAGTTGTCTATAATGTAATTTGTCTATATCACATTCTATTTTCCTATTGATTTATATAATACCATCAAATATGTATTCCCACATAAAGATTCTGGCCCAATGATGCAAAGCTAGCCACACAGAAAATACATCATGTATTTTTAATGTTGTCTTTGTTTTTTATCATAAAAGTCATATATACATTACAGAAAAATTGCATAGGTTAAGCTTAACAAATGAAATTACCCATAATTCCATCACCCAAACACATTTTTTTTTGAGAAGGGAGTCTCTGTCACCAAAGCTGGAGAGCAGTGGTGCAATCTCGGCTCACCACAACCTCCGCTTCCAAGGTTCAAGTTATTCTCCTGTCTCAGACTCCTAAGTAGCTGGGATTATAGACACGTGCCATCCCAGGTGGCTAATTTTTCTATTTTTAGTAGAGATGAGGTGTTGCCATGTTGGCCAGGCTGGTGTTGAACTCCTGATCTCAGGTGATCCACCTGCCTCAGCCTCCCAAAGTACTGAGATTACAGGCGTGAGCCACTGTGCCTGGCCCAGATACAATCTTTGTAGGCATTTTGGGTAATTTTCTCCAGCTTTTCCTTTCTTTCTTTTATTTGGTAACATACTTTAAAAAAAAACTTTATGGAAAAGTAATTTTCTGATAAAAATATCTGAGATAGCCTTCATTTTTCAAGTATGTAAACCATGCCATGAAGCAGAACATCATAAGGTAAGCTGTACTTTCCCCACAAGAACATTATAGTTGGAAGTTTGTCTTCCTTACCTGGTACTCTGTATCAAACAGATATAAACTGACAACAAAGCATAAAGGTAAAGCTTTCCATACATTTTTTCAAAATCCAAAACAGAATTATGATTTCAGCTAAATGAATGGAATAAATATATAGAATATATTGCAAAGAGTGAATTCCATAAAACATTCAAGTGTATTTTATATTTGTATAGCCTTCTGGTTAAAGATGGTGGATTAAATATACATTTATTTCAAAGCTCTCTTGAAAATCTACTGAAAGGATAATAAAGGGATTAAAAAGAGGCATTAATCACAAAGCACAGGAGAGAAGAAATGGCAATAAGGTTTTGGAAGCTGCAATGCAGAAGGAAGAGAGGTAAACAATTTAATCGACTTAAGCGAGCCGAATCCCAAGCTGGCAGTTTGGCTGAGAAACAACCTGGCAGAAAGGCTCAAGAATGGGTGATAGGGCCCAAATCAGGAGGACTCTTTAGCATCTGTTCAAAAGCAGTCAGACCTCCAAATCCACCCTGCAGCCCTGAACTCTGTGCTCTGGTAACTAACTTCTCTGACTCCCTTCATCCTAACAGAAAACTGGGGATGTATTCTTTAAGTCTCTGAGGGATATCATGCAAGATTGGGATAGGGTGCTTAGTGAGAAAAGGAATAAGCAAAAGTTTCTGTGTTGAGGGTTGAGACTCCCTACTCTCTTTCTCCCACAGCACTGGCAGCCTGGTTTTTACCTCCCAGGAAGGAGACTGGAACAGCCTGCTCTAGAAAACTTCACCAGCTTAAGAGGAAAGACCTAAAGATACTGACTGATATTGAGGGTTTTCTAACCAATCAACTCAGCCAGATCACCCTGTAGTAAAGCCCTACTCATGTGTCTAGAGCTTTAAATAAGCTTTTCAGACCCACCTCTTATAACAGCCCAGTTTCACCAGCATCTGTGCAAAGCCTTTCATGAATAATAGAGAACAAAACAAAATAAAACAAACAATAACAACAATGAGAGAAAGAAATGAAAAACATATAGACAATGTGGGAAGAAGAAAACTGATATGGGTTCTAAAACACAAGGGATCCACCCAACTTAAGAAGGATGTAAAGGGAATCTAAAGGTGGTGGTAGAAAGATAGCTGGTGAAGATGGGAGTAAAGAGCAACTTGTTCAGTCTGGAATAAGCCAGAAGGGAGAAAGGAGGTCTCTAAGAAAAATAAATCAATAGAATATCTGATATTTTCAAAGTATTGAGGAACTTAGACAATTAGAGAAGAGTTTGTGAATTAATTATATAATAAACACTGAGAAAACTAAGCAAAGGCAAAACAAGACAGTAACTCCAGAAGTAGAAAGTTGTGCTTGAAAGGTAAAGTAATCATAGTATATACTGCATGGCTCAACATATTCGTATATTTCTTAGATATTCATAACAATGTGAATGCTAAATAGTGACCAGAATTTCATGACTCTGATGAAAGTATGAGGAATGGCAAGGGTCTGCAAGGATGGTAAATAGGGGCGTGTATTTGTGTGTGCTGGGATCTGTGTATGTTATGTGTGAAAGAGGGTTAAATCTTCATTCTGCATAGCTGGAAGTCCATAAATCATATCTAAAACTAAAAAGTCAAGAAACCGAAGCATGTTTTCTGAAACTATAGAGGTTAACATAAAAATAATTGGTTTGCTCTGGGAAGGGGGAAATGGGAGGGGAAGGAAGGCAGAGTCCTTATTGAATGAAACTTATCAAACTACTTGACTGTTTAAACTATGTGCATGTACAATTCTGATTTTGAACTATGTTGGAAAAAGGTACCAAAGAATATGAAATATGACACGGAAAATGACATTTTAATGAAAAGCATTATAAAACTATTTGATGTAGTTTTTATAAATAATAATTATATAGTGTTTTTTTCTAGATTTTAGAATTAAAAGTTATTTCACGTAATGGCTCTGAATTACTGATTTAAGAATGTTAATGTATTGTGTTTAATAAATTTTCAGGTTCTTTATGGTAAGGTATGACTTTATAAGTGATGGATATTGATGTTCTAACAACCATATTACAAAAAACAATGGAGAACTCACATGAAAAAGCATTTTAAGAAGTTACCCACCCAAGACAGATACTCACTGTTGCCCCATTTTTAATGGCCTCTTCATATAGCCCAATAACATCAAAGGTGCCTTTACTTGCCAACAACTTTGCTTTGCAGATCCAGAATTTGGCAAATTTTTCAGCTTCAGGAATGCTGGACAATATGTTAAGTATTTCATTGTAAGGTACACCCTGAAAAAAACCCCAAAATATCCAGAGGTAATTATTACCATTTCACTGTTACTCTCACATCTCTTAATATTTATTATAGCAGGTATGCAGAAATCTTTTTGATTACTAATATTTTTGAACTTTTTTAAAAATTTCAATTTTACTGAGGTACAATGTACATGCAATAAAATGCACTTTTAAAAATTATCCATTTTAATGAGTTTGGACATTTACCATTAATTTTTTTTTGGGTGGTGGATGGAGTCTCACTCTGTCACCCAGTCTGGAGTGCAGTGGAGCAATCTTGGCTCACTGCAACCTTCACCTCCTGGGTTCGAAATTCTCCTGCCTCAGCCTCCCAAGTAGCTGGGACTACAGGCAACCACTGCCACGCCCAGCTAATTTTTTTGTATTTTTAGTAGAGACAGGGTTTTCACCATGTTAGCCAGGATGGTCTCAATCTCCTGACCTTGTGATCTGCCCGCCTCAGTCTCCCAAAGTGCTAGGATTACAGGCGAGAGCCACTGTGCCTGGCCTAATTTTTTTTTTTGAGACAAGATCTCACTCTGTTGCCCAGGCTGGAATGCAGTGGTCCAGTGACAACTTGCTGCAACCTCTACTTCCTGAGCTCAAGCAATCCTCCCACCTTAGCCTCTCGAGTAGCTGAGACCACAGCATGATCCACTGTGCCTAGCCTCCTCATCATTACATTTTAAGAGTTATGTAAGACCAAGTAGAAAATGTTTATCATAGCTGAAGGTAAGAAATATGTTCATTTTCACGTGGTACAAAAACAAAACAAATCCTAGAGTAAACATTTCTTACATATTCATAATATTCCATATTTATAACAATGAGAACACTGAGTAGTGACCAGAATTTCTGTATGACTAATAGTAGTGTAAAGAATGACACAGGCATGCAAAGGTCATAGGGGTATATATGTGCATGCTGGGGATTTATGCAGCTGTTCACGAAAGAGGACTAAATACCACAAAAAGAAACTTTGAAATGGATTCACTGGTTTAATCCCCTTCTGGTTTGTGCCACAAGCAGGACAGTGACATGGACCCAGAGGAATGGGGAGCACTACCATGCCCAGAAATCCAGGTACTGGCACACTCAGCCAAGCAGCACCTTTCACTGCTATTAAAATGGGGAGACACAAAGGTAAGTTCATGATTGAGAATCACTAATATTTAAGAAAACCAACACTACAGGAAAGAGGCATAAAACTCAACAAACAAGAATAACACTGGAGCAAACAGGAATACTTTTAAGAGTACTACAGTCAATATCTTCAGAGTGATAAGAGAGAGTATTGCTATCCTAAAACTAGAATGGCTTTTTCTATGAAAAAGAACCAGTAGAAGGGCAGAACAATTGCATGAACACCACTGAAGAATAAATCTGTGAGCCGAAAATTCAGCTGTGAAATTCTCCTAGAAATCAATGCAACAGAACAATGTAATGAATAGTATGAAAACAAAATTTAGAGTCCTGAAGGATATATCTATTACCCAATAATTCCAATATTCATCTAAGAGAATTTCTAGAAGGAAAAATGGAGAGAACAAAGTTAAACACAAAAAGTGATTGTAGAAGAGAAATTTCAGGAAATGAACAAAGAAACAATTGTTCAGATTGAAAGGCTCTCAGAGAGTTAAGTAGGATGAATGGGAGAAAAAAAAATATACTTAGAAAATCAGAGATAAAAAGAAAATCGTAAAAGCTTCCAGAGAGGGGGAAAAAAAGGATTACTTATAAAGGAATGAGAATCAGATTGATGTGAGACATTAACAAATCAACAACTCCAGATGCAAGAAAGAAAATGAAGCAATCACTTAAAATTTTCCAGGGAAAAAAAGCTGAAATTAAGAAATTTTCCCCAACCAAACTATGAGTCTAGCATGAAGGCAAAATAACGACAGTTTCACAAGAATACAGACTCAAAAGGTTTGTCGTTCAAAAATCATAAAGTCACTAGTGAGTAAACTTTAGAACTCACATGAAAGACTTGAAACAAAAGTAACTGCAGGCCAGGTGCAGTGGGTGGTTCACACCTGTAATCCTAGCACTTTGGGAGGCTGAGGCAGAGAATTGCTTGAGGCCAGGAGTTTGAGACCAGCCTGGGAAACACAGTGAGACCCTGAGTCTACAAAAAAATTTAAACAACATTGGGTGTAGTGGTATGTACCTATAGTCCTAGCTACTCAGGGGGCTGAGGTGGAGGATTGCTCGGGCCCATCCAGTTCAAAGTTGTAGTGAGCTATGATGGTATCACTGCATTCCAGTCTAGGCAACAGAGTGAAACCCTGTCTCTTAAAAAAATCAAACCAAAAAAGGAACTGCCAGAAGAATATGATATATATTCTGCAAATCATGTCTGAGCTTAGATCTACCACTTTTTTTCACTTCAGTGTATTATTTTCTTTATGAAATAAAGAAAACTAGATCAACACAGAAATGAGGGGGAAAAAAGAATTCACGTAAACTGAATTACAAAATAAAATGGCAGGCATAAGTTTAAACATACAAGTAATCATAATAAGTATGTATAAACTAAATTTGCTTTTTAAAAGTAGAGTTTCAGGTTTAAAAAATTTAACTGTGTGCATTTATATGAGACATACCTAAAATAAGTCAACCCATGAAGGTTTAAAGTAAAGGGATGAAAAAAAATCTACCAGACATATTCTAACAACAAAAACAGGTGTGGTAAGATTAATCAGACAAAAGAAATCAAAGCAAGTCATGAATTTTTCTGTAGCTAACAACATAACTTTGAAAAACAGAAAGTAAAAATTGACAGACATATGAAGAGAAATTGTCAATGACTAATCACACTGCCAGTGAGAGACTCTGGCATATTGCTTTCAGAAAGTAATGGATCAAGTAAACAAAATAGGATACACATTCTTTTCAAACATGTTTGGAACATTTACCAAGAATGATCAGATATTAAGACCACAAAGAAAATTTCAACAAAATCCATCAAGTAGAGCACACATAGGCCACATTCACCAACTACAATGCAATATAATTCTTCTAAGATATTTTTTGGGTTAAAGAACTCAAAATGGGACTCTCAAACTATTTAGAAATGCACAATGAGAACATATGTCAGTTATTAAGCTTTTGTGTGTCAGCCCCAAATCCCCTATCTTCTGCTTTGTGATGCTGGGGCTGGAACTCTGTAAAACACTTTCTGCTTGGCAGCAGCTTCCCTGCTCGGTTCTGCCCATAGTGGGCACGAGAGGGAGACTGCAGGGATGGAGAAGGAAGACACTTGCTTCTTCCCATTTGCTTTCATCACCCCAGCAATGGTTCCTCACCCTGGCAGCAACAGTTGGTCCTAGCCTCCATCTTTTTCTTTCACCTTCCCCCTCAGATCCCACCTCACTGGGCAGCTTCAGTGGCAGAGCACCAAATGGATAGAATCTTTTCCTCAAAGTCTGAGCCCCAGCCCTGCAGGGCCTCTCCTCCAGCATCTGCTGGGTAGTATGCCCTCCTTACAGTTGGAGTACCATTTCTATCAGGGTTTGTCTCTTCTGCTTCTTGGTTCTGATACCCAAGCCTCTCTTTGTTCCCCTAGACCCAGTGGGTACCAGCTGCTTCCTGCAGTATCATCTCTGTTACCTCTTTGCTGTCAGCCCTGCATATAGCAGCCACATCCCTTCTGATCCCTTCAGCATTTTTGTGCACACAGGCTCACAGTGTGCTTTCCAAGCCAGCATCTGTGCTCCCTTGTATGTGTCCAGAGAGTGAGAAGTGCCTGAGAATTTTTGTCCGCCTGAGGCAGCCATGAATAAATGACCTGGAAGCTTTAACACTGTAGCTCCCTTGCCTGTGATGAGGATGACTCTGAGAGATGTGACCAGCACCGTCTCCAGAGCTCCCCCTGTGGGTCTGTGCCAGAGTCACCATCCATGGACTTGCTTTTCTGATCCTACAACTTCACTCCTTTCCAAGTTTTCCCTGGAGCGTCTTCCTAATAAACTACTTTCACACAGATTCTCCTCTTAGGGTTCACTTCTAGAAAATCTATGTAAGACACTGTGTAACCAATTACACTCTTTCTGTGGTTTGTTTTTCAGACTTGACTATGACTGATAAAGAGCATAACTTAGTCAAATATGGGAGATATGACCAAGTAAACCTCAGAGGTAAATTTGCTATAGCATTAAACATACTTGTAAAAAAAATAAGGGAGACTCACTTTTAAATGATCTAAGGTTTCAATTAAAAAGGTAGGAAAAGAGCAATAAATATAAAAATGGGTGCAGACATTGATTCAAGAGAAAAAATAATAAAACTTGAGGTCTTTTAAAAAAAATTAATGAGAAAAAAATCTTTGGCAAATCTAACTTTTAAAAAGTCATAACATTTACTAAAGTTGACTCAAGATATTTAAGCCCTAAATAGAAAAATGACCACATATCAAATTGAGAAGATATATACAAATTTATCCTCCAAAGAAACATGGTCCAGATAATTTTTATGGGCAAATTTTTATCAAACCTTCAAAATAAAAATAATTCTAATGTCATACAAACTATTTTCAGTGTATAGAACAAAAGAAAAATACACAGCTCATCTACCTAAGTCAGCATAAAATTGGTACTAGGAAAACACAAGACAAAGTACATAAAAATGAATAAAAGAACTGCAACTCACCAAACTATATACCTCATTTCTCTACATACCTATACCATATGAACATGCATGAAAACAGAAAGAATGACTGGCAATGGTGGTCACCTCCAGAGAGAAGTTTGGGATTTCTAAGTATGTATGTTGGTAGAGGGAGAGGGCTGATCATTTATCTATATTGTTTGAAATAATTTTAGTAATAAAAATGTACTCATGATTTTTAATACTACAATGAAAAGAAAAAAGAAAAAGAACTCAAGTTTAATCCCACAAGAAGAAATAGTTAGTATTTAACTGGATGTTGTGAGTTTAATCCCCTAAGGAGAAATAGTATTTAACCGGATGTTGTGAAATGTTGCCTGGAGTAGACTTAAAGTGAACTTTTCCATTTTTTTTTTGCTGATGTTCAATATAACCAGCCAAAGGACAGAATAAGTTGTGCTTTAGGCAAGAATTTTAGTAAAGTTTATTCCATCATTTTTTAATATATTTTTTATTCAGGGATTCTCCTAAGGATCACACTCTGCCTACCATCTATTTTATCCTTATCTGCAGAATCCAAGATAAAATTTAAATACTATTTATAGCTACCCAGAGTATTTAGAATACTTGAACTTTACATATAAACTTGACTTCTGACTTCAGCTTCATATCCAAATGTTAAATGTGTACTCTTCAGAACTTGATACCCAAAGAAGGCAAAGTTCCTTTTGGAGCCAGGTTGTTTAGATTAGTTTTCCAACTTCTTTGTGCCCTAGTTTCATTTGTGAAGTGATCATAGTAACAGTGGTTATGATAATTATGTAAGATAATATCAGTTAACTGCTTATAAAAGCGCCTGGCATATAAAAGTCACTGTTTATGGGCATGTCATTATTATTACTGCTATTATTATTACTCTGTATTTAAGAGTAGCTAAAGTTCTGCTTAGATGAAGGCTATCTCTCCTATACTCTATTTAAGAAAAACATTTAAAAAGTCTAAGATTCTGGTCTAGGCCAAAGCAGGAGGAACTTATTTTCTTCACTCACCCCTTCGATGAGGTTCAGACATTCTGTCAGAGTGTTGTTAATTTTACTGGACAGTTCGAATTGTGCTTTCTTTTCTTCCTCTTCTTTTTCAATGCTCTTCCAGAATGAAATATTCATTTCCTTTATTGCTTTTCTTTTTGTTTTAAGTTCCATAGGAGGCCGTTTATAGATTTTTCCTTTAGATTTCTGCCAGTCTTCTAGTTGTTTCCTAAAATTCAATTAAAGGGTGAATGGTTTTATTTATTTTAAAACATAGTCAAGCTGCTAAAATATGTGATATATATAGATAGAATATAATTAAATACTTTCAACTACAGACAAAAACAGTAGAATGGAATTAAAAAAAATTTACAAATGGATAATGGCACCACTGGGTTGCGCCTACCCATGAGAAGGCAGACACCAAGATTCCAAGATCACACGTGGCCAGCAATTCAGATTTCAAATAGAATTTGTGATTCTTCATTATTTTCTCTGAAAGTTTTCACTTCACTGTATGCTACTTGCTTTCCTAAGACATCCCTCTATTTTTGAGATGACTCAGCACTTCATTTGTTTCACCATGAGCTGTCACTCAATCCAAACCCATCAAGCCTGCATTCTGCCCTCAATAAGGTCTTAGTGTGTGAAGTGACCCACTTAACCTAGTTCTTTAGTCCTCTCTCGACCAGACATGATTCTGTTTCATAAGCTAGACCAATAATTTCAGGGCTCTTAAATAGCTGGTTTCTGAGAATGCCAAGTCCTCATTCTTGCTGACCCCCCACTGTTCACATTTTCCACCTCTGCTTCTAAGCAGGCAATAGATTGCTTTTTGTGGGTAGGGGCACCAAGACATATAGACCCCAAGTGCTTGGATGTAGGCACTCCAGCTTCTTTAAATTACAACTACATATTAATGACTTCCAAGTGTACATTTCAGCCCAGATCTTTCCCTGGAGCCCCAAACTTTATAAAACCCACTGCCTAGTTGATACCTTTTGATGTCTGACAGGCATTTCAAATTTAATACTGTCTCAAACAAAGCTCTTGATTTTCATCTCCACATCTGTTCCAAGTTTTTGTTACTTTGGTAAACAGCACCCCAGGCTGTGTCACTGCCAAGGACTTCCCACGGTTCTTGGAATAAAATTCAAAATATTTTCCATGGCTGAAAGGTGCAGTGTAATCTGGTTCCTGCCTACCTCTCCAACCTCACATCACACTAGTCTCCCTGTCACTCACCCTGCTGCCCCAGGAGCTCAAGTATCCTTGCAGTTTTTTTTTTTTTTTTTTTTTGAGACACAGTTTCACTATTACCCAGGCTGGAGTGAAGTGACACAATCTCAGGTCACTGCAACCTCCGCCTCCTGGGTTCAAATGATTCTTGTGCCTCAGCCGCCCAAGTAGCTGGGATTACTGGTGTGGGTTACTACACCTGGTTTATTTTATTTTATTATTAGTAGAGATAGAGTTTCACCATGTTGGCCAGGCTGGTTTTGAACTCCTGACCTCAAGTGATCTGATCGCCTCAGCCTCCCAAAGTGCTGGGATTACAGGCATGAGCCACCGCGCCCTGCATCCCTGAAGTTTCTTGATCTAGACTCATTCCTGCCTTAAGTGTCTTGCATCTTCAGTCCTCTGCTCAAATGACACCTCTATGAAGAGGCAATTACCTGTAATTACTGTGTCTTATTTAGCCAATATGTTGGTTTTCTGTCTCCTCCAGTAGAGTGTAAACTCTATGAAAACAGAAACTTTAACAGTCCAGTTCCCAGCACAGTACCTAGCACACATAGGTATTTAATAACACACGGCAAAATTCACCTTTTTTTAGTGTGCAATTCTGAATTTTGACAAATGCATGAAGTCATGTAAGCCTAACTATTATCAAGCTATAAGACAGTTGCAACACCCTAAATAATTCCCTCATGCTCCTTGGTAGTCAGTCTCACCCTTAACCCCCAGCTCCTGGCAATCACTGATCTGCTTTTTGTCTTTATAGTTTTGCTTTTTCCAGAATGCCAATAACTAAGTTTTTAATGAATGAATGCTATTAACTCTCATTTCTGACTCCAGAGCAAAATCCATGCAATGCTTATTATTTCAGCCCCAAATACTGCCCTCTTACCTTCACTCTAACCACCCACTTAATGATAGAAGTTGAGACATGTGGCGTGTGCTTCCTTCATGTTCCTGGCATTCTTCATATCTCCTTAGCCTTCTTTCTAATCATAGATGAAGAGGGAACTTACCCTTTCTAAAGGCAACTTACTCCTAGGACCTCAATACCATAATTTTGTTTCTCCAGTATTTTCCACATATATACTAAACAGTAAGCTCCAGAAGGGTAAAGACTGTGTGCTCATCAGTGTGTCTCCTAGCACCTGGCACATTGCAGGTGCTGAAGAAACACATGCAGAATGAATGAATGAATCTCTCCCTCTCCAGACTCCTCTTCTGTAATCAAACATATTCAACATGCAACACAGTCTTATGACCAGTCCTCTGTTGTCTGACCTAGACTGTGAGCTCTAGGGCTGGGACCCTGACTTCCTTATTCACCACCTCAAGGTCTCTGCAGTCACTTTTCTTTCTGCTCAGGATTGTTCTTCTTGCCACCAGCCTTTTCTCAGCCTTAAGTCTCAGCTCAGATGTTGCTGTTCAAAGTACCTCTACTGGTCCTTCTATCTAAAGCAGCCATTACAGACCTACTCTCTTGACATATCACCCTGAGGGCAGAGAGCTTGTTGGTGTTCAGGGCTATACCAAGCTGTACCTTGCTTCACCCTGCTACACCTTTTAGCAACCATCTAATTTTACATGCTCCCTTCATTCTTGTCAGAAATGTCCTTATTTTCTACTTCAAGCAGGTGCTTCTCCTGGGAGGCTCACCCACATTATGAGACTATATCTGGTCCCGGGTAGAAAGTGTACAAAATCCATTGGCTCAGTTTCAATCAGTGCATGTTAACATTAACCTACCTGAGATTTGGATTTCTACCATCTGAACTCTGTATTTGAACTGACTACTCCTCTCTGTTTGAGCTTACTTGCCAAAACTTGGCCCACTCAGACTCACGGAAGTTCCCAGTTCTTCCCTGATAACTTTTCTGAACTTAACTATTGGTTTGTCTGACAAGAGACTACCATTTTCTAACTTCCTAGCTGTGTGAACTCACTCATCTGTTCTATTGCTGTCCAGTCTAGCAGGGCACTTCTTGAACAAGTGTCTACATCTGCAACCCCTACTTCTTACTCATCCATTCTGTTTCAATTTCTTAAAAAAAACAAAAACTATTTTAAGCATACAAGTACAGAAAATAATTTATAATACATGTATGTACCACCTAACCCTGTCAAGTCTTAATATTTGTTATATTTGCATCAAATCTTTTTTCAGACTGTAGTTAAAAATTACTTAGGAGCCATTATTTATGGCCTATTTCCTGACCAAGTCTTCTTGATGGTCAATTTGCCTAATCATCTTCAGTTGCAAAAGCTTGGAATTAAAGTAAAGTACCTGCGATCCTCTGCTGTTGCCTTCTTTTTAATATTTGGGTTTGTTTGGGTCCCATTTATGGTTGTGACACCAGCTTGAGTTTTGGGAGCTGTTTTGTTCAGAAAATGGTTCTGGGGAACAGCCTTTTTCAACTTGGAGTCCAAAGTCTGTGCTGTTTGTTGAAAGCCATTATTATTACGTTTAATACCGCTGGTTCCATTTGCTCTTATGCTAGGGGTGCTTGGAATAGCTGAATTAAATCTGCCAACTGTCAACTTAGGCCTCTGGCTTATGGCTTTTGATTTTTGCAGTATACATGATGTCTGAGGTATACAAGAAGGTTGGGTGGACTTCTGATCTTGCTTGATGTTTGGATGTCTGTTGTTATATTCACCCTGAAGCAAATTGGGGTATGTTCTGGGTTTGGTATGTTTCATTCTCTGTTCAATAACAGGGTATGACCGTAACTTAGTTTCATTTGTTTCTTCATATTTACCCCCTATTCACCTTTATATCTTTGATGTTCTTGACCACTGGTTTCTTTGATGGCTGAACCTTATTAAGGGTCTGAATAAAGTGAGAGGGAACCGTCCTTGAAGGTTTTACTCCTGGTCTTGCAAGATCTGCTCTTCTAGAGAGTTGCTGTGATTTTAGTGGGAGGGTCCTGCTTTGTGTTTCTCTAACAAATTGTTTATTAACTCTGTCTTTCAAAACAGCAGTATTAACTGAACTTTTGCCCAAGGCTGGCTTAGGAGCTAAACTGTTCTTGGTTTGATTATAAGAGTCAATCTTTGGCTTACTTGTGGTATGTAATTTAGGATCTGGCTTCCTCTCAGGTTCTGATAAAGTTTGGGGCAGGTTCTCTTTGTTTGTTTCTTTTAGAAAGTTATCCAAAGATTCGTTTTCAACATGGGTATTATTCATAGAGTCTGTACATTTAGCATTTTCTTGATCTGTTACCTGCTGCTTTGTAGTTTTCAATTGTTCTGTATTAAGTGACTCCACAAGTTTTCTTGAGAGTTCTGTTGTGGATGATCCAGCTTCACGCTGTTGAAAACTCTTGCTAGAAGGCTTAGAGTATGGGTTAGAAGAAACACATTTTGAAGTCAGCCTTTTGCCCAGAAGTTTTGGTGGCTCCAACTTTGGCTTCTGGGACCCTGTAATATTAGGTGGTCTGGGCTGGAGTTTAATGCTGATGGACCTTTTAGGCTTGACAGGCAAAACAGCATGGTCAGTAACAGCATTTTTGGGTATAATAGTCTGAAAAGACAAAGAAAACATATATTAAAAAATTCTTAACAATATCTTATTGTTTTTAAAATAATAACTGTGTTTAACACATGCTAAAAATATTAATCATTTTTAGAATTTCATTTAAGAAAGTTGAATCCTGAGAAAGTAAAGAAAGACTCACTAATAGATACGGTTTTGTTTGTTTGTTTTGTTTTTTGAGACAGGTTCTTGCTCTGTCACCCAGGCTGGTATGCAGTGATGCAATCTTGGCTCACTGCAACCTCTGCCCTCCTGGGCTGAAGCAATTCTCCCACCTCAGCCTCGCAAGTAGTTGGGACTACAGGTGCACATGATCACACCCAGCTAATTTTTTGTATTTTTAGTAAAGATGGGGTTTTACCACATTGGCCAGGTTGGTCTTGAACTCCTGTCCTCAAGTGATCCACCCACCTTGGCCTCCTAAAGTGCTGGGATAACAGGCATGAGCCACCGCACCTGTCCTAATAGGTAGTTTTTATAACTTGAATTCCTATCAGAAATATATTAGAATCTTTTAGCTTGACAGAATTAAGCAGAGATGCAGTGAATATACAAAAATTCCTCTTTCAAAAATAAATTTGCCTCAATCAAACAGCAGTTGTTGGATGCCTATCATATCCCAAGTGCCCTCCAAGGGACCCTGGAAAAATACATACATAATGAACTTAGGTTACCTCCCCAACAAATCTCTCCTAGAACTTTAGACACACTATGTATGTTTTTCAAATCAATGCCTTTATAAACATCACAGTATCACTCAAGAACCTCTGTCTCATCCCTGGAGATCAGTGACAAGGAGATAGATGGCAGATGATGTGAGGCCTGAGACATGCTGCCATGGCTCTCAATAAACATCTAACATCCAGTAGTCATATTTGTAAAGTCAGCCAGGATGGGGTTTTAAGGTTAGAGTCTATGTTAATAATAAACAAATGTTTAGTCATGTGATTTAAGTTTGGGTAAGAAAGGTAGGATTGGATTACAGAGAACTCTAAAAACTAGGGAAGGGAGTTTAGAATTCACATGGTAAGTAACTGGGCAAGCCACTAAGAATTCCTGAACATCTACCATGAAAGCGATTACTCAGAAAGAATTTCAGAGATTTATGGAATATGTTTCCAGGGTAAGATATGGGAATGCTAGAGTTACCACTCTATTTTTGATTTGACAATAATGTGAAGAATCACTATATAAACTTGGCAAGTATGTAAAGCATGTCTAACCAGAACCATTTGGCATTAAGGGCAAAGAGATATCTATTCTGGATGATAGCAGTGTGTGTGGTGTTGTTAGGGGTGAAATGGGGGAAGTTGGGAGTGGGAGGCACAGAGACGGATGGTATACCCACAATGGCTACATCTGGATTAATCTTTGAGCACCAACATTTATACACACCTCAGATCTCTCCATCATTGTTTATTGAAAAGGTGGAGGGATGCCGGCATGAAAGCTTCCAAATATGTGTTATTTTTTAGTTGCTCTTTCTTGTATATTAAAAACAAATTGATATAATCCACAAACCATAAAATTCACCATTTTAATAAGTGCACAATTCTGTAGGTTTTGTATACAGCAATCACCACTGTCTAATTCCAGAACACATTCATCACTCTAGAAAGAAAGTTGGTTTACTTGTTGGCAGTCACTCCCCATTTTCTGCTCCCTGCAGTCCTCGGCAACCGCTAGTCTACTTTCTGTCTCTGCATGTCCACAGATTTGCCTATTTTATGTGTCACATAAATGGAATCATGTAATATGTGGCCTTTTCTGTCTGGCTTCTTTCACTTAGCATAATATTTTCAAGATTTACCCTTGTTGTAGCATGTATCAGTATTTCATTATTTTTTAAAATTAACTTTTTTAGAGCAGGTTTAGATTCACAGCAAAATTGATAATAATAATAGTGCCTATTATCTAAGAAGAATGCCATATATCCTGGTTTTCACACGATAGTTTTGATTTATGCCTGTTGGTCAAAGAGCACTGCTTTTTACTTTCAAAAGTGTCCTGGTTTGGACACTAAAGCATACGGCCAACTTCCTTACATGGTTGTTCTGAGTGAGGTAATGTATATAAAGTATCTGGGTGTTAGTTGTTATTGTCATGTATCAAAAGTGTTATATAAATTGTCAAGCATTGTACAACTGTAATGATGAATATTATTTACATACTGCTTTTAGTTTCTCCTAAATTCTGTAATTCCCTTCCTCACTTCATTTTCTACTTTTACAACTATGTAAAGCACATAAGGTAGGTATCATCTTCATTTAAGAGTTGATATACTGAAGTCAGTATTGTCAAATTCCAGAGAAGTCTCTGCGAATTCTGAATGAGGCCCTTTCCAGCAGATTTTTTCTTAAGACTTTCATGCTATACTGGTTCAATCTGCATAAAGTAAAAGTGTAACCCAGTGCTTCCCAAACTTAAAGTCATTGTGCATAAATTTTGCCTTGTATACATTTTGCTATCCTTCGCATTGTCTAATGATGTCATGCATATACACAACTTACGTATGTCTATATATGCATATGTGCATGACGAAAATATGACTGAAGTAATTTGGTGAATGAGTCATTAAAATTTATTAAAAGTCTCACCAATGAGAATGTTTCACTTCAGGAAGCACTATCTGAGTTACATTTCAGAATACAGATATAAACTATGCTTTTAAAAACTAAAGGTGAGTTTTTATTGCAGATGAAGAATCTGTGCCTCTTTCAGAGGGCTAATTTCTTCCATTTAAACTTACCATTCTATCTAATGTAGTTAAATTGATTAGGAAGCATATACTTGTTAAGGGGCTTGAAAGGTTCAACGCAAATGTTCCCTTTAAATGACTACTGAGCTATTTAACTTCACGGCAGCATACCAAAGTGGGTAAGATCACAGGCTCTCAGCTTTGTCACTTAATAGCTATGTGACCTATTTAACCTTTCTGTGACTTAGTTTGCTCATCTGTAAAGTGGGGCTATTAATAGTAGCCTCATATGATTGTGAGGACTCAATGAGGTAATGCAAGTCAGAAAAGTATCAGGCACACAGTAAGCATTCAGTGTTAGCTATCAAAAGGACCATAGTTCACATGAGGCTTTTTTTTTTGGTTAATAAAACTAAACGACAGTATCTTGTACTTTTCAAAAAATGATTGTCTCTTATTAAACCAAACTGTTTTTGTATCCATAAGAAATATCTTTGAAATACATGTTCTTTAGGTTGCTAACATCTTTATTATTCTTATTACTAATCGTACTTACAAATGCATATTTCTAGAAAGACTAATTTCTACTTACAGATTTAGAAGGTGGTAGATTCGGGCAATTATTCTTGGATTTTAGATAAGGCCTATAAAAGACAAATTAAAATTAATCCTCAGCACAGAAGGAATCCAAGCTAAGCTTGGAAAGTACAGTGATTAAAAATTATGATTAGAATTTTAAATTAGAATTTCTCTAATGGCAAAATAATTTAAAATTATATTCAATAAAGTCTCCTCATCATCATTTCTTTAGTCCTGTATCCTCCCTCTTGGAGACCACCAACTGCTCCTATTCTTTTCTTTTGCTTGTGATCCTTACAGAGACATTCTATGCATAATCTAGCATTCTCACAATATCAATGAGATATATGTTTCCCTCATGTGTGTATAGTCTTACTCATTCAAACATTCCTGGAGCACTGCAATGTGCCAGACACTGAAGACACAATGACAAATAAAACCACTAACTGCTTCTTTAAAAAATTTACTTGTTTTAGGAGCTGGGCACAGTGGCTTGTGCCTGTAATCCCAGCACTTTGGGAGGCTGAGGCGGGCAGATCACCTGAGGTTGGGAGTTCGAGACCACCCTGACCAACATGGAGAAATCCCATCTTTAAAAAAAAAAAAATTTCCTTGTTTTAAGTATCTTTAAGTATTATCTTTTCTAATTTTCAGGAGGGGAAAAGTGATATAAGAAAAAACTACGACACACATGAAATCTAGCTAGTGAGTTAGGAAATGCAAAAAAAGGATAGGAAAACAGAGAATTTAGAAGGAATCAATCTGCATGGACCAAAAACAACCAAAAACAATTGCTAGACTAACAAGGACTTTGATCATGACTTGTTTGACTTTTGTCTCTCCCATTTAGAACATAAGCTTTGGGAGGGAAGGAATGTCTGTCTTGTTAAGCACCATATCTCTAGCATCAAGAGTGACTGAGATATTATAGGTAGTAAATAAATATTTGTTGAATAAATGGATTAGGTTCATTTAATCAAGGAAACAGAGGCAAGGTTACCCAAGATAAAATAAAGGGTGAAAGCTAACTTCATAAAAATTAATTTTCAAATAAATATTTAGCAACTCAAATGGGGAAAAAATTAAGTAATGCTAAGAAAGAAGGACAAATAACACCACAAAGATGGTAAAAATCTACAAAGGATAAAAATGAAGTGGTTGGCCAGGCATGGTGGCTCATACTTGTAATCCCAGCACTTTGGGAGGCCGAGGTGGGCGGATCACAATGTCAAGAGATCGAGACCATCCTGGCCAACATGGTGAAACCCTGTCTCTACTAAAAATACAGAAATTAGCTGGGCGTGGTGGCATGCACCTGTAGTCCCAGCTACTTGGAAGGCTGAGGCAGGAGAATCACCTGAACCCAGGAGGCAGAGGTGGCAGTGAGCCGAGATTGCACCAGTGCACTACAGTCTGACGACAGAGAGAGATTCTGTCTCAAAAAAAAAAAAAAAAAGAAGTGGTCATATTCTGTCTACCTCAACAGTAAATGCTAAGAGAATGACCCAAGAGCACCATTAGGCTGGAGGATATCACTCTGTGATGGAGGATTGATTGTAACTGTCTCTCCCGCCTTAGCAAGAAATGCCAGAACCATGGTCATTCAAGTTCTTAACCAAAAATTGCCTTCATGAGAATCAACTTCCCCAAGAAGAAAAGCAGGAATAGGCAAAGCTTCCAGCATGGTAGGTAATACTCACCCTTCCCTCGTTCCTTTGGAGAGTCTCACAATAACAATGCTTAACTCTCTGCCAATGGAATAAGCACTGCTCAGGGGTTTTTGTCATGCCTGGACTGAAATGCTCTTTTTGCATTATCATAGAATCCCAATGCAGTCTGAGTAGACTGTAAGCAAAAGGGCCATGTTTCAAAAAGTCTTTAAATTGTTAGTGCAAAGAAGGCAACACAACTTGCATAACTGTGGACAGATAAACTCACTTGGTGTTTTGGCTCTTCAGTTTTCCCTTAGCCGCAAGGTACTCCTGAAGCTTTCTCTGCCGCTCTTCTGCAACACAGGCAAGCAAACAAATGACATTAACTTTAGTTCACGATTTTAACAAGTTCATTAATATTCTAAAAGATGACACTTTTCTCTAGTGATTTTGGCTTTGCAACATAATGTTATAAAATCCCTAGTCCTATATATTTGCCCTCAAGTTAATATTAACATTGCCAATATCATTTATATGTCAGGTCTACACTAAGCTCTTTAAACTTACTACTTTTTTTGAGACAGGGTCTCCCTCTGTCACTGAGGCTGGAGTGCGGTGCCACAACCATGGCTCACTGTTGCCTTGATCTTGCAGGTTCTAGCAATCCTCCCACCTCAGTCTCCTAAGTAGCTGGGACTACAGGTGTGTACTATCATGCTGGATAATTGAAAAAAACTTTTTTTTTGTGGAGACAGGATCTTACTATGTTGCCAGGGCTGGTCTCAAATTCCTGAGCTCAAGTGATCCTCCTGCCTTGGCCTCCCAAAGTGCTGGGATTACAGGCATGAGCCAAAGCACTCAGCCTAAATTTACATTACTTCTTTCAATCCACAAAAAATCCAATGAGTTTTTGCAATCTGAAATTCAGAGAGGGTAAACGTCATGCCCAAAGTTACCCAGTTAATATGTGGCAATTCCAGGACTTGAAAACAGGCTTATCTAACCCTAGAGCTCACAGCCACTGTTCTCAGCTACAACATTCTATGCTTTGAAGAACTTTACTGGCCCACCTGAGCTGGTGAGCCAGGCCTGGTCTTATTTTTTTTGTTTTTTGACAGAGATGATGATTTTTACCCACAAACCATTATATGGCTTCCTTTGTTGGTACTAAGGATTAAATATGCTAGGTTGTCCGCTCATGGCAGACACCTATACTATGGTGATTTTCTGTGCAAGCCATTTGTGAGGGGGATGGCAAGTCAATGATTTCTGCCTTCAAGAAGTTTCAAACTAGTAGTGGAGATAAAATAAACACAGCAATAATTACAATATAAGGTAATATCTAAGGGCCATAAAGAGGATAAAGAAGAATGGGAGTTCAGAGCTGGGGCATGAGTGAGGGGGAGGGGCTGGAAAAGGTTAAAATTAAATAATGATGTGAAGAAAAAAAAAACAAGACGACAGGGGCACCAAACGACTCAACCTCATCTGAACGGAATTGCCCTGTTTTGCTCTCTGATGCTCATGTATCCTTAGGAACAGCTTGCCAGGCAGTGTAGAGCGCAGGGGCTGACATAGGGGGTTGGGGTCCCACCTCCGAGACTTCTGGCAAATTAGCAAACTTTGTTGCTGCTGAGCCTATAAAGCGGACAGAAATGCCCATCTTTAAAGCTTGATATGTAAAGTGCCTACGTCTGTGCCCAGGACCTCGTAGGCATCAACAGGAGTAATGGATGAAACAAAACAACGTGCGTTTGTTGAAGAAGGTGGTATCTGAGCAGGGGTTTTGAAAGGTAGGAAAGGGTTCCAAGCACATCTAAGAGATTAGGGAACGCAGGAGCCTTAGCCTTGGGTGCAGATTTAACCAATCGACTTCTAGCCACAGCAGGCTGAGAGGTGTGGAGAGCTCCGCCAGAGGCAGGAGACGCGGGCTCGGGCCAGACCCTGCCTCTTGTCACATAAGACCACGCCCGGCTCTACCTGGAGCCAAATGTGGATCAAAGCCGCGCGCTGCTTCCCACTGGTGATGAAGCCCGAGCAAGGGCCTCAGTTTCTTTATCTAGAACGTGGTGACAGTGACATCTCTTGCGGGGCTGCCGGAGGGCTTTCTGGGAAGATGCCCGTGAGGCATCTGGCCTGCGCACAGCCTCCGCCGCCCCGAGCCTAGACGTCTCCTTGGTGGCCGGGGCCGGGGCTCACGTCCGCGCTCCCAGGATGGAAAATGCCCCGGGGTAGACTGAGGCAGGCGAGCGGACGGGCACGGTGGCCTCATACTCCCGGCCCTGCTCCAACGCTTGCGAATAACGGGGCTCGTTCGCGGTCGTACTCACCGACTGCAGCAGCGGCGGCAGGCCCGAGCCCCACCATGACTCTTCAGTGACAGTTTTTCTTCAAACGTCTTGCCGTGAGCGAAGAACTACGCGCCGCGCGTCCGTGCGTTCTCATTGGCTCCTGCGGGTTTGAAACTCGCTAATCGGAAGCACGGGAGGGCGGGACAACAGGCAACAGGCTCTTTGCGGTTGGCTCTAGCCCTGAGAGCCTGACCTTGGGACCCTTTGATTGGAAGAACGTGCAGCGCACTTAGGTATTGAAAGCGGCTCCCACGGGTCGCGCCTCTGAGTGGGGTTGGGGCTTTCTGAGGGGCAGTCAGCCACGGGGGCGGTTACTGGGTCGGTTACGTTGAAGCCCGCAGGGGGTTGGCGCACCGGGAGTCCCTGGGCGGAGAGACTGGGCGGTCCTCCCAGGCTGCTGGGGCAGCTGCCTGATTTCGTCCTTTCAGAGTCTCAGACTCACAGGAGCTATGAAAAAATAAGATGAAGAGGACATATCTCTCCAGGTTAGGGGTTTTATGCATCTAAAGGCTCCTAGTTCTTAGTGCTGCACGGTGGCTCCTTTTATTTTTTATACTCTATTTTTAATATTGGTAAAATATACATAACATCATATATACCATTTTAACCATTTTAAAGAGTTACATTTTTCAAAAATGCGGTTTAGTGGTATTAAGTGCCTTTCACACTGTGGCACAACCATCACTACGGTCCTTTCCAGAACTTTTTCAACTTTCCCAACTGAAACCCTGTACCCATCACGTATACACTCCACTCCTCCCTCGCCCAGCCCTAGGCAACCACTATTCTAGTTATTGTCTCTATGGATTTGACAACTGTAGGTGCCATATAAGCAGAATTATGCAGTATTTAGTTAGACATGGGGGCATGAGTTAGCAGTTCTTGTATACTTTCTCCGTAGGTAAGAAGTTGCAGGCTTCTGTTGTTAGATCCGCAGTCTAATGTTTTGGTTGGGTCCTGTGACTGGCTTGTTTCACTTAGCATAAAGTTTTGAAGGTTCATCCATGTGTAGTATGTGTCAAAAATTCCTTTCCTTTTAAGGAGGAATAGCATTCTGTTGTGTGGCCATGCCACATTTTGCTTGTTGGTCCACTGCTCTCCGGACACTTGAGTTGCTTCCACTTTTTGGCTATTGTGAATAATGCTATGGATGTGAACATACAAATAACTCTTTGAGACTCTCCTTTTCACTCTTTTGGGTATATACCAAGAAGTAGTATTGTTGGATCAAAAGGCAATTCTATTTTTAATTTTTTGAGAAACTGCCTTACTCCTTTCAGGGTGACCTCTTGTTTAAGGAATAATTTTGATTTTGCCTCATCAGCTGACTATAATGCCATAAGGCTAACGGAGAAAGGGACGGTGGATGGCAGGCCTTGTTGTCCTGAGTCCCTAGACACACTTCATCCCTTTGTTTCAATCCTAAAATTTTTTCCTTTTGAAGTTTCTCCCGTTTCATCTATTCTCCAGTTTCTTGAAGAGGTCTGGAAAATGCTCTTGGCTCCTTGTGTGTGAAGGTTCCTCTTCCATGGATGCTGGAGAGGTAGCAGGTAGAGAGACAGTCATATCTGGGCCCCTGTTGGCCAGGTTCAGCTCACCAGTTGGGTACTCAGCAGGGCAGGAAGCCACTGTAGCAGCCCTTCTCTTTAGCCAAAATAGGGAGTTTGGAAGAGAGCCAGGGTTTCTGGATGTATGCATTTTGATATTTTCAGTAGTGTATAAAATGTTTAAAATAGGAAAACTGGTCATTATTTTCGTATGTGACTAAGAAAGGGGCTCCTTCACAGTTTCAGAAAAGTGAAGGGGGTTCTGTTTTGGTCTTCAGAGAATCTAGGTGATTGAATGCATCTCAGTTTTAGAAGTCATCTTGCCTGATCTCCCACCCAGTGCTAGAGTATTCCACGGACCCATGTAGATACTGCATCTTTGCAGGAATACTGCTGGTGTTGGTGAGCTGCCTTACCTGTCCTGTTATTGGAGAGGACTGCTTATTAGGAAACTTAAAATGAACTAAGCTTTCTTGCTCACAGGTCCTAGTCCTTTGGAGCACCATAGGCCAGTTCTGCCTCCTTTTCTCCTTCCTTTGGATATTTGAATGTCTATTTTATAGGACACAAAATGTGGAGAAAAAGCTAGGCAGATTTAAAAATTCTCAACTCTACCAAGCACGGTGGCTCATTCCTGTAATCAGTCTCAGCACTTTGTGAAGGTGAGGCAGGAGGATTGCATGAGCCCAGGAGTTTGAGACCAGCTTGGGCAACAGAGCAAGACGCCATTTCTACCAAAAAAAAAAAAAAAAAAAAAAAAATACAAAAATTAACCAGGCATGGTGACACACACCTGCAATCCCTTCTACTCGGGAGGCTGAGGTGGGAGGATCACTTGAGCCCAAAAGTGAGCTGTGGTCATGTCACTGCACTCCAACATGGGAGGGAGAGCAAGACCTTGTCTCCAAATAAAATTCTAGCTCATTCATCCAAGTATCCACTGTAGCTCTCCATCATCCTGGTAGCGTTTTTTTTTTAGACAGGGTCTGGCTCCATTGCCTGGCTGGAGTGCAGTGGCACAATCTCAGCTCCTTGCACCCCCACCTCCCTGGTTTAAGCGATTCTCCCACCTCAGCCACCCCATCTGGCTAATTTTTGTATTTTTCGTAGAGACGGGGTTTTGCCATGTTGCTCCAGGCCAGTCTCGAACTCCTGGCTTAAGGGATCCACCTGCCTCCATCTCCTAAAGTGTTGGGATTAGAGGTGTGAGCCACTGCACCTGGACAGTCCTGGTGGTTTTAACGGTTTCGCATTGCTCTCAGTCTAATGATCTATAAGCCAATGTGGAGCTTGGCCTTTTACTCCCTCAGCCTTAGTTCACACTACTCTCCCCTTCTTCACTGTCATCCAGTCACGTTTTTTCCTTTCCATACTCCTCTCTGTCTGGGAATCCAACCTTTTTTCTAATTTCTGTTTGTTAATTATTATTATTTTTACTCTAACAGCCGTATTGAGATATTCACATACTGTATAGCTCTCCCACTTACACTGTACAATTCAATTTCAAACATTTTCATCATCCCCTAAAGAAACCCTATACTCATTAGCAGCCACTCCCATTCTCTCTTCTTCTCAGCCCCTAGAAACCACTCATCTACTTCCCATCTCTACAGATTTGCCTTCTGGACATTACATATATATGAAATCATGCAATCTGTGGTCTCTGATGGGCTTCTTTTGTTACCAAAAAATCATGGGTTTGGTCTAGGTCCTGCTGCTCGCTGCACAGAAAGCCAGTCACTGAGATGACAAGTATTGCCAAGGAAGAAGGCTTTAATCAGGTGCTACAGCCAAGGAGATGGGTGCTCAATCTCAAATCCACCTCCCTGATCTAAAACTGGGGGTTTGGATAAGCAGGGAAGAAATGTAACAATGCATAAGAAAACAGGAACCAGGGAGGGCAAGGAAGCAATCCTGATGGACCAAGGTCTCATTGCCTGGATGTGGTGATTTGGTGAGTTTCACTTCTTTGATACTTTTTTGAGTGGCCCCAAGGTCTTTTCCAAAGGAAGGAACTCAGACAAAACAAATACAAGCTTCAAGCTTTAGGACCAGAAGAGTCAATTTCTGTGTTTATCTGAAAGAACAGTCTATGGACTATTGGATCAGTTTCACTTTCACTTAGTATATTGTTTTCAAGGTTTATCCACATAGCATGTGTCGGTACTTCATTCCTTTTTATGACTGGGTAATATTCCGTTATATGGATATACAACATTTTATTTACCCTTCATCAGTTGATGGACATCTAGGTTCTTTCCACTTTTTGGCTATTAAGAATAATGCTGCTGTGAACATTCACGTATGCTTTTTTGTGTAGCCATATGTTTTCAATACTCATGGATATATACCTAATGAGAGGAATTACTGTGTCATATGATAATTCTATGCTTAACCATTTGAGGAGCTGCCACACTGTTTTTCAAAGCAGCTGCAGCATTTTACATTCCTACCAGCAGTGTATGAAGCTTCCAGTTTCTTCACATCCTCAGCAACACTTGTTACTGTCCATCTTTCAAATTACAACCATCCTAGTGGGTGTGAAGTGGTATCTCATTTGGTTTTTATTTGTATTTCCTTGATGACTAATGATGTTGAGCATCTTTTCATGTGTTTACTGGCCATTTGTATATAGCAATTCAGATTCTTTGCCCATTTTTAAATTGGGTCAGGTTTTTTTTTTTTTTTTTTTTTTAAGATGATGTCTCACTCTGTTGCCCAGGTTGGAATACAGTGGTGTGATCTCAGCTCACTGCAACTTCCACCTTCCGGATTCAAGTGATTCTGGTGCCTCAGTCTCCCAAGTAGCTGGAATTACAGGAGCCTGCCACCATGGCCAGCTAATTTTTTTTTTGTAGTTTAAAAAAAAAATTACAAAAGAGACAGGGTTTTGCCATGTTGGCCAGGCTGGTCTCTCTGTGAGTCTTAATCATCCTTCAGTCTCAGACAAAACATCCCTTTCTCAAGAACTGTGATTAGCTGGATTATTTGCTTATCTTTCTCCCTGCTAGTCTGTAAACTGAGGGTAGGCCACTATATCCATTGTTCTTGGCACCAAATAGAAACTCAATAAATATCTTTTGAATGAATAGGGCTTTCTCCTTTTCAAGATCCCTTCAATACAGTAACCATACTATGTATAAGTAGCCACAAGCCCATTCAATAATACTATTAGCTCTTACAGTCCATTTGTCTCCATCTTGTCTACAACAATATGATGAGAGACTTTGCTAAATGCAACGGTAAAAATAAAAATGCTGGCTGGATATGGTGGTTCATGCCTGTAATCCCAGGACTTTGGGAAGCCAAGGTGGGAGGATTGCTTGAAGCCAGGCATTTGTGACCAGCCTGGGGACATAGAGAGACCCCCATTTCTATGAACCACACGCCCAACCCCAAAAAGAAAATAAGCATGGCTGGGTTGAAGTCACCGAGGATGGCTAACTGGCTGTTCAAGTGACTTTACCTGATGGTTTGTGGAATATTTACCTTCACCCAGGTGGGAGGATTGCTTGAGCCAATCCTCAGTGTGGATTCAGGAACTTGATTTAATTGGCTTGATTGGGATTAGATTCTCAGGGATATATTCACTAAGTAAAAGCCATAACAGCTACTCTTAAGTAAAATAGTGAATGAATCAAACACTTTAAATCCCTGGTGCTGAGTAGAGATCACTTCGGCTGCTTGAGTAACTGTCTCGACTTCCACCATATCCGTCACGTGAGCTGCTGTAATAATCACAGCGGACTGCTTCCACCATAAGATGGCGGGGGCCCTCGTGTAGGTGGAGCAGTACGTGAGTTACCATAACTCTCATATAAATCTCTGTGGGAACCTCCACTTGGATGATCTGAATAGTCACGATCACGACATGTCCATCTCTATCGCTATAGCCTCTTGATGGATAGTCATCACGTGAACTGGAATGACCATAATCACGGTAAGTATAATCTCGTAGTGGTGGTGCATAATCTCTTATATCACGAGAACTTGGGTAATCTCTGCTGGAATAGCTGTCTTTAGTAGAATACCCATCACCTCTTGGGGGACAAATAAACATCTCTATGAGAAGGCAGCGGTTCTCTTCGAGGTGGACCTCCGTAACTATCTCTTCCACGTAGTACAGCTCTTCCTCCCATTCCACTGCTGCTGCGAACTGGTCCTGACGGTGCAGATCTCTTAGGAGGAGGACCCCCACTTCTTGGTGGTGGTCCTCTTTTACTGGGAGTGGTCCCCTGGAAGAACTTATGTTAAAATTCATGGAATATCCACCGTCATCCATGTGTCCTCCCCATGAGGGAGGTCCCCTCGTTCCTCCACTTCCTCCTCTTCCACCTCTAAGACCTCTTGGAGGGCCTCTACTTCTTGCAGGGGGTGGTGGCCCACGTCTACCACTTTCAAATGATGGTTTGGTGGCTTGTTCCACTTTGATGGCTTTTCCATCTAATGACTTTCTATTCATGTCTCTGGCTGCAACCTTAGCGTCTGCTGGGCTTTCAAAGGTGACAAAAGCAAATCCTCTTGATTTGTTGGTTTCACGGTCTTTCATCAAGAGTAATTCCACTATTCGTCCATATTTGCCAAATACTGCTTCAAGAGCTTTCTCATTTGTTTCCGTATTAAGCCCACCAATGAAGAGCTTTCCTGGGCGATCTGCTTCAACCATTTTATTTTATTTTTTTTTATTTTACCAGTGAGTCGGAGGGGGTGACAATGGTTTCAAGCTCCAACGAGCTCGCCGAGAGGGGTGTTCCTAGCAGCTTAGCACCAAAAGCGGCTGCTGTGTCCGAGGACCAAAACGTGAAGCTGCTAGTGCTACTGCGCAACAAGGACGAACAAAGGAGACAGCAAACTTTATACTGCCCGGGAACCTGTTTTGCCTTCTTCTTAAGGCTCAGCTTCGAGAAGTAGTTTACCAAAATGACCTCCCTGATTAGCATAAAAAACTGTTGAGGCAGGAAGGCTTAGGTATTATTCCCTCCATTTTGAAAACAATAAAACTGAGGTCCCAGAAACTTATGCTATTTAATTAAGAGTTCATCAGCAACTTAAAAGTAGAAGGCAAACAGCTGAAATGAAATCCTAGGTCTGTGGGTTCTCATTTCAACTGTTATTGTGCATATTTCTTAGTTTTCTTATGCCTTAATTTGCCCATCTGTAATATGGGTAGAGTCTTTTTGGTAGCCACATTCAGTAGCTCTGGTCCTCCTAAGATTATTATAAAGAATAATAATTAAAATGATTGGTACTATGCAAAGTATAGGGTGTTCTTTAAATAACAAACCACATTATATATTAGTGTTGGTTCCACTAGACATTGCTCCTCTCTTACAAAGAGTGTAAACATTCATTTAGAATCACAAAGGCTCAGCACATGCTCAACAAATGACTAACAGTAAAGGATTTAGCTTCTTCATGTACATGGTACATATAAACTGTCAACACTGCACAAGTGAGTCGACTCCAGAGCTAAGTCTGATTTTCCAGTATCTGAAAGTCAGTGATAAAGGGTGGCCCCCTTGCCAAGCACACCAGACTGTCTTGCATTGTGGCAATAAGCAAATCTGGATGGGCAACTGATCTGAAGTAGCTCTTAGTTCCTTGAGTTTCCCAGAAGAAGAGGAGGTTGGTCTCACTACCTGTGATGGTTTTGGGTATTTCAGGCATCTCCTATGCAGAAAAGAAGATAATTTAGTTAGAGAACAAGATGTTAGAAAAAGGACTGAAGCTCAATCCCTTGGCATTTGGCCTTCATGAGAAACAGCACTTTAGGACTATGACTGTAACATGATGCTATAGGCCCTTCATTTATTTGTTCATTCAGCAAGCATTTATTACATCCTATTAGATGTGTGGCCATGTCTATCAATAAGAGTTGATCTCCTTATTTGATTGGAGAGAGATCTAAATTAGTTATGAAAATTGCCAATGACACTAGTATCTCACTGTATCCAGGCAGGTAGGAGTGAAACATTGTTTCTGTCCTGCCTTCAACATAGGCCTAAAGCATTTTGCATCAAATCTGAGCACTGGTGATTTTAAGCCCCCTAAACATTTTGATCTTTAAGTGAACAAATCATACCTTTGGGAAATCAATTTAGTATTTAGATGACATTTATCTCAGTATTTAAGTCAACAGTTGAAGGTTAAACACACACACACGCAAAATTCCTAAGTATATCGGTAGCTAAACTCTTTTGATATACTCTCCTTAGAATGTACTTTTCTTGTGAGTATGAGTAGAATTTAACAAAACTTCTATGGAAAAATAGATTTCAAATTCCAAGTTGAGATGCTTCTTTCCTACTTTTCAAAATCTAAAGCAAGTAAATATACTTTTGAGGCTTCCTTGGGGTTTCTGATGTCAGCAAGGATTTATTTCCCAAACCTCTTCCTCTTCTAGTTTTTCCCTTATCAGTAAATAGTGTTTCTCCTCTTTCTCCTGTTGGTTCTGTCTCCAAAATATAACCCAATTCTGTTTCTTTCCACCTCTTTTCCTTACCCCACCCCCATGACTGCTGCTAAACCTCCTCATTGGGCTTTCTGCTTTCTCTGTTGCCTTCCTTCTGATCTGTTTTCTATTATAGAAAATATAAGTGAGGTCAGGGCATTTCTCTGTTTGAAATCCATTAATGGCTTTTCATTGTACCTCAAAAGAAATGCAGATGCAAGCTCTGCAACACTAGTCCCTACATATTTTTCCTCCTTCTCACAATGCCCCAGTTCCAAGAGTGCTTCTTCTGATCCTTGGAACTGTCCTTTATGATCTTGAAGTTGTAGGGCCTGGGAACTTTCAGACCCCTCTGAATGTTCTACCCCCAAACCCCCAACCATGACCCACCCCCCTCCTGTTGGCAGCTCTCATCTCACAAGGAGCATTGTTCTTACCACTTTGTCTGAATAGCACTCTCCCACTTTATCTTAGCACTCTATTCTTTTATTTTTTTTTTTTTTTAGCATCTTGCTCTTTTGTTAGTTGTTTGGGTTATCTATTTTCCGTATCCTCTAGAAGACCAAATTCTACGAGACCAGGGATTTTTATGCACCACTGCCTATATAGCTGTTGGCGCTATGCCTGAAAAATAAAAGGCTATCAATGAATAATGCTAGCCTTTATTCATTGATATGAATAAGCTACTGCCCTACTATGTGGACATCACTTGATTCAGTTAGAAAAGCACAGGCAGGCACATAAATTCTAGTTGGGGATAGAAGGTCTTGGATTACACACTTACAAATTGAGTCACCTACTTATCAGTAGAGAAAACATCTAAGGTTATAGTTTGTGTGCATGCATGTGTGTGTGTGTGTGCTTGAGGGGGGAAAGTGGTAGTAGAGATAGGGCTGGGATGAGGAATTATGCTGGCATCAATGCAGAGAGAGGGGCACTGGAAGCAGCAAGGCCCATTTTGGGACTTGGCTCCCAGCCTTTTGCTTTGTGCCCATTGGCAGGTGATTAATTCTCTCCGATCTCAGTTGGCTTATTGGAGTTCTTGGAGGCAGGCCACATTGTCCTAATGTCTAATATCGTGTAGGTCAGATAACAGATGGCAGTAAAGATCAATGGAATAAATGGATGCCCTGGGATGGGAGGTGAACAGGGTCAGGCAAGGAAAGGAAAAATAAAGAAGAAGGTAACTTATCTCTTATTTACTTTTGCCACCTCTATTATATTTTCTTACAGATCCTGCCTAGGCATGCCTCTGGAGTCAATGGGAGTGGGGTGGGCAGGTGGGGGCTGTGGTAGGAAGGAAAGAGGACGGTGTCACCTTGTTAGGGGTATCTGCCTATTGGGCTTATTTACAAACATCTGAGGTGTAAATGAGGGTAAGGTGGAGACAAAGGGAAACTGACCTTCAGCAACACTGGTTGGTTTTCATCTTGGGCACTCACATACAATCGAGTTTTTGAGATTCTTAGTGTCACATAATCTTTGTCATCATCCTTTGATGATATATAACCATCCATGTCAAATTTCGCTGGTGAAGAGAAGAACCAAAAAGGAAATAAATTCATTGTATTTGTATAAAATCAAGTGTTGATGTAGATTGTGTGTGCATGATTGTGTGTGTGTGTGTGTGTGTTAGTTAGGTCCCCACTTATGGTGTAAATACCTAGAAGTCAGGAATGGAATTCTATACATCTTTGTATCCTTCAGAATATTGCCACACTCACCGGGCAGGTAAATACCTGGTTAATGTTCTTAGAATTTTCTACATTGAATGAATTCTTGGGGGCTGAATAAGTGTTGAATCTCTTATAATTTCATTAGTGGGATAAGATCTTGTAATTTTTTTCTTTTTTTTTTTCTTTTTGAGATGGAGTCTCACTCTGTCACCCAGGCTGGAGTGCAATGGTGCGATCTCGGCTCACTGCAACCTCCGCCTCCCAGGTTCAAGCGATTCTCTTGCCTCAGCCTCCTGAGTAGCTGGGATTACAGGTGTGTGCCACCATGCGCTGCTAATTTTTGTATTTTTAGTAGAGATGAGGTTTCAACATCTTGGCCAGGCTGGTCTTGAACTCCTGACCTTGTGATCCACCCGCCTTGGCCTCCCAAAGTGCTGGGATTACAGGTGTGAGCCACCATGCCCAGCCAAGACCTTGTAATTTCTTAGATCATGAGTTTAAAATGACCTAACGTGTATCATATGTTCCTAAACCCTGACCTAACATGGAGGAGTTTAGGAACATATGACACACTCATATGTTGCTAGTGATACTGAAAAGTAGTTCAGTTTTTACTAAAAGAATAAAGTTTAATAAGAACAGTCAAATTATTTATGCCCATTAATCTAGGCATTCTACTTTGGGATATGCTCCAAAGAAATCACCAGATAGGAGAAAAAACAATAATATATACAAAGATATTTGCAAACAAGCTGTTTAGAATAAACCCAAGGGACCAAGATAGCAACATGAATGAATTTCCTAGTGCCATTAAAAATGGCAAATACATATATGATGTCAATATTGGGAAAATTGTGGAAATAATATTGAGTAGGAAAATAGAACACAAAATAATTTGTAAATGTAGAATTGAAAGTGTGTTAGCTAAAGAGCATCCAATCAGAAAAAGTCTTGCTTGTTTATTGCAAAGTTGCCTCTCTGGACCTTTGAAAATATGTATACTGTTGATATGTCCTGAAAATAAAACATGTCTGCCATGAAAATTGCATGTGTGTGATAAAAGGTTTTGGACACTAAACTTCATCCTTTAGGCCATATTTATAGCCTATTGGTGGTTTTGCCTCACAAGTATGTTATCAGAGATAAGAAAGACCTTCCTAGTTTGGTGTCACTTGTGAGGTTGATCAATAGACTTTTTAAAGGAAAGCAATTGTTCTTCATTGGCTTCTGGGTAAATCTAAGAAAGTCATTTAATATGTCTGACAGTCAGTTTCCTCAGTTTTAAAATTGGGGGTAAGAATGTCTGAAAGAATAAAGGAGGTAGAGTACATCAGCAAGCTTTGTGCATGACTCTGTGCTCTCAAAGATAGGAAACTTCTCCCTTGTGGAGCTTCCAGATTTAGTTGAAACTTCTGCCCTGGTGTGGGATTCTTACAGGGTCGCTGTGCTTCAAGCTATTCTAGAATAATTGTGCAACCCAGGACTCTGAAGAGGTGTGTTTTTTGCAAGCAGAAAGATTGAAATAAATAAATAAGTAAATGAAAGGAGGGGGAAGATGACAGAAATGTCTAGTGCTATTTTAATATACCTGCTTCATCCAGATTTTGTAATGCAGTAGTCATGAGGTGCTGATCGTTGGTTTGAATTATACTTTGATGACTGAGGGCGACATTCAGGATGAATTGGTGTTTCCTGGTCTTATTAAAGTTGTATTTTGCATTGCTCAGGAAGCTGAAAGGTGCTGACCGGGGCTTGATGATTTCTAAAACCATGATCACAAGTTCTGATTAATGTCTATGTACAAACACAGATGATATACACACTAGTACAAGCAGGGAAAATAGTTCTGGAGGGGACATTAGGAATATTCCAATCCATATGAGGAAGCAGAGAGAAGTAAAATCACCCAGTCAGCAGCAGAATTCATTTTTTAGGTTTATCCTTATTGTTACTTATGTGCTTCTTTTTAAACTTCAATTCCTCAGGCAATAGTTTTGTTGTTTTTAAAAAAGACTATTTGTGCAACTTTCTCATTTTTCATTGTTTGGGTGTTTCTAACTGATCAGGAAAACTATCAGTATTTCCCATCTATGTTTTCAAATGAATACACTCTGAGAAAAAAATGAATGCATTAAAAATCATTATATATGCACTGAGAGTAAAGATCCACCACCTTTCTGCAAAGTGGCACATATAAATAGCATCACAAATCCTCATGGCACTGGGAAATTCTACTTCTAGAAATATATTCTAAGGAAATAAAGGGTGAGAGAAATGAATATTTATACAGATGTTCATTGTTGCATTGCTTATAATGGTGAAAAATGGGCACCCTAAAATCTTCTTCATACATTGTTGAGTAAGAAAAGCTGGATATAAAGTTGTAAATAGTGTGATCTTAATAATATTAGACATATTTGTTCACATGTGGGTATTTGTATAGAGAAGACTTTAAGGAAACAGTGCTGGCAGTAGTAAACTCTCAGTGGCAATATGAGTGATTTTTATTTTTTTGTATTTTGTTACATTTTAAAGCCTTCTAGGTGAACGCGTGTTACTGCTTAAGTATTATCTTAAAAACAGGAATATTGGGTTTATAGTTCATGTAGAGGCTTCTACAGTAAAGGCATGGAAGGGAAGCCATGATTTTTATACTCAGGTAAAACTGAATTAGATTTGAGGCTCTCTCACTTACAGATGTGCGCCGTTGGGCTGTTTACCTATGTCAATGAGCTTAATTCCCTTTTAGGTAAAATAAGAAGGTAGGATTCTTGTGAGGTTTAGACATAATCCAGTCATTAATAAATTAGTATTGCTGGTAGTATTCATACAGGTAGTAGTAGTAATAATAATAATCACTAACATTTATTGGGTGCTTACTAGGTACCAGACATTATTCTAATCCAGAAGTTAGGGAATGTGGACTCATTTAACCTTTTCAACAGTCAGGAGGGCCCAGCTAGCTCAGTCTGTATAGCATGAGACTTTTAATCTTTACAACAATCCAGTGAGTGGGGGACTCTGATTATCTCCATTTTACAGTAGAGGAAACTGAATCACAAAAGATTATGTAACATGCTCAAGAAGGCATAGTTAGTATGAGAGGAACATAGCTTGTAAGTGGTATTATTACGGCTTTCTCCTGAAAGGCTAAAAGTCACACAACCTTCACAATATGGACAAGAAATAAGGCTGTGAGCAAGTATTCTAGATTCAGGCCACTGCTCATCTGCCCCCTCCTGGAGAAGGATAAAAATTAATTTATCTTCTATATAGTTGCCAGACTAACGCTTGGTTGTTTTCTTGTTATTCTGACTCTAGGTTTTATTTTCCCGTATATTCTATTGTTGCCACTTACTTAAAACTTGAAAGCGGGATGCAATCCAAGATGGCCAAATAGGAACAGCTCTGGAGTGCAGTTCCCAGCTAGAGTGGTG